>JALMGA010000014.1:19906248-20506248 GCA_023333525.1 Aspidoscelis tigris stejnegeri
AGTGATAGTTAATGCAGGCTGCCTGAAAACAAAGGGAAATTGTGTTCAGGGTAGAAGCAGCTAATAATGGTGATTAGTGAAGTTTTTTACATATTGCTAATAAGGGCTGGGAAATGCCTGCAGCAGCAGCAGGAAGAATGCTGGGTGGAGTGCTTGACTGCCAGGGCCAAAAAGGAGCCTTTCTTGGTGCATCTGTAGGTCTAGAGATCTGCAGGGGACTCCAGGGCGAAGGAGCATGAGAAACCAGGTGTGAGATGTCCGCAAATGCCTGGCAGCCTTAATTATGAGGCACTCGTACAAATGCAGTGAATGTATAAATGAATTTTAAATGTGCCGCTGGATGCAAGGACCAGGACGAAACAAACTGTGCAATGCTTGTTTCCGAGTGGGGAAGACATTTTACTCCAGAAGGGCTCTTGCTCACTCGACTGCCAGGGAATAGATGGGCAACCGGGGGCCTGGGGGGCTGCTGCAGGAGGCAGCGTTGTCCCTCTTGGTCTACCAGTGTTGAAGATGGGCTCTGCTTTGTCCCCTCCTTTCCCACCTAATCTTTCCCCCCATTTTCTTCCCACCAGGACTCCGCAGCTGAGGCAGTGAAGTCCCAAGAGTGCCCAGAGCCCCCCAGAGCCACCCTGACCAATGCCCTGGACGGAAGGGCGGCTGAGCCACAATGAAGGTGCTGGTGGCCAAAGGGATCTGCCTGCTGGGCATCTTTGGGCTCATGCTAGCCGGGACTCTCGTGCCCGTCAAGATCATGGAGGGCGACCATGAGAAGGTCCACCGGTCCAAGAGGGTCGTTGCCCTTTGCAATTCCTTTGGCGGAGGCGTCTTCTTGGCCACCTGCTTCAATGCTCTCCTTCCGGCTGTGAGAGAGAAGGTTGGTTGGCTTTAAGGGGTCCAGCCAAATCCCCCCAGAGCACTGAGATGGTGCTAAGCTGTTGAACACAACCCTGCCCTGACCCATGAATAAGTATTGGCTTCACAGATGTCCAGCAAGGATCCGTCTCACAGCACGTGCAGACTGCGGGATTTTGATTCTGAGGCCTGTTCTAATTGAACTCATTTGTTCCAACATTAAAGTCTGTTAGTCACTTAATGGGGTTTTGCTTTAGGCAATAAGCGGCTGGAGTGGAACCCAACTGTGTTTGAGTCACCCTGGTAAAGAGAAAGGGGCTGGTTTTGTCGCTGTCAGAGTAGCTTCCACACTGGTACCACGTCTGTCCTAGAATATTATTTTTGGGTGATGGGGGTGCCAGTGTGAGCCAGTTTGGCCTTGTGGTTAGAGTGCCAGATTCCTATCTGCAGGTCTCTCAGCTTGATTCTGCACTCCTCCACAAACCCAACTGGGTGGCCTTGGGCTAGTCACAGCTCTCCTTCTGAGCTCTCACAGCCCCACCTACCTCAGAGGGTGTCTGTTGGGAGAACAGAAGGTTGTTCAGCCACTTTGAAGCCCCTTAAGGGTGAGAAGAAAGCTAACTCCTGCCCCCCCCCCTTCGTGGGTCTCCTACAGGCAGCCTCTGATTAGACCCTTGTATCTGTGGTGCTTTGGGCTCTGCACCTGAATGGTTCTGCCTTAAAGGAGACTGGCCAGGTGGACACCCAAGGAAACAGGCCTGCGGGTGTTTCGCTCCTTTGCTGCCCCCCTGGCACGTCCTGAGCTCCCTTGGGGACATTTGGCTGCCTCTTCTTGTGACCCCCCCCTCCCCCAGAGTCTGCCTGGAGGTTGTGCTTTTCGACCAGGCCAGGCTGCTCCTGGCACTTGCCTTGGTGCCTTTCTCTTTGCCTTACTGACTGCCCCTCTGTTTGTCGCTGCTCCCGCCTTCCAGCTACAGGAGCTCCTGAAGAAGCACAACATGGCCACGGACTACCCGCTGGCAGAGACGATCATGCTGATGGGCTTTTTCATGACTGTGTTTGTGGAGCAGCTGGTCCTGACGTTCCGGAAGGAGAAGCCTTCCTTCATCGACCTGGAGACCTTCAACGCCGGCTCAGACGTGGGCAGCGACTCCGAGTATGAGAGCCCGTTCATCGAGCCCTCCTGGGGCCGTGGCCACCACTCCCACGGCGAGCACGGCCACCACTCCCACGGCCTGAATGCCCACGAGGCCTCCCGTGCCAGCCCTCTGCGCCTCCTCAGCTTGGTCTTTGCCCTCTCCGCCCACTCTGTCTTTGAGGGACTGGCCCTGGGCCTGCAAGAGGAGGCCAGCAGGGTCATGAGCCTCTTTGCGGGCGTGGCAATCCACGAGACCCTGGTGGCCGTGGCCCTGGGCATCAACATGGTCAAGACGGGGCTGACCTTCAAGGAGGCTTCCAAGCTCTCTGTCACGGTCAGTTTGATGATCCCACTGGGCATCGGCATTGGGGTGGCCATCGAGAGCGTCCAGAACACGGCCAGCAACGTGCTGTCCGTGCTCCTGCAGGGCATGGCCGGGGGCACCTTCCTCTTCATCACTTTCTTTGAGATCATGGTGAAGGAGCTGGAGGACAAGAGCGACCGCCTCCTCAAGGTTCTCTTCCTGGTGGTGGGCTACGCCATCCTCGCCGTGCTGGTCTTCTTCAAGTGGTGAAAGGGAGGAGAAAGTGGGGCCTCCTTCCAGGTTGCGTCCAAAGGGAAGGGGAGGCGGGGGTGGGCGGCTCAGCTGGCGGACATAGGCCGGTCTGTCCTGCCTCAGTAGCACCGGTGGAAAAACTGGCCCAGAGATGACACATTCACGGTCCTGGTGATGTCCCCAGGAGGTCCTGGAAGCCAGATGAACTGGAGGGCTCCAGGCCACAAACCAGAGTGCTGGTGGGCAGGCTGGCTCTGGGTGCCCTGCTCTATCCAACCCGCCTGTAGCGTCCAAGGCAGCCGTTGCTCTGTGAGAAGAAATGTGGGTCCCTGATGTCTCCTCGAGCGATCTCTTTTCTCCCCGCAGCAAGACATTTGCTTACAGGGAGTTGTTTGTGCTTAACAAGAGGACGGGAGCAGCTTCCTGTCCCGTTTTGGCCCGTCTTTGCAGACTGCATGAGGAGGAAGAGGAGGCCTCTCCTGGGGCCTGGGCATGGTTGTCCTCCGCACCTCGGCCTCTTTCAGCCCCTGAGCCTGCGCCGATTGCCTCTGCCCACCTTTAGCCAAAGGAGTAAAACACGGGGAACGCCAGTCTGGATCTCTGGCAGCAGAGGCAGTCCTGGGAGGGAGCCATTTCATGGTTCCTCCTCTTCAAAAGCCTGTGGGATCCCTGCTCCCTTCTTAAGGCAGCCTTGCCTTGCTTGGTTGATCCAGCCTTGCGGGGAAGGCTGAATATGCTCAGGGGGTACAACAGCATGGCTGTTCCAGTCCCCTTTGGCCAAAGAGCCCAAGCAGGAGGCTGTAAGGGAAGGCCGGACCCTGGAGAGGGCTCTCTTTAGGGCACAGAGCATGGAAGGGGGATTGGGGTGGGTGCAACTGAGGGCTGTTTTGATACAAAAGACGACTTAATACTAGGAAACGGCCCATTTTGAGGGGTGAGTTGCCTTCTACCTTAGCTGGTGGCTTTGCCCTCTCTTTCCCTTCTCAAGGGGGGGTTGTGACTTGGGTTCCTTTGGGGTTCAAGGAAAGCCCTGAGGGAGAGAAATCGAGTCACCCTGACTGGGAGGAGTGGATACCTTGTCTCCTTCCTTCCCCCCTCTGCGCCTTGCCTCCACCTTTGACTCTTCCAGCCCTGGTTCCGTTTTCCTTCATGTCTCCATAGGTTTCACCTGTGGGGAATTGGCATACCCGACTATTTATTTTGCAGGAGTCACGGCTGCAGCCCGGATGCAGGCCAGATTTTGGGGGAGGGTCCTGAGTGCAGCCTTGGCCTGCTGAGTCTCGGGGAGGAGCTTCTGGAATACGCTAGATGTACGTAGACCTTGTGAGCCATCATGCAGCCTGATGTGTAGGTTCTGGTTTTTAAATTGTATCTGTGTTCTTTCCCGTGTATATTTAAACTGAAGGAAAGAGAGATTTATTATTTCTTTTCTTTCTGGTTGTGGAGTAGCTTGTTTTCCCTTACGTCCTTTCAAGTTGAAAACCTCTCTGGTTCCCATCTTGGGAGCATCTCTGTCAGCCAGAGAAATTGAGGTGAGTGGCATCCCAGTTCCCAGCTAGCCTCCGTTCCTGAAAACCCCAGGGAAGATTGTCACACCGGGTGGGGGTGGATCCGCTCAGCAGACAAAGCTCCCAGGTATGGGGAAGAGGAAGAGAGGGCAGAAGGTTCTGTGGCACTTCTAGGATCAAGAGGACTAGAAATTTAAACTCCCATGAATCCCTGCTTCGCTTTTTGACATCTGCCTATGGGCATGTACGAACGGCTTGTCTCCTGTGTGCCTCCTTTCTCTTTGCCCCAGACACACACTCTCTCTCTCTCATGCACACACAAATCTCTGCAAAATAGACATAGATAACAGCACAGAAAGTTCTCGGAAGATGGGTATCGCAGATATATCCGAAAACTTTGGTTCTCAGAAGAAGAAGCCTGGAACACACGGCACAACAGCCCGAAAACTGCAAATGAGGAAATTCTCTTAGAGTTGCTGAGGGGAGATGCTGCCCCCCCCTTCAGCTTACTTGCTTTTGCAGGTGAGCCCTTTGCAACACAGGCGCCAAAAAAGGGCTGCCAAACCTGTCGCTCGGATTATTTGTTCTCAGGTGCAGGAGAGGAAAGGAAAGGTCTGCCGTGGATGTGATTAATGTCACAAGCCCAAGGGACAAGCTCTTCCCTGTGTGCAAAACCGGGTCCCTCCTTTACGCCCGAACGTCTCCATAGCCACTCTGCTTTGCCTGCTCTTATCTTAATTGATGTGCCAAGCACAACTTAGGGGTATTATTAAAAGTTTTTATTGCTTTTTGAAAAAAATAAATCCACACTTTTATTGCCCAAGAAACAGAGAAGCAAGGTTGGAAGAGAAGCAGCTGCAAAAACCTGAAAGAATGAAAAGCTGGGGGAAGCAAAGTCTGATCTTGGTGGTCTCCTAATTTGTATGGGCCCAATATCCCCGGATAGGGCCCTGCTGTCCCCATGCTAGTGCAGGCTACAGGAGGCCCCAAGGGAGACCTGCTAGAGTCTGCAGTGGCATGGGGACAACAGACCCCATCCTGAGAGAGAGACTTAAGTACAGCCAAGGGCAAAGGAGGCCCTGGTGCCTGCAGGGAGAGATGATTTTTCTGGTGGCAGTGGGTGGTTTTCGTGGTTAGAAGGAAAAATTGGCTGCTGGTTCCCACACAGAAGGTGGAGGCTGGAGCAAAAGGGGGAGACGGCAGCGGGAAATGGGAATTTAACCTGTGAAGCTCAGGTGGTTCCACCAGAGTGTTACAGGTTTGATGAGGTGGTCTTGCGTGGTCAGGTTGATAAGCAGGCCCGTTAAGGGCTGCCCAAAAGGCATAATCAAGAGAATTTGGGGTCTGTAATCTGCTCCATAACCTGCTGTGAGCAGAGAGGGTGGCGGAAGGCAGGCTGAGGGTGGACCCAGTGCCCTTCTAAAGTCTTCTGGCAGTGGCTTCCCACCAAGATCTGCCTGTGCACTGTCCCACTCCAGAGTTACAGCTTCCATTTGTGTGGCCCCTGTTCAATGCTCAGGCGGAGTCTGCAGTCCTTCAGGTGTGCAAAGGGTGGGCAGGCGGGCAGGCAGGCAGGGAGCCTCCCTAGGCATCCCTGAGCAGGGGCCGGCAAAGGCAGCCAGAACTCTGATCTCCAAAAAGCGATGGAAATCCAGGATCAAACTTTCCGCTTGCCACTGAGCCTGATAAGGGTGGCATCGGGCACGGTGACGCACAGGCCGTTTACACACGCACGTCAGGCTCCCTCCAAGAGGCTGCCTGGAAATTTCTCCGCAGTGCCAGCTGTCAGGAGCAGGAAAGGAGACTCCTGCCGGCCCCCCTCTGCAGGTGGCTGGAGGAAAACCCTAAGCCGGGATGGGCAGGGGAGCTGCAACTTCCTCCCTCCGCCCCAAGGGAAGTGGTGAGGCCCCGTGACACAGGCAGGCGCAAAGGGGGGTTTATGGGGTCTGGCAGAGGGCAGCTGGAGAATCTCCTCTGTGACAGGTTTCCAGAAAATCCCAAATGGGCGCCACCACCAAGAAGGCTGCCCAGGGCCCAGCTAGGGTCTCCCGCGCTCCTCACAGCGTACAGAAAACTGGGCTTAGGAAAATCCTGGAACCTTTTTGGCGAGAAGCCCCAGGGTGCGTTGGCGGGTGGAGTCTGGCTGGAGAGTGGACCGAGCACTGGGCTTGTCTGGGCCCAGTTCAAGGAGGCCTTCGTGGGCTCGCGCTCGGGCCGTCTTGAGTTGCAAGCAGGGCTCAGACTGGAAACCGGCAGAACAGAGGGGAGAACCTATTCTCACCTGCTGCTCCTCTGCAGCCTGGACTAACTTTTTGCTGGCATCCCTCATTCTTCTGTGGGCATCTGGGACCTGCTTTTAAAGAAGCCAGCGGCAGGAGAAGAAGAGTTGGCTTTTCCACCCTGCTTTTCTCGCCCATTTGAGGGGACTCAAAGCGGCTGACAAACCTTCTCAGAGGAGAGCTGTGACTAGCCCAAGGTCACCCAGCTGGATTCATAGGGGAGGGCGGAATTGAACCCCGTATTCCCAGATAAGAGTCCGGCTCCTTAGCCACTAGACCAAACCAGGGAGCCTGGCGGCCTGCTCCACCTGTCTCCCCACCCCCATCAGATTCCCAGGCAGCGCACCCCCCGCCCGCGGCCCAGTGGGAGGAAGCCCCGGGCGACGCCGGCCCTGCGCCAAGCTGCCTTCGCCCGCGCCTGCTGCCTCCGCCTCTGATCCGCCGCCCTCGGGGCCTGGTGGCGCCCGCTGAGCGCTGCGGATTCCCTTGCGTTCTCGGAGGTTTCGCCTGTGGGAGGGAGGGAAGGAGGGGGGCCCTCGCGTTCCCATCGCCCGCCCGCCCGCGCTGTCCATGGTGCTGCCCACGGCTGGCAGGCAGCTCCATTAATAACAGGGCCGCTTGCGACTAATTGGCCGCCTGAGTCACGCCGCCCTGCGGGAGTCCTCCGAAGGACGGGATCCCTGGGACACCCCCAGCGCCGCCCCCCCCCCACTGCCAGTGTAGAGGGGGGCGAGGGGGCTCCGTAGAGCGAGAAGCCGGCCTGGACCCTTCCCCGCTGGAGCGCGCCGGCAGCACGCGGTTTTGAGGTTCAGGGAGGCGGAGGGAATTTGTCATGGCGGCGAAGGTGCTAGTCCTCATGGTGGCATTCCAAGAGAAAGAGGCCGGCGGCCGCGAGGACTGGGAGGCTCCTAATTCAAGAGAGGATCTTTACCAACCACATGCGCTGGAGACGCGGCCTCTCTGAAGGGAAGGGCGCGCGTTTCGTGGTGCGTTTTAAAGGTGCCTTTCTTCAGGTTGTTGATTTGACTGGGAAAACGCATACAAAATACCACTGTCGGTCACATTCACGCGCGACCCGGTCAAAGCGAATGGCTGGCATGCCTGCCCCCCCCCGACCCCGCAGTCAGTTGGGGAGGGTCTCACCCCCCCCCCCACGTCCGATGAGAACTTGCCGGTTCAGGGTCGGCGCTGGAGTCGTAAAAACATAAGAAGCTACGAGGATCCCTGCTGGACGAGGCCACGGCGCATCTAGTCTGGCATCCCGTCCCAGACAGTGCCCCACCAATGGCTTCTGGGCACCTCAAACGCGAGACGAAGGCAGAACCTTGGAGACATCCTGCCCTGAGGAGCTACCTGGGTATCCGTTCCAGGAGCCATTGGCGCACCTGTCCTCCATAAATGTGTCTAACCGCTCCTTAAAGTCGCCTCTGCCGGGAAGACCCCGGGGTCCCTCTGGGCCTCATCCTGCCCATCCTAGTGGAAATGCCCCCGCCAAATGCTCCTACAGTGCTGGGGCAGGTCCTAACCGGTCGTGGGAACGATGAGTTAACGCGTGTCGCTGGGAGGCGGGGCGAAGGGCCCCCGGCAGGAGCCCTGGGGAGCGAACCGTCCTGGCTCAACACTGCCCTCCCCCGCCGGGGCAGGACTACAACTCCCATGGAACCCTGCAGCTCTGGCCAGGGGCGATGATGGAAGGGGCAGCTAGAGGTCAACCCCCCCGGGAGAGGGGGAGCAGGGTCCATAAGCCCCCCCCCGCCTGCCTGTCCGCCCACATTTGGTTCCTTTGCTGCGGGCAGGCAAGTTCTCATGGGGGGGGGTCGAGACCCGAAGAATGGAGCCCCTCTGCCCCCCCCGCCTAGCTTTCTGCCATCCCCCCTCCCTCGACCTTGAAAGACAGAAGGAGAAAAAGAGGAGGGAGCGCGACAGACACGGAGAAGCTGCAGGCGGGGGGGTGGGTGGGCGACGCGACCAGGCGAGCAAAGCGCCTCCCTCGACCCGCCTGGGTCCGCGACGTTCACACGTGACGCGCCTCCCTCCCCGCCTCCTGCGAGTCCCTCCCTCCCTCCGTCCGCCGCAGCGCTCGGCTCGGCCTCTGTCGTCCAGCTGCTGCGCCCCATCCCATCCCGTATGGCTGCTCGGCGGAAAGGTAAGCGGCGGGAAGCGGGTGGGCGTCCCCCCCCCCGCGGTGGGCCACCTGTTCCTGGGAGAGGGGGCTCCGCTGGGGGAAGGGGCAGGAGATGCCCCGGGCGCGACCCCCGCCTCCAGGCAACCTTCCTCCCCCGGAGCGCCGCCGCCGGATCAGGCCCTGCGGAGGTAGGCTGCGCCTCGGCCTGGAAGCTCCTCGCGCCCCCGCGCGCACTGCTGCATAGCGGGAGGGGGCATCGTCGTCCGCACGCCTGGCTGGCGGGATCCAGGTGTGTCTCGGGCCGAGACGACGCGGAGACACGCTGCCTGGGGTGGGAAGATGGGAAGGGCTTTGGACCGGTCCCCGAAGGCAGGGGCCCGCCGCCCGCGTGGCAAATCCTGGGTCGTCGCCCCCTCTCCTCCGGCGCTTGGTTGAAAGCCAGAGAGTGAAGGGGGGCATCAGGTGCCCGCCGGCAAGGTCCCCTGCAGCCTCCCCCGGCCAGGAGCCCCCAAGGTGGAGGGCCAAAGGGGACCCTTTTAGTTAGGGTGCACTACAGGGTGGTGGAGGGCTCAGGGGGCTGAAGGTGGAACAGATCTCCCCCCCCCGACTCAAGGGTAGCCCCCAGCCCCCAGTGAGTGACCCCAGGAGTGGAGGCCCCCTCCTGCCTCATGGCTTTTGCAGAGAGCCTCGCGAGAGACTCCCGTATCTCCTGTGGCGGGAAGTTCGGCCCTGTCTTGCGTGCAGATGGGGCCCCATCTGTGGGCCAAACGGAGGCTCCCTTCCTTCCTTCCTTCCTTCCTTCCTTCCTTCCTTCCTTCCTTCCTTCCTTCCTTCCTTCCTTCCTTCCTTCCTTCCTTCTGTGAGGAGTCCAAAGGTCCCCCTTCGCCCATTCCCCAGACCTCGCAGCCTGAGAGGGCGCCTGGAGGCATCCAGTAGAGAATGCACCCATTTCACAGAGGGACCCTCCGGTCAGGGTGGCCCGGGGCTGCAGATGGGCTGGGGGAGGACTGCCACCACGAGAAGTTTTTCTTGTGTATAACCAAGGGCTTCTGTCCTGCCCTCCACCAGGGTTGCAGAGAGGGGAAGAGAAAAGGGCAGCCCAAAGGGCGGTCGACTCAGAGGGCACATGCAATGCCTCCGTGGCTCCTGCTCTGCCCAAGGATTGTCCCTTTGCTTCAGCGGTCAGGGCTGGACCGTGCGCCTCTGCCATGCGCAACTGGTTGCCGTGGGAGAACTGCCAGCCAGACGATATGGGCCACGGGTCCAATCTGGGAGGGCTTTGGGGGGGACTGTCTAAGACTGGCAGAAGGTCCCTTGGAAGCCCTGGCGAAGACGATCCCTGGGGCCCTGCCGGGAAGACACTTTGCGTGTCTAGAGGTCCCCCGTGGGGCAGAGGAAGAGTTTAAATGCCCGGCCCAAAGGGACTTGAAAACCACAGCAAGTGAGGAGGCTAAAATGAAGGTTCTGATTTCCTGCCTCCAGTTTGGTCTAGTGCAGTGATGGCGAACCTTTTGAGCTCGGGGTATCTAAATTCGCAAGAAAACCTAGCTTAACTCGGGTGCTGTGTCACATCTAGAAATAGCCATAATTTTGTGATATTTGTAGCGCTAGTAAAAAAGTTATATTTTTGATATATGTATTTTATTAAAAGCAAAAGCAAATAATTCTTTACATTTGCTAAATCTTCAATTGAAAGTTGGTATTTCATACACTTCAAGAACAAGCAAGCACTACACGCCCAGGTGCCAGAGTGACCATGTGTGTCACCCAAAAGGGCTTAGCGTGTCACCTGTGACACCCGTGTCATAGGTTGGCCATCACTGGTCTAGTGGTTAGGGAGCCAGGTTCGATTCCGCCCTCCCCCATGAAGCCAGATGGATGACCTTGGGCTAGTCACAACTCTCTTCTGAGCTCTCAAGCCCCACCTACCTCACAGAAAACTTTGTCAGCGGCTTTGAGTCCCCTTAAATGGGTGGGAAAAGCAAGGTAGAAAAGGCAACTCTTCTTCTTTTCCTTGGGACCTCCAAAGCCAGTCAACAGGCTTCCCTCCCTGCAGCCCTACACCTGCGAGGATAACAGGTGAGCAAGCCATGCTGACCCAGAGGCTGAGGGCAAACTGGTCTGTGTCTCGCCCTGGTGGGGACTCTGCTGTGGCCAGAAATCTCTGCTGAGGCCAGATGTCATTTGCTCCCCTCGGAGGCCATGACCGGAGCAATTCTGTTCTGGATGAAATCAGCACCTCCAGCCTGCACCCTTCTGCTTGATGCAGGAAATTTGGAACCCAAAGCCCCCCTCCCCTGGTCCTTTTTTGTGGTGCTGCTCTTCTTCCAGGGCAGGGGACAAAGGGGTCTCTCATTTGCACCCCCTTTGCTTTCCAACACTGAATGCGCTTTGCCCGCCTGCGTTCGCACCTGTGCCACCCAATTAACTCCAGGCCCAGACCTGAAGCAGTGGGGTTCACCCATCAATCTGGCTCCCGTTTTGCATTGGGGCAGTTTGGATCAGTTACAGGGCAGGAAGGGGATGCTGGCCCACGTGCCAAAGGCACCATAGCAAACAGGCAGTGCAGGAGAAGTCTAGAGAGAAAAGCCAAGGGGTTTTGTACCAGCTCTACATTTGCAGGCTGCCCTCTTCTCCTTTTTTGGAGGGAACATGGCCGTGGCCTTCCTTCCTGGTCCCTCTGAAGGCCCTGAGGTGGGTGCTGGGGCAAGGCAGAACAGGTTGCCCAGGAGCACTGTTGAGGGTCCCCCCCCCACCTCTGAGCACAACCCCTGACCCCCGGCCTGCCCAGGGGATGAAGTAGCCAGGGTGGAACCTGCATTAGTTGCCACATCTTTGCTCCTCCCAGCTGTGGAAAGTTTTCATTTGGTTGCTTACACTGATTCCTCAGGGCTGTGGGGACTGGGGAGAACTCTGCAGACGCTCAGCCACAGCACTCTTATCTGGTAAATTCTAGACCTGAACTCAGGCCCCGTGGCAGGGTCTTCCTAGCAATGCAGATCTACAGGATCCGTTGGACGGCTCGTGCCTCCAGCCGCGCATCCGTCTGTCTCTCGCCTGCTGCAAGGGGCAGTTTTGTGATCTTGCCTTTATGCCTGAAAGGCCCCAGATCTTCTGAAAGCCTTCTGGGCCGGCCAAGTGGACGACCTTGAGGGAGGGTCCAAAAGGAAGAAGAGGGGAGAGCAGGAAAGCAGCCTGTGGCAAAACAGGTCTGATCTGTGTGCTGCCTTTGGGGTCAGAAGGTCATGGCATATTCTTGCTTTGACCAGGCCAAGAATGAGGCTGAGCCCCAGCCCTTTGTGGGGTTCCCCTGCCCTCTGGGGCTCTTGGGAACAGATATGCCGACGTTGCTGTGGCTTCGCTTCTGCTCACCGATTCCCAGGACCTTTTAACAGAGCCAGCTCCATCCTGCGGGGGAATGCAAGCTCCAAAACACTATTAAGTTGTGGCTTTGAGGCTCTTTTTATCTTGGTTTGGGTCTCTTTTCCTCCTCCAAGGCTCTTCTGTAGTTGCTTCCAACACAATCCTAACATTTATTTGCACCATTAGCAGAATCAGTCAAGGGTCTGATGTTCCGAGCTGGACACACAGCCCCGTCGGGATTTCTGGCCGAGTCTGCACTTAGTTCCCTTGGGGAGGTTTAACTAGTCCCACCCATCAGCCTGTCCCAGTTTGAGCCCAGCAGGTTCTGTCCGCATTGCGAGGGGCAGAATGCTGCTGTTCCCTTCCAGCCCGGGAGCAGGGCTGACACCCTTCAAGGTGAAGAATCCTGCCGCCGCAACTGACACCTAGCCTTCCCTGGGCTTGGCCCATGCCCATCATTCCAACGTTGCCTCCGGGTCTAGGGCTGAACTACTTCCATCTTGGCATCTGGAGATAATTCTCGAGATAAGGAAAACTCCACAATGGAACAAGTGGTTCTAGTATACTGCAGATGGGGCTCTGGACTAAAATAGTGCTAGTCCTGTGCGGAAGAAGCGTACCTAGCAAACGGCTTGCCCCAACCCTCCTTAGAGATGGTGGAGAGAACTGCTCTGCACTGGGCCCTTGTTGCTGGGCTCAAAGCCCTTCGCTGTGGCTGAACAGGGAGATCTCACAGGGCTTCTCCATATGGGGAAATCCGCATGGGAGGAAACACAAAGGGAAACGAGTCCTGATTTCTGCCTTGACACAAGGGACTTCTCCTAGTCTGCCCTGGGAAGCCAAAGAGGCCGTTGCATCCAGGGGCGAACCTTCTAGGGTAGTCCCAATTTCAGCCTTGCCTCTGATCTTGCTCGCCCGGGCTTGGAAGGGTAACGGGCGTGGGGGATGCAACTCCATAATGCTTTGCAGAGGCATGATGGGATCTGGAGCAAGAGGGCCAGGGAAAGAGGTGCCTTTAACCTGGAGGAGGGAGCAGGAGAGAGACCTGGGAGGTGGCTTCCCCTGGCCTAGGACTGTCAGCCTCCAGAGGGGTTCAGAGAAGGATGGAAGGCGGCCGTGCGGGTTCTCTACCCATTGGTTAGGCAGCCTTGGTGGAAACACTGAGCTCCTGTCCGTCAGCAAGCTTAAAGCCGAGGCCAGACGGCCTTGATCCTGCAGTCCAGACTCCCCTAAACCCAGAGAGTTGGTCTGTGCAGGAACAGGATGGCATCCAAAGAGATGCCTGGTTGCATCCCGCTCCGCTCGGAGTGCCTTGCTGGGGAGAACCGGATGGACCATCTGTCTGCCTCGCAGTCATCTCCAGAAATAGAATCTACTGATCCTATTATGGGATGTCCACCTGGGGCAGTGAAGCCGTGCCTGTGACAGGCATACACCATGAGGAAAGAGATCTTGGGCAGGGAATCGCCAGTGCTGTGTGAGCATTTGGTGTCTTCACCAGGAAGATCTGAACTCCGCTGGGAAGAGCATTCTGGGAAAAAGAGCTTTTGGGTCCATTCTAGAAGATGAAACACCTGGCACAGTAGGAGGGAAAAGGGAAGAAGGTGAGAGGGACAGAGGCTACGTGGATCGGCCAAGGGGATGGTTTTGGCCACAGCCAAGACTTTGGGCATAGATACAGTCCGTCCCAGTGGGAGTAACAGCTGTGCCTGACCTAGAGAAAGATTATTATTTTTTGCTTACTTAAGTGTTTATAAATCATCCAATATTATTTAAATTGCACCTGGATCCCATCTCCCCTCCAAGGGGATAAAGACAACAAAACCTCATTTTCATTCCATCTCATTTAATCTTCACACCAACCCTGAGGTAGGTTATCAAGAGAGGTGGTGCTGAACAAGAGTTTGATCTTCCAGACCCAAATATGCCCTTTGAACACTTTTACTCTTTGCTTTTCATCCTTTCATGTTTTAAAAAGGTTTAGTTAAAATGCAGAACTGACTTTAAAAAATTAGCACAAAGAACGTCTCTTAGAAAACTTACTTCCGTGGGGAATCCAGAATCTTTGTTCCAGAGATAGTAAAAAAAAGTGGCAGTACTGGAGAAACCTAAAAAAGAACGGGGAATAATAGGCGGCCAGACCATTGGGCATGGTTTAAGAAAAAGAAGACCAGTTGGCTTTTCTACTCCGCTTTTCTCACCCATTTAAGGTGACTCAAAGCGGCTGACAAACCTTCGGTTCTTCCCACGTCAGACACCCTATGAGGTAGGTGGGGCTGTGAGAGCTCAAAAGAGAGCTGTGACTAGCCCAAGGTCACCCATCTGGCTTCATGGAGGAGTGCAGAATCAAACCTGGTAAGAGTCCGGCTCCCTAACCACTAAGGGCAGAAAAAGGACATAGGGGAGAAACATGCCCACTTTGGATGAGAAAACACCTCTGTGGCCAGCAAGAGCTCAGAAGAACCAGAGATTGGGGCTTAAATGGTGTCCCGTCCCTCTGGCCTCCCATCTCTGAGGCGATGATGAGGTCACCTGGTTGAGGTCCTGGTTGGTGCCTTCTGCAACGTTCTCCAGGCAAAGGCAAAATCCTGACCAGGAGGAGGATAGTGGAGGCTTTGCTCCTGGGTTTCCTGTGCATGAATCAAGGTTGTGGACCCGGGGGGCGGGGGCGGGCGGGGGGGCGGGCATTACTCTGGTGCCAAGGAAAAGTCCTCTGGGACTGGAACCAAGCAGGTGTGAGAAATGGGAGGGTAGTTCTTGGAGGGTCTTGCCCTCGTTTTTAGGTTGATTGATGACTGGGCAGGAACATGGATGAAACAGATTGCATTTCAGGGTTGTTGCTTTAACTCTTACTTGAACAGCTGTATTCTTATTTGCAGTGTGTTCACCTCGGTCTTATTTCGCTGGGGAACCGCTTCCCACCATCGGGTTTTTTGTTTCTTCCCTGCTATGCAGGAGAGTCTATTAGGAAGCCCAAAGCCCCGGCGCAGTCTCTGCTCCCTCCAACATTTTCCTGAGGAAACAGGTGGGGCTAGAGGAAAAGCACTCTGGGTGGGGTGGGGGGGCTTTGTCTTACGTGCATGGGCCTTGGTTTGGCTGCATGCAGGGCCAGCAGGGCAACCAGCTGCCAGGTAATATGGAGCTGTGCTTTAAAATGGGGAGCTGGAGTAGCCAGTGAGCGGAGAGGGCTTTCCTTTGCTTTCTTGCTTGCCCTTGGGTCCAGAGGCAAGAGAGGGCCGAGGAAGTTGGTGAAACCTGCAGGGATTTATGCCCGCTTTAGTTATTTACTGGGGGCATAGGCATCCCCCGTTTCAAACTGGATTGTATCCAGATTTGATAAGTTTTTAAAAAGATGATTTCCAAAGGCAAAAGATGGAAGATGCTAAAGCGTAAAACATCAGTCCAGGACAAATGAAAGGCAGCAGCAGCAGCAGCAGAGTTTACATCCAGAGCTTCCAGCTGCTGGAAGGGGACAGAGACAGGATTCCCTACCCACAGGGGAAGAGTCTTCAGGAAGCTGAGGAGGCTTTTCCTTGCCCACTTTGTTTTGCTATGGGGCAGGAGGGCTGCTTGCACTGCAAAGGGCCAATGGAATGATAGCAGAACCCAAAGGCTAGGCTTTGACCTGCCCTCAGCCGAGACCAGCCAAAAAAGGAAGGATATGGAGATCCCTGGAGGGGCTGCCACAATCCTCAGCCAGCCCAAGGGGCGTCCGGCCTGCTGCGCCTCCTGTGGCCATGAGTTCCCCTGGCTGCTGCCGCGCTAGCTGCCTGCCTTCCAGCAGGGATGCCTGGTGCATTTGCAGGCAGCTTTGAATCACGGCGGCTTCCTCGGTGGCGTCTGCAGTGCGGCTTTCTCCCCGTTGCCTTGGCTGCTGCTTCACACGCAAATGATTAAACACCTCTGGCAAATTCCCTTCCCCAGCCCTTTTAGTGGGGCACCATGTCTGATGAAAAATGCAGCCTCTCCTTTTCCCGTGCACCTCGCTGCCTTTCTTGTCCCTTCCCCTGCCCTCCTCCCCACCACCAGGAAGCAGCCTGGAGTGAGGGGAAACAGCTGGCGTGCCACTTTATCTTGGTTCTGCCCGATGAATCAATGGAGCTCCTGCCTGGAGAGCAGCAGAGGCTCTTTCCCCTCCCTCCTTCCTTCCTTCCCTCCACGTTCCTGATGTTTGCTTCACTCTGCAAGTGGCGCAAAGGAGTTCTGGCGTCCGCGGGGGGATTTGGGGGCCCTGACTGGGGCGCCTGTGCAACTGCGTGGCCTGGGGAGGAAAGCCAAGCAGGAACAAGCTGTAACTGTGGCTCTTGGCTGCAACTCACCGGGCAGGGAACCCATGTAGGGCCTGCTGTGCATCTCTGCCCAGAGGGTAAGCACGCAGGGAGCCTTGCGACGAAGCACGCAGCTCTGCAAGCCTCTTTCCTTTCCTGGGCTTCTTGCCTTCGCCTCTTCTGCTGTTTCTTTGAGTTTGACAGCCAGAAGTAAAATTGGCCCTGGCCCTTTCCTGGCGGTTCCAGCACCACCGGCAACCTGCATGACCAGCTTGCAGGGGGCTGACCAAAGAGCCCTCCCCACAGGGGTGGCTGAGGGTCTGCGCTGGCTCGATGGACCTGCGGCATTTTGCTAGCGTACAGAGGCTCACACGGCCATAGGGAAGGAAGGAGGGCAGAGCCCCAGTATGACAGAGAAGCTCCCAAGTCAAGGGAATGCCATCCTGCGTGACTGGGGAGGCCTGGATGTCTGGGCCAGGGGGTGGGAGGGCTTCCGGACTGTTCCCTCTACCCTTGTCCACAGCCTGATGCCCACCTTCCCTCTCCTTCTTTTCTCCCCCACAGGTGTGGTTCCTGCTGTGCCCCTCTAGCCCCCCGCCCCCTCTGCCAGGATGCCGGAGCAAAGCAACGATTACCGGGTGGTGGTCTTCGGGGCCGGGGGCGTGGGCAAGAGCTCTCTGGTGCTGCGCTTCGTTAAGGGCACCTTCCGGGACACCTATATCCCCACTATCGAGGACACCTACCGGCAGGTGATCAGCTGCGACAAGAGCGTCTGCACGCTGCAGATCACCGACACCACTGGCAGCCACCAGTTCCCGGCCATGCAGCGGCTCTCCATCTCCAAGGGGCACGCCTTCATCCTGGTCTTCTCCATCACCAGCCGGCAGTCCCTGGAGGAGCTGAAGCCCATCTACCAGCAGATTGTGCAGATCAAGGGCAGCGTGGAGAGCATTCCCATCATGCTAGTGGGCAACAAGTGCGACGAGACGCAGCGGGAGGTGGAGACCAAGGATGGGGAGGCCATGGCCAAGGAGTGGAAGTGCGCCTTCATGGAGACCTCGGCCAAGATGAACTACAACGTCAAGGAGCTCTTCCAGGAGCTCCTCAACCTGGAGAAGAGGCGGAACATGAGCCTCAACATCGACGGCAAGCGCTCCAACAAGCAGAAGAGGACAGACAAGCTCAAGGGGAAGTGCAGCCTGATGTGAGGGGAGGGGCCCCTTTCCCACCGCCCATCCCTCCAGGGGTGCCCCGGTCTGGCTACATTCCCTCCCCCTCCATCCTTCCACACTTCCTGACTGCTTCCCCCTGGAGGCACCCTGCACCAACTCTGGCATCCACCTTCCCTCCCTCCCTTTTGCTTGCCAGAAGAGGCTGGATGAGGCCACGGCAGCTGCGGGAGGCCCTCACGGAGCCCTCCTTGGTGCCATGCACCCTCTCTGCCTTTTCAGCTGTGGACAGTGGGTTGAGCAGGACTCTGGGGAGCTTTGCATTGAGTGCTGGGAGGGTCATGGTGGGGCAGCCAGCCAGGGGCACACTGATGGTGGAGCGGAGCTACAGTCAACGCTCCTGCCCTCTTGGACTGCAAAGGCCAGGAAAGGAGGAGGAGGAGCATTCCCAGAGCGGCGTGCTGCTGACAGTCTCCTTCACACTCCACACACCCCTCCCAGTGAGCCCTTGCCTGACCTCCATGGGAAACGCGCACACCTACTCCCAAACGGGCTCCCTTCCTGTGCTCCCCCACCCCACCCGCCCACCGCCTTCTATTTCCAAGGGATGCCAGGCGCTCTTCAGCCATTGCCTCTGCATTCCTGAACATGCCAGCAGCATCCAGCCGCACAAGCCCAGAGGCAGCCACAGCAGCTCCGTTCTGGGAGAGAAGAATTTCATTCCCTGTGCCAAGGGGCGGCAGGCAGGGCCAGGAGCTTGCTGATCCAGGAAAGACAGAGCACCCCTTCTCTTGGTGGCCAAAAGACACAGGCGGAAACCCAGCCCAAGATACTCCACTGAGCCTCCGCTGTTCAAGGCTTGGGCAAACGGCTTTGCCCTTCCTGGCCTTTTTGGTGCAGAGAGCCGCTATGGCAAGACAAGAAGGGGGCAGGAAAGCCCCCAGATCTTCCCCAGGGTCCCAGTTCTCCAGGTGCTGCAGAGCCGATGTCCGGACCGGAATGGAATCACCGCGGCTACTGCCGCACGCTGAGACTCCACAGAGCAAAGCAGCAGCGGCCAAGAAGCGGAACTCCGTCCAAGAGGCCTCTCCCATCCCTCTCTCCTATTCCATGCCCATCCCTGGATGTGTTAAACTTTGAACATTGCAACTTATTGTGAGACTTTTTTTTTTAATTACTTGTGGATTTATTTATTTATTTTTAAATTTGTAGTGGGTGGGTTCTTTTTAAAGCCACACACACAAAAAAGCAAAAACTACACGAAAATAGCACATTTCTGCCTCTGGAGGGAAAGGAGATCATAGAAGGTTCTGCAAACATTTGGTGTCTTTGGCACAGCAGCCAGCACCCGGAAGCAGGGCACATCTGCGGGGACCCAAGGCCCACGCCTAAGTGGAGGGACACTTCCAAGGGAGAAGAACCCTGAGGACAAAGGGGCCCACCGTGAAGAACATAAAACGACATCACTCCCATTCTTATCCAGCCTCCTTTTCCTCCCAGGAACCATGAGCATCATGCACTGCTGCCCCTTCCTCCTTCCCCGTGCATGGAGCATCACTGGGCTCACTCGCTGCCTGGAAGAGGGTCTGACCCTTCAGTGATACGTGGAAGGAAGGAGAAAGGGGGAATCTGGCCTCTTTTACAGTTTCTTCCAGGCGTATTTCCACAAGCTGCAAAATTTAGAACACTAAGAGCAAAGGAAAAGGTCCCCAGGGTTTTAGATCTGTTTCCAGAAGAGCTGGGAGCAGATGCAGAAGGCTTTTGGGGTCTGCGTGTACTTGGGTTGGTTGGTGTTTCTTCATGTCTCCCACCCAGGCTGACGGGGATTTCGGGCCAGCTGGCAAGAGGGGAAGTCCACCAGTCCTTCAGTCTGCCCCTCTCGGCCAGATTTCCCTTTTCTGACCATCCTTGTGAGTGCACAATGTGGCCAGCTAGTCTATCCTTCTGCAAAGCCTTGGTAAAAGTAAAGTGGTAACTGGAGAGGCAAACAGCCTAGGATTTTTATGACTGCTGCTTCATTTTGGGTTGGGGCTGAGGCGTCCCTATGGCTTTTAGCCTCTGGAGGTGATGAAAGTTCAAATCTTTTATTTTTGTGCCAGCATTGAAACCTAGAAAAAGAGTGCAAATGGCCCCTCAGAGACGTATTCCAGTGCTAACAAGACTTCCCGCTCCTCCACCTGCTCAGAGCCCACACCCTCCAGGCCTGACCACGGCATAAGGACTTCTGGAAGCATTTTTTTTATGTGAAGGACACTGTGTGTGAAAGAGGAAGAAAGGCTCTAGGTCCGGTGGCCTCTGAGAGTTGGAATCCAAGGACTGGAGACGGGCAAATCCTTAGCTAGTTCAATGTTTAGTCCAAAAAATCCACTACATGATTCTGTGATTATATGGACTTTCTGGACGTTGTTTAATTGTAAATGTTGCGCGCGCACACACACACAGATGCAATTCCCCTCACATCTACTCACCAACAATTGTCCAATATGTGATACAAGCTCCAGAGGGAACTCTAGGGGATCAAAATAATAATTTTTAAAAGATCAGTGTGATAAAAAAAGCCATTAAAAAAACAAACAAACCAAGACTGTTCCCACTTACAAGAATCCCAGCAAAGTAACCATATGCATATTTTAAAATTTACTTAATACGCTTATTTCATGCAGTCTCTCAAGAGAAATTTCCAAGAATGTTAAAATCTGGAGGGGGGGAAATCCACTAAAAAGTAATTTTGAAGGAAGAAAAACCTGTAGGAAAATATCACAAAAGCGTTCTAAAATCCAAAAGCAATTTAAAAAATATCCTGGCATTAGTCACATATATAGTTTGGATGCAAGACGAAGCAACTAAGGAAGATGAGTTGGCTTTTATACCTCACTTTTCTCACCTGTTTAAGTGAACTCAAAGCAGCTGACAAACCTTCTGTTCTTCTCCCCACAACAGACACCCTGTGAGGTAGGAGGGGCTATGGGAGCTCAGAGAGCTGCGACTAGCCCAAGGTCACCTAGCTGGCTTCATGGAGGAAAAAGAGTTGGGTTTTCTCAACCATTTAAGCGGCTGACAAACCTTCTGCTCTTCTCCCCACTACAGACACCCAGTGAGGTAGGTGGGGCTGTGAGAGCTCAGAAAGAGCTGTGACTAGCCCAAGGTCACCCAGCTGGGTTTGTGGAGGAGTGTAGAATCAAACCCTGTGAGCATTTAATGGGTGACTGAACATTTAATGGGTGAGTTTGTCAAATTGTGGTACAAGGAGACGCAGCAAGTTTTGAGCAGAGAGGGGAGATGTCTTGCCATGGAGTCCTAAATGGAGCTGATGGGCTTGGGGGCTCAAGCTCCTCCTGCTCCTCAGATCCTGGATGCAGAGGGGGTGTGGACAGTGTCCTGCTCTGTGTCAATAAAGGGCCCATGCAGTGCACGCTGAAAAACCTATAATCACTTATTTGTGGCCTGCTAAGTGATTCTCATGTGCATATCTTTGGCTTTTGTTTAGTTTTCTAAAATGTCTGTTGTAGGAGGAGAGTCAGTTTCCTTCTGGCAGGTAAGATCTTAAGAGGAGCCCTGCTGGGTGAGGCCACTGCCCATCTGGTCCAGCATCCTGTCTCACAAATTGCTTCTGGGCATCTCCAGCAGATGAAGGCAAAACCTTCACCTGCTCTTGACTCTCTGCAAACGGCCTCCTGCCTGCCGCCCTCACTTGTCTTCTCCTTGGAAGCGCTGGACCTGCCCTGCTGCAGAGGCAGAACCCTTTGGATGGTGGTCGGGCTGCCCCTTGCCTCACCACCAGCAGAATCCCCACCCGCTTCAACGGGCACAGCCGTCCTGCCTGTTTAAAGAACCACAGGGTTGGCTCCACTGCACAATTCCCATCCAACCGACCCTGAAAGCAGGAGCGTGGCCCAGCTCCTAGGGGTGGGTACGCTGGTCCTAGTTCTGCCACCCAAGATCTGCACCAGGCTGGCAGGGCCTCATGCAAGCAGGTGTTGAGTACCTGCCACCAGCACAATGGGCTCTGCACAACCACAGACCTTCTTTCTTTGTGATTAACATAATAAAACAAAAGTTAATTTGGTGCACTTATTCCTCTGGATGGTAGAGCCTGTCTTTATGCTGTGGCCAGGCAGTCGGAGGCAGAGCCAAAGGTGCCACAGTTATACCTTTGTCTCCTCTCTTGTGGATTACGTGGCTGGATGCTGGAGGGACCCCCCCCCCGCCGTCCATCTTCCCCCGCTCAGATTCCACCCTGACTCAGACAGCGAATGGTGCTGACACTCCAAATGAAGGCAGCCTTTACATTGTAAATAAAACCGTTCAAGAGCAGATTGCCTCTCTCTCCACAAACGCCCGCATGACAAATGTCGGCTACTGTGCACAACCAGCTTTTTAAAGAGAGGGGGAAAAGCCACCACAAACATAATATAATGATAATAATCTAACACTAAAAATGGAAACAAATCATTGATACAATGTAGCCTTTATGCTAGAAATAGTCTTCCTTGAATGAATGAACGATTAAAAATAGATTTATCCCACTTCTTTCCTGGACTTGGTGGTGGTTTTCTTTGGGCTGATCAAGCCACAGCACCTGCCTTGGTTGCACTGGAATCTGGAGGGTGGGTGTCCGCACCAGGTGTGCCAAACATACTGGCATCCTGGAGTAGTCTCCGGCGGGATCCCTAGTTCTGGGACTGAGCCACTAACTGGAAAGCAGAAAAATCCAGATTCAGTCACCAGTGTTTCTGTGAACAAGATCACAGCAAACCACTTCTGCTTGTCCAGGAATGGTTCTATGGCACTTGGCCTCAATGCTCCTGGAGAAGCACAGCAAAGCCGTCAGCGGCAGCCTCTGTGAAACCCTCCCATGAATGATGCTGGTGTCAGAGTGTGGCTTCTGGGCTGGAGATAGGACAGCAGTTCCTTGGATGCAGCCAGCTAAGAGACCAGGTTGTCATCCAGCAGAGGAGGGTTTTACTGTATTTACAGATAGAGCTTATAGCATAGCAAATTATAACACAGAGAGGTTAATACAAAAGCATGGAGTAAGAAGCAAGAAGCAAAAAGCAAAAGTTATACAAAGCATATATGACATTCAGCTTGTAGGTAACACAGGTGTGGCAGATTACCCCATCTGTTGGTTGTTAGCTAGTTGCCTCGCTGCTCAATACAATGTGATTTTTGTGTCTGACTCACATTTTAACTCTTAACTGCCTGACAGCTGGACCCTTTGCAGCCCTCTCCAAAACTGCAGCCCTCTGCCGTCTTCCAGGGAGCCTTCATAACAAGTTGATCCTGGTTGTCAGCCTGAAGGCACCTTTGCCATTGCTGGCGACTATGCTTGCTTCAGACTATGCGCACCATCCCCAGAACGTTAAATAAGGGATGGGGGAGACCACAGCTATGATCTCTCACCCCTTCACAGCCTTAGTTTTTTGCCAAAACAGCTGAGCTGGCTCCGGTCCCAAACCTCTTCAGGTCTGAGGCCAATTATTGAATGGAAAGGACTTGCGGGGGGCGGGGGCTGCGGCTCTTCCCAAATGGGTGCAACTCTTGGAGGCCTTTTGCAGCCTTCTCTGGCTAAAGAGGGGCCTTTCTGCACATTTTCTGCAGCCTCGGTCACTCGGGAGGACCACGCAGCTCAGCCCCATGGCAAAGATGACCCAAGCACCCAGGCTGCAAACCGTGTCCCACAGGTCTAAACAGATTCGGTCCTTAGGTGCTCAGCCCCTGGGGTTTCTTTCCGACTGTCTGGTCCTGTAACTGTGGGAGAGGGATTTGTTTAAAAAATAAAGCGGTGGATGGGGAAGACCTAAAGGCTTGTATTCCAACACAGGTAAGATTGAATCATTTAAAAGATGCAAAATCAAAATATGATTAAGAATCAGTGTGCAAATGCCGTACATTTCTTAATTTTATGCACAGAAATCTCAGGGATGTAACAGCCAACCTCCTATTTCTTTTCAGCCATCAAACTCAAAGCTTGCTATGGGGACAGAATTAGGCCTGAAGTTTACTTCCTGTGTCCTCTTAATATGCCGCCTGTAACAGGGCTGGAAATTGGGAGAAGTGGATAGAGCTCTTCTTTGTAACTCACTGTGGTTACACTTAAGGTTTAATGCAGCTTCAGTCCACTTTCAGAGTGGGAGAATACATCAAAAAAGTGACAAGTGGTTTCCTTTCAGTGTTAAATAACTCAGAAAATTCACCTTTCGGATAGACAAAATGTGGAAAGAAAATTACTGGTCACTTTGCTGATTTCTCTTGCTCTGAAGGTAGACTAAAGCTGGATTAAACTTTAGGTGTGACCACAACCCTTATTACTTTGCTGATGTATTCTCTTGCTCTGAAAGTGGACTGAAGCCGGATTAAACTTTAAGTGTGTCCACAACCCTTATTACTTTGCTGATGTATTCTCTTGCTCTGAAAGTGGACTGAAGCCGGATTAAACCTTGTGACCACAGCCCTTGCCATTTTGCTGGTGTGTTCTCTCGCTCTGAAGGTGGACTGAAGCTGGATTAAACTTTAGGTGTGTCCACAGCCAACAGAATTAGCCCCATTCAGCTTGCTAAAGCAAAGAGATGAATGATCATTACTGTTATCCGTATAGCCTATTTGGTGCTGCAATGAGAACCTCAAGGTCTCAGTGCAAAATGGGCAAATTTGCCTCTTCTGGACACAGCAGGGCAGGGTGGGGACTGGGTGAGGGAGATGCCCAGTCTGCCTGCCCACCTGCTGGGACCTTCTGGCCCCTAGGGAATGCTCAGTTTTCCCTTGACACAGAGAACCAGAGGGACTCACTTAAAGCTCCCTAAGGCTGTGGTCACAACTTCACTTTAAATCCTTCTTCAGTCCAGGTCTGGCTGCTCACACCTTTTCTTTTCAATCCAGTTTATTCTGGACTTTTCAGGATAGTCCAAATGCAGGGTGGAAAGTCCACAAATAAAACTGATAGAAATGAAAATAGATAGACCTGAACATGGACTGAAGAAGGATTAAAATGAAGTGGTTATGGTCAGACCTAAGGTTTAATCCACCTTCAATCCACCTGATGTGGGAGATCACATCACCAAAATGGCGAGCAATTTTCTTTCCATTGTCTATCCCAAAAGTGAATTTTCTGTGTTATTTAGCACAGAGAGAAAACAGCTTGTCACTTCACCAATGTGTTCTCTAGCTTTGAAGGTAGACTGAAGGTAGATTAAACCTTAAGTGTGACAATAGCCAAGGTGTAACAACAGCCTAAATATGTCTAGAGCAGCGGTTCTCAACCTTCTTAATGCTGCAGCCCCTTAATGGAGTTCCTCATGTTGTGAAGACTCCCAACCATGGGGGCGGAGCAGCTGGGAGGTGGGAGGGAAGGGCAGCAGAAGACACGTCGCGACCCCTCTGAAAGGGTAGTTCGACCCCCAGGTTGAGAACCACTGGTCTAGAGGAAGAGGGGAGGTATATGGTGGGAAGACTCCTGGACCTTGGATGGGCTGATGAAGGCAAAAGGAGAGTTCTCCCTTCTTTCTGGGCATGAGGAAGAACAGAGGCAACCACTCGCTCATCTTCCCCTCAGGTATTCCTCTGAGCATCACTGGTGTGCTGCCATGCTTGGGATTGTTCACGGGCCCACCAAAGTTGTGTTCTGGCAGCTTCACGTGATAGGATGCTCTCTCTCTCTCTCTCTGTCTCTCTGCAACAGGGAGTGAGTGTCCTAACAGACCCACATTCGCATTTTCCCCTTTGCTACTGTCATTCATTCCACCCCCAAATCAGAAATGGCAAGTCTCCCTTAGGTCTTCGCATGGAAAATCTTGAAATGCGTCATGTGCAAGGGTTGCTGTGGAAACCATCTGCTTCCCCTGGCATTTGGGAACTGGCTGTTTTGGGATGGGAAGGCAGTGAGGAGGGGGGGGGCTCTTCTCTTACAGCCTTCTTGTGGAGAAGGTCATTCTGTCCATGTGGGGGAATGCCTCCACTCCCAGCTAAAAGGCACGGCCTCACCTTCTTCATCAATACACTCCAGCCAAGGGACACAGTGCTGTTGCAGCCGTATCTTCCAGGTCTGCCAAAAGGGGGATGCTTGTCAGAGTGTAGTGGAAGCATTAGGGGAGCAACCATCTTTCCTCTCCTGCAGCAGCACAAGACCTTGATCTGCTGGTGGAGTGTGCCCCCCACTTGGCTGCCAGGGGGAAATCGCTTCTCAGCAGGGCTCACTTAAATACAGTGAATGTGCATCAGCCCAGGCGCCTACTAGAATGGATGCCAAGGTACCACCTCCAGGCTGGAGAGGCAGGAAGGATGCCTATTGAGGCCATTTGCTGGGATTCGAGAGCAGGTGATGGTTTTGCCCTTGTCTTCTGCTTGAGATGCCCAGAAGCAACCAGTGGGCCACTGTGCGAGATGGGATGCTGGACTAGATGGGCTGTGGCTCCTCTTAGGTTCTTATGACGCATATTTGTGACCATTAGACAGAGAGATGATTCTTCTCTTCTTGTAACTCCCAAGGACTGAGCTGACCTCAAGGGTACAAAATAATCCCATGTGCCGTTGTCATGGCTGACGTGTTGACTGATGGTGGAAGCATATGTGGACACCCACCCACACTTTAGCTCCATGCACAGATTTCGCCCAGGAAAGAGCCCATAGCTCGTATATAGGGTTAAGTAGAGTTACAGGTGCATTCCTGCCTCTGTACCCCCACAGTCCAAACACCATTTCCCTACTTGAGACAGAACACTGTACTTCTGAAATCAGGAGTCCTTTAGCTTGGAAGAAGAAACCTCAGCTCAGTGACACCCAGCTGATACAGTTTAATCTGGCTTCAATTCACTTTCAGAACAAGAGAACACATCAGCAAAGTGACCAGGAATTTTATTTCCACATTATCTGTCCCAAAGATGAATTTTCTGAGTTATTTAACACTGAAAGGAAACCACTTGTCACTTTTTTGATGTATTCTCCCACTCTGAAAGTGGACTGAGCCTGGATTAACGCTTAGGTGTGATCACAGCCCAAGACCAAGTCACACTTCCAGCCCCTGCTCTAATCATGTTTAAACCAATCCAATCATGTTTGGTTATAGTCCAGATGAGGTGTCCAGAGAACTGTCTGGTCCAGTTTGTTTGGATCAGTTTCAATTATTGCGGCCTGAGGATGTAGACAAACTACTTGTGGGGGTGCGGCCGACAACGTGCTCTCTGGATCCTTGCCCTTCCTGGCTGATAAAATCCAGCCGGCAGGGTATGACCGGGTGGATCCTGGGAGTAGTGAATGCCTCTCTGAGGGATAGAGTGGTCCCACCAGCCCTGAACAGGCTGTGGTGCGCCCCCTCCTGAAGAGAGCCTCCCTGGATCCAGAAGATTTGAACAACTATCGCCCGGTGGCTAACATACCTTATCTGGGCAAGGTTCTAGAGAGGGCTGTCGCTGTTCAACTGCAGGCATGTTTGGAAGAAGCTGATTATCTAGACCCATTTCAATCTGGCTTCAGGCCCGGTCATGGCACAGAAACCGTCTTGGTCACCCTGGTTGATGACCTACTCCGGGAGAGAGACAAGGGAAATGCCACTCTGTTGGTTCTCCTGGACCTCTCAGCGGCTTTTGATACCATTGACCATGGTATCCTCCTGGAAAGGCTACGGAGTTTAGGAGTTGGAGGCAATGCTTGGCACTGGTTCCGCTCTTATCTCCAAAGCCGATTCCAGATAGTGTCTGTGGGGGATGTGGACTCGACACCCTGGGAGCTCAAATGTGGGGTTCCTCAGGGGTCGATCTTATCTCCCATGCTTTTTAACATCTACATGAAGCCGCTGGGAGAGGTCATCAGGAGTTTTGGAGTGAGGTGTCATCAGTACGCAGATGATACCCAGCTCTATCTCTCTGTACCATCTGAATCAGGAGAGGCGGTTGAAGTGCTTGACAGGTGTCTGGAGGCAGCAATGGGCTGGATGAGGGCCAATAAATTGAAGCTGAATCCAGACAAGACAGAGGTGCTGTGTGTTACAGGATCTCGGGTCCGTGTAGTTGGGAGACACCCTGTTCTCGATGGGGTTGTTATGCCCTGGAAGGGACAGGTGCGTAATCTGGGGGTGCTCCTGGACTCCACACTAACACTGGAAGCTCAGGTGGAGGCTGTGGCCAGGAGTGCCTACTCCCATCTACGGCTGGTGCGCCAACTGAAGCCTTTTTTGGATAGAGATGACTTGGCCACAGTTACCCATGCTCTGGTAACCTCTAGATTGGACTATTGTAATGCGCTCTACATGGGGCTGCCCTTGAAGACGGTCCGGAAGTTGCAGTTAGTGCAAAATGCAGCAGCTAGAGTGCTGACTGGTACAACTAACTGGACACACATTACTCCAGTATTAAAAGAATTCCACTGGCTGCCAATTTACTACCGGGCCCAATTCAAGGTGTTAACTTTAACTTATAAAGCCCTAAATGACTTGGGTCCCAAATATCTAAAGGAACGCCTTCTCCCATACCGACCTGCCCGTGCCTTAAGATCCAATAATGAGGCCCTCCTGGTTGTCCCACCACCTTCGGTAGTGAGGCTGGTGGGCACCCGGGAGCGAGCTTTTTCTGCAGTGGCCCCAAGATTGTGGAATGGCCTCCCCCTCGAGGTGCGCCATGCCCCCTCCTTATATTTATTTAGGAGGGCCTTAAAGACACACCTGTTTACCTTGGCCTTTGGTTAAGGATTTGTTTTCCCTCCCCAGCTATAATGGCATCATTTTAATGCACTACGGAGTGCACGGTTTTAAATTTGTTGAATCTTAAGATGTTTTTAAGTGTGCATCTTGTTTTATTTGTATTTCATTTTAATCTGTATTGCTTTCAATTTGTATCTTGTTTTAATTTATTTTTACTTGTTGTAACCCACCCAGAGACCTTCGGGTATGGGCGGGATAGAAATGTAAATAAATAAATAAATAAATAAATAAAAAGAAAAGATTTTAATTTTGGTGCTGTGAGGAGAGGATGAAGCCTCTTTGCCAGCAAACAGCAGAACCACCACTAGAGCACAAAATAGCGTCTGGAGCCACAGAGGAGGAGCTGGGATGCCGAACCAGCGGCACATAGGTATCAAAATCCCATAATGGGCCTGTGCTACCTTGCTGTCTCCCCATTCCACCCTCTTTCCACTACTGTGTAGATATAGCTTCAGTTGATGTTCCAGAGGCTGAGTTCACCCACTTGCAGGAGAATACGGACCTTCTGGGTGAGGCCATGTGGTACCAACTTCTGCAACATGTAGGCATAAGGGTTGTTGGGCCTGTTCCCCTTTCCTCTCTAACCCTGAAGAGTGTAAATGGACCACTGGACTGCCCAGCATCAGTCTGCTTCCTCTGATTCTCTTTAATTAAGTCCCTGACTCTGCTTTGCCTTGACTTCCCAAGAACCTCCAGGGAGGACTTGAGGCTTTAATTAGAGGCTCAGCTGAATGGCTGCTAGGCTACTGTTCAGAGGCAGGAGAAAAAGATCTTCTGGATGGAGAAACACTGCATCGGTGCAATAGTCCATACAGTGGCTTGCAGAAGGTACGGTAGTGGCTGCAAGACACCAGGGGGTGCTGCACTCACCCCCCAAAACAGAGTTCCTTCCTTGGGGAATATAAGCAGCTGTGAGTGTTTTCACTTCCTCATAGCTCAACAGCTTCTCTCTCGACAACCAAAGCTGTTTGTTTATTAACAAAAGAACCCAGAAAGCCAGGATAGTGAGGAGAACATAGAAGATTATGCAGCACCTGGTTATCTGCTTTAGAGTTGGCTGACAGCTGTGATCTGAGCATCCTCTGTGCATTCTTCCTGCTCCCACTTTGGATAAGAAAAGAAAAATCATATTATTTAGCTATTGACTCCCTGCAAAGCCCCATCTTGCCCATCACCATCACACAGAGTGTTGGAAGTGGCTTTTATCGGTTGTGGCATCTAGACAGAGACAGGAAAGATGTGTTTTCAAGAAAAGCTGCAATTCACCCCAAGCCCTGGAGCACCTTAAACCTGCCGTAGATGGGCACCCCAAAAGACCAGGCTGGCATTCCTGAGTGGCACAGAAAGTGGAAGCTCAGCTTAATTCTATGCAGGTCTTCATGAATTGCTTCTTTTGGCAACTTTAATACCAAATGTGTTTAAAGCTGGCTACAATCTTGGACATGGCAATCACAAATGCCTTTATTCGCTCTGCCACAAAGACTTACAAACCACACATGAATAAATCAATTGAATACTACTTAATTTAGAAAATGTCTTATAAAGTAAAAACTAGGTTCGCCTTTGGAACAGGGGTACTGTTTCCTAATTGTTTCCTTGATCGGGATAATTTTCACCTTTAATACTACATTCCATGGATATTTTAATCCTCAACATTTGTTTAATATTTAAAATATTTATTACTCATATTTTTTTAAAAAGGAGATGCAGAAGAGCAAAAAACCCAGCACTATAGTATTAAAGCCAGGAGAGCACCTCTAGGGAGTGAGTTCCATAACCAAGAAGCCATCACTAAAAAGGCCCTATCAGTGGTTATTACACAAATAGTATCAGATGGAAAGAGAACACAGAGAAAGGCATCAGACTCTTAACATGAAGCCCAGACTGAAGGCGTTTTCATAAGTAATTGATCCTAAATCGTGCAGGGTTTCAAAGGCCTCCCTTTGCATGTCTGCCATTTCCCCTCCCTTCCTCTGCTTTCCCTCCATTTCTCCTCACTTCCTCCCATTCCTTTCCCTCCATCTCCCCTGTATTTCTTCCTTCTGCTTTCCCTCCATTTCCCCTGTCTTCCTTTCCGCTGCTTTCCCTCCATTTCTCCTCACTTCATCCCCCTGCTTTCCCTCCATTTCCGCTCACTTCCTCCCTTTCCTTTCCCTCCATTTCCCTTGTCTTTCTTTCCTCCGCTTTCCCTCCTTTTCTCCTCACTTCCTCCATTTCCTTTCCCTCCATTTCCCTTGTCTTTCTTTCCTCTCCTTTCCCTCCTTCTCCCCTCACTTCCTCCCTTTCCTTTCCCTCCATTTCCCTTGTCTTTCTTTCCTCTCCTTTCCCTCCTTCTCCCCTCACTTCCTCCCTTTCCTTTCCCTCTATTTCCCTTGTCTTTCTTTCCTCTCCTTTCCCTCCTTCTCCCCTCACTTCCTCCCTTTCCTTTCCCTCCATTTCCCTTGTCTTTCTTTCCTCTCCTTTCCCTCCTTTTCTTCTCACTTCCTCCCTTTCCTTTCCCTCTATTTCCCTTGTCTTTCTTTCCTCCGCTTTCCCTCCTTTTCTCCTCACTTCCTCCATTTCCTTTCCATTTCCCATCTTTCTTTCCTCTCCTTTCCCTCCTTTTCTCCTCACTTCCTCCATTTCCTTTCCCTCTATTTCCCCTGTCTTTCTTTCCTCTGCTTTCCCTCCTTCTCCCCTCACTTCCTCCCTTTCCTTTCCCTCTATTTCCCTTGTCTTTCTTTCCTCCGCTTTCCCTCCTTTTCTCCTCACTTCCTCCATTTCCTTTCCATTTCCCATCTTTCTTTCCTCTCCTTTCCCTCCTTTTCTCCTCACTTCCTCCCTTTCCTTTCCCTCCATTTCCCTTGTCTTTCTTTCCTCTGCTTTCCCTCCTTTTCTCCTCACTTTCTCCCTTTTCTCCTCACTTTCTCCCTTTCCTTTCCCTCCTTTTCTCCTCACTTCCTCCATTTCCTTTCCCTCCATTTCCCTTGTCTTTCTTTCCTCTCCTTTCCCTCCTTCTCCCCTCACTTCCTCCCTTTCCTTTCCCTCCATTTCCCTTGTCTTTCTTTCCTCTCCTTTCCCTCCTTCTCCCCTCACTTCCTCCCTTTCCTTTCCCTCTATTTCCCTTGTCTTTCTTTCCTCTCCTTTCCCTCCTTCTCCCCTCACTTCCTCCCTTTCCTTTCCCTCCATTTCCCTTGTCTTTCTTTCCTCTCCTTTCCCTCCTTTTCTCCTCACTTCCTCCCTTTCCTTTCCCTCCATTTCCCTTGTCTTTCTTTCCTCTGCTTTCCCTCCTTTTCTCCTCACTTTCTCCCTTTTCTCCTCACTTTCTCCCTTTCCTTTCCCTCCTTTTCTCCTCACTTCCTCCATTTCCTTTCCCTCCATTTCCCTTGTCTTTCTTTCCTCTCCTTTCCCTCCTTCTCCCCTCACTTCCTCCCTTTCCTTTCCCTCCATTTCCCTTGTCTTTCTTTCCTCTCCTTTCCCTCCTTTTCTTCTCACTTCCTCCCTTTCCTTTCCCTCTATTTCCCTTGTCTTTCTTTCCTCTCCTTTCCCTCCTTCTCCCCTCACTTCCTCCCTTTCCTTTCCCTCCATTTCCCTTGTCTTTCTTTCCTCTCCTTTCCCTCCTTTTCTTCTCACTTCCTCCCTTTCCTTTCCCTCTATTTCCCTTGTCTTTCTTTCCTCCGCTTTCCCTCCTTTTCTCCTCACTTCCTCCATTTCCTTTCCATTTCCCATCTTTCTTTCCTCTCCTTTCCCTCCTTTTCTCCTCACTTCCTCCATTTCCTTTCCCTCTATTTCCCCTGTCTTTCTTTCCTCTGCTTTCCCTCCTTTTCTTCTCACTTCCTCCCTTTCCTTTCCCTCCATTTCCCTTGTCTTTCTTTCCTCCGCTTTCCCTCCTTTTCTCCTCACTTCCTCCCTTTCCTTTCCCTCCATTTCCCTTGTCTTTCTTTCCTCTGCTTTCCCTCCTTTTCTCCTCACTTTCTCCCTTTTCTCCTCACTTTCTCCCTTTCCTTTCCCTCCTTTTCTCCTCACTTTCTCCCTTTTCTCCTCACTTCCTCCCTTTCCTTTCCCTCTATTTCCCTTGTCTTTCTTTCCTCCGCTTTCCCTCCTTTTCTCCTCACTTCCTCCATTTCCTTTCCCTCCTTTTCTCCTCACTTTCTCCCTTTTCTCCTCACTTCCTCCCTTTCCTTTCCCTCTATTTCCCTTGTCTTTCTTTCCTCTCCTTTCCCTCCTTTTCTCCTCACTTCCTCCCTTTCCTTTCCCTCTATTTCTCCTGTCTTTCTTTCCTCTCCTTTCCCTCCTTTTCTTCTCACTTCCTCCCTTTCCTTTCCCTCCATTTCCCTTGTCTTTCTTTCCTCTCCTTTCCCTCCTTCTCACCTCACTTCCTCCCTTTCCTTTCCCTCCATTTCCCTTGTCTTTCTTTCCTCTCCTTTCCCTCCTTTTGCCCTCACTTCCTCCCTCTGCTCTCCCTCCATTGCCCCTCATTTTCCTCCTTCCTTCCTTCCTTCCTTCCTTCCTTCCTTCTGGCTCAGAATTTGTTTTGAACCAGTAAAGAAGAAGCCAAAGGTTATGAATTTGGAGCTTTGACACTTTAGATTTGGTTTCCTGTTCTAACTGCCCGTCCCTTCTGCCTGCTCCCGTGGAGTTTTGGGGAGATGGAGGACCGTTGACTGGCCCTGAAATCCCTAAATGTGAACATTTTCTGGGCGGTTTTTTATTGTTTTCCCCTCGGGCTCCTTCCTGAAGGGGGATTTTTTTATCGTCTCGGCCCCAGGGAAGACGAGAGGGTGGCAATTGCTGTTTGTTTACCCTAAAGCGCCACAGGTGCCGTCACACGGTTGAACTATCTTCACCTTTTCTCTCTCCTTCGACCCGTTTCTTTTTTCCCGCCTTTTTTCCTCAGGCGGCGCCTTCCTCCTCAGGGAGCGGGGAGCCTTATGAATATGCAAATCAGAGGGTCCGGCGCGGCCCCGCCCCGCCCGGGCGCCCAGCCGGGGGTGGGCTGCCTGTCCCGGGAGCCCCTCCTCCCCGCCGGCGAAACGGGCCGCTCCGGCGCAGGCGCGGCTGCCCCCCCCCCCGCGCCCGGCCCCGCCTCCGCGCTCTGGGGAGCCCAGCGCCGGTTGGCCGAGGCGAGCTGTCGGTCAAGCCGCAGTGGCGAGCGGGGGGACGGAGGGAGGGGCGCGAGCGGGCTCTCGAGGCGGCGGCGGCGGCGGCGGCGGCGGCAACGCGGACCGGAGGCGTCGGTCGGGGAGGAGTCGCGGCGGGGCAGGGAGGCAGGTAGGCGGCGGCGGCGGCACCGGCGCGAGGCCGGGGCGGAGGGAGGCCGCGAGGGGAGGCCACGCCCCCGCTCCCCCCGCGGGCCTTGGCGAACGGAGGCGGCGGCCGGGCGAGGGACACTGACTGGAGGGCCGCCGGGCGGGGCTCGGGCGCTCGGGGGCGGGGCTTCCGCGGGGGAGGAGCCGGCGTGCAGATAGGGGCGGGGCCTGTCCTCTGGGCGGGGCCTGGGCAGGGTATGCGCCTCCCCTCTCGTCGTTGGAACTCCCTGCCACAAGAGAGACTGGGACTCCGCTTGGCTGAGGGTCTGCCCGGGGGGCGGCAGGGCATCCTCCTTACCCCCTCAGTTATGTGCGCAGAAGGTTCCATCCCTTTCTGCATTTGCATGGTGGGTTGATGCTCCCGTAGTCCCCGGAATGCCTCGGCCGCCCCTGCCGTTCTGCAAGGGAGGCCAGTGACTTGCGTAAGAGTTTGCAGCCTCCGCTTTCCCTGTTTGCTGCCCTTCAGAATATACACGCATCTCCCTTTCCGACACAAAACCTCAGGGCAGCCAAGGGGAGTGGGAGGAGGAGAGATGCACTTGGAGGCCCTTGGGAGTGCGTGTCGGGGCTCCAGGGATGCCGCGGTTCTCGTGGGGAGCAGGTGGCATTGCCCCAGGGCGAACTGTCTTGGCTTGTGCGGTTGTACGGAGCGAACCAGGCTCAGAAGTGGGATCAGCCTGGGCACTGGAAACCAGGTGGGTTTGCCCAGTGTCCCCCCCTGACCCTTGGGGGATAATTACCTGTGGCTCTTAGGCTGCTTATAATCAGTTGTTGAATTTTCAAGGATCTCAGGGTGGGGGAAAGATAAAAATACCACTGAAAGCCAGCAGCCCCTAGCAGAGTAGGAACAGATGAAACTGTCTTAGCAAGCCGGCACAAAGACAGCGGAAACGCCTACAATTCCAGCTGGACCCTTTAATAAGAGCTTCCAGAGATAAGTCGGGTTCTTGCCTGCACCAGGCTGGGAAGATCGCCGTGGTCTTGCAGGAGAAGAAAGGGGCACCAACAGGAGCCGTTCTCAGCAGCCAGTTGATTTTCCTGAGGCGAGGGGAGCTGGCACAGGATTGCAGCCAAATTGGGCAAAAGTTAGAAAACATATTTCATCTTTGCAAAGCAGGAACCTCTGTGGTTCGGTTGTATCCAGTATGAAGGGAGCACTGGCTTATTTTGTAGCACTTTGTTATGTTTTTGTTTCTTTCACAGGCAAACACTCCAGAGCAAATTGGTAGTGCAGAAAAAATAACTCTGTGGGGAAGCTGACATGCTTATTGGTGCTCATATGTATATATAGACACACCAGACAGCAAGGGTCATCAAGGGGGTAGATGGAGCGACCCCTTGGTGCAGGAAGGCTGCAGACTTTGGGGCAGATCGGTTTAGACTAAAGGTTGAACGAGGGCAGAGCAGAGCTGTGGCCCTCCTGGTGTTTCCGAAAAGATCTGGCTCTGCTAGGAGTGGCAGGGAACGCTGGGGTTTCTAGTTCAGAGACATCCAGAGGACTGCCTCCAGTCACGAGTAGAAACACTCTCAGGATGTGGGAAAAGCAGGTGAAGGGTTTTTTAACTCTCTTTCCAGTTGTGAGAACCCTCAGTGAAAGCCAAAAGGTTTGCAGCTAGAGGATGGCAAAAAGGGACTTGCTGCTGCCGTATGTGGCAAGAGTTTTGTTTTGCCGTGGAAGAGGACCGCATTGGCATGCCTGGAGGCTTCTAAGGGAGGCACATCTGGCAACTCTGGAACCACCCTGGACCAGTTCCTGAGGCCGTGTGTTGAATGTTGAAACGTGGATAATGAGGTTCATGGTGGCCATCAGGATGAATTTCTCTCTCCTACTTGTATGAGCAACTCTTGCTTTTTAAAAATCTCTGTTCCTAATCCTCTGTAAGGCCTCCTGTAAGTTAGATGGCAGGTGGAGAAGTAGAAAAGCCATAGCCATGTGGCGTTTTTGCAGGCTTCGATCAGCAAAGGATGCCCATAGGAGGGGAAAGGTTTCAGGAGAGGGTTGAAGGAAGGAAAAAATGTGGAGGATAGTTTTTTTCTGGTAAATGGATTGGAGTTTAAACTGTTGCTGCTCATTTCACTCTGCAGAGCATGGAAAATCCCTTAATTCGTAATCCTGCATCTGTTTATTTTAGAGCTTTTATGTTCTCCCAGTTCTGAGCCTGGCAAATGACTTGAACCAGCCCCACCCTGGTCCTGGGAGTTCCTCTCTGATCATTGGCATAGGAAGTTGGACTGTGTAAAGCACCTTCCTTGTTTTCACCTTTGGAGACTTAAGAATGTTCTTGGAACTTCACCCCTTAGGGACAAGAGAAGGAAATGCAAAAGAAATGACATTTCTGAATCTCAGGGTGCAAGGGGTGGCCAGGCTGCTTAAGTTTGTTTTTGAAGGGGGCGTCTGGAAGGTCTTCATCATGCCTGGGGGTGGGGGGCACATTTTTTGGCAGATATTGGTCTTCTTGAGCTTGCATAGTCAGTTCTTCTTTACACAGTGATGAGGTGAATTGAAAAGAAGGAATCAGATATTGAAAACTGGCCTGTCTCTCTGGGTACAGGAAGTTCTTCTGTAGTGGTCTCACCAGGAAAATACAACAGAGAATTAGCAAGGGTTTACTATTCCCCTAACAAAGGAGAAAGCCCCTCTTTTCTGCGACTGTAAGTTAGGGCCGTTGGGGCCTTGAAAACATGGGTAGACAGCAGGGATTTGGCCTGATACTTGCAGATGGAATTCCCCACAAAAAACCCTAAAACATGTGGGTCCTCTGAAGCTAAGGGGTGAATCCTTCCTGTGGAATTAAGGCACCCCGTTGCTTCCGGGTGGCTCAAAAGCCTTCATTGTGAAAAGAGGGTTCAAGGGTTGAACTCCTAAGAAAAGGCGGGCGCTGCCAAGGAGTCAGTGGTTGTTGGGGTGTCTGGGATTTACGTGTGACGCTTTTGGTCTAAAGAAAGCGAGGAAGCTGGTGGCAAAATTATTTCCCTTGGATTACTGTTCCAAAGCCACGACACCCAACGATTTGTTGATTTTCACAGACTGTTTGGGAAGACAAATTGTCTGTTCTAGGTTCATCTTCCTTTTTCTTTCTTTCTTTCTTTCTCCCTTTTTTCCTAGAGTGGCCTGCCTTGTTTTCATTATCAATAGCCATGACTTCATTCTTTAAATATGTTCTTGGAAGGCTGGAGTGAGTCCATTTTCTCTTGCTCTTTAATCACATAGATGTCAGGAGGAGCTCGAGGGTGCTGGGTTTTGCTCTCCCTGGAGGGGGGCAGCCCAGTGGGTGTTGAATAACCTTAGGCTATGGGAGTCAGCGCCGTCTTGGGGGCGTGCCGTCTATCTGCAAGCTGTTGCTGAAGGGAGAGTGCAAAATATAAATTATTCTGGTGTTTAGGTTTATCAGAACGCTGTGGTATCTATTCTAGCCTTGATAAATATTTTTTAGTCCAAATTGTGGATGTTAAAGTACTTGCTGGCAACAGAACAGGTTGCAAGTACAGTGGTACCTTGACATACGAGTTTAATTCGTTCCGTAACCTTGCTCTTATGTCAAATCGCTCGTATCTCAAAGCAATTTTCCCATTAATCTATTCCAGCTCCCAAAACACCACCTCAGTTGTTTTTGTTACGTACTGTACTGTATTTACATACTCGTATCTCAAATCTTGCTCTCATCTCAAAGCAAAATATCACGCACTCAGCAGCTTGTATCTCAAAACACTTGTATGTCAGGGCACTTGTATGTCAAGGTACCACTGTAGTAAGTGGGAATCTCTACATCATTTTTTGCTTAGGACGAATCTGTTGGTTGCTCTGTTTGAAGGAAAGGAGCTTGAATGTGGAGGAAAGTTGTCACGTAAAGAGAAAAACGTGTTGCTGAGTCAAAATTTTACTCTTACGGACTGATGGAGAAATCCATGGGGTTTCCTGGCAACACTGCAGAAGCCCAGAGATTTCCTGGTGGTGTCCTATCCAATATTAAGCAGAAGTCCTCTCTCATATCTTCTGGGATCAAACATATATCTGCTTGGTGGGACCCACAGGCCAGGCCAGAGTATCACAGAGGAGACGGTTGTCTGTGTCTTCTGAGTTGCCAGCAGAAAGAAGCTTTTCCTTGTCTGTCACAGTGCTGAGCAGTTTAAAAGCCGCGTTGGGAAACCAGGAGCTATAAGATGCTGTCGGCAGCCGCCAGGTGCTCAGCGTAGCAGGGCCGCCCGTGGGGCTTTGACAGAGTTACGTAGAATGACGTTGGCTTAAAAGGGGCATGAAGATGCCAAAGGAGTGTCTTCCTGTATTGAGCAGGGGTTGGTCCAGAAGGCCTCCCGAGACCCCCTTCCAGGTCACCTCCCTGTGGGCTTGCCCTTTGGCTGGAACAGCCACCAAACGCCTTGCTTTTTTCTTCTAAAATCCTTTTAGTAGCTGGGTGGCGGCTCTCTCTTTGTCTTTCTGAACGCCCTGACGGTGGGGCTTCTAAAAGGGGGGGGCAGTTTTCTTTTTTTAATTTTCTTTTTGTTCTTTCTCTTGAACTTGTCATTCTGAGGATGCTGGGGGGGGGGCTGTGGGGCTGCCAGGCCCCTTCCCATCTCATCGCAGAGATGGAGAGTCCAGGGCTGGAAGGTTGCCGCTGTGCTGCTCTAGTGACTTCACGTCTTCTATAGATCTTCTCCTCCCTTGCGGGCATTTTGTCCATTTAGCTCCATTATCCAGGCTTTGCTCTGCTGTTAGAGCACTGTGGGGTCATTTCTCCTTCCCAGGGTACGGGGCCTTCCATGCATTTCAGAATTAGTCCTGTCATAAGACTAGGCAGGGGCAGCGTGCTCTGATTTGAAGTGCGACCCTTTTGGGGACAGGATTGCTTCTTCTTTTTTCTTTTTAAATTTTACTTTCAATTAATGTCTTAACAATTCAAAATAACAACAGAATATAAAGTCCCAATAAAACAATAATAGTTAACAGATTTCAAACAATAAGAGTTACAGAAAACATAAATATGAGAATAAATCTGTGGTTTTAAGCCAACAAAATTACTCACAGAAAACTTTCGTCTATATTAGGCAGCGCTAAAGAAAAAGGATGGCTTCTTACTTGTTCTTAATTCTTGCGGTGATGGGCTTTAATCTCAGGATGTAGATATAAGTAAAAAATGCACATGTCCAGAAGGAAGCTATTCAGGTAACTGGCACCTTGCATGGATGTGTCTCCTGCACTGGCTTTCTGGGAAGCTCCTGAAGCAGGATTTTTTAAAACACACGCATTCATTGCATTTTTTAGAACCTGCTAATTCCTCCCCGTCTTGAATTAATCAGGGAGCCGGACTTTTACCTGGGAAATACTGGATTTGATTCTGCACTCCTCCACAAACCTAGCTGGGTGGCCTTGGGCGAGTCACAGTTCTCTTCCTAGCTCTCACAGCTCCACCCACTTCACAGGGTGTTTCTTGTAGGGAGAAGAACAGAATATTCATCAGCCGCCTTGAGTTCCCTTAAATGGATAAGAAAAGCCAACTCCTACTCCTACCCCTCTCACCTGCCCTTGCATGAGCTGCTGCTGCTGCTGCAGTTCCAAAAGTAGATGCAAAACCACATTTTCCCCTTTCTTTCCCCAACGGCACATTCTTGTCTTGTGAGGGCGTTCATGGCTGGATTCAGAGATGGGAGCTTGGGTTGTGTGCCCCCACTGTCAAAAGGTACCTGCTGGGCCTTTTGGTGGGCTGTGTAGTTTGTTTTTAGAAGCATCTACTACTTTTACACCCCCCAACAATTCAAAAATGGTGCATCAACCGGTCCTTGGCCCTGGGTGCGTTCTGTGCAAAGATCAGTCCCAGTTTCTCAGAGCCAGAAACTTGGCTTCCTTTGTGCACAGGGCGCCCTTGCTGCCGTGTGCCTGTTTGTGCTCTTGGGGGCTGAATTTGCTCTCAGTCTCTCTCCTCCCAGCCTGCCTCTTCTGCAAGTCTCCTGCAACCTGGAGCTATTTTTGACAGCAGCTGTCGCTGCTGCTGAGACTCTGTACTCTCAGAATTGCTAAGCAGGTGAACAGGTGCCATGCCTGGTGGGCCTGTGTGAGGGGCACCTGTTTCAGAAGCTGCTTTGCTGCGGTGGCTGGAGAAGGGCCCTACTAGGCCCAGGCAGACCCAGGTGTTTAGGGAGGGACAAGCCATAGCCAGGAGCCTTGGGATCCAAAAGGGCTGGGCCAGCTGGTTGCACAGCCTTGGGCTCAATTGCACTGCAGAATCACTTGCCAAATGCTTGTTTGGTCTAGTGCAACGGTTCTCAACCTTCCTAATGCCACGACCCCTTAATGGAGTTCCTCATGTTATGGGGACCCCCAACCACGGGGGCGGAGCAGCTGGGAGGTGGGAGGGAAGGGCGGCGGGAGACTCACTGCGACCCCGCTGGAAGGGTAGTTGGACCCCCAAAGGGGTCCCAACCCCCAGGTTGAGAACCACTGGTCTAGTGGTTAAGGAGCCAGACTCATGTCTGGGAATACCAGGTTTTATTCCACACTCCTCCACAAGCCAGCTGGGTGACCTTGGGCAAGTCACAGCTCTCTTCTGAGCTCTCACAGCCCCTCCTACCTCACAGGGTAGTCTGTTGTGGGGAGAGGATTTGTCAGCCGCTTTGAGTCCCCTTAAATGGGTGAGAAAAGCCAACTCTTCTTCCCCTTTCTCTTCGTCTACAGGAGTGCCTCAGCCTGCAGACCTTGTCAGGAGACCCACGGTTGCATTTGGCCCTCAGTCCAGTTTCTGAACCACTTTCAATGGCAGCCCCAGAGAAAGCAATAAAATAACCTTCACAGGAACTTGCAAAGAAGCATGAATTCCGGAGGGTCTTCAAATACACAGGGCCACAGCTGGGATGCAGGCAGGAGTAACTAGGAGGCCCTCTGGTCCACTAAAGCCATTCGCCCCCCTCCAGGGACACTGGAGGCCCACCAAGGAGCCCCGGTTCCTCCTGAGCCCTTGGACTCCAGGAACACCTGCTGGCTCCTGGGTTTCGCAGGTGGATTTTCACGCATTTCCATGAAGTGCTGCATCTTATCATACAGTCATAGAGTTGAAAGGAACCTCTAGGGCCATTGAGTCCAACCCGCTGTCGGTCTTGCCCAATTCCTAACCACCTCACAGGAGGTGCAAAGGGTTTGCTCTTCCTCCCCAGCACCACACAGATCTGAACCCCATTCAGTAACAGCTGAGTGTTCTGATTTCAGCAGCCTTTAGGCCCCTGGCTAGGGGGATGAATGAATGGCTGGATTTGAAAGGGCCGGCCTGGGCCTCTGCTTCTGGGCATTGCGAGTTTCTCTGCTTTTCTAAGCTTTGTTTGTTTGCTCTTTAAGGCACTGGTGGATTAGAAAATAGCTTCCCTTGTAAGCACAGATCCGGAGAGCACAGAATTTTAATTGAAAGTTGGAGCTGAGAGAGAGAGCAGGGTTCCTTTTGGTTCCTTGTGCTCTGGCGTAGACAGGCACTCTTTGTTGGAGGAAAACACTGCTTGTTTTGCAGAATTAGATTTGCAGAGATCCATTGCTAATCTTCTTTCCCCAATATTAGCTTACTGAGTCTGTAATCTGACGTTGTCGGCTTATTTTATTAAAGGGCTGCTGAGCATCTGTCCGGACTGCAGAAGCTCATTCATTTTAAAAAAGGTTTCCCTAGTTATCTTCATCCCCAGATTTAGACCGTATAAGTAGGGATGCTCATAGGAATCTCAGAAGGGCCCCGCTGGACAGAAGCCATGCCCCGTTGAGTCCAGCGGCCCACAAGACATCATGAGAATCTTTGCCCTGTTTGGTCTCCCAGGAGAAGAAGCCAAGAGGAACCCTGCTGGGTGAGGGTCATAGGCTCCGGGATGTTTAGCAGCCTGTTCTCCCAGGGGGCATCCAGCTGTGCAGGGAAACCACAGGCAGGAGGCCAGGAGCACCACAGCTGGGCTGTAGAGGCATAGCCGAGGGAGCTGTGCGGCCATCAAGTCTCCTGGTCATCAGCAGGGCTTTGATCCAGGTTGGTGGCCAAAGCCGTGCCTCCTGACCGTGCTCAAGGTTGCGGTTCTGGCCTTTCTGGGGCCCCGGTGTCCTTGCAGCCGCATCTGGGGGGCTCATCTCAGCCTTCCAAATGTTTCGAGGTGCAGTTCCCAGCATTCACATATATTGACAAATTGGAATGGGTAAAGTTAGAAAGATCAATGAATGGGTTTGAGTATAAATCAGTAATGTTCAATCACTGGACAAAAGGAAAAATTATGGAAATTACTGGACCAATAAAAACAACTATTAATGTCTGGCATAAATGGAAAAGAAAATTAACAGATATTTCTAAATATACCTCTGTTAAATATATAAATGAAAAAGATTTATTGTTAGATGGACAATTATTGGAAAAGTTGAGACGAAAACAAGGGACAGAATTGGAAGATTTCTTTTCACCTAATAAGGAACTGTTAACTGATCAACAACTCAAAGATTTATTGGGAAGAGAAAAGTGACTAAAAGTATTTATGATAAAGTCATTTATGGGTAAAGTTAAGATGCAGCAACAATTGAGACAACTCTGGAAAGGAATGGAAGAAATTGTTAAAGAATGGAAAAGATAGGAAGGGTGTTAGTAGGAGAATATACAAATTAATAACGGAAGAGGGAATAAAATAATAGATTCAATACCAGGCACATGATGTTGGATGTTAATGGTACAAAAGATGAGGTAAAGAAGAAAACAAGGGACATAGCACAAGTGAAACATTTGAGATTAAGGAAATTAATGATGAAATTAATATCAAAGTGGCATAAAACCTAGCACAATTATCCTACATGGTTCCTAATTTCAATATGCCGGAGAGGATGTGGAATAAAATGAACGACCTTTCATATGTGGTGGTTATGTCCAAAGATTTTACCCTTCTGGGATACGATATTTAAAGAAATAAAGAAAATAATGAGTATAGAGGTAAAAATGTATCCAAAGACTCCATTATTACAGCTGTATAAGGGCCAAAGCATACATGAAAGTAAGAGGTATATTTTAGATCAACTGTTTGTGGTGGCATTATCAACCATAGCTGCATCTTGGGAAAATATTGATAAATACACAATTGATACATTCTATTATTATATATCTGAGCAGTTTAAATATATGATCAGGCAAAGAAGAATCAGGATTTTGAGAGGGAATGTTAAAACTTTAGTTGAAGATAGTTGGAAAGACTTAATATAGCTATATTACTAAACTGGAAGTAAATAACAACTTGAGGAAATAATAAAATAAGTTTCTTATATGTCTGAGGCAAATGATATTTGATGAATATAGTGAGTGTAAGGGTTTTTTTTTTAATAAGTATCGGTCGTATTTTGTTGGTATCTTGTTTTGAATGTATGCATTTGTATACAGTGGTACCTCGACATACAAGTGCCCTGACATACAAGTGTTTTGAGATACAAGCTGCCGAGCGAGTGATATTTTGCTTTGAGATGAGAGCAAGATTTGAGATACGAGTATGTAAATACAGTACAGTACATAACAAAAACAACTGAGGTGGTGTTTTGGGAGCTGGAATGGATTAATGGGAAAATTGCTTTGAGATACGAGCGATTTGACATAAGAGCAAGGTTACGGAACGAATTAAACTCGTATGTCAAGGTACCACTGTATGTATATTTGGAAACTAAAAAAAACATTTCCCAGCATTCTTTGCCAGCCCACCTGCCTGGGAAGGATGGGAATTGTAGTTCAAGAATATCTGGTGCCAAAGGAAGATCTTCTAAGTCGTTCAGGGTCACAAACTGGCAGTTAACTCCAGATTGTTTCAATGAAAGGTTTTTATTTTGTTAATGTATTTTTGCACATTTGCATTTTCAACACCATCTGCCTTGTAAGCTCTGCCTGAGAATGTTTGTTGACGAGCAACTCATAAAGATGCTGGTTAGAAGAGAGGGAGAGCTGTGCCATGTTCGTAGTCACTCTGCGTTTCTAACAGCACGGATCTTCCATGTGATTTTTGCAAGATTCAGAGTCTGTGGCAGATTTCTAGGCCTACCTGTTTTCCATAAATCTGTGGTGTGGCCACGTTCAGTGCCACAGCTGCGGAGTCCGTGGTCTGTTTATTTCAGTAGGGTCGCCCCATGTTAAGAGGATCTCAAATGCTGCACCATTTCCCACTCCCAGACTGGGATGAAGCTCGTTGATGGGAAGGATGCCCGCACGCATGCACACGCACTCTCTCTCTCACACACACACTGGGGGGCTCTTGAATGGGTAGGGGGCTGCTGTCTTTGCCCCTCTTCTCTCCTTGCACAGAATTCTAGATACCACCCAGTTTGAGCCCGGGCTTCCCCATTTGCCCCTCCAAAAGTCAGAGTGGTGTGAAAGAGGCCTGGCAGGAGGAAACAGAACTTCTCTGGCCGTCTTTCTTCACTTGGCCAGCAGCATCTCAGGGTAGCAGAGGCACTGCTGCTTTTGGCATCTTCATGATCCTGCAGCATCTGTGAGCATATTCCCCCCACCCAATCCGGTTGCCATGAGGACAGGTTACAGATCAAAGGAGGATTTGGGGAGGTGGTGAGGAAGGAGTCGCTAAGAGCAGATTCTCTCTGAAAGGAGAACGGCCTCGCTCTGGCCAAGCTGGGCTTGCTTGTGGGAAGCAGAGAGAGCCTCCAGCTGGAACGCCGCTTCCGGCATGGTCAGCGTGCAGAGATCCATGCTACTGTAGGAGACTGGTCTGGGCCAGGAAGCAGCCGTGAAGAGTATTTCAGGGCACAGAAGGACCCCTGCAAGGTGGACTGACCTCTAGGCCGCTCCCTCCTGCCGCCCGTTATTCTCTCCAGGCTTAAAGATACCGTGGCTTGCTGTGGAGCCGGGTTGGGCTGACTCCCTGGACGTGGGAGAGACTAATGGCCAGCAGGGCAGGTGGCTGCCTTTAGACTTTGCTGGTGCGCTTTCTGCTCAGCAGCTGAGTCCCTTCTCTGTGTTCTTCACCTGCCACTTGCGCCCCTGGGACCCTGGAGAAGGCCGCTGTAGAAACTATATCAATAAAATAGTCTAAAACTGTACAAGCGGTGCTCTAGCCAAAAGGTTCTTCAGCAGCCCTTCAGAGAGGCCTTGGCTGGCGTCCTTGTCTTGCTCAAACAGTTTTATTGCATGGGTCTCTGGTGTCCCTTTTTGGTCGTTCTGACAGATTTCTGCTGTGCCAAGAAGCCTGGTTGACGTCTTTCATCACGTGGCAGCCAACGTGATCGGCAGCCCATGCTGCAGAGGAGCATGGCTGCTGTAGAGCTCAGAAATTGACAAGCCTTTTGTCTCTGTGTGTGTGTGTGAGAGAGAGAGAGGAACAGCAGCCACGTTGGCAGAACCCCTTCAGGACTCAACCCACTGCATGTCAGCCCTGTGGTCAGATCGCTTGCAGTGTGTACCTGTTGGTATCATCTCACGTCCGGCCTGGGCATTCGGCTTCTCACGTTTGCACAGGCAGCTTCAAAGGGCTGGATTGGCAGCATGGGGGCAGCACGTGGCCGCGAGTGTTTCTTGGCTTGTGGTTCACGTTGTGCCCAGAAAGCAGCGGCCAAAACATGCTTCCTGTTGGAGGCCTGCAGGCTCAGAACTGAGGAGCCCCGTCGCTCATGGGGAGAACTGTCCTGCCCTTCCCTTTCCCCCTCGATGCTGTTTCAGGTAGGAGGACAGGATGGCTTTGTTAATTCCTCGGTTCCCCCTTGGGCTTGCTGGCGGGGTCCCGGCATCCAACCTGGCCCTTTTTGCACTCAGACTTATTCTGGAATACGTCTCAGGTTAGGGGTGTTCTGCCCGCATGCTGATGAAGACTATGGCAGGCCTTGTTCGGGTCCTGCTGTTGTCTTGCCCAGACAACAGTTCCCATAGTCCCTTGTGGTGGTGGCAGAAGATTGTGACAGTGAAGGCAAGGAACCTCTCTGGACACTGCGGTGACCCGTGGTGGTGTGGCCTTCTGTGGCACTGCTGCTTTCTGAATTCCCTGTCCGTAGCCAGGCTAAAACTTCCTCCTTAAATGCGGACAAGCCTCCCATCACCATTTCCATTCCATGGTGGTTTTTGAAAGTAAAAATCCACTTAGGACTTGGTTGCAGCCCAAGGTGTGGGAGCTGACGGGCTCTGGGGCCAGCAAGAGTGAGATTGTAGACCTGTAGGGAAGTAGGCCTCTCCCCTCCCCTCCCCTCCTCGCCCTTCCCTTTCCTGGGTGTGTTTTTCCTAGATTTCCCAGCCTGTTTATTGATTTACTTTCCCCTTTTCTTTTAGGAAACCAAACCTTGGCCACCTCTGAGGGAGCGGTGTCTCTGGGGTCAACGAACAGGTGCCCTTGCCACCTCCCGTGAACAGGTAAGGCTTGGGAAGCCTTTGTCCTCTGCCTCTCTCTGCTCCCCCACCTGGTCTGGGCAGCATCAGCCACAGGTCCTGCCTGGAAGGCCAGGAGGAGGCCCGCTGCTTAGACAGGGTTGTGCTGAGGCCCTGGGGCGACGGCTACTCTGGACCTCGGAGGGGGGAGCAGGCCGCTTCTTGTCTCCTTCACCTTTCCTCGCTAGCCGAGCTGATCTGAATGCAACATCAGGCACCAGCAGTTATGGAAAATGAAATTGTAAAGCCGTGAGTCCCCAGTAGCGAGGAATGTGGAACTTGCAGCTCAGTTAGGCCTGCCAGGGGGAGACTGTGGCCACCCCTGACTTTCATGTTAGAAAGTTGTCTGAAAATCTTTCCCTCAAGGGAGACCCAGTGACACTGTATTAAGAGCAGGCTGACACTGTTTAGTTTTACAGGAAATAAGTTCGTATTTTTTCTCATGGTCGTGGCGGTGGGGGTTCTTAGCCAGAGCAGACTCTCCGCGCTTGACCCTTCTGAGTCCGGAAGTCCCTTCCTCTGTGCAGAAAGGTTGCCTTGGACAGCTGGTGCGACGGTTGGCCTACTGGGCCTGCAGCCTGCAAATGACCAGTTGGTCTCTCCTGTGGGTCGTCCACCTGCCCAAGCTCACAAGATCTTTTATGTGCCACCCCCACAAAGGCACCACGCAGTATTCACCACTGGCCCTTGGGTGGCTGGCAGGGAAATCAGCAGGCGATGAATACAGACGGTAAATAACTGAAGTGAGTTTGGAGAACGAACCTTAGATCGAGTTCCCCATCTGAGAGCATCTGTGTTATCAGATACTTTATTGCTCCATCAAGGAACGTAAAAGTTCCAAAGCTTTTCAAGCCTATTGACAGCCATGTCTTACGGGCAGGAGAAGAAAGAGGTTTTGTTGTTCCGGTCTTGAGTTCTGTGGCTGAAGATGGAATAAGTGGGAGCAGCAATAAGCAAACATAGTAGGTGACAACCTGAATAAATAAGAATCCAGCCTTGGTGGGTGGGAGGGAGAATTTTGGGAATGGTTATTCTTCCACGTTCCTTGCCCTCTCGCCCTGGCATCTTTGGCATCACAGAAAGAAGACTCTTACAGTGGTTCAAGGAATCAAGATGCTGTTCAGTATTCTTGTTGCACCAGGAAAACTGCTTGGAAGCAGTGGTGGGCTGGGTGGGGGCCCAGAAACTGAAGCTGAATCCAGACAAGAGGGTGAGGAAAAGATGGCCTCCTTCTGCTTTTGGAGGGACAGTGGTGTAATTTGGGGGTGCTCTTGGACTCTGCACTGGCCCTTGAAGCCCCAGCGGGGGTAGAGGCTAGCAGCACCTCTTCCCTATTATGGCTGGTTCTCCAGCTACAGCCTTTCCTGGACAGAGACAGCCTGTCCGCAGCAGTCTATGCTGTGGTAACGTCTAGGCTGGGCTGCTGTAACACACTCTGTGTGGGGCTGCCCTTGAAGATGGTTGGGGAGCTTCAGCTGGTGCCCAACGAGTACAGTAGTAAGCCTGCTACTGGCACAGGTGGCTGGACGCACATCGCACAGTCCTCAAAGAGTTGTGCTAGCTGCCTATTTCCTACTGATCTGGGTTCAAGGTATTAACAACTTATAAGGGCCAAAATGGCTTGGGCTCCCAGTATCTAAAGAAAGGCCTCCTCCCATATTGACCTCCCCGTACCCTAAGAGCTGCTGGTGGGCCTTCTTGGTGTTAGCCCCCAGGCTGTGGAGTAGCCTTCCCTGTGAGGTGTGTCGGGCACCCTCATTGTATGTACTCCAATGACTGGCAACGACTCACCTCTCTCCTCAGTTGCGCCCAAGGGCCTCTGAAGACATGAGAACATAAGAACATAAGAGAAGCCTTGCTGGGTCAGGCCACAGCCCATCTAGTCCAGCATCCTGTCGCACACAGTGGCCCACCAAATGCTCATGGGCATCTCAAGCAGAGACAAGGACAAACCCTCTCCTGCTCTCGAGTCCCAGCAGATGGCCTTAGAAGCGCCCCAGTTCCTCCCCCCCCCCCAGCCTGAAGGATGCACCTAGGCATTCGTTCTAGGAGCCATTGATACATCTGTCAGCCATAAATTTGTCTAACCTTTTCTTAAAGCCATCCAGACTGGTTTCTGTCACATTCCATAAGCCGATGACCCTCTGAGTGAAGAAATACTTCCCCCTGTCAGACCTGACTCTCCTACCCATCAGCTTCATAGAGTGCCCCCTGGTTCTAGTGTTGTGCGATAGAGAAAAGAAATTTTCTCTATCCACCTTTTCTATACCATGCATAATTTTATATATTTCAATTAAGTCCCCTCTTAAACGCCCTCTCTCCAGACTGAAGAGGCCTAGACGTTGCAGTCTGGTTTCGTAAGGGAGGTGTTCCAGACCCTTAATCATTCTGGTTGCCCTTCTCTGCACCTTTTCTAGTTCCACAATATCCTTTTTGAGGTTGACACCTTCATTGAACTGTCCCCCCAAACCCCGAGATCCCTTTCCTGGTGTGTTGCAGAAAGCTCAGACCCCATCAGTTTATAGATGTAATTTGGATTCTTGGCCCCGATGTGCATTACTTTGCACGTGTTAAGAATTAAAGCACATTTGCCACTTGGTTGCCCACTCACCCAATGCTAAGAGATCCCTCTGGAGCTCTTGGCAATCTCTTTCAGATTTTACTACCCTAAATAATTTAGTATCATCAGCAAACTTTGCTATTTTACTATGTACCCCCTTTTTCTAGATCATTGATGAATAAATTAAAAAGCATTGGTCCCAGTACTGAGCCTTGAGGGACCCCACTTTTTACCTCTTTCCACCCTGAGAAATTGCCGTTTACTACTACTCTCTGCTTTTCGCCCTTAAGCCAAGTCACAAATCCAGGACAGAACATGTCCTTTTATTCCATGGCTGATGAGTTTACTCAGTAGCCTTTGATGTGGGACTTTGTCAAAAGCCTTCTGAAAGTCCAGATAGACAATGTCTACTGGTTCACCTTTATCCACGTGTTTATTGACACTCTCAAAGAATTCCAATAAATTTGTGAGGCATGATTTACCTTTGCAGAAGCCATGCTGGCTTTTGTTCAGCAATGCTTGCTCCTCCATATGCACACTAATTTTGTCTTTAATAATGATTTCCATCACCTTACTTGGAACTGACGTTAAGCTAACTGATCAATAGTTGCCTGGATCACCCCTGGATCCTTTTTTGAAGATTGGTGTTACATTTGCTACCCTCCAGTCCTCAGGTACGGAGCCTGATGTTAGGGAAAGATTATATATTTTTGCTAGAAGGTTGGCGATTTCGCATTTGAGTTCCTTAAGGAAACTTGGACGAATACCATATGGTCCCGGCGACTTGTTCACATTTAGTTTATCAAGACATGCCAGGACCTCTTCCTTGGTTATTTCTGTACAGTTTAACTCTTCAGAAAATACAGGCTCAGCTGCTGGCATGTGTCTTCTGTCTTCCTCCGTGAATACGGAAGCAAAAAATTCATTTAGTTTCTCTGCAATCTCCGTTTCTTCTTTAATTACCCCTTTCTGTCCTTTACCATCTAGTGGCCCAACTGCTCTCCTGGTTGGATTCCTACTTCTGATATACTTATAGAAATTCTTGTTATTTCTTTTGATGTTTTTAGCCATGTGCTCCTCAAAGTCTTTCTTAGCTTTCCCAGTGGTCGTCCTGCATTTGTGTTGCCAGTGTCTATGTTCCCTCCTGTTCTCCTCATTAGGACAAGCCTTCCATTTCCTAAATGAACTCTTCTTGTTTTTAATGACTTCATCTACTGCATTTGTGAGCCACGTTGGTTTCTTCTTGGACCTAGAAGTCCCCTTTCTTCTTTTAGGAATGCATTCTAGTTGCAGTTCCATTATTGTGTTTTTAAGTAGTCTCCATACATTTTGAAGTGATTTAACTCCTTTGACTTTCCCTTTCAATTTCCTTTCCACTAATTTCCTCATTTTGGGGAAGTTTCCCTCACAGCAGGAAGCTCTCTGTGCCTTGGGCCTGCTCCCTGGGTATGTTTCCCTGGCGGCCATAGCTGTGCCACAAGAGGGCAGCACTGTTCCCCTGTTGGGCTCCAGCCTGCCTGCTCTGGCTTCCTCTCCCAACAGAAGCGCATACAGGTCAGCCCTCGGGGCAGCAGGAGCACAAAGCGTTTCATACCTGGGGAAGAAGCAGGTGTGAATGGTGAAAGTGCCTGCGACACCCGCTGCCTCCCAGCCTCATGTGGGCCACCCTTCGAGGCATTTCGCATTTGCCTTCCGGGCTCTTTTCTTGTAACCCTTTAAACCCAGCTAATATTTGATCCCATGTGGAATTGAGCTGGAGAAAACAGACGCAGAGCAGACCAAACTCAGGGCAGGACCCCCCACTCTTCCAAAGCAACTCTGGCAGCAGGATGAAAGCAGCGTGCGTGTCTTGCCTAAGTACGCCCCTCCCTGCTTGCTCCCCACAGGAGAAGCGGGCAGTGTTTCTGCTCTGTCCTCCCGGGGGTGGAGGGAGCAGGGCTGGTGACGTCTTCACACTGGGCAGGACCAAAGAGAGACGCTTGCTGCTACCTGGGGTACAGTCACGCACCTTTGAATGGCAGATTTTTTTAAAAAAGGGCATAGAAAAGGGCAGGTTGCCAGTGGGCGCAGGTCCTGATGGTCCTGTGGTCTCCTGAGACCTCCAGGGGCCAGAGAGGACCAGGCAGGGCTTGTCTCTTGGCATCTGGCTTGTTGGCATCTGGATGGCCATGGTGAGACCTTCAGCTCCCATCCAGCAGGGTCTTTTCAGGCTCTTGGGCCTCCCTTGCAGTTGCATTTTAAAAGCCTTTATCCTCTGTCTCAGTGTGGAGAGCAGAGCCCTTTTCTTCCTCCTCTTCAGAAGGAGCTGGGCAAATCCTGGTTCTCCAGACTCCAGGCGGAGTGGCTGGCCCAGAGCACCTGCCTGAGGCCGCATCCCCATGGGCACTGTGCTTGCATGGGACCGACCGGGTGCAGGACCGAGATTCAGTCTCGGGCGTCCCCATGCCGTTTGCCCTAACGTGGGCCGTCCCCAATCAAACCACTCCGGGGTCGTGATTTTGCCCCCTTTCCCAGGCAAACCGCTTGCTTGCCCCCAAAGGGGAGTAAAAGCAAGGGAGGAAGGGGTGCAGAGGCTTGAGTTTTCTCTCTTTCCCAGGGGGGCCCTCCGCCTCCGCCTCTTTGTCCCTGTTGCCCGATATGGTTCTGCCGCTTTCGCTGAGCGCCCGTTCATGAGGGTGGGACCGCACGCCTGGAATGTTGTTGCCTGCGGGGTTTGTTGACGGTTTATTTTGGTAGAAATTATTCATTCTCTCCTTGCTGGCTGCAAAGAGATAATAAAGAGAGCTAAAAATAGGCCTGGATGTTTTACAGCCACTGTCCCAGAATGCTTTGCAAGGGCTTGATGGGGAGGACGCTCTGGACGCCGCACTCGCTGGCTACGCAGCTTTGCCCTTCCTCTGCTGCCACCCGGTGGAGCCTGTGGTCTCTGCGTCCCTGATACCGCTTGTATCCCTTCAATGGGCTGCCCCATTGCGGCCCAACAGCTGAGTGCGTTGGATTTGCACGCCTGCCCAATGGTCCCGAGACCTTGCCCTGAATGATGGGATCTGAAGGGCAAAGCTGTGAGCAGCAGCCCTGCCACGGATGGGGCGATCCTGCTCCGTGTGAATGCAGGCACACCTGCTAGACTGCCCGGAGCTCCAGGGCCCCTCCTAGGCCACTTGGGTCTCTGCTGTGCCGTGTTTTCCTCTGCCTTCCTCCGCCAGACTCGCATTGTGCCACGCCAGGCCTCCTAGAGTGGTGCGTATGATGATCTCAGCCTTAGCAGCCTTTCATTACCTGCTGGGCTTGGTGATTTGATGTTAACTCTTAGCCTCGGCAGACAGTAGCACTCGGTTCAAAATCAATGTTGCTTTTTCCCCTTCCGCTTTTCCCCTCGCTGTCCCATGAATCTGAGGAGGGAAATTTTCCCTCCGGGCTTCTTCCGTCACCAGCAGCCCCGTGCTGTACTCGGCTTGTGACCTTGTGGTCCAGATGTCAGATGCTCCTACTGACACACTGCCTGACGCCCCGGGCTGCCTCTTTATCAGCCTGATCACCTGGTCCTGCCTGACTCAGCTAATTGGTAATTAGCCTTTGACGGAATAGCGTGCAGTAGGGCATCTATTCCTGTTCTTCTGCAATGGGGCTGCTTGCTGGTGAGGCTGCTGCAGGCCTGCCTGCCTGCCTGCCTGCCTGTGATCTGCCCAGCGCCTTCTGCCGGCCACAGGTACCCCGTCTGCCCTCCCTGCCCTTGAACGAGCACCCCGGGTGACTGGGGCTCGGAGAACAGCCGCAGAGACTCTACTGTAGGTGAAGCCTTGCAGCAGAAGGCAGGCAGAGTCCTTGTCTGGCTCTCCTTGTTTACACGAGACCCAGGGGCGCCTCCCAGAGCCAGGTCTCAGCATGTTTTTCGTCTTTGCCTTTGCCTGCGGGAGAGGACAGGGCTGCGTGTTCCTGCCTCATCAAAGGCAGGGGTGAAAGGTTGCTCCTCTTCTGTGATAAGGGCAGCCCAGCTTCTTCCTAGTAAACAAAGTGTCTCCCTTTCGGTGCCGTCAAGGCAGCGAGACACTGACAATTGATTGCAAAGGACCAAAACAAGCCCCCAAGCCACCTGCCCTTCGGGGCGTCAGCTGCCTCTCCCTGCTGGAGCCCCAACGGGTCTGATCTGCTGCGTCCTGAATGTGGGTTAGGGTTAGTTCTCCTGTGCATCTGAAGTCTTCAACGCACCTGGGAGGAGGCTCAAAGCCCTGTGGTTCTGTCTCAAAATCCGGCCAATTGTTTTGAGGCTGCTGCTGCTGCTGGGAAGAGTTGGAAGCCAACCTCGGGGCAAGCAAGGAATCATGGGAGTTATAGTTCAGCCCCACCTGGAAAGCCCAAACTTCGCTGCCAGGGCTGCTGGACCTCTGAACTACCACTCCCAGCATTCCAGCTACAGTTCCAGAACACTTGGGGGGTCACTGTCAGTTGAACCCTGTTTGCCACTGACCGGCCTTGCTTTAAAGTTCTTTGTCCCAGAAAGGGTGAAGAGGCGCCATGAAAGTCCAGCCTGCAGGCAGAGGAATTCAGTTATGCTTGAACCCTCCATTTCCCAAGAGTAACCACAGTAAAACAACAGCGTTGAAACTGAACACTAAAATAGGCTTAGATCCCAAAATAGAAAGGAACACCATGATAAAACCCCCTGTTCCTGATGTATTTATTTAATACCTAGCAGAGCGCTGCCAGGAATGGACGGAAGGTGTTAGCAAGCCACGGAGAGGGTCAGGGTGGGGGCTTTGCTTGTGGGGACAGAAACCCCCCCTCCACCAGGGATGGGCCACACACCTTGCGTGCAAGAGTCCACCTGGCTGTGAGGATTACAGAGCAGCCCCTCTGGCTTGTATGCACACTGGACCACAAATTTGCATTGCCAGTGCCCAGGATAAAATGGAGCCAGGGGTAAGAGGGCCAGGGGCTGGAGATCCCGGTCCTAGCACCAGAAATCACCATCCCAGGGTTCAGCTGAATACAGGAAAGTAGAGGAGACCTCCATGCAGCAGTGGAGCTGCCTCCCCAGGATGGAGGTTTGCTTTGCTTTCCCAAATACTGGAAAGGGTTGGACTAGATGACCCTCGGGATCCCTTCCAGCTCCACAGTCCTGTGAGTTTGTGAAACTCTTGTCCTCTTTCCTGGCATTGCTTTGGAACCTGGAGCTGTCCAGGCACCACCCGCAGCCCGCAGGCCACCCTTAGGGCCCCTTGGCTTCCCAGGAGAACAGTGTGGTCCTTTGGCCACGTGGCTCCCATCTCGCTCACTTGGCTCTGCAGAGGAGACGTGGGAACGCCGTCTCTTTTCCGTGGCCCTCTCTGGCCTCATAATCACACTCTGCCCAACGGCAAGGTGGGCTTCTGTGCAAGTAGCCAAGGCATCCTGAAGTTTCAGGAGGCGACTCGTAAGGGTGGAGGAGAGGCACGCTTTTGCTCAGCCCTTGAAGGTGCTGCTTGAAGGTCGAGATTCCTTTGGTTAAGCAGAAATAACCTTGGTGAGAGAGGCTTTCTTGCTGCTGCTGCTGCTGCTGCTGCTAATCTGTTCAACGGAGGCTGTACCAGGGTGGGGGAAAGGGCTTTTGCCCGGTCAGTTGCATGTTGAACAGGCAAGGAGGGAACGCACACAGGCTGGGTCCCCGGTCTGCCAAAGCCCTTTCCCCCACCCTGGTTGTGTCCCTTCTATAGTGGGGCTGAAACAGGATCCTGCACCACTGGGTTGGGACGGTGCCAGGACCCTTGCATTAATTTTAACCACCAGCTGCACACTCTTTAGCACTGAAAACAGGTATCACTGGGGCTGGCTTTGGTCAGCGTGTCCCTGGACAGCCTGTTCCTCGGCATGAAATGCATATCAAGATGTAAACAGGCCGCTGGTATTGTTGCCTCTTGGTCAGAATGTTTAACTGATGAAGTTGCCCGGGGGAGGGGGGGCTAGAAAGGCCTCCTGGAGTTGGAAGGGGTGCGGGAGGGAGGCTGCCCCCCCCCCAAGGAGCCTTCCTTTCTTTTTCCCAAGAAGTAAGTTTCTCCCACTTGTGGGAGGCAAAGCATGGGAAAAGCTGGTGCAAATTTAATTTTCCATTTTAATGGAGGAGTTTCTTGCTCTTTTAGGCTTGCAGAGTGGAGCGTTGCTGCTTACTCAGCTCCTAGAAAAATCGATTAAATGAAGTTCTGGCAAACACAAACACACTCTCTGTTAAGCCTTTAAGGCTGCCCTTGGCAGAGGTAGGGAGAGTAAAAAAAAAAAGAGCTCCCTGTCCAAACTCTGGTTTACTTAGTAGCAAACTGGTTGCTGGGCCACATAAAGCAACATAGGAGGTACCTGGGATTTATTGGGACATGCAGAGTTTGTCAGCAAAGACGAAGTTTAGATCTTACTGTTTTCTCCCGTAGAAGAAAACCAAGAGAAAGTAAATGAGTTTGCATGGGGAGCAGAGAGTGGATTCGACCAGGATCAATTTACCTGAGGAAATCGACACACAACAGCCCTGCAGTGTTTGCTCTGGGAATTGCTGGCTGTGTCTTTACTATGGAAAATCAGGCTGGAAGGTGGCTGGACGCATCTTTGAGTGGCTTCGTTCCTTCCTCCTGGAAGTCTCTCCCCCCGCCCCCCTTAGGAAGGGTTTGCAAGCACTAGGGATGCGCATGAATATTCAAAAATCCGAAAATCCAATTAGAATCCGACAAATGTCGACATTCAAATTCGAATCAGATTTTCAAAAATCCGACTTTACACATTCAAACGGGTTTTGGATTTTCCGAAACGTTGGTTCAAATGATTCAAATGTACAGATATGTATGTAATTATACGTATCTGGCACTTAAAATATGGGATTAAAACGGGGTGCGTATAGGATAATACGGGATGTATACGGAACGCACACAGTATAACAGAACATTCGTACCTTTAAATACGAATCTAACATTCGAATGCACAGATTCGAATGCCACGGATGCGAATTGGATTTTTTGACATTTGGGTCATAAATATTTGGATCAAATGTTTTGATGTTCGATTCGGCTCTGACTTGAAAGCAAGCAGAATCTTTCCTGTGTTCATGCCGGTCACAGGGCTTCAGAAGACAAAAGCCTCCCAAACTATTCCCAGTGAGGGAAGTCCCAGCGGTCATCTGTCCGTCTTCTCTGGTGCCTCATCACAGCCGGCAGCTGGAATCCCAGTCCCGTGACCGTCCTTACATAAGCAGGCCGCCGGTCTCCCGGGAGAGGCAGATTCCTAATTGCTTTGCGTTTCCCCAGGAAGGTGCTAATGAGCGGCTCCTTATACAACAGGCAGAATGCCGTTCCTGCCCCGGCTCTGCCTTGCGGTGCCAGACGGCAGTTCCTGCAGGGACAGGTTTCCTGTGCCCCCCCGCCCCATGTAGGCGGCTGCGCTCAGGGCTCCAAGCCGGCTGGTGATTTAAATACAGACCTGGATTGTTAGCAGTGGAAGAGCATCGTGTTAGTCCACCAGGCTTCCACGTGGGATTTCTCAAGAGAAGCAGGAAATCAAGGGCTCAGGCAGGCTGTTTAGCTACCCCTGGCTCTGGCTCGCTGTCTCTGGCTTGTCTGGTGGCTCTGCTGGCAAGACAGAAACTGCCCCAAGGGACAGGGGCGCCCTTCTCTTCCCTGGTGGGATGGAGGGAAGAGGGGCGTTTGCAGTGATGGGATGTGAAAGGAGAGCAGGGGTGTGCGCAGATATCCGGAACATTTGGAATTCGACCGAACTCGGACATTTGTATTTGAATCGAGTGTTGGCACATTCCAAGATCGAGATTCAAATTTGAATGAAACGTTTTGATACATTGGTACGAAGCTTCGCGTGGGATTCGTATGGGATCGAACATTCACATCAAATACAAATCCTACCACATTCTGAGGGGATCTATTCAATTCCATACAAATCAAATACACCCCCGTAAAGGAGAGGGTGTTTCCTGCCGGCTAGCAAAAGCGGGAGCAGGGCTGTGGTCAGAGTTAAGGTTTAATGCAGCTTCGGTTCACTTTCAGAGCGCGAGGAAACACCAGCACAGTGACACACTGGCAATCAGGGCAGCCTTCTCCCTGTCCAGCAGAGTCCAGGAGTCTGAACGCCACCCTGACACCAAGCGAGCGTCTCCATCGTGGTCGGGAGACAAGCTGCTCCCTTTCAGCGTTAAATAACTCAGAAAATTCACCTTTGCGATAGGTCATGCGGAGAGAAAATGGCTGATGTCTTCTCTTGCTCTGAAGGTGGACTGAAGCCAGATTAAACCTTAGGTGTGACCACAGCCCAGGGGAGACATTAATAATAATTTTACTTGATCAGTCTTATGCCCATTCCAAAATTCACTAAAAAGCAGTAAAACATTATAAAACAGAATAAAGGAAAGCAGCTGACGTTCTACTTGCGGGTCGGTTCTTGTTTTCCCAGTTCTTTTTCCAGGAAGCAGGCTGCTTTCTTTGTGGCTCTCAGAATAAAAAGGCTTCTCTGATTATTGTAGAACTTTCTCGACCTTGCAGTAGGAGTCTCAGGAGATCTTCGCTGTTATGGGAGCTAAAATTAGCTGTAATTGGGTGCAGGTATCTGCGTCGGAGGTCAGTATAGGCTGAGCATTCGATTAAGAAGTGTTCAATACCTTCAGCTATTTGGTCCCCCCAAACACAGAGTCTCTCACCTCTGACCCAGGGGAGACAAGGAAAGTGGGGCGCTCCCTCTCCATGTCCTTCCTGAGGCAGAAAGATGCAGGTTACAGAGGCATCCAGGTTGCAGCGCCGGTCGCTTACGTCTCTGACTGCTGGACACATTTTGAGCAGCAGGTGGCACCCGTTCCTCACTTTGCTGACTTAAATAGCATTTTGCTCCCATGCTGAGCTTTGGGTGTCCTGAGGCTTTTGCGCCTGGAAAGCAGGGGACTTTTGGACGTGGAAACGCAGGAGTCGGAATCCAGAACCTTTCCAGCCTTGGAGGTTGGCAGTGGTCAGCCTTCTCTGGCTGGACGGCAGCGACTGCAGGTTCGGACTCTGGTCACTCCTTGGAAAGCGCTTTGGAAAACCTCTTCTCTCTTCTGGCCAAAAAACCTGCGCTGAGGTTGCAGGCAATCTGCCAGCCCTCCGTTTCAAGCAGAGCTGAAGTTTTGTTCCTCCAGAGCCAAATTGTTCTTAAAACACAGCAAACACGGTGTTTGTTTTTCTAAAGCAATATCTCTTGTTGTTTAAGGGCTTGTGAGACGTATCTGAGTTGCTCAAGAGTCTCCTAGGAGGGTTTTACAGTTGCCTAGCAAGATCCCGGGCAGTCCAAAGCAGAATTATTTTCAAAAGTGTTTGGTTCTTTCCCCAAAGCAGCCCCCCCCCCTTGTCCCTGTGGCTTCTAAGCCAGCGCCAAGCTCAGAGTGGTCCTGGTTTTCGCCTGGGGAACGCTTAGGCCCTGGCAGCAGCATCGGCCGTCCTGAAGGCTGCTTGAGCATCCAGCCGTGTGTGGGTAAGCGATCCTGGCAGGTCCCTCAAGGCCGCAGCGGCCTCTCTGTGGGCAGTGGGGGCAAAGGAACCTTTTTTGCATCTGGCGACAGGGGAGCTTTTCCAGGCTCCCACCCGCCATGGATGTTCTGTTGTGTTCCTCCTGGTGGACAGGCCCACAGTCTTCCTTGCTTCGGCAAGTGAGGAAGGGGCACCTGCCTTGCAGATTCTCAGCCACCTTTCTTATGCCCATCCAGCGCCTTCCCCACCCAGAGAACCGGGGGATTTGCTCCTGGGTCAGGGCAACCTTGGCCTTTGCACAAGGGCGCTTCTCCAGCAGCCCGCAAAATGTTGAGCCAGCCAGCATGGGTGCAGGCACCCCAAGGGCAGAGGGGGCACCTGGAATGGCAACAACAGCCTTGTGGTGCAGGAGCATCCTTGGAGCAAGTCTCCCCTTGCCCCAAAAGAGTGCAAGTCAGTTTCTTCCTGTGCCAGCCCACCGCCATTTTTCCAGGGCCAAGCTGAAGGAGGCTGGAAGCTGCTACAGAAACACTGGGCCCACCCTCCTGCAGCAGGGCCAGCTTTAAGTGCCGTGGTTTGGGAGCACAGCCAGGGGGCTGAGGGCCTTGCCACGGTGGAAGAGGGTCCGCCCTGCAGAGACAGAGGAAGAAGCGCTTCTGGTGCTGGGCAGAAAGGGCCCTGGGAAGCGCTCGGGTGCTGGGCACACAGGCTGACTCCTGCACAGCCTGCTCTGAGCACGGTCTTCGTTCAGCCTGCCACCTCCAAGGCATCATCCCCAGGTAGGAGGAAAGCAAGTGCTGCCACAGAGGGTCCCGCTCAGCGCCCGTCTGCACCCCCACAGCCTCCATTTTCTCTTAGGGTTTGCTCCTTGGGGGTTTGGGCGCACACAGGAACGAAGGAGCCTTTGTTTCTTTCGCTCGCAAAGAAGGCGCGGCGCTTCTCTTCCCGCTCCAGAGGAATCTGTTTGTGTTTGCAAGGCGGCTGTTTTCCAGCTTCCAGAAATGGTCTGAAAATCCTGTCTCCGCAGGCATGTTGTGTTGCGTTCCATTCAGACTCCCCCAGCGCGCCCGCGCACACACACACACACTTCTGTCTCATTTCTCCTTGCTAAAAATGGAGCTGGCGCTGTCGTCCTGGGCTGGTTGCTATGGCTCTGCTGGGCGTGGGCTGAACTCGGAGGCCCAAAATACCATCTGATTCAGAGCGGTGGTTGGAGGGTCTAACAGCTTGCTCATCAGACAAAGTCTTGTTTCATGCTCTGGGGGGCGGCAGGCGGGGGCTGGGCAGCCGAGAGCCGCTCCGTGGTTTTGCTTTCGGTCCTGGCTGGCTTCCCTTTGGCCAGAGGGCACCGTGCTTTCACCGCCCTTGCCCTCGTGCAGGGAGCGTTCCCTCCTGGCAGCCCCGGAGAGGAGGGGCCGTTGGCTTCTGCGCGGCCCAAGGGCTCCCTCCGCCCTGGCCTCCCGTGGCCTCTGTGCAGCGTTTGCAGGTCAGATCAGTTCAGGTGTAGCAACAGCGGCAGAGCTATTTAAGGACGCCCCGTTCCTTCTGGTTGTCTTGAAGGTTTCCCCGAGAACCGCCTTCCGCCATTGCAGCACCAGTGGCCGCCTCCTGGCTCCTCCTGGCTCCTCCTGGCTTCCCTTCCATCCTCCCCACGATCAGCCTCTGGGGTTGGACGGGGAAAGAACACGCGTCCTGGAGGCCGTTGAGGGCGATTCTGTGCAGCTGCAAAGGCGGCCTGGCGTGAGCTTCCCAAAGGGTGGCGAGAACACTTTGTTTTTTAAAATTGAGTCCCAGTTCCCCCCGGAGGCGAGGGAGGGCCCTGCTCAGTGCGTCTGGACAGATCGTGGGCCTCTGTTTGGTCTAGTGGCTCGGGAGCCAGACCTATCTGGGAATACTGGGTTGGAGTCCAACGTCCCCCATGAGGCCAGCTGGGTGACTTTGGACTAGTCACAGCTCTCTTCTGAGCTCTCACAGCCCCACCTACTTTACAGGGTGTTCTGTGTTGGGGAGAAGAACGGAAGGTTTGTCAGCCGCTTTGAGTCCCCTTGAATGGGTGAGAAAAGTGGGGTAGAAAAGCCACCTCTTCTTCTCTGCTTTGCTGGAGACCTGGTTCCAAAAGGTCTTCCGCTCTGCCCGTCCCTCCCCTAAGGAGGAGCACAAACGGCAACAAGCTCTTGACTGGCTCTGATGAGGGATCGTGGCACCTCTGGCCCTGGAGGCCACCAAAGTGGCCTTTAAAAGAAGGGGGGAGTCGAGCCAGTGAGGATGAAGCATTCTTGCAGCCTCTCTGGAGGTGGGAGGCAAGGCGAGAGACCTTAGTGGCCCTGGGGCCAAATTTGGGCAAGTTCTTTTTCCATTCCAGCCTCCTTGCCTTTCAGCTCATCCAGCTTCCCTTGAGGGACCTTTTGGAGGGCTCCTGGAAGTGACCGCTGCTCACCTGGTCCCTGGGGCTGCACGTTTCCCAGCTGACCATGCCCTGATCGAACGGGTGGCCATTGGCAGGCAAAGGGGTGTGTGTGTGTGGGGGTAGGATTCTGCGTCCTGTTGGGGTTTGGTAACCGAGAGTCGCTGACCAGACTCTGACTTGGCACCTTTCCTGCTGGCATTTAACCGGCCTTGTCCTGCCACTTTTCTTTGAGGGGGAGCGTCAGGCAGTGGGCTGTGTGTGCCCCCCCTCCAAGCGAGGGTGCTCAGGGGGAAATGAATGAGAGGCTTGGGACAGACTGTTCTGGTGATGGACTCATCTGAATTGCCGGAGGGACGAGTCACTCCAGACGGAGGGCTGATTTGTTTATCTTCCCTCTTCAAAGGGAAGGAGGTCACACTTTGGTCCGATGTTCTGGCCAGCTGGTTGCTTTCCCTGACCGGTGACCTTTCCCAGCTCTGTCCAGGAGAGCCCAGGAGTTCAGGAGACCGGCTACAGGCCGCTGCTTCCCCCTCGCTGAGCCCAGTGACATTTACCCGGCGCTTTATTGGCAGGCCTGATAAGAAGCGGGCACTGGTGCGGTTGCAGCCAGCTTGCTAATCGCTGCCCACCCCCATGCAGCAAGGCGGCGGGGGAGACGGCGCAGGGACGCCTCCATCACCTTTCCATCTGTGGTCCTTGCTCTCTGACTCGCACGCTCTTTGAGCAAGGACGCCAAGGGGCCCTGGGGGGAAGGATGGGGCCGGTGGGTTACGGGGCCGCACTCGCTCGTGGAAAAGCCCACGGAGAGCAAGGGGGTGGGCAGGGCTGCTGAGTTGGACCCTTGCAGGGCCGCCTCGCAAGTGGCTAGCGTGGGCCGGGCGCATGCCGTGACAGGGGACCGCACACTTTCGTAGCACCCTTTTCTGCCGGAGCCTGGGGCAAGAGAGGCGTCCACCTTTTACCCTTGTGGCTGCTTTGGCGATGTGTGTGTGGACGCCCGGCCTGGTGCAGGATGGCGCTGAGGCTGCAGCGGTTCCCCTGCACGCGCAGATAGGGCTGGGGGAAAGGTCGTTGCATCACTGGGCCAGCTGACAGTCGGTGGCACCTGAGGACTCTGAGCTTGTGCCATTTCCTTCTGTTCAGGACCCTTGGCTCATGACGCGCTTCCTGCCCCGTGCCTTTTCCCGCTCATTGCACGTCTTCCTGCAACGGGGCTGGGCCTCATTGTGGGGCTCGTCCTGTATGCTTCTTGCTTCTCACTCTTTGCCTTTGTGGAAATGGCTGCTGCCGGGGCACTCGCCTTGCCAGCCCTGAGCAAAGGGGCATGTGCCCTGGCCTCGAGGGCAAGCGTCCGCCCTTCCTGAGGTCTCTGGAAGAGGCTGGGACAAAATACCTCTCCATGCTCGCCAAGGAATCTGCCTGGAGGCCCCTTGGCTCTCAGGCCGCCCTCGGTTTGCAGTGCGGGGCAGAATTAAACTTCCTCCTCCTGTCCGCACTCTGGGGCGTGATGGCAAAGCCTGGGAGATGGCAGGTGTGTGCGGAACGGGTCCATAACTCCCTTTTATTTGTCCAGTCTGTGTGTGTGTGGGGGGGTGTTGGGCCTTCTTGCTTTGGCTTGAGCTTCTCGGTGCAGAAAGACAGGCAGAGGCCCCTGGGAAGGCAGCTGGCCTGGAGAACCATGACAAGGCCATGGGGTGAGTGTTGCTGAGTGCCTGAAAAGGAATGGGGGTGCTTGATGGCCGATCTGAAAGAGCGAGGGTAGATTTAGGACGCAGGAGAGATGGGCAGACCTTGAGGCCTTGTGGGCCCAGAGGGGGAACGAGCCCAGCGCTCGACCTGACGGGGCGTTCGAAATAGACGCCCACACCTGTTCCCGGTATCCTCGCAGGTAAGTAGCCGTAGGGATGCAGGCCTCTGGGCTGGGAGGGGACGGTGCGGATGGCCCTGGAAGGTGTGAGCGGCCGGTGATTCACGGCTGCCCCCCGCCCTTGGCGAGCGCAAACATGTCCCCCCACCAGCGTCGGCAGCCCTCTGGCCCCCCGCCCGCTTTGCTGAGCCGAAGTGCAGCGTGTGGGCAGGAGCAGGGAGGCGGCGGAGGGTTTCCCAGCTCAGCCGACGCGAGCAGTGACGTCGTCTTCTCCTGCATCAGCGTAGGGGCTGCTCAGTCTGGGCCCCCCCACGCCAGTCGCCTTCGCTGCTTCGCGAATCTTCGCGCACAGAGAAGCCAGGGGAGGGGAGGGAAAGCCGTTCAGAGCTCAGCTCTTCCTGCAAAGGAGCACCTTGAGTAGGATACCTGGCAGGGGTGAGAGCAGGTCCTTGTTCCAGGGCTGCAGTATGGGTATCTGCACAGGGTCCTGCCTATTCTGGCTCTTTGGGCAGGGAGGGAACCCAGGTGAGTTTGCTCAGCAGGCTCCCTGGGTTTCCTGCCTTTGAGTTCTGCCCTGGGGTTGCTGTCCTGCCCCTCCAACTCTTCCCGCCTCCTGCCCTCTTTCCCACCCACAGCCTTCCGTTCTCTCTTTGCGCCCATCTCGGCCACCCGCCCGTCCTCCCTTGCTGGCCTCAACAGAGTGGGTCCCTCAGAACACCTGCCGGGCGCTGGCTGCCGGGCTCGCCCTCCGGCTCCGGACAGCCTTTCCTCAGCCCCTCCGGCCCCCGGGGAGCCCAACGGCCAGCATCCGAGCTCAGCACCCTTTCGCCCCTCTCTGCCTTGCCCCTGCCTTGTGCCACATGCAGGGCGGTGGGCGGCTGCAGGCTCCCGGCCCCTCCGGGGGGGGGGGGGCTCTGCACACAGACGCTGTCCAAGCAGGCTGAAAGGCAGGAGGGGCAGAATAAAGGGATCCTGTGAGCATTTGGGTCGAAGAGTATTGTTTTTAATGGTTATCTATGCCGGGCTCCCTCCCTCTCTGTTCCCTTCCTGCACCCACACCGACAGGAAACCTCCTCTAAGGCAGTGCAGGCTGGGCGGCGGTTATTGACTCCCCCCAGAAACCTGCACCTTCTGTATGTGCACGAAAGGCCAGCTGGGTCAGTGGACGGGCTGGACCTCAGGAAAGGCTTTGCCCTTTGGGGACAGTGCCACCTTCCGCCGTGCGTGTGTGCGTGTCTTCCCTGGAGGGCAGTGAACTGCAGATGAGATGCTCTCTCATGTGCAACCCTCCCCCCCGCACTTGCCAAGTGCCCCTCCCTCCCCCTCCCCTGCACGCTGTGGGACCACAGGGCAGCTGGCATTCTCAAGCCTTCTGCTGTGGGAAACCTGTTTGCCCAGGAAAGCCGTCCTCCAGCCGCCCTCCACGGCTCCTTCTTCCTTTGAAAGCAGAGGCGGCGGCAGGGGCCGGATCCAGCGGCTGCAGACATCCAGACAGCTTCTCCTGCTCTGTCAACCGCTGTCTTGAAAGGCTCCTGCCTCTCTCTCTCTCTCTCTCTCTCTCTCTGCCAGCTCTGTTTTAATCAGCACATTTTACATCAAGACTATAATTATGTTTCCAGGGCTGTATAAACTTTGTGAGAAAGGCGTTGAGCTGTCTGCATCTGGTCGTCTTTCTAAAATAATAACAACAGTGAGAGAAGCTGGCAGATATCGGTATTTTGTACTCCAGCCAATTGAAAATCCAGAAAGATCAAACATCAAGCACCGAGTCTGGACCAGGCGCAGGCGCTGAGCTCCTTGGCGCTGGGGCTGCCTTTGCGTCCCCTCCAGCCGCTGCTGAGATGCTTTAGAGTCGCCCTTTCGGCCGATGGGCTGGGCTCTGGATTTCGTCCCTGCAGGACTCAGCCAGGGCCAGGGAGAAGGGTGGACGCGGAAGTAGGGCGGTGGATTCGACCCGCAGAAGGGCGCAGGGCGCGTCCTTTCCTGTGAACTGGGTGGGCGGCAGACTCCTGCCCTGGGCAGGGGCATATTGCTGGCCTCTGGGGACTCCTGGACCATCCAAGCCGGACGTCTGTCCCCTGGACTACAAAGAGCGTGGAGATGCCTTGCCTTTCCTCTCCAGCCCCATCCCAGAGAAACCTCAGCAATCTGTGCAGGTGACGGGCTCCACCTTGGTGCCAAGGGGGGCTTCCTTTCCCCCCACCCCCTCTCTCTCCCTGAAGCAAATTTCAGAAAGGGCTGGAAAAGGGCACCCAGGTCGATTTCCTCCCTGGGCCGCAGCACCCGGGGCGTCGGTGGGCAGCCGGCCTGCGCTTGCCTGGACATGCTTTCCCTCTGCCCCTTTGGGCCTGGGTCCCCACGCTCCTTCTTCCCGGGCTGCCCAGAGTGATAACACAGCCGCCCGCTCTTGGCATCTTCCTGGCAGACTGGCGTCAGCTCCCAGCTCCAGGCTTCTCTGTTTTTCCAGTAGGTTCAAAGTGCGTCTCCCAAACCGGATCCCTGTGCAGAAGGGGAACAAAGTGGATCGGCAGAGTTGCCCCGAGGCTCTTCCTAGTGAGCACCAGGAGCCACCTGGAAGGAGCCGGACGTCTGGACCTGCGCTCCTGTGGCCGCTCTGGGAAAGCCCTCCTTGCTGTGATTCAGCCCTGGCAGGGAGCTTTTGAGGCTGTTCCAGGGCGGGTTGGGAGTAGGAGGTGGAGCAGGGCACATCCCCCCCCCCCCCCGTGCAAACTCTCCTTCCAGCCAAGGGACCTCTGGCAGCGCCTCCTCCTCCTCCTCCCCCAAGGTTCCCTGCGGCTCTTCAGCTGCCCACCCTGCGCCTCCCTGGTCTGGGCAGGGGCTGCTGTTCCCATGCAGGGGAACCCGGTCAGGAGCTCCTCTGGTCCCCAGCAGGTGCTATGGAAGCTGAAGGAGACGGGCCAGGAGACTGTGGGGGTAAAGCCACATGCCACGCGGGGAGGGGCTCGCCCCAGTGCCCTTTGTGGAAGGGCTGGGGAGGGAGGGGGCAGGTCTGTCTGTGGACCCTTGAGGCCAGGGGCCTGGTGGCCGCCATTGGGGCAGTGGGCACAGAGCGGCACAGGGCTCTGGTGAGAGGGAGGCGAAGGGGGCAGCGTGGCAGTGGGCAAAGGGGCAAGAAGAGAGACTTGTGTCTGTGTTGCAGGCCCCGTGCTTGGGTCCCCTTTGGGCATGACGGGTGGGAGGCGTCTCCTCTAGTTTGCTTATGGCTTTTGACTGTTGCTTCCTCTCCAGTGGGCTCAGATCGTCCTCGCCTCTGCTCTTTCCTTACAACAACCCTGTGAGGTAGGCGAGGCGCAGAGGCAGAGGTGCGTAAGTCTGGCACCGTTTGGCTGCACAGGACACTGGGCAGGTGCCTGACCTTGTCCTGCAGATATAGGGTGATGCCCTTTCTGCTGGGCCTGCTCTTGCATTCTGCTTGTGGATCCGTAGGAAGCCAAGAGCCCCCCAACGTCCCAGCTCCCCCTCGTTGGAGCCAAACACAGGCAGCGCTGCCCAGGGACGCCTTCTTCCATGAGGCAGGTTGGGGAACACAGGGCCTCGGCCTTCATGGGCCTCTCTCTGCTGCTTTGAAGCCCAGCTGCTTTCCCCCTACCCCTCAAGGTCTCTACACGTGGATCCTACCCAGAATCCCCCTGCTCTGACGGCCACCCCGGTGCCCCAAGGCCTTGCAGCAGGAGTGGGCAGGGGAGGCTTGTGGTAGCTCTTGATGCCCCCAGGGCAACGTGGCCGCAGGAGTGTTGCGCCGGGTTGTCTGATAGGGTGCGAAGCAATAGCACAGGCACACCGGCATGGCCGTCTTTCCTTCTGCCCTCTCCCTACTCACTGCCCCCCCCCCCCCGGGTCTCTGGCAGGATAAATGTGACTCACTCTCCCTCCCTCCCTTCTGCTGCGAAGGTCTGCAGCAGAGGAATGCGAGGCACGCAGGGAATGTCTGCTTTGGGGCGTGGGTGTGGTGGGAAGTGCCAGCCTCAGCCTTCCTGTCCAGCCTCATCTCATGCCTGCCGCCCTCCCGCCCTGCACTTGCCGCCTTGGGAGCCCCTTCTTGCCCCAGACGACGCTCTGGTCTGGCCTGGCAGTTGGCAAGAATAAGGCACAGGAAAGTTTCCACCGAAACGTGCGTTTCGTAGGAAAGTCCTCCTGAGGCGGCCCGGCGGCCCTCCTTGCCTTCCCTTGAAAGGCTGAAACAAAGGCTGCAATTAATCAAGGCCTGGCTGCAGGGCCACGCTGTGAGTTCTCTGCTTGTTGCACCGATGCCGCCTGCATCCTTGCCAGTGGCCTGTGGGCATGGAGCGCGGGCGGAGAGGGGAATGTGGCAGATTCAGCAGCAGACACGGAGGGTGCAGAAGGCCCTCTGGTTGTCCAAAAAGGTCTCTCCAGTTCCTGGCAGCCCTGAGTCCCTTGTTCCCAGAGAGTGCGGCTCCCCGAGGCTGCAGCCTGTCCACCAGACGCTGCTCAGATTTCTCGTTCAGCATATTCGTTCGGCACGTTCCTGTGCCTCTTCTGTCAAAATGGTGTCGTGGAGGCAGGGATGAAATACAGCCAGACACCAAAGCAGTGGTGGGTCTGGAAACAGACACCGGTGCAGAGAACACCTGTCTGGACAAATGAGTTTTGAACAGGCAGCTGAAAGATGCAGAAAGGGGCACCTCACAGCTGACTGAAGGGATCGCTTTCCAGAGTTTGGGTGCCACCACAGCGAAGGCCCTACTGTCGGGCATCCCGCGGTGGCATCTGGTCGTTGAACTCTGACCAGCCAGGACTGAGTTTTATGCAGTGACAATTAAATTGGGACTGCCTTCAGGCAGCAGACTTTGTAAGAAATTGTGTCATCCTGAAGCAGCATCAACACCAAATGTCTCTCTCTCTTTCTTCTTCTCCTTGCAGAGATTCTGCCAAGCAGATTGGAAGGAGGGTGAGTAGGAATCACGACTCGCGTTCCTGTCATCCGCTCTGACTGAAAGCTCAGTCCAGCGCTGACGTTTTCTCTCTGGGACCTGGCTGGCCTCTAAATGAGAAAACCTGAGCTCTGGCCATTGAAATCAGGCTTAGAACATGAGCGCCCTGCACGTGGCTGTGGCCTGCAGGTGCCCCGGCGTCCCACCTTGCTGAGGGCTGTTCTCTTTCCTAAGCAAAAACCATACCAAGGCTCCGAGGAGGTTTCAGCCTCTCCGGCACGTTGGCGTCGCTGGTTTAGACACGGCCTTGCCTTGGGGGCCCCCTCAACCAGGGCCAGGATCTTACAGTCTCCTCGGGGCAGGGGACCTTGGCTGAGCGCAGGCCTGAGGCAGCAGGTTGCGTGAGGAGGAACCTGCCTTGGCCCGGTAGTGGGAGCTGCCCCATGCCTCCCCTGCAGCCCTCCCTCTGGCCCTCCGTACCCTGCGAGGCCAGCAAGGGCACGGGAAGCAGGCCGCCCACCTCCCCGGCCCTTGCGCAAGGCTCCTCTGTACCTGGCCCCTGCTTCCCGTTTCCGTCCGCACACGCAGCCATGGCTGCCGCTGCTGAACCCCAACCGGGCTGATGTGACGGCAGCATTTCCTGTTTGGGGGAAAACAGATGACGCCTCCCTCCCTCCCTCCCTCCCTCTTTCGCGGGCTTCGGTGGGACCTTTCACTCCCACCCTCTCTTCACTGCCGGCCCACAGTGGGGACTGGTGCTTGCAAGGCTCACATGACGGCTCAGTCATCTGCCTTTACCCCAAAGGGGAAACCGGCAGGCGAGGAAGGCGCTCGGTCCGGCCCACGGGGGTCGTGGGAGAACAATGAGCGGCGCTTGGCAGGGAGTCACTGCTGCTGACGGTCAGGTCGCGATGAGTACGAGTAGAGCCGTCCTCTGGTCCTGCCTACTGGCGCGTCCTCCGGATTAGAGGCCCTGCTGCGTGGGCGCGGTCTATTTTGGGGATGCTCACGGGATCTTTGCCTCGTTCCCTCCTGAATTCAAGGGCTGTGAGTCCAGAAAAGACAAAAGGCTCCCACACAAGGGGGGCCTGGAATGGTCACAAGGGGGCCTGCCGCGTGGCCTTGAGCTCAGTGTGACGCACCCTTGCCCTTCTTTTCAAAAGGGTGCCGTGGCTCTGAAGGCCTCGCCTGATGCGCGGGGACTCCTGCCAATAGTCAGGGCCGGCCGGGTCGGGGAAAATGGCAGGAGGCCAGCGGCCGTTTGGAAACTCCTGGGACTCCTCTTGCTGACGGTTCTACTTCCTGCCTGGGCTGCAGGCACACTGAGTCGCGGGCCTGACGGAAGGGCTTTCTGGGGATCCCTTCCATGGGGGGTTCCGGCCCCCTGCACGTTTGGAGGAGAAGCACCCTCGCCTTTGCGGCTTCAGTTTGCCTGGCCGTTTGCAGCCACTCCCTAACCTGAGGCTGAGTCTGTGAGAGCGGCAGGGAGGCCTGGTGGGGCACCATCCTGTCCCCAGCACAGCAGAGGTCACTGAAGGGAGCTTGGAGAAGCAGGATGCTAGCTTGGACAGCCATGGGAGGAAAAGAGCGCTCCGAGGGTCCATTTTGCCCTCTGTGCAGGAAGCCAGGCGGCTGTGAGTTTTGGGTAGCTAAAGGAGTCCAGGTGGAGACGGAGTGGGCTCTGGGGCCCTCCGGCCTTCGGGGTGGGTGAGTAGTTGTCCTGCCCCATCACTGTCCTGTTCCCAAGAGAGAGAGTGATTGAGGAACTCCGCAGTGGAGGCCAGCCATGACGTTCGGGACAGAACAGGCGTCGTCCAGCTAGATGAGCAGGAATCTAAAAAGCGCTTCTGAGGTCCAGAGTCTCTGCAGAGCGGAGGGGACGGAGCAAGCGCCGTGAGGCCGGCAGAAGACGCCTCGCCCCTGCAGTGAGCGGCAGGCTTTCGCTAGAGGACTTCCCTTCGTCTTTTGTAACAAAAGCGGCCCGACTTTTTTTTCCACACGGAAAGCAGGCACCAGACCTCCAGGAGTTCTGCGGAAGCGTAACTCAAGGTGGTGGTGCTGGACGTTCTCACTCTGTTGCGTTATTAGTATTAGGCTTTCTTGTAGCGCTGCTGCCTTCAGAGGCGCTAGGGGCTATGGCACCTGAAGGGCCTTGTCTGTGGTGGCCCTGCACTTTAGAGCAGCCTCCCAGCTGAGGTTCCACCAGATGCAGGCGAGAGGCGATGGAGAATGGGTACAAGACAGAGTAGGGTGGGTCATTTGTCTGCCTGCATTTATCTTCTTCTTCTTCTTCCCCTTCTCCCCTCTGTTTCATTTCACAGCAGGCGAGGCTGAAAGGGAGCAGCTGGACCAAGGTCTCCCCAGGCCACCAGGAAGCTTGGTGAGTGGATAAGAATGAGAGGGAACACTTCCAGGCAGGCTGACGCTTCCCTGCACCCCAAATATCTGATACAGTCCTGCCCCCGACTTCAGATCTTCCGGTGAAGTCCTCAGGAAATCCATGGCACTGCCACTAGAGACGGGGGACTTTCTCAGTGTTGGCCCCCTGGCTTTGGAACAACCTTCCCCCAGAGATATACGAGACATACACCATAGATGTTTTCTGTTGGCTCCTCTCTGTTTGTGGGATTTTCTCCCTGATCTTCCTTTTGATACAGTCCTGAAACTGCTTCCATTTTATTTAGTGGACGTTAATATTTTGCGTCTTTGCCTGAGTGGTGCCTTTGGCCTTTGACCCCTTGTGGCCCAGTCAGGGAAGGGTCCCCTGTGGCCCAGGCTGGCAGGAGTTTGGAACCTGGACAGCGAAATCACACCAGATCTGGGGATGGGCTAAGGCTCCTGGCTGGCCTGCAGCCCTCAGGGCCCTACCAGCCACTGGCCGGGCTAGCAAAGGCTGCCGGGCACTTTGTGGCATCCGTTTCCTGTCACCAGCAAGAGGAATCTGGGAGATTATCTTGCAGAAGCTGCATGGCCAGGGGGTGGGGGGTGGGGATCCTGGCTCCAGCTGGGAGGGCGGGGCGGCTGCTCCACGCTTACTGGAAGGCCGTCTCTCCTTGGAGTGTCCCTGGGAAACCCAGCTAAGCAGGCAAAAGTTCACGGCTCCTCGCCGTCCTGCCAGCAGTTGGTGCCCTAGCCGTCCAGAAGCACACGAGGCTTCTATGCGTGCTTTGAGGTAGCCAAACCACGTCCCATCTTCTCCCCAGTCCACCTTTGGAGCTCAGAGGAGCGGAGTGCTGCTGCCGGCACAGTGCAGAAGCCGCAGTTCTAGTGCCGTGGCTGCCAAACGTGGGGAGGGCCTGGTCTTCTAAATAGAAGCCTTTTAGCCACCTTTTCTGGGCTCTTCCCAGCCCCTCGCAGGCTATTTTAGCCTCATGCTCCTTACCCAGCGGGCCTCTTGGGAGCGGCGGAGGCAGCGGGAGCTGCAAAAGCTTGACACATTTCTTCCCGTGAGAAGCTGGCCTTGTGCCCAGCTCCCAGAGGCCGTGCAGGATGCCGCTGAGGCTTACCACGTGGGCATCCCTGGAGGGCGCTGCGTTGGCAGATGCTGCCCTGTCTGCCAGGCGCCACTGAGGTCCGTGAACCATCCTGGTTGTCATGGCACAGGGGGTTCCTCGCTGCGTTTCTCCACTGGGAGCAAACCGGGAAGGTTTTTCCCTCAGGGTTTTCAGAGGATCATTCTGTCAGTTGCCACCTTTCTGCAGGTAATTTGGTTTTGATGTTGCTTGGCTTTGAGCCCTGCAGGCTGGGCTCAGGTTGGCCCAGGGAGGATCCTGCAGGCACAGAGTCCCCCCAGATCCTTGTTTGTTGCTGGAATCCAGAGGCATCTTCAGCAAGTGCCTGAGTGGAAATCTGGAGGGGAAAAGTGGATCCCAAAGGCCTTGCGATGGAAGAAGCTCCTCCCAGCCCCTTTCCCAGGTAAAGCCCCAGCGGCAGGAGCAGTGGCTGCAGACCGGAGCAGCTGGGCCATTGGGCAGGCACAGCTGTTTCTGTCTAGGTGCCTCCTCTGGCCAGCGGCTGAGCTTGGTCCTTGCCGCATGCCAAGGGCAGACCCTGGAAGGCCAAAAGGCAAAATGGTGCCTTGGTACTTCCGGCCTAGGCGAGCAGAGCGACTTCCGGGACCCAGTGGCTGCAGGCCGTCCTCCTCCTACACGCCCCACCCCTTTACTCTTCAACTGCACCTTCACCCTGGCAAGTGCTGGGCTCCCCTTGTTGTGTCGTGGGTCCTATGGAAAAGGGTGAAGCTGCCTGCCTCCTGACCCCGTGTCCTGCTGCCAGGAGGAGGCCTGTGAATTCTTACCCATCAGCCCCTGCCAGTGATTCCCTGCTAGGACTCAGGAGCCCATTGTCAAAGGATCCCAGCCCCCCTGCTGCAGATCCCGTGGAGGGTCTCTTTCCTAGATCGGTTGGGAGCGTTTGGGGTTCCGCCGAGGGACAATCGGCCCGTTACGGAGGGGATCACGCTAACCGATGGTCAAAATCTAACACATGCCCCTGACATTCCGGGTTCTGCCACACGGAACTTCCTACCCCCAGGACCTCACGACAAGGGTCTCCTGCTCACAGGCCTTTTTCCAAGGCAAATTAAAACATGATAACCGTTTGCTTTCTTCCAAAAGATTAAAATAGCAACCTAAAACTACCAGGCCAGCAATTCCAAGAGAGCTTTGAAGAGCCTCCAAATTATTGAGTAGCTAAAGAGTCTTGGTAAATAAACGTTATAAACGGATGGGCGCGCGAAGCGTGATTGAGGACTAGCCTCGCCTGCTAGCTAGGATGGAGGGGAACCGATTTGGGTTTTGTGGTTGGATGTGAAGGTCCCTCTCTCAAAGCCAAGGTGGACCTGGTGGGCCTCACGCACTCTCCGAAGATACCTGAAAGAGAAGTGGAGGAAACAGGAAAGGGCGCCCCATGGAAAGAAAAGCAGGCAAGCTTAGCGCAGGGAGGGGTCAGAGGCTTCCCTCGTGGTGGGCAGTTCCGGAGGCGGGAGCGCGTCATGCCGGTGTCCCTTGGAAACCGAGAGGAGCTCCCCGTGGCCAAATGAATGAGGATTTCCTCCTTCCACACCTGACCTGAACCTACAAGCTAAAAAGCTTTTGATGGAGGGGAGGAATGCCACCTCTGTTGGTTTTCTGCAAGCGCCGAGGGCAGAACCTGCCTTGGCTGTTTTGAGCGTCAGGGGCAGAGACTCTGAGGGACTTCCCGCTCGCCTTGCTGGCCAGCGGCCTCCAAGAAGCCGGCCGGGCGCCGTGGGCTCTTGCAGCGTAGCTCAAGGCATCCGGGGACAGACGTCGTCCCCGCAACCTGCGACCTGCACACCCCAGCTAGATGGGGGGCTCCCCAGGAAAGCCCACGAGCGAGCCTGCTGCCTCACGTGGGTCTCCTCAGCAGGGTTTTCAGACGAGGGGAAAGCAGAGCAGGGCAGAAGAAGGGCGCAGGGTGAGAAGGAAGCCTCCATTTCTGGCCAGGGGGGCGGCCAACAACCGCCTTCCGTTGGCTCTGGTGACCCAGGGAGGGCTTGGAAGCCTGCAGAAGCCACTCTGTCGGGAGCCTTGGCTTCCGTTTGGTCCTCCTCCTGCCTGCTAACAGGGCAGACTTGGGGCGGGGGCTGCTCCCGCTCGCCCTGGGGTCTTTTGAAAAGCTCCTGAGAAAAACCCCTTTGAGAAAAATGACGTAACTCTTCTCTGAGCCAGCAGAACGAAAAGGAGGCGCTGGCTCTTTTCTCTCTCCCTCCCTTTTTTCCAAATAAAAGTGTCTGTTGCCAAAATTTCAGGAAGGAGCCAGCGGGGCAGCCACGCTGCTTTCTATGCCCCCCTCGCCCCTCATGTTTGTAGGAACAAAGGGGTTGCTTTTTATTGGGGGTGTGCGGCTCTCGGTTTGTCTTGCGGGAACAAAGGTGGCTCCATTTTGCTTTCAGGCTTCCTGAGCCAGGGCTGAGCTGCTGAATGAGCAGTTTCGTTCTCCGCGTCCGCCAGGCCCTTCTTTCTCCTCAGGCCTCCAGCATTTAGGAGGAGGAGAAGACACATGGGCCAGGCCTTCTTTCTTTTCCGCTTCAGACAATTGCAGTGGGAGATTTGGTGCAGGTGCCGGATGGAAGTCAAGTCCGGTTGTCTCTAGAAAAATAACTTATAAGCATGGCTGGGGGGGGGGGGGGGGGTCAGCTGTCACGGGGCGCCCTGTGCAGTCTGGCCTGCACCCATTTCTGATTTCAAGGACAGGCGGAGGCAGACGCAGCCCCCGACAGCCAGGAGCCCTTTCCGCCTTGGCCTTGTGGTTAGACTGTCGGACTCCTGCCTTGTAGTCATTGGGGTCGATTCTGCACTCCTGCACAAAGTCAACTGGGTGGCCTTGGGCCAGTCACAGCTCACTTTCTGAGCTCTTACAGCCCCACCTGCCTCAAAGGGTGTCTTTTGTGGGGAGAAGAATAGAAGGTTTGTCAGCAGCTTTGAGTCCTCTTAAACGGGTGAGAAAAGCGGTGCAGAGAAGCCTCCTCGTATTATTTTTCCTCTCTCGGGACAGTTCTGCTCCATAAGCGGGCAGCTCCATTTCTCTTCTTTGAGGTTTTAGGGCTGCAGCAGCGTGAGGCCGTTTCTGGCTGGCAGGCTCTGGAACCTGTGCGGGTCGTTGCGTTGGGGCCGTTTGAGAAGAATTTAAAAAGCCTTCTGCACTCGCAGGCTTACTAGCCAGAAAACCTGGCGTCTCCAGCTACGGCTGCCTGGCTTGTCGAGCAGGTCTGTTCAGGTGAGGTGGGGGGAGGAGCCGAGGGTCTTCCGCCTTCTCGCCCGGCATGCCGAACGGCGTCCTCCTTTGACGCGCGCGCTGGGCATGGCTGTGACTGGCCGGCTGCTCCTTGACGCGTCACCTGTCAAACTCCGACAGGGCAAGATGGGGAAAGGCCCGTTTCCCCCTTCGCTTTCTCCAGGGAGGAAGCCAGAGCGGCCCAGGCAGGACTCCAGGCCGTGGTGGAGAAATGGATGGCCTCCTGCCTCGCTGCTCAGGGGCAGCTGGATTTCCCCTTTTCCTCGTTTTCTCCCCAGCACAGCTGGCAAAGGGGGGGGGCAGGCAAGAGGCAGGTCCAGCCTTAGATCGCACAAGGCTCCGTCCTGCATTTGCGTCTTCCAGAGCTGCGGCAAACTGCTCCAGGTGCCCTGTCCCTGTGCCGCCTTTCGTGTTCCTGGCGGGGGGGGTGGGGTGCTGGAGGCCTGGATGGGTACTCCCTGTCTCGAGGCTTCTGGCGCCTTCCTGCCCTTATGTCCCAAGGGCTCTCCAAGGGAGGAAGGGGAGAGTCTGGCTGTGGAGATGCTGTTGTGGAAGCCGGCTGGCGTCCGCCCTCAGAAGCACCCTTCAGATGGCTGGGTTGTGGGTGGAAAGAGCACCTTGGAGAATAAGCAGAGTGCAAACCATAAGTGCAGTTTGAAGCTCCTGGAATCTGACCAAACTGGAGGCTTCCAGAAGCCTTTAGCATTGGCCAAAGGACCCACCGTTCCGTCCTCCCTCAGGGAGGCAGTTTGGTCTTGTGGTCAGAATACTGGACTTCTGCACTCCTTCACCAAGTCAGATGGGTGGCCTTGGATGAGTCACAGCTCTCTTGCTGGGATCTCACAGCCTCACCTGCCTCATTCAGTGTCTGGTGTGGAGAAGAACAGGAGGTTTGTCAGCAGCTTTGAGTCCCCTTAAGGATGAAAACATAGCCTTCCCCTGTGTGTCTCTGGGCATACGCAGAGGGCCTCAACCTGCGTGCTAACGGAGTCTGAAACCCTGTTGACTTCCGTGCCGCACAGAGCCAAATGCATCTCTCGCCTTCAGTTTTCCAGACGCTGGCAGGCGTAGACCGGATGGACCAGCATGTCGACCACTAACAACATCGCCCAGGCCCGGAAGCTGGTGGAGCAGCTGCGGATCGAGGCCGGGATAGAGCGGATAAAGGTGAGCAGGGATGGCAGGTAGGCCCTCCAGGGTGAGCCAGGACAGACCTGCTTGCTGGAGTTGGGGGAGCGGAGCAAAGCAGGCTGCAGCTGGCACGGCCCCCAGGCTGCTGGTGGCAAAGCGTCGTTGTTTGAGGCTCCTCTGAAACCCCTAAGGAAAGGGAGCGAAACGCCCTGGCCGGATCCTGCTCCGTGCGTGGATCTGGGCCTGCCTGCCTTGGCCTGCGGGCTGCGTCCTCCTTGCTCTCTAAAGCTTTCCAAGAAACTGCCCGGCGGGGTTTGAGTTTGCTTTGTTCCCTTTGTGTTGCTTCCCATAAAAAAACAAACATGAAAAACAAGTGCAAAAAGACTCCAAAAGATGCTATTAATTGAAAGCATCTTGGTGCTGGGTGAGCCCTTCCCACAGGCCCTCGTGCCTCCCAGCATCTGCCTCTCGGATGTGCCCTCTGCCACCTGTGGGCTTCTGGGACGGTCACTAAGGGACCCGCAGGGGTTGTCCCCTCCCTCCAAAATCAAAGGGGCCCTCAGAAGGGTCCGGTTCGGCTCCCCTCCTCTTCCTTCCACTCCTTTTTGCATCCTGGGCTGGGGCTCTCTTGGTGGGGTCAGTTCCCAGAACACAGCTTGGAGCCCCAAAAGGGGGTGGGTCTCAGAGCCAGCTCCCCATGGTTTTGGAGTCCGTCTTTGCAGATCTGAGGATGACCGCGGCTGCCTGAAGAAGAGAAGGTAAGGCGGCCACTCCAACGGGTCGAGAGCGGCTCGCTCGGGTTCCCACCTGGCCCTGCTGCGGTTCGGCCTGGATCCCCGCCATCGGGCTGGACTCACTCGGTTCCGTCTCAGGCGAGCAGGAACGTCCAGTCTGCCCACAGATGTGCCAGCTGATGCTTTTCCTCCCCTCTGTCTCTCCTTCTGCCCACAGGTCTCCAAGGCCTCCTCGGAGCTCATGAATTACTGCGAGCAGCAGGCCAGGAACGACCCGTTGCTGGTTGGCGTCCCGGCCTCAGAAAACCCCTTCAAGGATAAGAAGCCTTGCACCATCCTATAGCCTGCCCCCTTTCCCCTCCCGTCCGCGGCCTCTCTCGGGCAGCGGTTGGCGCCGGCAGCCGCCCGCGTCGACTCCGCGCCGCGCTCACGCCTGGGCCTCCGCGGCAGGGTGAGGGCTGAGCCCCGAGGCACCATTGCCGGGATTTGGCTTTGACGCTCGGCGCAGCCACGAGGGGAGCCACGTTTCAACGGCCACCGTTGCTGCGCAGGTGGATAGGTGAGGGGGCAGGCAGAGAGGAGGGGGCACCGGGTTCGTTTCAGCCCAGCTTCGCACCTGGTGCAGGGACCACGCTGCACATCTTGCTGCAAAAATGCCACATCCGCCCATGAGAGAGTCCGGAGTTGGCACGGGAGGGTCCTGAGCGGGAGGGGAAAGGCGTGCCCAAAGGGGCCACGGGGAGGGAATGGTCAAGCGCGCCACCCGTCCCCACCTGCATCCCCTCTGCCAGGGGCAGGATGCGCCTCTGTGCCAGGAGGGCCCTTGCCTTGGGGGGGCTGAGTGGCTCTCCTGTTGTTAAGTCCTCTGGGCCCAAGGAAGGGGTGGGGCCCCTTCGGGAGGCATGAAAGATGCCATTACCTCCCCCCCCCAAAAGACATCAGATCACCTCTGCTCGCTCCCCCCTCCTTTGCACCCCCTGCACACATTGATTGGATCCTGCTTTGCAGTCCCTTGGCTTCAGCTTGTGGGCTCCGCTGGCGCTCAGAACCTCTCCTCCTCCCGATCTCGGTCTACGTGGTGCTGTCACTTCCCACCCTCTGCAGAGGGCCACATCTGCTCCCCCTCTGGTGAAGCCAAAAGGAGAGGCGCCCCCCCCCCCCCCCACTGAGCATCCGTGTGACTCAGGGGCCCCTGTGGACAGCCCTCCGGCCGAAGGCCAGTGGCCACTGGAGGGGGGCCTCATTTGCCGCCACCCCCCCGGCTCCTGGATAGGGTCACCAAAGAGGGACGTCCAGGATCCTCTTGGGAGCAGCCACGGAGCGTGCCTCTGGCGCAGCAGCGTTGAGGACGGGTGAGCCCAGGTGCCAGGAGAGGAGGGGCCTCTGTGCCGCCACCAGGGTCTCGGGCGGGCTCTTGGCTCCCCGTGGCTGCAGAGCCGGCTTCGCTGCTGCTTTTCCCTCTCCGCCCACGGAGTCAGCCCTGCGCCTGGGAGCCCAGAGCGTGCACTGTCGATGCCCTCCGCTCTCCGCTCTCCCTCCCTGCCCCTCCGTCACGTTCCGTGGGGGAGGTGGCAGAGCCCCCCCCCTTCCTGCTGCCAAGCTGCCCCTCCCATGCCCGGGGTGACCCCTTCCTCCCCCCTCAAAGGTGCCAATCTAGTAACCTCTCCTTTTGCTAATTCTGTCTGAAGGTGTGCTTTCCAAAGCCAGCACCTTTTTTTAACTTAACAAGGTTTGAGAGACGTTTGTTTCGTATTTTTGAAACCGAGAACTGCCAGGCACACAGGCGTTCTCCGCTTCCATATTCTTCCTCTCCGTGTTCCTCTGCCAAATTCTGATTAACCGTTGCCAAAAGCAAACCACGATCTGTGAAGGTGGCGTGTTAGGGAAAGTGACACCTGTGTTTCTAATGCCAGCTTCTTCACCTCCTTCTCTCGTTTCTGTTTCATCTCTCTCTCAATCTCTCTTTTCTTAATCTCTTCATTATTCCAGTGTGCCATTGACCAATTTTATTTTTTCTTGCACAGTGTTTAATATTTTGTGGAATTGCTCTTTAAATAAAATTAATTGATAACGCAATGAATGAAAAGGTCCCTTTTGCCTGAGCTTCTGTTCTTGTCTGGATTGGAACAGGAATGAGGACCAATCCTTCCGCTGGGATCTCTTTCTGTCTTTCATCTGTCTCATCCATTGTCACCTGAGGCCCATCCCAGCAGCGTCCAACATTACGCACTTTAATAGCCTTCTTTTATCGGGCATCTAGTGGCTTTCAGCTGGAAGGGTTGTTCAGACAGAGCTGCTGAGGCCAGGCTGGAGGAAGGCTGCTGCGTCCTCCTTCCGGCCTCCGAGGGGCCAGCCAGGTCTCTCCTGCACCTCTGAGTGATCCCTTGCCCACCTGGAGAGCCTCCGGCTGACCCAGAAGGGCAGGAGAAGGGCTCGGGAGAGATCCTTGGAGTTTCTCCTTCTGGGTGCCGCCAGGTCCCCTGCAGTCACCAGGCTCCCTCTGGCCTTCTCTCTGGCCACAAAGAGGTGCCGCTGTGGTCAGGAGCCCAGGAAGTCTCTTGGGCTCCTAAGGCTGCGAGGGACGCTTTGCCTGGCCCAAGGGCTCCTGGCTGTGCTGGGGAATGAAGGATAAAGGAAATCCCCAAGAGTGGAGGTCTGGGCAAAGAGCCTGCTGTGGGGGAAGGGGGATTTATTCAGTCACCTGCCGGACCCAGAGCCTGTCGAGCCGCGAGATCTTAACCCTGCATGCACATAGCAGAAACCCCGCCATGGGGTCCTGAATTGGGGCCTGAAATGCTGCTGGCAGAGGGGTCTTTGTGGTGCTGCTGCCTGTGACTTCCTCTAATAATCAGCCCCCTCCATTTGCAGCTGGTGCTGTAAACATCTGTCAAGCAGCATCCCTCCAGATGCTGATGAACTACAACTTCCATGAGCCTTGGCAGCTGGGCCAGTGGCAAGGCATGATGGGCGATGCAGTTCAAGGAAGACGGCTGGAAGTGGTCAGCAAGTGGGCTTGGCCCTTCCCCTCCTGCTGGCCTCCCTCTCCTTCCAGCCCCCCCACCCCCCAGTATGCATCTGCCTGAAATTAGGGGGCGGCTGGGCTGGGGGGAAAGGCGGGTGCCTGGAGCGTCCCAGGGGAAGAGCCGCCGGGCGGAAGCCTCAATGGCCCGCCCCCGCCTTGCCCACCTTCCTCTTGCCTCTGCCCACCCCCCTTTTCCCTTCTGGCTTCTCCCTGGGCAGGGGGGGGTCGCCTCCAGCCTGAGGCTTGGCTGCGGCTCTGGCTCCCTTGGCAGCGCCCCCTGCTTTGCCCTCGCCAGGCTTCTTTGGAGCTTTTGCCCCTCCGTGGCTCTTGCTGGCTCCCTTGGGGGCTCCGGTTGGGTCTCCCTGGGTGGGCTTGGGTGCCCGGGGCTTCTTGGGGGCTTTGCTTCCTTTCTCTTCCGTTGCCTGCTTGGCCTGGGCTCGATCCTGCAAGAGAGGAGAAAGGGAAGTAGATGTACCCCCGTGAATCCACGTGCCGTAGAAGGTGAGCAATTCCCCGTGACTCTAGCAGAAAAGCACAAATCTGGGCAAAATAAAAAGGATCTTAAGGGAGCATCTAGCTCGGTCGCTGTGGGTAACAGTCAACTGCAGGTAAACCGAAGCCTCCTTACTTTCATAGAATCAGAGAGTTGGAAGGGACCTCCGGGGTCATCAAGTCCAACCCCCTGCCCAACGCAGGATTCCCTAAACCGTCCCGCCTTTATTTATATCCCGCCTTTTCCCCAAAGGGACTCAAAGCGGCGCACGAAATTAACCATCCAAAACAATACATAACATTCAAATAACCACATTGCTATATGCGATGCGACGGCAGAAAAGGCGAACGCGATTCCTGGGCTGCCCCCCCCCCTTCGAGTCCTGGCTGGCAGCGGCACCAGCCAGGCCCCACCGGCAACAGGGATGGGTTGGACACTTCCCCAGGGGTGATACAGGCGAGCCTGGGCTGTGTGCAGGAGCCACCACAAGCAAGGCCCCCCAGGAGGGGCCGAGGCTGCTAGGGAGGGGGTGGCCTTGGCTGGGGTAACCCTGGCCTGCCTCTGAGCCCCGGTGCTGCCTGCTTCATGCCCCCCAGGGCCAAGAGGGGCCTTTGGGGGTTCCGGCTGAGAAAGGTTTCCCTAGCTGATGGGCTCCCAACTCACTTGGGCAGATGCTGCTGTCTTCTTCCTGGGGGGCTGCCGCTGCTCACCCTCGCCGCTGCCTGTGGGCGGGAGAAAGGTACAGGATGCTCACCTGGGGCTCGGCTCCTGGGCTAGAACTCCCGGCATTCCACACCAGCCCCGGCGGAAAACAGGGCATGGCGGCGTCCCCCGCCCTCCAGCCAGGTATGGGTTGCCAGAGCCCTTTACCTTCGCCCCCCTGTTCCTTGGCCCTGGTGCTCTTTCCCGCCTTCTTGGATTTGGGCACCTTTGGGGCAGCCGGGGGCTCCTTCTCTTTGCTCCTCCCCTGCTTGGATTTTTCTGCCACCAGCTGGAGAAGTCGGGCACAAGAGGGAGAGCGGTTCAAGGGCTGGGAGGAGGTGGGGCCTCTCCCACAAAGGCACCGCCATGCCCCCCCCCAGTCTTTGCCCTTGGAGATGCCCAAGGGGCTGGTGCCTTCAGCCTCCGCCAGGCTGGCCTGTGCCAACCCCGCTGGCTGCACCCTGCCCACCCACCCACCGATCCTGCCCCTCCTCCTACCTTGAATCTCCCCGTGGCTCCCTTGGCGGAGGAGTTGGGCGGCCGGGCCAGGTAGCCCTCCTCCAGGCCTTTGACCAGGGCCTTCTTTAGCGTGTACTTGAGGCGGATGGGGTCGACCCCCGGGTAGCATCGGAGGATGTAGCGCTTGAGCGCGTAGGCCGAACTGCCCTTCTCATCCAGGGCCTTCAGAGCCTCTATCACCATGGTCAGGGTGGGGGGGCGCCGGGAGCCGCTCTGCCCCAGCTGGGCCGACAGTCTGGACTGGGCCATGGCGAGGGGGCTCTGGGCCTTGGCTGCAGAGAGAGGAGCCTCAGCAAGGGAGCTTTGACCCCCTCTTTTACGCCCCCCTCCAGTGCCAGCCGCGTTGGCACAGGGGCCGTTCAGCTCGGCTTCCCTTCCCTTCTCAGGCCCTGCTAGGTGGCTCGGGGCCCTTCCTTCCCCACTGATCTCCCCGCGTGCAGCTGCGAAGCACGGAGGGTTACCTGCCGGGGCCTCCATCGTTCACGGGGGGCGACACCCTTCCACGCTCCCCACCACTCGGGCCCGGAAGAGAGGAAGCGGCACGGGCACAGGTGCAGCTCATCATCCTGGCGGCCGGCCTGGAATTGAAGCCTTCGCTCCGTTAAAGGGCTACTGGAGGGGGCAGGGTCTCCTCTCCCCTCCTCCCGGCCGCCTGGCGTTCCTCCCCTGGGCGTCGCCCTGCAGCTCTGGGCCTGGCGCTTGACCAGACCTTGGGCCCTGCGCAGGCACGGAGGTGTTGGGCCACTCGGCGGGCGAAGGGAGGCAGCGAAGGCTTCTGGCGGCAGGGGCGGCCCGTCCCCCTGCCCCGGGAAGCAGCCAAAGGCCCCACTGGCCTCGGGGCTGGAGGGGGTCCAAAGGGCACCTTCCTCCTTTGTGTCCCGAGGGAGGAAAGGGGAAGTCTGGCTGCGCAGCTGCTGTTGTGGACGCCGGCTGGCCTCCGCCCTTAAAGACACCCTTCAGGTGGCTGGGTTGAGGGTGGAAAGAGCTCCTTGGAGAATAAGCAGAGTGCAGACCCCTAGCACGGTTTGAGGCTCCTGGCATCTGACCAGGCCGGGGTCCCAGAAGCCTTTGGTGGTGGCGGAGGGACCCACCGTCCCGCCCTTCCTCGGTGAGGGCTGAGCAGCTGGTAGCTCCTTAAGGGGCCCTGAGTTGGGGCCTGAAATGCTGCTGGCAGAGGGGTCTTTGTGGTGCTGCTGCCTGTGACTTCCTCTAATAATCAGCCCCCTCCATTTGTAGCCGGTGCTGTAAACATCTGTCAAGCAGCATCCCTCCAGATGCTGATGAACTACAACTTCCATGAGCCTTGGCAGCTGGGCCAGTGGCAAGGCATGATGGGCAATGCAGTTCAAGGAAGACGGCTGGAAGTGGTCAGCAAGTGGGCTTGGCCCTTCCCCTCCTGCTGGCCTCCCTCTCCTTCCAGCCCCCCCCCCCCCACGCCCCAGTATGCATCTGCCTGAAATTAGGAGGCGGCTGGGCTGGGGGGAAAGGCGGGCGCCTGGAGCGTCCCAGGGGAAGAGCCGCCAGGCGGAAGCCTCAATGGCCAGAGCAGGGTCTGCGGTGGCTCCTATAAATAGGCCGGCTGGGATCCTGCCAGGGCCGTTTTTAGCTCCAAGGGGGCTATAATTGTCTCCCGGAGTGGCAGCCGCCCTGCAGGCGGCTGGGGCCGGCAGAAGACTCCTGTGGCCAACGAGCCGCCGGGGCGGGGGATGCCAGGGAGAGGGCCGCCCTCTGCCTTCCTTCGCTGGTCGCCTTTGTGCCCCCCTTGCTCATCTCCCCTGCGTCTCTGGGAAAGGCTCTCCTTGCTGTGATTCAGCCCTGGCAGGAGCTTTTGAGGCTGTTCCAGGGCAGCCTGGGTCTCGGAGGTGGACAAGACGCTTCCTCCCTTTGCAAACGCTCCTTCCGCTCTCCCTCTGGACATCTGAGCCCACCTGCCCCCCAGTCGAGGCTGCTGGGCCGAGGGCGAGCGGAAGGGCGTTGGTGGTGGATTTCCCTGCCCCCCTGAGCCCCCCTGTAATCCAAGGAGTGCCAGGCACGCTTTGGTGGACATGAACTTTATTGAGAAAAACGTAAAGTGTTTTAAAAGACTACAAAACTGGTGCTTCGCTCCCAAAGCATCTGCTGCAGGCTCGTGGCTGCCCTCTGCCCGCCCCCTTTTTCCATTCTGGCTTCTCCCTGGGCAGGGGACTTTGCATTAGGGATGCCAAAGGGCTGGTGACATCGAGCCCCCTCGCCCTGCTGCCCTTCAGAGTCTCCCAGTGGGTAGGTGGCCTCTGGCCAGGCCAGCTTGTGCCAACCTTCTGGCCAGGTAGCCTTCCTCCAGGCCTCTGAGCCTTCAGGGTGTGCTGCAGGCGGATGGGGTTGACCGTAAGGCCCAAGGTGGCCAGGAAGGGGTCCCAATGGGCAAGTCCAACTGGCGAATCCAAGGCTGGGATCATGGGAGGAAAAAGGGAAAAGGTACCTTTAAAAAGAAGGCTGTTATTTTCTCATTAGTGAGGTAAGTAAGAAAGTTGGGATACAATGCAAAATACAGCTAAAACTAATTACACTCATTATTAAGATTCTATCTCTAAGACACATCAGCAGGTGGCCAGTTGACTGGTGGTGAATTTATCGGTTCTATGGAGCCTGCACGCTTTGTTATCCAGTGATTGATCCTTTGCTAAAGAGGATCCGTTTTACTCTCTGATACAGTTATAAAAATGTGCCTTTTAGCTTCGCATGTGCAAAGTCTGCCTTGGATTGGACTTTTCGGGCGCATCTTGACATCTGGTAGATCGAACCTTCTCACCCTAGTAATGGAGAATGGCAGTTAGAGAAGGAATTACTTTAGCTTGTGCTTCTGTGCCTATTGTGGCCTAATACTCCAAAGTCTGGCAGAGACAGGGCAAGATAGTCTATAGTCCCCAATGAGGTTATACAATATCACTCATTCCCCAAAATTCCATGACGTGTACACCGTGAAATAACAGCTCAAAACCAAACTGGAAAGTAACCACAATAATAAAAGTAACTTTACTGTGCTGGGGACAACTTTTCAAGCCACTGAAGACTATTGTGGAAATGCCTTTGGCTCTGAGGTCCCTTTATCAGCGTCACTGCAAGTTTGAGACCCATTCAGCTCAGCCTGCAAAGTATCCCACGTGTTGTCATGGTGATAAGTGCCCCTCTGCCAAATATGTTTTCGTTCTTTCCCCATAACATCAATGTACACGTCTTATTTATTTTCAAGATTTACTGTATAGGATATTGCTTTTATATTAGTAAATTTGGAGTTATTTATACGATTTGGCCTGCTGTAATTTTAGGAGCCCTTTCTCTTTCTTTGATCAACCGCTTGTTCCCAAGTGGGACCCGCCGGAGCCTGCGGTGCATGGGGACCACGGGCCTTATCCTGAGGTGCCTTCTAGAATACAGCCGGGTGCAAAGAGGCCCCTGGCTCGTCTTTCACAGGGACCCAGGACAGGGCTTGCCGTTTCCTCCCGCGGCCTCTTTGGACCAGCAGGCAAGTCCTGGGTCGCGCTTTCCCAGGATCGGGGGAAAGAGTTCAGACGCTTCCTGCTGCTGTTCAGATGTCAGGGAGGTGGGAATTCCGCACAGGCTCCCCGTTCCGAGGGAGCGGCTGCCTCTGGGAAGAGCCCAGCTCTGAGCTGGAAGCGACGCGCCGGTGTCCCGCGTGACCGCAGCACAAGAAGCAGATCGGCTGCCAGCATCTTTTGCTTTCCTGGAACACAGGAGCTGCGGGGAGAAGGCTGGGGCTGCCAGGCCAAGAGCTGGGAGTTTCCACAGCATTCCTGGAATAATTCTAGGCGCTTCAAGGGCCTTTTATTGCCGTGAGCGTCTGCCTGGACCTCTAGGGGCTTTCAGCTGGAAGCGTTGTTCAGACAGAGCTGCTGAGGCCAGGCCGCTGCATCCTGCTTCCCAGCCTCCGAGGGGCAGAGTCCCTGCTGCAGGGACCCCGTGGGGAGGCCTTTCTCTCCTGCACCTCGCACCTCTGAGCGATCCCTTGCCCACCTGACCCAGAAGGGCAGGAGAAGGGCTCAGGGGAGAGCTGGTTGGGGTTTTTCCTTCTGGGTGCCGCCGGGCTCCCTCTGGCCTTCTCTCTGGCCACCAAGAGATGCCGCTGCGGTCAAGAGCCCAGGAAGTCTCTTGGGCTGCTAAGGCTGCGAGGGACGCTTTGCCTGGATGGAGCGAGGTCTGCGGTGGCTCCTATAAATAGCCCGGCTGGGATCCTGCCAGGGCCGTTTTTAGCTCCAAGGGAGCTATAATTGTCTCCCGGAGTGGCAGCCGCTCTGCAGGCAGCTGGGGCAGGCGGAAGACTCTTGTGGCCACTGTGCCACCTGGGCGGGGGATGCCAGGGAGAGGGCCGCCCTCTGCTTTCCTTCCCTGGTCACCTTTGCGCCGCCCCCCCCCCCCCCGTTCATCTGCCCTGCTCTTCTTCTGCAGGGAGCGGTGGCGAGCAAGGCCTGCCTTGCAGAGCTGCTGGGGGCTCAGAGGCCCTTGACCCTGTGGCTGGCCCAGAAGGACAGGGGATGGGGGGCATCCAAAGTGATTCCCCACCCCCTGGAGAAACTGTTCACCACTGTGCATCCCCTTGAGCAACGCGGAAGGAAAGTGCAATATAAGGGCTGCCAAGGAAGGCACTTCTTGCCCCTTGGGACACTTGCGTAGGGGCAGAGTCACCCAGGCACCTGGTGGAAACCTGTCCTGACCGAGACCCCCGCTCCTCTGATTCGCCCCTCCCACATCTCCCCCCCCCCCCACACACACAAATTGCTTCCTGGGAGGAGAAACCTGTTCCGACGACCGGCAGTTATGTGCCACCCATGATGTGGTGCACAGAACAGGTATCGAAGAGGTCTCTGCCCCTGGTGGCCTACACTTTGGGCAGACACAGGTGAAACACGTGCTGTCTGGGAGGGAAAGAGATGGCTGTTCCATCCACACGGGGAGTGGAGAGGGACAGGTCACAGGGCCGGGGCGCCACTGGGCAGGAAGTACCACTTTCAAAGTTACTTGTTTCAGGGGTGGAGATGGCGGTCAGAGCCCACCTGGGTGGAACGGTGCAGCCCTTCCCCTTCCAGGCCGGCACGTGCTTGGCAACACAGGAGGGGAAAGAGGCCCGGGAGCTGCCCATTCCTGCCCTGCCGGGGAGGCGGCTGGTCTTGGAAAGTGCCTCCCCCGCCCTGGAAAATCCCCGGCTCGGAAGGGCCAACAGCCCGGTCCTTTGTTCTGGACCGGTCGGTCGTGCTGGTCTGTGCCAAGTGGTCACTTGGCTGGAGGCCTGCGTGAATGGAAAGCCAGGGTGCAGCTCAGGAGATGGGGGCCAGAGGGGAAGCTTCTGAGAACCTGGAAGCTCCCCCTGGAGAAGATGGGGCTCCCCTCCTGAAGAAGGGCCAGCCCGGAGAGCAAAGGAGTGGCCACGGCCTGAGGAAGCAAGTGAAACTGTGCCGCAGAAGGCTGGGGAATGAGCCGGCCAGCCAGGGGGCTCAGAAGGAGAGACCCCACACTTAGAGCGGGGGGTGGATGGCCTAGAGAAGCAACAGGCACCCAGGCCTCCATCTTCCTAGGGCGGTGATGGCGAACCTTTTGCCCTCGGTGTGTCAACATTCCCAAGAAAACCTAGCTTAACTCGGGTGCTGTGTCACATCTAGAAATATCCATAATTTTGTGATATTTGTGGCTCTAGTAAAAAAAGTTATATTTTTGATGTATGTATTTTATTAAAAGCAAAAACAAATAATTCTTTACATTAGTGACTTTTGTTGCTAAATCTTCAATTGAAAGTTGGTATTTTGTACACTTCAGGAACAAGCAAGCACTGCACGCCCAGGTGCCAGGGTGACCAGGTGTGTCACCCAAAAGGGCTTGGTGTGTCACCTATGACACGCGTGTCGTAGGTTGGCCATCACCGTCCTAGGGCAACCGTGGCCCCAACTTCCTCTCTTCAGGCCGATGGGACAGTGGAACTCCCTTCCACTTGAGGCAGATGAGGAGACTTTCACTAAAAGCAGCAGCAGCCTTCCCAAAAGGAGCTTCTGCGTGCCAGAGGGCTGCTATTGGGCGCGTCTGTGTGTGTACGGGATCTTTGCGGGCAGATTTCCCTGTGTTTGATCTGGCGTCACTCCATGTGCTCGGTCAACATGTGCGTGTCAAATGCCTGATGCTTAAGCGAAGCGACGCTGCAGGTTCTGATAAAGCCCAGAAGAATGGAGCGGTGGGCCGGGGCAGCAGCCCCCTCACGCCCCTGTGCCCTTGGCACCCAGGCTGCAGGCAAGGGCAGCGAAGTGGCTGATAAGGGCAGCCGGGGTGGAGGGCAGGTCAGTCAGAATGTCCCATTCCTGTTCCGCAGGGCACAGGGCCTGCCCTCTGGCTCTGCAGGGTTTGCAAACAGAGAGGATGCTGGTGTCCAGAGCCCAAAAGCTCTTCCTGCCTTCTTTCTATTTCAGACCCTTTGCTTTGCGCTTTCACGTCCCGGGTTTGTCTTAAACCTTGGTGCAGCTTCAACGGGGCCCCCTGGGTTTTCAGGTGGCGCAACTGGGCGGCAGACTGGAGGGGACTTTTCCACACACACACCGCCTCTTTCCAAGGAGGGCGAAGGGCATGAATCCCCTGGAAAGCTTTGCATACCAAGGAAGAGAGGCGGCAGCTCTGCCCTCTTCTGTCTCCTGCAGCCAGACTGACCTTGGCTGAGCCGGGAAGGGTGGTCCTGGGGTCGCATTGCCCAGGCCGGCCTCCGTGAAGCATCAGCTGGAGGCACGGAGGAGGAGGAGGCAGCCGCTGGAACCCTCGCGAGCCGAACCTCCTGGCCTTCCCGTGCCTGGACCCGGGTGCCTGCCCAGGAAGGCGCCCTAGCTTTCTCGGCCCAGCCCACGGCCGCCGCCTGCCAAGTGCTGAGTCAGCCGCTGCCGGTTTCGGCTCAGCTTGATCGGCAGGCGGGTGACGGGGCAGAATCTGTGCCCCGGGCAGGGCGAAGGCTCCGGCCCTGCTCTGAAGCCTGGCAGCAAACAGCACCAGTGACATTCCTTTCTGGCGCAGGAGAAAGGCCTCGAGGCGCTGCCGGGCAGAGGGGCCCCCAAGCCCAGCGGGGACCGGCTGCCGCGCCGGAAGGGGCCTTTTGCTTCCAGTTCCCCCTTCACTATACGTATGGACCATTAACGGAGTGGGGGTGGGGGAGGCACGCACTTTCGTTCCCCCTAATTGCCTCTCTCTTCAATGCACCCCAGAGCTGGCATCCCACCCCTCCGCCCCTGCTCTGCTTCCCCTGAGCCCCGTCGGTCCCCTGCAGGTGTGGCTGCCTCATCACGGGGACCAGGGCCGCATCTCTGATGCGCCAGAAAAGGAGGGAGGCGCCTCCTTCCTGAGCCATCACGCTGTGTCCTCTGCAGCGGAGACATTCCTCTGGGCCTGGCTCACCTCGTGCAGAGCTGCTGATTTCAGGAGGGACGTTTTGTTCTCGGGACACACAGAGCCGCATGCCCAGGCCAGTGCCGGACACTGGAGCACGGCCGGCCCCTCACCTGTTACCCCTTTATCCTAGTCCTCCTTGCGTGCCTTCCTCCCCCTCCCCCCCCCTTTGAGCTTGCTGGTTGCTCTTCTTGGCACCTGTTTCAGCTCTGCAGAATTCCTTTGGAAGCACGCATCAGCACCCTGGAATCGTGATGCAACCTGCCCGGGACGCCTGGGAACGGGCGCGATGGAGATGCCAGTCAATCCATACAGGATCAGGTGGGCGTTCTCCCTCCAGCCCTCTCCTGGGCTCGGCCACGTGGCACCGCAGCCCTGTGTGGCTCGGGTCTCCCTGGTGCCGCCTTCCCTCTCCTGCTCCACGACCACCAGAGCTAAAGGGTGATTTAGCCCCTCCCCAATGGTGACCCAGACTGGCACCTGGCCCTCACGCCAAGGAGCTCCAGGGGTGCCTCTGCAGCCAGTCCCGATGGGCCGATTCAGCCACGAGGAGGGTCGGCCCACGCCCACGCCCACGCCCACGCCCCCCACGCACTGACGCGCCTGTATGCACCAGGCTGCGCAAAGCCCCTGCAGTGAGGGATGGGGCAAGCTTTGTACACCCAGCAGCACACGGGGGTGCAAGTCCTGCGCACGGCTGCACAGGGCTTTGGCCCCGGGGGGGGGCCCCTCTCCGGACAGCTCCCGCCCTCGGGTCCTGCAGGGCCTGCCCGTCCCTCCCCGTGCCAGCGCCACGCTCTTTCGCTGCCCCTGAAGCAGGCGGCGCCCCCGGCGTCCCCTTCGCAGCGCGCACCGACATTCCTGTCTGTGTCTGGGCGCAGCGGCCGCCGACGGCCCTCCAGGGCGAGAGAAGCGAGACAGGCCGAGGCTTTACGAGGCGGCTGTTCGCGGGCAGGGCAGGCGTCTCGGTGCCTTTGCTCTGTGCCGCTGCCAGGGCTGGAGGAGGGCCAGCGGCGGCGGGGGAAGGCGGCCTTCTCCTGCCGGCCTCCCAAGAGGGACCGCGCTGTCTGCGAGGGAGAGACGCCCTTCCCTGGCACCGCTGCGAGAGTGGTGCGCCTCCAGCCCCAGAGGCCCCGCGCCTCGGCCCCACACGCCTGAAGGCGGCGCGGCTGCAGCCAGGCGGGCCGGGGGTGAAGCGAGGACCCGCCCGGGCCTCGGCGAGACAGGGGCACCCGAGGGCCCCTTGCGAGGGCAGCGTCGGGAAAGGGGTGGTCCAAGGAAGACCGGCCGGGCCAGGGCGGGGGGCTCCCTCGGGGCTCCGGCGGGGACAGGGCGGGCAGACGCGGGCAGCACTTCTCGCCCCAACGGGCCCCGCCAGGTGCCCGTCCTGGGGAAGCGGTCGAGAAGAACAAGGGGGAAGGACAGCCGCGAGCGCAGCGTCGATTCCTCTCCAGCTCGGAGGGGGTTAATTCCCGGGCCCGCGCCGCCTTCCTTGCAGGGTTAGCGCAGCCTAGGTGGACGCGAGCGCGCAAGGGCGCGTGCACGGCGGCGTCGCCGGCGGCGGCGCAAATCGCCCATCTGCCCGCAGGGCCGAACTCGCCCACCGAGCGCGCCCGGGAGTCCCGCCAGGGCTCAGCGGAAGGAGATCGAGCCGGCGAGACGCGCTGACTCAGGCCGAGGCGCAGCCCCGCGCGTGGGACGCCGCGCCCCCTCCCCCGCCGGAGCCTCTGTCTGCTGGGTGGTCTCTGGCGAGGGGCCGCGACGGCCGTCGGACACCCGGTCTCCGGGGAGGGGAGCGGGAGGCAGAGCGGCCGGCGACGGGTGGAAAATGCCCCCCAAGGCGGGTGGGCGGGTGGCTGCTCTGTCTTCCCTCGGGGCGGGCCTGGGACGGTTCGGCTTCAGGGCTCGATCCTGCTGCAGCGCCCCTGGGCCCGCATGGGCCCCCCTCCCTTTTCGGCCAAGGGCCCCCAGGCGTTCCTGCATCGGAACTCCCATCGTTCCGTGCCGGCCCGGGCACCTAGCGCAGAAAGTTCTGGACTGGTAACGTCTGGGGGCCACCGCCGAGGAGGCGCTGCCGGCCCGGCCCTCCAGCGGGTGACCGGCTGTACCTCGCGGCGGCGGCGGCGGTGTGTGCGCGCGTGTGTCCCGCCCCCGTGGGGCTGACGTGGATTCCCGGGGAATCCTGGCGTTCCTCCCGCAGGCCGTGGCCGGGCGTCATCGCGCCCCGACGTGCCCGCACGAGGAGGAGCAGGAGGCGCGCGGGGCCACGAGCTCAGGCCTGGTGCCCGCCGTCCCGGCGGCGGCACCAGGAGGGAGTCCCACCGACGGCGACGAAGGGGCAGCCGAGTCATGAGCCCGGCTCCCGCGCGTGGCCCGACGGAGCAATCCCCGAGAAGCCCGGGGCGCCCCGATTCCCTCGGCAGAGGAGGCGGGAGGCCGAGGCGCCGGCCTGGTCCCGGGGCGAAAGGGGCGCTCGCGTCCCCGTCCTTCCCGTCTCCGCACGCGGGCCTGCGGGGAGGGCGAGGGCGCGGGGCTCCGAGGCAGACCCCTCCGGGCCCGGGGCCCGCTCTCCGCTCGGCCGCCCTCCCAGCTGCGGCCCGGCCTCGCGTCGTGCAGGGGGACCGGCCTCGGGGGGGGGGGGCGGCGGAGCTGCGCCCCGATCGCCGCCTCCAAGTCGCCGCTGCTGAGCGCCGCGCCAAGGGCGTCGAGGCAGCCGAGGCGAGAGCGCGCACCAGGCGCTGCTCTGCGAGCCCCCCCCAACCCCCGCCCCCAAGATCCTCGCGAGCGGGAGCTCCGCACCGACCTGCCCGATGAAACCCTTGGCCGCCTTCGAGGCATTGGCTGGTGCTATTTATAGCGGGAGCCTGGGAACCGCGAAGGCCGCCTGCGGCTGGCAGAGCGGAGGGCTGGAGGAGGAAGGGGCCCTCTCTTGTGCCCCCCCCCACGAGCGGCAGGGGAGATCTCTGAGGCCAAGGCCGGTGGAACAGCCTCTTTGCGGGCGGGGGGCGCGACCACGTGCCCCCTCCCCCCAGGGACGGCCCCTGCCTCTTCTGGACCCCAAGGGAGCCACGCGTGGAGGACTCTGGTGGGTCGCGCCAGCCGTCGGACTGCCATGTGCCCCTGCAGGGAAGGGGGAAAGTTCCCCGGCGGGCCCTGTGTCCTTCCTTGCCCTGCAAGCGCGTTCCCGAGGCTGTCAGCCGTGCAGGGGCCTCGCCTCCCCCCCCCCAGCCGGTGCCTTTTTCACGGGGCCCCTTGAACGCCGCGCCCCCCTTCGCCACAGAGCTGCTCTTCCACCGTGGCTGCACTGGGCGCTGCAGGAAGGGCACTTTGCCAGGGGCTTGACACCTTCTGCAGGGATCCCGAGCGGCTGCCGGGCACCCCTGGGCGGCCCTACGCCCGGTGGCAGCTCCTCAGAGGAGTCTGCCAGTGTTTTGCGGCCTGCTTCTCGCGCCACTTGCTGCCGGAAGAGGAAGCGGAGGATGTGGCGGCAGGTGGGCCTCACCTGGGCAGAAGGGAGCCCTGCCCGTTGCCTGACCCCTGGGCCCTTCTGGGTACACAAACGCACTTGGGTCGGGTGGTCCTGCTTCTGCCCTTTGGCCACACGTGGCCATATCGGTCCCCTGGCTTTGAGGGCACAGGTGAGGAGGACATTTTCCCCACACGCCACAGGGCCTCGTGCGCACACGGCATGCTGAGCGGCTCCTGCTCCGTGCCTCGATTGCCCTTTGCGGCGCTCGTGTGAGACGGGCGCTTGCTGCCGCTGGGGCCATCCCATCCCACGCTCTCCTCCCGCCTCCCGGCTGGCTCACCTGGAGAGCCGAGTAAACAGGGCCTAGTCAGGATGGCACCTCCAGCTGGGCCGGTTGCCAGCAGAGCAGAGCAGGCACAGGGCCCCAGGGGCTGCTGCCTAGGCTTGCTTCACCCACAGCATGTGGAGGGCAGGCGGCACGATTCCCCACACGGCTTATTTGCCACTCGCTGGGGCTCTGGGCGTCACCTGGCCTTAACCAGGCTGGCCCAGTAAGGGTAACGGGTTCGAGAGCCTATAGCATCCTACAAACTCCGGGGCATCTCTCCCTCCAGTTTTCTGGGCAACAATACAGAAGGGGTTGCCGGTGCCGCTGTGGATCAGACCCGGGACCGGCTGGCTGCTAGAGTTTGGGGCAGGATTCCTCCAAAGCCCGAGGTCACTGACATGCGTTTCCCTGTCCTTTGTGGCCACGTGCCACGCGTTTCCCAAGGGCCAAAGCGCAATCCAGGGCCAGGGAATCAACCAACACGGCAAGACGTTCAAAGGCAGGAAGGGATCTGGGCCACGAGGTTACTGTGTTTTTCTGGCCGTGGTGCAATTACGCTGATCTCCAGCACGGTGCAGACAGCCTCCGCCTCCGCATCGCATTGCAAGCCCACAGTTTTCCCTCAGCCGGTGAAAACAGCCTTTGTCTCCTCTGCCCCTGGACTCCTACTACCTGTTTGCCTGAGAAGGTATAGAAGCAGAAAGCAGGGGACTGGGGGGGGGGGTCCCAGAGGAGGTTCATGGGATATGGAGGGGGCTGCAGCAGCCGTGTTTTCTCAGGCTGGAGAAAACTGGAGGATGGATTTCCTGGGTGGTTCTTCAGCTCTTGCACGTAGAAGGGAGAGACTTTCAAATAATTTATTTGAATTTTTTATCCCACCCTCTTCCCAGAGGTTTGAGGGCAGGTCACAACATTGACAAACAATGCGCGTATGAAATGAGCAGATGGAACTGTAACCATTCCTGAATGTGGGGAGGAAAAGTCATTCCTTGTTTAGCCAAAGTCCAGGGCGAAGAGGTGCGTCTCCACTGCTCCCCAGAATGCACAGAATGAAGGTGTCTGCCGCACTTCAGGAGGGAGACTATTCCACAATCTGGGAGCCACTGCTGAAAAGGCCCTATCCCAGGTGCCCACCCCTTTTGCTACTGAAGGTGGTGGTACAACCAGGAGGGCCTCCCTGCCTGCAGACCTTAGAGGGCACGGGCAGGTCGATACGGAAGAAGGCGTTCCTTTGGATATTTGGGGCACAGGTCATTTACGGCCCTATAGGTTAAAGTTATGGCAGGCGCTGTGCACCTGGGCTTCCTGGAAAAACAACGTGAGATGCCAGGGCTTGTCCTACTCAGAAGCAGGGGGCTAGGCCTGTTCTGGGGCAGCCTGCTCGTTCCCAAGGCTGGCATCTCCCTCACCCGCCTCAGGCGTCCGGGAAAACATGCCCAGAACCGGGTTGCGGGTCCCAAGGTTGGCTGTTTGGTGCCAACCTGGCTGAGCGCCAGGCGTCCTTAGCTCCCGAGTCACCGTTAGCATTGCTCAGCATTTAGGGTCACAGAAGGGTGAATCAGCGTCGGCTTTGACGAAATTTTAAATTGTGAGGTCAGCAGGGAGAATTCTCAGGAGGTGAGGAGGGAGTGTCACCCCCCCCCCAAAAAAAAGCCCTTTCCTACCCTCTTCCTGCCAGGAGAAAAAGTTTCCCACTTATGCAAAACACTCTGGCAAGACAGCCTGTTTGTGTGTCTTTAATTGGCTCCAGTTCCCTGCCGGATTCCGTGGGAGACCTTCCCAGCCAGGGCAGCTGCCTCTGAGAGGTAAATGCCACCAGATGTCCCCCGGGGGTCCTTAGCATCTGCCGGGATCTGGATTGCAAGGGGGGCCTTGAGTGACCTTTAAGAAGCCGCACTCGGGCTCCGTCATATGGAGGCACGGCTTCCCACAGATCCTTTGTGTTCCTTGCAAGAGAAGGGGAGGGAGAGGCAGGCGTGAGCCCAAAATATGCCAGAGATTTGGACAGGGTGTAAGCTCAGAAGCTCCAAGATGGGGCTGGAAAGAAACCCCCAGGAGAGGCTCTGCTGGTTGCCCCCCAGATGTGCAACAAGCAACATGGGGCTGATGGTCACGGGTTTCTTTCTCTGCTCCCAGGAAAATCAGCCGTGTTTGCAAAGCCAAGGGGAAGCCCAGGGTTTGGTGTTTTGGGTGTGGGAAGGAAGGAAGACAAGTGGCTGCTGTCCAGACCCTGGGAGTTATGGCCTATTTCACAGCAACTTGGGCCAAAACAGCTGCCTTGGTGAGGGTCTGGGCCCAGGTGTGTCTGCTCCAGAGATGCCCAGTGGAATCAAGCAGAGATTCTTGAGGCCTGGCATTCCTTGATATCTCCAGTTTCCCTTGGATGAGCAGTTTCATCAGCAAGGGCCATTTCATCCCCCCTTCAGGCTTTCCTGAGTGAGCTGCCCCTTTGCCCTGGTGGCTGTGCATTGCCAGGTGGCGTCTGTCCACACTCTGCAGCCACTGCTGAAAGCCAGGGCCAGTCCTGTTATCCTGTGCAGGTGGGCTTCTGTCTCAGCAGCCTGGCTGATGCCACCCGGGCCTTGCCGTGGCTTCGATGGGGCCTGCTGGCCGCCTCCGCTTCCCAGGCCCGGCTTGTTTTTCTGGGACCGCACCCGGAGCCTCACACGCTTCCCTGCCAGCTGCCCGACCCCCACCCAGCCGGAAATCCGGTAGCGTGCCATAGCCACCGGCAGTTTTTGCCTCTGCCCGGGGAACCAGGCCGCCAAACCGGCTGGGCAGGAGAAGTTGGCAGCCTGCTTCAGGGCTCGGCACCGCCTTGGCCCTCCTCCCGGTTTCTCCACCCCCCCTTTCACTGGGGAAGAAGGGCATGTCGATGCAACCCCTCCCCTGCCGTGCAGGATCGGATGGGAAAGGCAAGGGCTCATCCCAGGGAAACTGGAGATATCAGGAAAGGCTTCATGCGAGCACGAGCTTGATAAATGGCAAAAATGCTAGGCCAGGAGTAGAATGAATTAAGAAAAGGTGCCAAGCATCCACAAAGGTGTGGTCACCATCATCCACCCTGGAGAGTGAAGGAACTCCAGCTGAATGATGATGCGATTAAAGTTTTGCACGCCCCAAGTGCCGGCAAATTTGGAAATCTCACCTGTGGCCACGGGGCTGGAGGTGGTCAGTTTCTTTCCATCCTGATCCAAGGAAAGGATGTGGCAAAGGATGTTCAAACTACCAAACAGTTGTGCTCATTTTACACACCAGCAAGGTGCACGGGAGATTCTGCAAGCTGGGCCTCAGCCGCAGGTGAACAGAGGTCTACGCTGCTTTCACACCTAAGTTTCAGTCCAGCTTCAGGCCACTTTCGGAGCGGGAGAACACCTCAGCAAAGCGACAAGCAGGTTTCTTTCAGGATTATCTAACTCAGGAAGATCCACCTTTGAGTTAGATAATGCGGAAGGAAAATGACAGGTCACTTTGCTGATGTGTTCTTCCATTCTGAAAATGGACTGAAGCTGGATTAAAACTTAGGTGTGAACTCAGCCGCAAAGAATCAATGCTCTGAGAGTCCCTTGCATCGCAAGGAGACCACATTCGCCCATAGTAAAGGAAGTCACCCCAACTGGTCATTGGAAGGATAAATATGGACTTGGCCCCTTAATGAGAAGGTGGGACTCGCTGGAGGAGGTCCTGGGGTCAGGAAAGATGGAAGGCTGAAGGTGAAGGACACAGCAGCGGAAAAGATGGATAGACAGCGTCATGGGAACATCAAACCTGGGCTTGGGCAGACTCTGGGAGGGCCTGGCGTGCTGTGGTCCTGGGGTCACAAAGAGTCAGAAACGACTGCACAAGTGAAGAACAGCAATTCCCTGTCCTGGATCCAGGTCCTTCTTGACCAGTAGCCATCGGCTTTATTTCCAAAGAAGGTTGCTCTAGTCAGATTTTCCAGCCTCTTTTCCTTGGGCAACCGGAGCAAATGCGTTTGTGATGGCAGCCTGTCTTCACGCAAACCAAAATGTTGCAAGGAATCAAAACAAATGCACACCCACATGGGTCTTTATTTATAGCCTGATGGAATGAGGCAATGCAAGATAGGCAACTTTGTGTGAGCGTGTGTTTCTGTATATAGACTTACTGGCTTTCTTCACCAAGTTGGTTTGGAGAATCACGCATAAGCAGACTGAAAATGCTGCCCACTGGATCAGAAAACCCCAACCCTACAAATTCCCCCAGGGGCTGATGGTTGTGTGTGTGTGGGGGGGAAGCTGAGTGGGGCAGGAACTGGGGCTTTTAGGCTGTGGTCACACCTAAGGTTTAATCTGGCTTCAATCCACCTTCAGAGCGAGAGAACACATAGGCAATTTTCTTTCCACATTGCCTCTCCCAAAGGTGAATTCTCTGAGTTACTTAACACTGAAAGAAAACAGCTCATCTCTTTGCTCCCATACTCCCTCACTCTGAAACTGGACTGAAGCTGGATTAAACCTTAAGTGTGACCACAGCCTAACAGAGGAGAGTTTGATGATAATGTCCCAGGTGCAGGCCTGTGGAAAAGGAGAATTTCAAGTGCAGAGGTGGTTTAGGGAGAGACTGTCAATGAAACTGCTCGTCCTGAAGGTGGTGCATTTGCCATTGGCACATGGTGTTGGGAAAGGGCAGAGAAAGAGCATGGAAGGGCGGGGGGTTCCTACCCGGTTGCTCCCCAGTTGCCAGTGCTTTGGGCTCGTTTGATTCTGCCCCTCCTGAATCACTTTGGAGCCATCTTGTTTTCCATACACTCACTTTAAAATGTAGTACTTGCTCCAAACGTACACACACTGACTGTTTGGCAGCTGGGTCACGCCGGATGAGTCAAGTGCTGTTCCATAATACCTTCTGGCTCGTTCATCCTGCCAGGGTTACTCACAGCACAGAGCGAAGCCTTTTAATTTTCCAGCCAGCCAGCCCTCTGAAGCTTAGACACGCTTCACCCACACGCTTTCTTTTCTCTCTGGGCACCTGCCGGGACCAGGAACCTGTTCCTCTGCTTCCCGGGAGGAAACCTAACCAGCTTCCTGCCCCTCACTCTTCAGCCCAAGTTGCCTCTAAAGGGTGCTTTGCTCTCTTCTGTCCACAAATCTAAGTCTTGGGGAGAGGGTTCTGCCACCCCATGCCAACTTCAGGGCACCCCTTGGCATTTCACTAGGACAGGCAGCTATTGTCTCCATTCAGAAACAGCCATGCCAGCTGCTCCTGAGTTTATCTGAAGTCAGAAGGGTTCAAAACTGGGGCAGGGCCCTATGGACCCCTGTGTGCAGCAATTAGCCACAGAGGGGGGGGGTTTCCACCCTCTGCCCCCTGTGGCCCCCAAATCCAGTGATACAGTCAGGGAACCAGTGAGATGCTCTGAGATGTGGCGACAGATGCTGGGTGGAGATGAATCCCAATAAATAGTATAGACTGTGGATCATGAGAAGGAAATATTCCTCTTTACCTTGGCCAGACCTCATCTAGAGTCCTGTGTCCAGTTCTGAGCACCCCAATTCAAAAATGACATGGACAAACTAGAGCAAGTCCAAAGGAGGGTGACCAAAATGGTGAGTGGTCTGGAAAGCATGTCCTACAAGGAAAGGTTGAAGGATCCAGGACTGTTTAGCCCACAGAAAAGAAGACTGAGAGGAGACATGATGGTGGTCTTCAAGTCTCTGAAGGGCCGTCACAGTGCAGAGGGATCGTCCCTATTCTCACTTGCACAAGATGGGAGGACCAGAAACAAGGGGATGAAACTCCAAGGGAGTCAAAACAGATGAGATATTAGGAAGAACCTCCTGGCAGTGAGGGCGATCGGTAGTGGAACAGGTTGCCATGGGAGGTGGTGGGTTCTCCTTGTCTGGAGGTCTTCAAGCAGAGACTGGACCTACATCTGTCTGGGATGGTTTAGGGCAACAGTTCTCAGCCTTCCTAATGCCATGACCCCTTAATGCAGTTCTTCATATTGTGGAGACCCCCAACCATGGGGGCGGGGCAGCTGAGGAATCCACAGTGAAAACACTACATACAGGAGGATTCACAAAGTTCCTGCCAATGTGAAGGACTTCTCAGTTCGTTTGCAACTCATGAGATTTACAAGCAGTGGTACAGAGGAAGTGAGAAGGAAACACTGACATCTGAGTTGCAAGTCTCATAAAAGTCTAGTGAAGGAAGGACAAAGTCTTTGGTGGGGAGGGAGGGGCAGGGAGGGGTGGCGGGAGACTCATTGCAACCTCTCTGAAAGGCTAGTTTGACCCCAAAGGGGTTGCGACCCACAGGTTGAGAACCGCTGGTTTAGGAAATCCTGCACTGAGCAGGAGGTTGGACTGAATGACCTTAGAGGTCCCTTCCAACTCTATGGGCATGTTCCATCACAGGGTATAATCAGGCTTGAAGCTGGCCTGAGTTCTCCTGAAATCTTGCAAAGAATATACTGTTTCTGAGGATTAAAGGTCCCAAAAGCTGGAGTATCCTATTTGGATTAAAAGGGGTCTCACTGCTGGATTTAGAAATACTCAACGTTATTTAGAAAATCAGACCTAGCTTGCTGATTTACAAAGGCCTGTTTATTTAGCAAAAGAACACAAGTGAGTGTTTGGGGGAGGGAGCCATGCTGTAGGGGTATTCTCAGTTTCCTCTGATCCAACAAAAAGCCGTGATTTCCTCTGCCTTAGTCCCTTCTTCCCTAGGCTTTCCACCATGACATGCTAAGGAGATCAGGATGGCTGAAAGGGGGGTGGGGGGGAGGTGAAGAATGAACAGAGCCTGCAGTACTTTGTAACAAGTGATCAGCCTAACAATGTAACAAGTGATCACAACATGTATTGGGGAGCGAGCCCACAAAGTGTCTGATTTTACAAAGAGGGACTCTGTCAGTGATTGTGAAAGACTTTGGTGGCTTCCGTCCTGGGGTTGGGAAGTGTGTCGGCTCCTGTGTAAAAGCCTGCCTGCCCCCTCCCTCCTTCCCAAGCTCTTTGCCATCCCTGCCATTTCGCACTGATTCTGCTGTAATGATCCAGTGCAAAGCTCCTTTGTGTCGCCTTGTGTAAAAGCCTGCCTGCTCCCTCCCTCATTCGTTCCAGGATGCCTCTGCACAAAGCTCCATTATAAGAAAAAAGGGGAAATGATATTTAATGTTCTACTGTCTTGTTAACAGGAGAAATAAGTTGTGCTATAGTGGATACAAGATGCCGGGGGACAAGCAGTGAACATAAGCTGCTGCTGAAGGACTCCATGTCCTCATCTGGGGGAAGGTTTATATAGAGGGTGGGGTTTGAATTGCCTACCCTGATGAAGTCAGGGTGTGATGGCATGGGGAGGGGGTTCTGCTGAGTGGAGGGGCTTCCTCCCCTGCCGGGCACTGAAGACTGGAGAGTGAGTCCCCATTAGTGAGAACTTTAAAAAAAGACCTCGCTGCTGATTCACAAACCCCCTGTTTAAAGCGGAACTAAATTGCTGAGTAGGAACATGGCCTGTGATTCTATGACAGTTTCCTTCTGTGGTAGGTGTTTTGCTTGTTGCCTTTTTTGGCTTGCCGAAGGGGCATCTCTGGGGATAGGAAAGGGCCCAGGGCTGCAAGGGGTATTCAAAAAGTGCCCCTGTGTCCAGAGGGAGACGTAGCCTCGTCCACACTCTGGGCTCACGCAGGAGGAGGCCTTTGGCCAGAGTTCGGGGTTTTATCCTTTTAGGGGCTGCGATTTCCTGGTGGCGGGCGTCCAGGCTGGAGGGAAAGGGGTCTGTGCCTGGGCCCAGGGGATCCTTCACCCCAATGCAGCCTCACTGCGTTACAGCTCGCGCCTCGCAGGAGGAGGCAAAGGCGTTTCTTCCTGGTCTCCACCATCTCCCAGTCTGTCTCTACCCTGTGGGCAAAATGGCTGTCATTTCCAGCTTCTCTGGTTGCCCCAGCGGCTCCCTGGGGGGGAGGCGGAGTCTCCCCTTGGAGGCTTCAGAAGCAGTGTCCTTCCCAGACATGCCTCACCTGGCTCTGCTCTCTCTACCCCATCCAGGCCTCCTCCTGGCCCAGAGATAAGGTTTGGGGAGCCATCTCTGGAGGGCTGCAGAGCCCCATGCCGGCAGCTGCACATTCCTGCCCTCCTTGGGTTTATCTTCGGTCCGCCACTGCTGCCGTTCCCCAGACGGTCCAAAGGGCCTTCCAGGCTCTGGGGGAAGCTATTTTTAGATGTTCTCGGCTCACCGGCCGCCTGGCTTTGTTTGGTTTGGGGTTTGCCCGGCCCCAGGATGGAGGGGGCAAGAAAGGCTGGAGGAAGGAAACCGAGATAAAAATGGGCCCTGCAGGACTGGCTGTGTCTGGGGAGGGGGGCGGATTAAGTGGCTGCTTCTTGCTCCGTCGGCCTGCGAAAACCAAGACTCCAAAGGCTGCTTTGCCCATTCCAAGAGTTTTTCCACCCTGGTGTCTGATCCTCCTGGCCGGCACCGCTGCCCTAATAAAGCTGGGGCGGCAGTGGCTCCTCTGGGTGAAGGGGTGAGCCAGGCCTGTCTGGCAACCCAAGTGGCAGCGTGGATGCCTCCCATGTCCCTGTTTCGTGCATCTGCAGTCGAGCATTTTCCCTTGGCTTCCTGTCCCCAGGTGATCTCGGAGACAGGGCAGTTCCCTTCTCTGTCCTCAGTTCACCTCCCAGGCATGGAAACACACCCCTGGGTGCCTGCAGCAAAGCCACTTTCTGGGACTCTGTGTTTCCCTGCACACAGAAAAGCCGCAGGCTGGCCGGCTGGCTAGTGGGAAAAGGGTTTGGCCACTAGCACCTGTGCCCAATAGCCCCATGGACGTCAGGAGGCCTTAGGCCCCTTCTCTTTGAAGATTTCAGGCAGCAGTTCCACACAGCCTTTGGGGGCGAGCACCCCGGCCAGAGATCCGGGACCCACTCTGCTCTGAGGTGGACGCAGCTGGCAACTATTTCATAGTGGGCTGCAATTCCCACAGCCACGGTGGGCTGAAGATCTGCCAGAGAAGAAGGCAGGCCTGGCTTTTTCCCCAAGCCGGAGGGCAGAGCCCAGGGCAGGGCTCCTCCTCAGTCATGGAGGATGGTTTTTGGGTTGTCATGCAGCAAAAGGCCTGTCCTTCAGCTGCAGAAAGATCTCCTGGAAAAGAAAGGGACGTGCAAGACCCATTTTGAATTGAACTCCTGCTCCCAAAACAGCTTCTTTCCGTTTCTGGGGAGGCGGCTGCTGTGAGGGGAACATTCTGGTCTCCCCCGTAGAGGAAGCAGAGATGCTGAACAGCGAAGGGCAAGTTGCAGGCAGTCAGTGGTGGCTCTGCAGGAGGATGCAAAGAAAGATAAAAACCTGCCCAAGGCCTCTGCTGCAAGGAGCTTACAGTTGGCATTTTGAAGGACACCCAGGGGTGCTCCAGAAAAGCAAGAGACATGCGTGGCCGTGACCTTGCCTGGTGGCACCAGGTTGGACCTCTGATGCCCCGACTTTTGGACTGCCCTGAATGTGAGGGTCGTTCTCGATGTTCAGTAATGCTGCATATTTCTCTGTTCTGGTTTTGTTTTCACTTGGGTGGCCGTCACACCTAAGGTTTAATCCAGCTCCAGTCCACTTTCAGAATGAGAGAATACATCAGCAAAGGGTCAAGCTGTTTTCTTTCAGGGTGAGTCCCCACTTGATTATTTTAATCAGGATTGGACTATTTTAAATCCAGATTCAGAACCAAGTATGCATTCTGGCTGTTCCCATTTGCTTGATGATAATGCAGGCTCAATTCAAATACCACAGTTCCCATTCAGACCACCCAAATCCCCAGCACAGAGAAACAGGATCTTTTCTTCTCTGCCCCTTGTCCAAACTTTGTCAGCTGGGCAAAAGAGCAGACAGGGCAAAGCAATCATTCTCCCTTTCAGATCGGACACTCCCTCCATTCACTATGTTACCGGGAAAGCAGCAACTTTGCACAGAATCAGCTGAGCGAAAGAACAGGCAGGGCAAAGCAATCTCTCCCTTTCAAGTCAGCAAGGGGTGAGAGGAGAATGGAGGGTCATGGTTCCTGCACAGGGTCAAAGACAGACGAGGGGATTCCCTTCCTTCTCCTTTCCTTTGAATTAGCTGCTCAGGACGGAGCAGGGCTAAAAAAAGATTTCCTCTGCCAATTGCTGTAACAACGTAATGTATCTTTTGTACTTACAGTGGCATTCACAGAAAGGGGAAATCTATGTTCAAAGAACCACTTTTTTTGATCTCCAAGACTCTAGCCTTGCAGGGACGAGGGGGCAGATCTTCCCAGACGTGAAATCCCACCTAATGCTGTGCCGACACGGAGATCTCCTAACCGAATAGTCCACTAGTCTGTTCCCATGGGGGGGGGGGGAGGGGGCTAGCTGCCAAAATGGGACTGAGATCAGTTTTTCCAAGGAGTTTTTTAAATGGGATTGGATGATCCCAAAAATGGACTGGATTCACATTTAATCTATCATGGGAACGCACCTTCGGTGTTAAATAACTCAGAAAATTCCCCTTTGGGATAGAATAACGTGGAAAGAAAATTGCTGGTCACTTGGCCGATGCATTCTCTCGTTCTGAAGGCGGACTGAAGCCAGATTAAACCTTAGGTGTGACCACAGCCTTGGTTACTCTGCGGCTTGGCGGCTTCCCTGAGAAAGATGCAGATGTGCTAGTAAACACACACAACTAAACCACGCAAGAGGCACGGGGGAGAGGCAGCCGACGGTCAGTGACTGCGCGCCTGGGTTGTCCTGCAGGGTGCTGCGCACGACGCCTCGTGTGGGAGGAGCAGGAAAAGCTGTGCTCAGTGCAAGACCACCTCTGGGCACCGCACTGCCGGCCCTTTGGCTGCTGCTTCTCCCAGCCTAATTGCAGCGCCTGCCTTTGCGGGCCCAAACACTTCGCAGCTAACCGAGGGCGAGGCGTCTTTTTGGGGTGAGGAGCAAGCAGGGTCCACCCAAGGCCTCTAAGAGAAAGCAAAGCCTCTGGCAGGAATGCTAATATGGAAATAGATGCCATTTAGGGTTTCCAGTGGAGGAGCTGGACACACTTTCTGTTTTCCTAACACTGCTGCCATTTCGACATTCCGTCCCTGGCCGCCTGCCGCACCCTCTTGTTTTGGAAAAGAGGGTGACTTCACCTCTCCAAAGACAGACTTCCCCGCAATCCGTGTGTTTGGGGGCTTTCCCTTTCACTCCTTCCCCTTAGCAGGAAAGGGCCCGGTTTGGAGGAATTACCAGACCCTTCTCTGGGAGCGACCGGCCAGGGTCCTCCTCCGACCGACCGCTGCTGGGCCAGGGGAGTCTTTCTGCCCCATCCGCTTTGCCCTCCCCTCGCAACGGAAAAGGATCGTCTCCGGCTGGGGAGGGAGGCTGTTCCCAGGCAGGAACACCGAGAACCTCTGGAGGCAGCAGCTGCCAAGAGCAGAAAAGCACAACTTCTTTGCAAACGTGTCTCATGGGAACGCAGACCATAGAGAGACTGACCTTTTGCAGGGAGACGACGCCCAGGGGACACGCAGGGGAGCTCTGTATTCGGTCAAGGCTGCCCGACTTGGGAAATCCTCCATTGAGCCGAATGGGGTGTTTTCTAAGGGTGATGGGGGCAAATAACGAGGACATAGATACATATTTTAATTTTATACTTGGATGTTTTTGCCCTGTAGGTTTCACATGATTTTATGGTCAAAATGACTAATCAATAAAGTTCATTTCATTTCACAACTGATAAATAGGTCAGTGGAGGGAAGCCGGATGAGGCTTCTCAGTGGACTCCGTCGGGGGGGGGGGGGGAGCAGGGCAGGAAGGCACCGGAGGCTGCCCAGGCTGGTGGCCTTCGAGGGGCCTTGGGGTCATGCAGCAGCAGTCGGAGTACCAGAGCAGCTCTTGGAGAGAGTGGGCAGCAGGAAGAGACAACTTCTCACCCGCCCCTAAGAGATCATAAGCTTCAGAGGAGCCCTGCTGGATCAGGCCACAGCCCATCTAGTCCATAAGAACCTCAGAGGAGCCCTGCTGGATCAGGCCACAGCCCATCCAGTCCATAAGAACCTCAGAGAAGCCCTGCTGGATCAGGCCACAGCTCATCTAGTCCTTAAGAACCTAAGAGGAGCCCTGCTGGATCAGGCCACAGCCCATCTAGTCCTTAAGAACCTAAGAGGAAGCCTGCTGGATCTGGCCACAGGCCACCTAGTCCATAAGAACCTCAGAGAAGCCCTGCTGGATCAGGCCACAGCCCATCTAGTCCTTAAGAACCTAAGAGGAGCCCTGCTGGATCAGGCCACAGCCCATCTAGTCCTTAAGAACCTAAGAGGAACCCTGCTGGATCAGGCCACAGGCCACCTAGTCCATAAGAACCTCAGAGAAGCCCTGCTGGATCAGGCCACAGCCCATCTAGTCCTTAAGAACCTAAGAGGAGCCCTGCTGGATCAGGCCACAGCCCATCTAGTCCTTAAGAACCTAAGAGGAAGCCTGCTGGATCAGGCCACAGGCCACCTAGTCCATAAGAACCTCAGAGAAGCCCTGCTGGATCAGGCCACAGCCCATCTAGTCCTTAAGAACCTAAGAGGAGCCCTGCTGGATCAGGCCACAGCCCATCTAGTCCTTAAGAACCTAAGAGGAACCCTGCTGGATCAGGCCACAGGCCACCTAGTCCATAAGAACCTCAGAGGAGCCCTGCTGGATCAGGCCACAGCCCATCTAGTCCTTAAGAACCTAAGAAGAGCCCTGCTGGATCAGGCCACAGCCCATCTAGTCCAGCATCCCATCTCACACAGTGGCCCACCAATTTCTTCTGGGCATCTCCGGCAGAAGATGAAGGCAAAACCCCCTGCTCTCAAATCTCAGCAAATGGCCATAGAGGCCTCCTGCTTGTCTCCCCAGCCTGAAAGATGTACTTTGGCCACCATTCTAGGAGCCATTGATCTCCGTGAGCCATTATCACCCTGGGGTATGCAGCGTCCCCTGCAGAATAGCCAAGAGAGGCTTCAACCTTCCTTCTGACTCCAAACCCCACTCACAATCCATGCATCTTGTTACAGGCGCCTCAGTGTCTCTGTTCCAAACATGATGCTATTAGTGTGGCAGAAACATTGTCTTTTGCCAGGGGGAAAAGGAGAGCAGAACCCCCCCCCCAAGTTGCCTCTGGGCAGCCCCCCATGGCTGCTCTGTGTTTGCACCCTGATTGCAAACTGCTCCTAAGAGTCTGTGATCTCTTAAGAGGTCTGTGATACTCAGAGCTAAGACTGCAGAGGGTGGGATGGGGGGGTTGGGGGACCCTCCCCACCCCACTTGCCACCTGGTAATTCTGCCTCAACAGACTTGTGGGGCCTTTGGGGTGCAACCTCAAAGGCCTGTCCCCTAGGCTCTGCCCTACCTGGGGCCTTTAGCAAGGTGTGGCCTCCTCATTCCACCTTCTCCCTTTGATGTGCCAGGAGCTCTTCCTGTTTTGCAGCTCCTGGATGCTGCCGCCTCCTCCCTGCAGCCGCCGCCCCTCCAAGCCCTGGCTCATGGCTCCAGCCACGTGCTGGCCGGCCGGGCCAAGGCAGCCTCCCTCCCACACCTCGGTCTTCCCTCCGCCTTCCAGGAAGTTGGCCTCGTGAAGACACACACCCCCCTCTGCACCACCAGCGCACTTGCTTCCTGCCACACTGACCGCTTCCAAGCTGGGCCTGGAGCACGGCGTGCGTGCGGAACAGGCCTCTCTGAAGCACTTGTGCTTGCGGAGGGACAGGATGGGACCCTGGTGGCTTTGCCCAGGGAGAGAATCCCTGCAGGGGGGGCAGCCCACCCACTTCGGCAGGTTAGCTGGACTCGAGTGATGCCCCTGGCACTCTGCCGTGGTGGGAGGGGGCCCCCGTGGTCATCTAGTCCAGCCTGGCGAAGGGTTTCCCACACAGTCGTGCCAGCTGATTCCTTGAACAGGCCTAGTGTGGGGGTGGAAAGCCCAAACCCATTGGGAGGCTCCCCTGGTTTTTTTGAAAATCAAAATCCAGAAGAGTCCTGGAGGCCACGTGGGTGGAAGGGAAAGTGAGCGGACGGAAGCTGAACCGGATTTCTTGCTTCGCTGCCCTGGGTCTAAATTACAGGCTGGAGCCGTAAAGCTCTCCTGGAGTCGAGGCGGAGAAGAGGCAGGCTGCTGTTTTCCTGTCGGCCCTGAGGGTTTTTCTTCCTTCTAGGTCAGAATTTTGAACCTCACAAGTTCAGTTCTGGCCACTTTGCAAAGCAAACCAACACACACACATGAGGCTTTGTGCTCCGCAAAGGAACATTCTCTTGTCCCGTGAACCTTGTCCTTTTTCTCACCTTCACAACAACCCTGTGAGGTAGCTGAGGCAAAGAAAGGTCAACGGCCTGTCAAGGGGAATGGAGTGGGCTTGACCTTGCGTTTTCCTCCCAAATCTGCAACCCTGCAGCTCCGTCGTCCTGCAGTATTTCTCATATGCAGCCACTTTGCCAAACTGATCAGAATGACACACACTGGCTTCTCTGCCTAGACTACCTCACAGGAGTGTTGTGAAGGCTTGCGGTAGAAGGCTGCCAGGCGCCAGAGAATAAAATCATAGAGCTACGAGAGACCCCCAGGGGCCATCGAGTCCATCTCCCTGCTCAATGCAGGATTCCCTAAACCACCCCGGACAGATGTCTGTCCAGCTTCTTCTGGAAGGCCTCCAATGAAGAAGAAGAAGAGTTGGCTTTTCTACCCTGCTTTCTCACTCATTTAAGGGGACTGAAAGTGGCTGACAAACCTTGCGTTCTTCTCCTCACAACAGCCACCCTGAGAGGTGAGTGGGGCTGTGAAAGCTCAGAAGAGAGCTGTGACTCGCCCAAGGTCACCTGGCTGAATGATAGAGGAGGGCGGAATCACACCCGGTACTCCCAGGTAAGGGTCTGGCTCCTTAACCACTAGACAAAATTGGCTAAACACCAGAGGGAATATATACAGTGTATCTTGAGCGAGCAGAAACTGTTTTCCTCCCCCAAAAACAAAGAAGTTCCTTGGAAAGTACAACAATGAAACGCTTCTCTCCTTCCGATTCTCTTCCCATTAGTCTAACCGCAGTGCAGTAAATAAAGATTAAATTCAAAGGCAAGAAGGAAGGTAGGAGGAAAGAAAGATCCCGAGAAGTTTCTATTTTATCTCAGGCTAGATAAATTGCCCGGAGCCAGTAATATAAGGAAACGCTGCCTGCCAGCTCTGAACGCCCCGGCGGAGTCTGACCTCATTAATGCACCACCAAGGTGTGCAAAAGGCGTCTTTAGTGCATCCTGGTCTGTGGGTCCATTCTAGACGGATGCCCAGGGTTTATTCATGACATGGGCTATGCCTCGGCGGCAGCAAAAGGTACCCACGCCAGCTCTGTGCCCGTCCTTTCTCCTAGGAAGAGAGCATGACACATTTCCTGCATGGGCAAAGGGATCGTTACACCTGGCACCTCCTTCTTCTCCATCTCTCACCAGGCCTCGCACTGAAGTCCATTAGAGGTAGCTGAACCGCCCTGAAGGGCGTTGGGGAACCAGGCTGTGGCCTGTCAGCAAGGGGAAACAGGCTCATTCCGGTCCACGCTCGGGTGGTGAACTGAACACTCCTTTTGTACAAAGTTAAGTGGTGGGGAAGGTGTTTCAGAGGTGGCCTTGAACCATGAGCCTGCAGAAACGCACCAGTGTCCTGAATCAGCCCCCCCCCCCTCTCCTGAGGCCCGTCTAGTCCAGCATCCCATCTCACACAGAAGCAAAACCCTCACCTGCTCTCCATGCCCTGCAAATGGCCTTCAGAGGCTTACCGCCTGTCTCTCCAGCCTGGAGGATGTACCTGGGAATCCCTTCTAGCAGCCATTGGTGCACCTGTCCTCCATGAATTCACCTTGGTTGCTGTTACCACCTCTTCTGGCAGCCAATTCCACAGACCGATGACCCTCTGGGTGAAGAAATCCTTCCCCTTGCCTGATCCGACTCTCCCGACCATCAGATTCATAGATGCCCCCTGGTTCTGGTGCTGGGTGATGGTGGAAAGATAAAGACCCATTGAGAAGCAGTTGGTGGCTTTTGCAGGTGCGCCGGATCCATGCGGATTTCTCCAATGTGGCCTTGTCCCCTCACAGTGTTTTAGTTTTTCCAGTTAAAAAAGCCAAATACTAGGCATTGGCCTTAAAATATGTTAAAATGTTGCAAAGTTGGCAGACCTATTTGCACAATACTTTTTGAAATATATCTGCCTCAATCATCCACTTTTACATTATGATGTTATTTGTTGCAACATTATTTGAAAAGAAAATGGATAAAGTGGCTTATCAATAGAATAAGCATTTCTTAAACAGTAACACGTTGCCTCAGTTATACAAGGATTATTTACAAATATTTGTTGCTTTTTTCCTGCCTTTGGAGCCACAAGGTTAAAATAGGCTGAGCAGGCAGTAAACTATTTTTTCAGCGCTTGGTGTTGCATTGATTCAAGATTGACGATCGGCTGGGAGGCTGAGCTGTTGCTTCTTGCTCTCATCCTGAGCTTCTGCTCAGCACTAGACTCATTCAAAGCTAGTTCCTGTGGCTTGTTGCATCAGAGAGCAATGTTTACATTTTCTCCAGGTTTCCTGGGTTACGTGATGCTGAGCGGGGCAGCGTATAACACAAAGCGGAGTAACACACAAGAGTGGAACCAGGGGGCATCTATGAAGCTGATGGGCAGGAGAGTTGGATAGACAAGGGGAAGGAGTTCTCCACCCAGGGGGTCATTGGTCTGTGGCATTTGCTGCCAGGAGAGGTGGTGACAGCAACCAGCCTGGATGGCTTTAGGGAAGGTTTAGACAAATTCATAGGTGACAGCTGTAGCAATGGTTACTAGAATGGATGCCTAAGTACATCTTTCTGGCTAGGGGGACAAGCAGGAGGCCTCTAAGGCCATTCGCTGGGATTCGAGAGCAGGAGGTTTCGCCTTTGTCTTCTGCTTGAGATGCCCAGAGGCAACTGGCGGCCACGGTGTGGGACAGGATGCTGGACTAGATGGGCTGTGGCCTCACCTAGCAGGGCTCCTCTTAATTCATGGAGGACAGGCGTATCAATGGCTACTAGAACAGATGCCCAGATAGGTTGGAGAGGCAGGTGGGATGCTTCTAAAGTCAAAACCAGCTGAAGGTTTTGCCTTCTGCTTGAGAAACCCAGAAGCAACTGGTGGGGCACTGGGTGAGACTGGATGCTGGACTAGATGGGCTGTGGCCTCATCCAGCAGGGCTCCTCTTAATTCAGGGAGGACAGGGGTATCAATGGCTACTGGAATGGATGCCCAGGTGCCACCCCCAGGTTGGAGAGGCAGGCAGGATTCCTCTCAAGGCCATTTGCAAGGAGCTGAAAGCAGGTGAAGGTTTCACCTTTGTCTTCTGCTTGAGATGCCCAGAGGCAACTGGCGGCCACGGTGTGGGACAGGATGCTAGGCTAGATGGGCCGTGGCCTGATCCAGAAGGGCTCCTCTGAGGTTCTAACCCATTACTGTTACATGTTTTTGCTATTAGTGCAATAGGAAGAGCTGAGGTGTGAATGCCAGGGGGTTCCTGCAAAATGTTTTGGATTTCAGAGCTAATTTCCCACACGGGTCTTGTGCTGTGGGGCAGTCCCACCACAGGTGGCAAAGCATGCCCTCCTTAGGTTCTGCACCCAGAGGTTTCGATTCAAGAAAGAAAAGACGACTCATCCCTGCGGCTGTCTTTTCCTGCTCTGCCTTCTGCCCCCGGCCTTGTGGCTTGCTGCGGGGAAAACCCTTCCTTGCAGCGTCGCTGCAGCCCTGGCGTGGGTGGGTGGCTTCCCCAGGCCTTGTCAGCAAGGGAGCAGGAAAGCCCGTCTGTGGCGCGGCGTGGGTGCAAAGCTGCCTCTGCAAAGGACGGGGGCGAAAAGGTTCCCTGGCGCCCGTGGGCAGCAGTAGAGACAGAGAACCCCTCCTTGGGATGCATCCGTGAAGCTGAATTCCACAGCGGCTCTGTGGGAGCAGAACTCTCCTCTGGGCTGGGCTGAGTGCCCACCGGGGCCAGCAAAGCCGGCAGCCTCTGTGGGCAGCTTCGTGGCTGCAGAGTCTTAGCAGTGGCGCGTGGACTCTGGACACACGTACGGGGGAGAAGGCCGAGCCAGGGGGTGAACTTGGAAACTCCTGCCCTCTGGGACTGTCTTGTCCTGGCCATAGCTAAGGTTTAATCCGGCTGTAATACATTTCCAGAGGGAGAGAACAGGTCAGCAGTGACCAGTAATTTTCTTTCCATGTTATCTTTGCCAAAGGGGAATCTTCTGCACTGTTTAACACTGAAAGAAAACAGTCTGCCTCTTTGTTCCCGTATTCTCTCACTCTGAAAGTGGACTGAAGCTGGATTAAACCTTAAGAGTCACCACAGCCACAGTGGCTCAGGTTCTTTGGATACCAAAGTCAGAATTAAAGATATCCCTTGGCATTCCACACTAGGAGGGGAGTTTATGTTTTTTAAACACTCACCCCATCAATCTGCATTGCATTTCCAGTTCCGAATGTTGCAGCTGGCCGGCCTGGACCCCTCACGAGGGAAAAGGGGGATTTTGCGCATCTGGGAAGACCCACCGCCAGTGGGGTCTGGGAGCCTGAATGCCACCCTGACACCAAGCAAGCATTTCGATCGCCGCTGGAAGACCAAGGCTGTGGTCACACCTGAGGTTTAATCCGGCTCCAGTCCACTTTCAGAGCGAAGGAATACATCAGGAAAGTGACAGGTGTTCTTTCAGTGTTAAATAACTCCCGCTCTGAAAGTGGACTGAAGCTGGATTACACCTTAGGTGCGACCCCAGCCCAGGTGAGGGCCTGGAGCCTCCTGGGCCTTCCGCCCCGCTGCAAACTCTCTTCCTCGGCTAAAGCATCGTGCGATGCAGCGGCAGCAGCAGCCTCGGCCCCACTGAACCGCCCATAAAACTGCGCCAGTTGGTGCTGCCGCCCATCGCCTCTTGCCGAGGTCCCCGGCCCAGGCCAAGCCAGAAGGACGTTTGCCGCTGCCACAATCCCCCTCCCTGCAAAGGAGGCCAGGCGGCAAGGGTGGCAAGGGCTGCGAGTCAAAGGGGGAAAAGGGGCATTTCTAGGTGGCGTCGGACACAGAGCGACAGTTTCTTGGAAATGAAAACAGGGAAGAAAAACTGCGAGCAGGAAAAGCAGGCGGGGGGCGAAGCAGATTCAAGAACAGGCCGGCTTTCGCTTTTAGAAGGTAGCAAATCTTTTAATTGCAATTTCAAAATCAGATATAAGAATATATATTTGTGTATATAGAAATATATGCATCTCCAATTCTCTGCTGTGAAGTTTTAAGTGCAAAAAAGGACATTCAGTTGCGCGTTGCGGTTTCCTCGAGATCAGTAGGACCTCCGGGCGTCGGGAATCCCTGCGCCGCCCGTCTCTCTTCCGAGCGTCTTTCGCAGAAGCTGCTGCAGCTTCCATCCGGAGTCCACACTGAGAGAAGAACCCGCCGGCTCTGCGCTCCGGTGGGCCAGGCGGGCCGTGGGCGCCGGGGTCCCCGGCGGCGGGCCAGGCCTCCTCCGGCCCCGCCACGAGCGCACGGTGGTGCCATCCGAGCCGCCCAGAGTGCCGGAGGATCCGCACAGCGCCGCCTTCTCTCGCCGTCTCCTCAATCTCTCTCTCTGCCGCTCCCTTCCTCCCGTTCGGAGCAGCCGCCACGGCTCACGCCCACCGCGCCGGGGCCCTGTGGGGGGCCTGCGCTGCCACGGCGGAGGCCGGCCGGCCGGCGTCTTTCAGAAGAACATGGCGTCTCCCTTCCTGGAGGCTCCTTCCAGCTCGGCTCCGCTCAGCGCGCCTGCAGGGCGACGAAGGGCAGCCACTGGTTGTTCCCGCGGCTCTGCTGGCAGTAGCTGGACACCTCGGCCAGGCCTTGGCTCTTCCAGGACTCCGTGTGCGGGTTCTGCGGGGGGGAAGCGACGCCGGTGAGGGAGAGCGCGGCAGGGGCGTCCGGCGTCCCCCCGGGGGGCCCCCGCGGCCTCTCCGTCCATCTATGCACCGGTGCCCGGGCGAGCGCAGGAGAGCCCCGGCGCCAGTGCGGACTGAGTCACCCGGGCTCACGTGTGCGGACGCAGCCGCTGCCTGCCTGCCGGCCGGCCGGCCGAGGAGGCATCTCAGGAACGCCGCGCCACGCAGGAAGGACATTCCGATCCTCTGCTGTCAGGCTCGCCGGGAAAACAAACGCCCCCCCGCCCGCCCGCCCGGAGAGCGGCACGCTCTGCACATGCCCCGGCGCCCGGCCCTCCCCCGCGCTCACCGTCACCAGCAGGCAGTGCAGGTCCCGCGGTTCGGCGCCCTCGGCGTCCGCCTGGCCCAGCAGGGCCGCCAGGCGCTCCATGCCGGAGACGCGCAGGATGTCGATCTCGTTGTCGCGGCAGAAGGCCTGGATGAGCGTGAAGTGGATCTGCAGCGCGATGTCGCCCGCGTCCTCCTCGTCCAGCGCCAGCAGGCACAGCACCACGCTGTCCGGGTCCCTGCGGGCAGAGGGCAGAGGGCGTGAGCGCGGACGCCGGCCGGGGGGCCCGTTGGCGACCCCGCCCGCCCGCCCGCCCCCCAGCGCGGAGGACGCGAAGCCTTACACGTTCATCAGCTTGGCACACTCGTAGACGCCCACGGTGAGCGATCCCTGCCTCTGCGCCGCCACCAGGAGCTGCTCGACGGCTTCGCTCACGGGCTTCATCCTTGGGGAAGTCGGGGGAGAGCGGTCAGGTCCGCACCGGGCGCCCAGCGTCCCCTCCGCCCTCCGCCCCCCCTCCCCCCGCCGCCAACTTACTGCCTCTCCGCGTTGTCGCAGGCCACCAGCTCCTCCAAGGTCATGTTGCAAGTGTAATCCAAGGGAGGAGAAAACCCCACCAGGAAATCCCCGCGCGCTCCCGGCCTTCTGCGGCAGGCGCCCGTTTCGTCCGAAGACCCCCCCAGTGCCTGCCGGCCGGCCGCTCCGCAAATAATCCCAAGCGATGGTCAGCGGCGCCAAAGTCCTGGAGTAAATCCGCGCCGGTGCTCCGGAGCAAGAAGAACCGCCGCCCCCGCGACCGACTCGATCCCTTCTGGCGCCCGGTGCGGACTGACAGCCGCCTTTATGAGCTCCGGGTGGGCGGGGCTCCCGGGCTCCCGGCGCGCTGCGATTGGCTGCAGGGGCGCAAAACTCCTCGCAGGTAGCGCGGCCATTGGCTGCTCACCGGGCGGCTCCCCACGTGGGCGATGGAAAGGGGGCAAATCGAAGCGGTTGCGCGGAATCCGGATTCTCCTCCTCGCGGTTGTTGCTTTTGCAAAGCGGAGGAAAGCGGAAGAGTTTCGGTCGATCTTTTCCCAGCAGCAGCAGCAGCAGCAGCAGCAGCAGCAGCAGCGGGGGGAGGGGGGCGGGGCGGCGGGATTTCCACCGAAAACAGCGCCGGGGTTTTTTTCCAGGGTCCCTCGTGACTCCCCGCAGGTCATCGAGGGGGGAACGCGGGCCAACGCGGCCTCTTGCGGGTCGAAAGCGCTGCGTGGCGTTTGGGCGCCCGGGCGGGGAAACCCGTTCTGCAGAAAGTGTTTTTGCAAACTTTTCTCTCTTGTTTTTGCAGCAAGAGAAAACAAAGGGGGGGGGGAGAAGGATCGGGCGCAGCGTGGGCTGCCGAGGGGTGACTCAGCGCAGCGCAACGCAGCGAAGGCAGCGCGGACTCCTCGGGGGCCCGCACACTTCGCGCGCGCAGCTGGCGAAGAGCCGCCGGGCCTGCGCCCGATCCCGGAGGAAGCGCCGGCGCAAGGACTTTGCCCCCCGTCCAAAAAATGCAACAGATATGCAAGCGCAGTTTGCGCCCCCCTCCGCCCTGAATGCACCCGCGCAGAGGAGCGCTGCGTGGCCTCCTATCCTAAGGCGAGGCGAGCGTATAGAATACCCCTCCCCTCGGTCACCTTTCCCTCGAATGGCCACCCAAGAGTCTGCTGGACGGGTCGACTCGGGAGTAGTAAGCCCGGCCGGGCTGCAGCAGCCTGTGGCTCCCGGTGGGGCTCGGAAAAGGCTCCGTGAGATGGACCCCCCCCCCCCGCCGGGCAAAGCGGGGCACAGGTCATGCAGGCGGCCCGTGACCCGACTGCACCCGGGTTGGGTCACATGCAGACACGCGACTCGTGACTCAGACCCGAATCAGCAGCGAAAGGAAGTGCGCTGACTCTTTTGTTTCGTGGATTCCTTCCGCCCTTCCTTTCTCTCCGGCCCTGGGAGGGGAGACGCGGCGCCCGGTGACTCCGGGGTGCAAGGGACCCCTGCCCTCCTCAGCAGGACCTCCAAATGGGGGGAGGGAAGGCGGGAGACCCCCTGTCGCCTTCACGGGTATCTCGGGCTGCTTTAAATAAGCACCGTCTGGTGGCAGGGAGTTCCGCGCGCTCCGGCTCTTTCCAGGGCCAGAAGAGACCCGTTTCTGCAGCGTTCGCCACGGCCGCTCCTTGCCGCCCACGTTCGCGAAGGCAACCCCGGAAAAGTAATAAAATCCTGATAGGCAAAAAGTGCAGTGCGGTCAGAGGGCCAGCGTGAGAACATGGCATGAGCCTTGGCATCGCCGCTCACAGGGCTGGCTACTCGCCGCCGCTCGGTCCACCTTGCAAGGGTGTCGTGAGGCGCCGCAGGTGCGCGCTCGGCAGGAATCCCGGGCACGGGGGAGCCGCTGAAGAGCGCGACGGCCCTCTGGCGGATGGATGTGGAACTGCAACGTCCGGGGCTGCCGCTGCAGACACGAGGGGTCATCGCCGGTCCTCGGCTGTCCAGCGGGGCTGCTGCTCCTGGGCAAAGCGGCGGAGGCCCAGTGGCGAGGGTCAGGGCTCGGGCCCTTTTAATCCCCTCCTTTTACTCGCCCAGAAGGTGCCCCAAAGCCGAGATACGCGCCAGACTTGGTGAACAGATGGCATTACAAAAAGACCCGTTCGCGTTCCGGCTTCAGTCCATTTTCAGAGCGAGAGAACACGCCAGCAAAGTGACCAGTAGAAGAAGAAGAAGAGTTGGCTTTTCTACCCCGCTGTTCTCACCCATTTAACGGGACTCAACGTGCCTGACAAACCTTCTGTTCTTCTCCCCACCACAGAACACCCTGTGAGGTAGGTGAGGCTATGAGAGCTCAGAAGAGAGCTGTGACTAGCCCAAGGTCACCCAGCTGGCTTCATGGGGGAGGGCAGAATCAAACCCGGTTTCCCAGTGGTCCGGCTCCCGAACCACTAGACCAAACAGAAATTTTCTTTTCACATTATCTATCGTGAAGGTGAATTTTCTGAGTTATTTAACACTTAAAGAAAGCAGCTTGTCCCTTCGCTGAGGCATTCTCTCGCTCTGAAAGTGGACTGAAGCTAGATTAAAACTTAGGTGTGAACACAGTAAACCAGCAAAAGCCCCAAATGCAAGGGGAACAGGGGCCCCGTGGGAAGCCTGAACTCAGCACGGCTTTGGGGCGCCCTTGCTCCCACGAAGTGCCAGAAACCTTCCAGCCAAGCGCCAACCTAGGGAAGAGGTCATGCCAACTTTCAGGGCACTTTTCCTGGGACGTTCCTCATGTCCTTCCCGGGGGGGGGGTCATGGTCCGCTTTACACCCCTCCCTCCCAGCCTCGTCTGGCCTTCAGAGTGACACTTGCCTGCTGGGGCTGGACAGACAGGAAGCATTTTCGCCAGGATTTCCACATGCCTTTCCCCTTGTGCCCTTCCAGGTGCCACAGCAGGGCACAGGGCTTCCCACCTGCAGAGGGCCAAGGAAGGCAACTGGGCTGGAGTTTCCTTCCAGGAGGACAAAGGGCTGCAGACAAATGAGAAGAAAGAAGAAGAGTTGGCGTTTCTACCCTGCTTTTCTCACCCATTTAAGGGGACTCAAAGCTGCTGTCAAACCTTCTGTTCTTCTCCCTACAACAGAACAGCCTATGAGGTAGGTGGAGCTGTGATTGCTCAGAAGAGAGCTGTGACTCTCCAGAGGTCACCCAGCTGGCTTTGTGGAGGAGTGCGGAATCAAACCAGTATTTCCAGATAAGAGCAACAAGAGCAATGAGGAAAGCCAGGAATTGGGGGGGAAAGTAAGTTTGATTTGGCGTTTAAACAATATTAATTAAGGGTTATTAATGTTTTGCTGTTCCATGCAGGGGAGGGGGGAGGGTATGTTTATTTGTTAGTCTGTTATATTTTTGTAAGTGATGAAATTGAGATACGTTCTGTGATATTACTGTATTTTTTAGTTGTTGTATACTATGCAATAATTTTTTTTAAAAAAAGGCCAAGGTTACTGCAAACAATAATAGGAACAGGATGCAAATTCCCTGCCCTGCACAGGAAGCTAAAAACGAAGTGGTGTCTGTGTGAGCATAAAGGTGTGTGCATTTGCGGGGGGGGGGGGGGATTCTTCCACCCCAGAGTTGGCCCCTCCGCTCTTAGTGCTGTAGTGCAGAATCCTCAGCTGTTTCTCTCAGGTCCACCTTTGGGCAGCCCCGGCCCAGCCTGTTGGCGCAGGAGCTGGACAGGGAAAATGTCGCCTCCTGGGACTCAGGGCTCTGAGGGCTCTGGATGGGGGTGTCACATGCCTTGCGGCCCCCAGTGTTTCCTGGGATGGGCAACAGACTACCTTGAGGCTTCAGCGGAGAGGAGAAGCCCTTTTAGGCAGGTGGGGGCAGAAGAAAGAAGAAGAGCTGGCTTTTATAGCCCACTTTTCCCACCCACTTAAGGGTACTCAAAGCTGCTGACGAACTTTCTGTTCTTCTCCCCGCAACAGACAGCTTCTGAGGCAGGTCAGGCTGTGAGAGCTCAGAAGGAGAGCTGTGACTAGCCCAAGGCCACCCAGCTGGCCTCATGAAGGCCTCAAATCCGGTGGCTACGAGAGATGAGTCTGGCACCCTAATCACCAGGCCTAACCGGCACCAGGGAGCGTCAGGAGTGGCACTTGGTGAGGGCCGGACTTTTCCAAAGTAATCAGAAGCTGTGTGAGCTCAGCTCCCCCTTCGCATGGGCTTCCTATTTCTGTAGCGCTGAGATGTCCAAAACCAGTTTTTTTGGGGGGGGGGGTCTTTCCAAAACACAAGATTTTGGCCCCATGCGTGTATTTAAATTTGGGAGGAAAACCTTGAGCTGATTGCTTTAAAAGAGGCATCTACAGCTTTGTACAACTCTGGTTGTGTCCTGACGTACCTTGGAGCAGCCGCCGCGCGTTGCGATATTACTGTCTGCCGGAGGATATTATGGACTGAAGCAGAAAACTGTTGTGAGGGGGGACCATGAATCGAGTTGGTCTTGGTTCATCTGAATGGTTTTGAGCCCCAACAGCAACATCAGGAGCTGCAGATAAACCAGCCAAGCGAGGAAGAGCCTTTCGCGGCCCGCTTACCGGACCGCCGTTCCCAGCCGCCCTCCGGCCTTGTACACTTGAACCGCCCGGTCAGCCCTGGGATGGTCCTGTACCAGGGTGGGTCTTCCCAGAGGGCTCTGCACACCTGACTGAAGGATATAAATTCATGCTGGGTATAGAGAAGGTGCAGAGAGAAAATGTCTTTTCTCTATCACACAACACCAGAACCAGGGGTCATCTATGAAGCTGATGGGCAGGAGAGTCGGATCCAATACGGGGAAGGATTTCTCCACCCAGAGGGTCATCGGTCTATGGGATTCGCTGCCAGAAGAGGTGGTGACACTAACCAGCCTACATGGCTTTAAGGAAGGTTTTGGTAAATGTATGGATGACGGATGTATGAATGGCTACTAGAATGGATGCCAGGCTGGGGGGAAGGGCAGGATGCCTCTAAGGCCCTGTGCAGGGACCCATGAGCAGGTCAGGGTTTTGCCTTTGGCTCCTGCCTGAGGAGCCCATTCTTCTATACTTTTCGGTGCCGGGTGAATCTTTTCAACCAGGCTTTCGCTATTTAAATAGCTTCCTCAGGTGCTGTCTTGTTAGGGAGGGAGGGGGTGGTATTTTAAATTATGTCTTATTATTATTGTTATTATTGTAACCCTTCCTGATGACATTTGGTGAAGGGTGGGGTATAAATTTATTAAATAAAGACAAAGAAATTTATTTGGTCAGCCATATAGCCATTTTTTAATCTTTTTATTAAAGAAATAAAATAAATCATAAATTTATCTTAAGTTATGCAAATTGCGTAAGTTACGTAAATTACTCAAGTGTTGAGTTACGCAATTTGCGTAAATGGTGCTACGCAAATTGCGCAAGTGCGGCCCCGCAACTGTGTGCGTTCCTGTAATCGCATCGTGCGAGTCTGCGCGTCCGCACTGGAGCTCTGCCCCCCCCCGCCCGCCTGGGCCCAGCACCCCCCCCCCGCTCCAATAGGCGCTTTGCATGGGGGGGGGGTGTCCCGCGCGGGCTGCAGGAAGGTGGAAGCCTTGACCGCCCCGGGTATTCGACGCCCTCGCCGTGGCCGCTTCAGCACCCTGGACAGCGGTGCCCTCGAGCCTGCCCGTCCGTCTGCCCCCCCCCCGCTAGGTCCCACGGGCGTGGGGTGGGAGGGGCTTGCGGGGAACCTTCGGTGGGCTTGGAGGGCAGGTGGAGCATCTGATGTCTCCTGCTGGGGGAGCTGAGGAGAGCGCCCCCCCCCGTTCCTTCACAGCGAGCCCCCCCTCCTGGAACTGGACTGGCTGGGGGCATTGGGGGGGAGAGGCCGGAAGGAAGCCTAAGACGGGCGCCGGACCTTCCCCATGAGGGAGGAGCTCTGCCGGATGCCCTCAAGGGACCCCACCCAACTCTCCTGGGGGGAGGTCTTGTCCACTCCAACCTCGCTAGTTTGAACTAACACCCCACCAAGAATCCCCCCCCCTCCAGGACCCTGCCTGAAAACCATGCAGACTTCTCTGGCTGCCTCTGCTAACATCTGGTGGCAGGGAGTTCCACAGATCAACGCTGAGCTCCCTTTGCCATTCAGGGCTCCTTGATCTCTCCTGCAAGCTATTTAACTCCCCCTGAGGGGTTAAAGTTTCCCCCCCCCCCCCGGCCGGGTTCTGGGGGCTTTTCCCGCCCTCCCAGTAGGCCACCGTGCCTGCAAGGCCAAAGCCCAGAGGGGCCTGGGGTCTCCCAGGAAGGCCCTGGGCAAATGCTCCTGGCAGCCAGAGAGGGCGCTGTTTCCACGAGAGAGGCCCTTTCCCTGGGTGGCAGAGAGATGAAGGTGGCACTTGGGCCAGGGCTGGGAGGTCCCTTCCATGGGCACAGGGTGCAATAGTAATAAAATAATATTAACTTTCCTTTATAAGGAAGAAGAGTTGGCTTTTCTACTCTGCTTTTCTCACCCATTAAGGGACCTCAAAGCGGCTCGCAAACCTTCCGTTCTTCTACCCATAACAGACACCCTGTGAGGCGGGTGGGGCTGTGAGAGCTCAGAAGAGAGCTGTGACTCGCCCAGGGTCACTCTGCTGGCTTCATGGAGGAAGAAGAAAAAGTTGACTCCTATACCCCACTTTTCTCACCTTTAAGGGGACTCATAGCAGCTGACAAACCTTCTATTCTCACTCTTAAGGTCACTCAAGGCAGCTGTCAAACCTGTTCTTCTCCCCACCACAGACTGTGAGAGCTGTGACTAGCCCAAGGCCACCCAGCTGGCTTCAAGGAATAGCGCAGACCCAAATCCAGTATTCCCAAACTGGCTCCCAAGCTGGACCCTGGCCTCTCCAGTTAAAATGGTGCAAAGGCTGGAAGGAGGTCACTGCCAAAAAGTCCCTGCTTATTAAATGCGCGTGCGCATACATACACCATCAGAGAAGGTGGGCAGATGAGACTCCAGCCACCAGGCCCACCCACCTTGGGTGTCCATGGGTGCCTGCCCCTTCCTTCCCCCACCCTCAGGATCTCGGACGTCAGAGCCAAGAAGAAGCCAAGCTGCCTGTCCCGCTCTGCTTTTAATGCGCTAAGCACACGGGGGCCCGCCAAGGGCCTGCAGCCTCCGCCAGTGTTTCCGTAGGATGACGATAACGACTACGCTGACCGCCAGGATGCCGACTGTGCCCGCAACCAGGAAGAGGACGTCGTCCCACCGGCCGATGCCGCCTTGGGGGAGCAGTCTGGAGACTAAGGGCCCAGGGGGAGGGAGGGAGGGAAAGAGAGATACTTCAGGGGCACGCAGGCCTGCTGCCTCTGGGCGTCCGCACTGGCCGCTGCCTCCGGCTCTTCAGAGGGGCTCTGAGGAAGGCCGAAAGGGCCTCCTGGGAGATCTGGGCCCTGATGGGGTGTGGGGGTGTGGGAGGGGGAGGGGGAGCCCACCAATGAAATCAGGAGCAAACGGGGGGGGGGGGGGCTGAGAAAATGGACAGAGTCCAAACGAGGATGGACTGGAAATGGTTTCACCACAGTCTGCAGGAGGCTGCAAGGGAACCTCACATTCGCCCCGGCCCCTTTCGGCATCACGGAACAGCCTTTGCCAGGGGGCCGTGAAGCTGAGAGGGCACCCAGATGCCACACGGTGGCACCAAATCAAGCACCACCTTTGGGTTAGGGCTTGGCTCCTCTGTTTCCGTGCTGTGGCATCGTTGCCAGAGAACCAGATGTGGAGGCGTGTGGCCCCCCCCCTCCCTCAGGTCTGAATGCAGCCTCAGTGTGAGAGGGAAAAGCTATTTATTTCCACACGGGGGCAAAAGAGCAGGAACAGGAAGGCTTTGGGCCAATTTGAGGAGGTAAATTAACCTGCAGCCCTCCGAGAAATAAATATATCCCTCTGTGGCCACCTGTCCAAGCGTGTCTCCTTTCCTCTTCTCCCCCCCCCCCCACATGTGGGGCAGGGCTTTCCTCCCCCACCCCCAGGGCAACAGAAGGGAGCAGGTGGAGAGAAGGAAAAATAGACTGAAGTAGCCCCTGGGGGGGGGCAGGAAATGGAGAGCCCCCCCCCAGACCAGTCATGACCAAGTGCTGCTTTATCTGGCCTCTTGGGGCGCGGGGGGGGGGAGAAGGCAGGAAGCCTGGCCATTCAGTTACAGACTCCCCCCCCCAGGAAAACACAAACAGACCCCACCTTCCTCCTCACTCTCCTGGACCGAGACGGCGTTGGCTTTGTCGAAAAACTCCACAGGGCCGCTGGACGTGACCAACATCATCCATTCCCCTGCCGGAGGAAGGTCCGCGGGGTCCCTCCGCCCTGCAGAGGAAGAGGCAGCGCCCTTTGGTCCGGCAGGAGTGGATCTGGGGGAGCCGCAACACTCAGGGGGCTCCTGAGACACCATCTTTTCCAGCCAGGCCCTTCCCCACTCCCAGCGCTGTGGCTGCCGTCCAGGTCACTCCCCACTCCCAGGCGGAGCGGCGGGGTTGGGCTGGATGACCTCCAGGGTCCCTTCCCGCTGCTGAGGGTCTGGGGTCAGGCTTACTTCTGCTTTGAGGCGCCTCCTCACAGCTGGCCTGGCAGCTCTCCTCCCCGGAAGGCGCGCAGGCCGAAGCGCTGCAGTGCAGGTAGACCTGCGGGAGAGGGAGGGAGGGAAGAGGAGGAGGCAGGGTTAATTGCACTAATTTTGACAGAATTAAAGCCAGCCGGGACCCAGCTGCACAGAGAAGGCCTCAGCATAGAGGCACCCTTTCGGCCCCCAGACTCCTCGGACCAACGCTGTCAGGAAGTCAGCAGCCGTGGGGGCAATTCTAAGAAAGGACTGTTTTCTCCCCCCTCCAAATACTGCGGTGTGACCAGAGGTGACCACAAACGGCATGGGCCTGAGCTGTCATTTTTGGAGGATTTTGTCTCCATCTGGTGGCAGTGAGTTCCACCGGCAGGTCAGGACAGCTGCCAGTCTTGGATGGATTTTTACCAGGATTGGATTTAGCGTTTAAAGATGATCCCTTCCCTAAACCAAAGGGTTCAGGCAACGCTATTTGGGCTGGGATGCTTTCTCCTGGGGGTGTGTGTCAGGCTCAGATGCAGGGGGTGAAGTCTTTGGCCCTTGGCCTTCTGAGTCTAGGGGTCCCCAGAGAACCCTACCGGCCCCCTGAGCATCCTCTCGGAGCGAACATCTGCCAACGTGAAGGTCCTGATGACAAAGTGCTGGTGGTGGGAGGGGAACCGGAGCGCCGTGACAGCCATGACAGGCAGCCTCCGCGTCTGGTAGTTGTCTCCTTTGTAAGGGCACCTAGAGGAGAAGGAGGTCACACAGGGTCTGGCTGCTGGTCCGGTCAAGCAAACCCTCAAAGGCCTACAGAACTGCACTGCAAGGTCGTCCGTTACACAGGGAAATAAAGTTTCTGGCTCTCATGGAGCACAGTAATGTCTAAGAGGGGAAAAAAGACACATTACCTAAGCGTAAGTCCCTAGGTTTTCAAGCAGAGGGTGGATGGTTGCCTGTTGGTTTAGTTCAGGGGTCCTCAAAGTACGGCCCGTGGGCCACATGTGGCCTCACCAAGGACATTTATCCGGCCCGCCGGGTGTTTTTGCCGCCGCTGCCTGTCCTGCTTAGCAGTCAACTTGTCCCGGACCCGGAGTGCATAGGAATTTGTTCATAGGTTTTTTTAAAACTATATTCCGGCCCTCCAAAGGTCTGAAGGACAGTGAACTGGCCCCCTGTTTAAAAAGTGTGAGGACCCTTGGTTTAGTTGATTCCTCTACTGAGCAGGGGGTTAGGCTGGATGACCTCAAGGGACCCTTTCTGGCTCTCGGGATGTTAACGGGTCTGAAACATTTATGCGCAGAGCAGCTGAACCGCCGCTGCTTAAAAGGTCTACAGAAACCAGAGGCCTCTTCGCACAAGGGGTGGCAGAATGCGTGGGGAACGTGGGGACGCCGCATTTGCACCACAGGGGTGGCCGGATCCATTCCGGACCACCCCAAGCGTCCCAACGCGCTCTCCACGCGTTCCACTTTCAGAGCAGAAAAATATGCTCTGAAAGCGTCTCTGTGTGTTCGGCGCGTCCCAGCTGTTGCAGAGGGAGAGCGCCTGCCCAGCTGGCCCGGTGAAGCCGGGGGGGGGGGCTTGCCAATGAGGGGCTGTGCTGCATCCAAGCACATGCGCAGCACACGGGGCCTCCTGCAGGCAAAATCGGCCCGTCAGCCTCCAGGGAAGGCCGCGAACGCGCGCAACCCGAGGTGAGTTTGGGGGTGTTAGCTGCAGGTCCCCCTGGCTCTAGGAGCCACGATCTCGGCTCCTGGAGACAGTGGGAGCCAAGGGAAAGGGGGCCCCTGGGCTGCCACCTCTGACTCCGGAGGAGCCAACTGGAGCAGCCCGGGGGAGGGTCTTTGGCCCGAACGGGCTGAGAACAGTTCCCCGTCCGCACGAGGGAAGGCAAAGGATGCGTTTGGAACGCGTCTTTTACCTGCCAGTGCAGGTCGGGAACTGCTCTCAACGCGCTGGGACCGAAGCATTCCGAGGCGCCTTTGCTGTAACGCGAAAACGCCTCAGGGGTGGAAATGTGGCGTTTTCCCTCCGGAGGTAGCAATGAACAGAAATCAGAATCCAGCCGGAGTTCGGCCCACGTGCTCAGCCTGAAACAACCTGGGCGCAGGGTCTTGGATTTCCAAGTGGCTCAGATTTTTCATACTCGGCCACAGCTTCTGCTGTGCAAGAAACCTCTCTGGCTGTTAAGCGGAGGCTGAATTTGTTCGTGGAGAACGGGGCTTGTTTTGTGGCCAGAACCAGAAGCGGCCACTGGGACAGACTGTATGAGCCACGGTCTGGCGGCCATCTTGGCTTCCTAAATCCACGGCTCAAGAGCCGCTACACGCTGGGAAACCAGGTCAGATTCTCGACGTCAACACGCTAGAGTTTTTATAGAAATCTCTCCGGCTGCATTCACACCCAAGTCTTAATCCAGTCTCAGCCCACTTTCAGAGTCAGAGAACACATCAACACTTACCCAAGGGTGAATTTTCTGAGTTAGATAATGCTGAAAGAAAACAGCTTGATATGTTACTGATACATTCTTTCACTTTGAAAGTGGACCGAAACTGGATTAATATTTAGGTGTGACTGCAGTCTGAGAAACCTGTTTTGGTCAGTGCTGACCTTCACAATTAACACCCAGGCTTCCCCTTGCTTCACTGCTGGTCCTTCAGCCCCTGACCCCATACTAACCCCGACACCAGAAGTGGCCACTCGGGCCTCTGCAGAGGACTGGTGCTGGACGTCGCCCAGCACTCGTGCAAGACCAGGATCAGGGCTGGATCCGCCCGTCCCAGGAGTCGGACCTCGACGTAAACCGGGTCCCGGAGGAGTTTCACCACTGGGTAGTCGTCCTCTGAGTAGAAGGAGGAATACTTCTCATCTGAAGACAAAGGAGACGGTTTAGGATGGAGAAGAAGGATCTGACCCCACCCAGAAGAGCAATAGGGCCCCCTGTAAGCCACTCAGCCGAAGCTGTTAGGGTGTCAATTGATGTACTTTGGTCAAGAGAAAACCTTTCTCTAGGATTAGGCACTGCAAGGGACTTAGAAAGCTTTTTCGATTAATGACTGTCCACGACACAAAAGGAGAAGGCAAAAGGAGGGAAGAGGAAAGAAACTGCACACAGTGCCTCCTGTTCCAAGAAGGTGGTACTGCAGTATTGTTTCCAGCTGCTTCCCACAGGAGAGGGCAGCTATTTGCTGCCACAGTGAAAACAGAGTCCCCACATCTGCACTACAGAGGGACTGCTTGCGGTGCCACCCCGTTTCAGCCCCTGCCAAGAGCTGAGATGCCCCCGCCCCCTCACCGTGGGCGATACGCATCTCTAGAGTCAGGGGTCCTTGCTGGGCAACCACCACTGGGGGCGGGAAAGTGGCCACCACCACGCTGGCAGGGAGCGCCTCCTCCGCCAAGTAGCTGCAGCGAACGGTCAACCTGTTGGAAGAAGGGCAGAGGGCAGCAGGGCCAGCCGAACCAGCTAGGCAGCTGCAGCAAACTGAACCAGCTGGTCCGGGTCGGTCTCATGGGCGGACCCCTTTGCTCCAAGATGGCAGCCTTGAGCACTGCTTTGAACCCCCTCCTCCGTCATGGGGAAGAGACCTCGGAAATCCTACCCAGGCAGAACTCCCATCCGAAAGCCCCCCCCCCCCGGGCCCAAAGCATCCCCCACTTCCACTGTACCTGAAGTCGCTGTCCCGAGTGACGGAGCCCAAGCGGGAGGCCAGGACCCGCTGGTCTGTTTGCAGCACATTTTCGTAAATGCGCCGGCTTCCTGAGGCCTGAGCAGAGACAAAGCCCGGGACGGCGGTTATCCTCTGCGTGGCAACGTCCGGACGCCATCTGTTCATCTAGGCAGCGATGCTGCCCTTCCTAACTTCAGAAGGGATTGGGGTGCATCGGCAAACGCCCTGGGGACGGCCAGGAGGCCGGCCAGCCTCCCTTGGGGCCCTCAATTCGTGCACTTAGAGGATCCGTTGTCACAACCGTGTATCCACATCTATGGGCTGCTCAGTGTTTTAAAGTGCAGCACGCCGAGGGGAACGGATTTTGTCAGCAGTTCCAGCCATAATCTCAAATCTGGCTCAAATGGTTCAAGAAAGACCTAAGGGACTCTATTTCATGTTGCATTTCTGCCCCTGTAAGGAATTCAAGGGCGGGAAGCCCTGTGAGGTAGGCAGACAGCCAAGGTCACTGTGTTCACACCCAATTTTTAATCCAGTTTCAGCCCACTTTCAGAGTGAAAGAACACATCAACATAGTGACCAGTCATTTTCTCTTCACTTTATCTAAATCAAAGGTGCATTTTCTGAGTTAGATAACACCAAAAAACCCAACAGCTTGTCACATTGCTGATGTGTTCTCTCAGTCTGAAAGTGGACTGAAGCTGGATTAAAACTTAGGTGTGAACGCAGCCCTGGAGGGACCAGTTCTGGGGACCTCTGGGGCCAAGCTCAGTGCCCCCTCAGCTACACGGCCTCCCTTTCTGACTTTGGCTGTGGTCACACCTAAGGTTTAATCCAGCTTCAGTCCAGTTTCAGAGTGAAAGAACACGTCAGCAAAGAGAGAAGCTGGGCTAAATAACTCAGAAAATTCACCTTTGGGGAAATTATTTGGAAAGGGGATTCTTGGCCACTTTGCTGACGTGTTCTCTCGCTCTGAAGGTGGACTGAAGCTGGATTAAACCTTAGGTGTGATCACAGCTAACTTATTGTTTGATAACAAAGAGCTGGGCCTGACTCCTGGGCCCTTCCCTGAAGCTTTCGGCCTATGCGGTAGCGGTTTGCCATTACAGCCGGACCCCTCTATCCGCTGATTCAGTAACCATTGTTACAGTTAACCACGGTTACCGGATCAGCCCCCACCCCCACCCAGAGCCTGAAGGCCTATTTCGGCCGCCACAGAGCATCGGAATAGCCATGTGACCCCACCTGACCCCGTCCAAACGTGTAAGGGGGCACGTGGGAGGCGGGCGGAGGCGTCCAGTGGCGTCACAACCCTATTCCAATGCTCTCCGGAGGCTGAAATAGGCCTTCCAGAGGCCAGAAAAGCACCTCTAACATTCTGAGGCTGCACAACGCCAGAACCGGAAGTCCTGTTTGCGATTATCCCCGGTTTCAGGTAGCCAAGACAGGAGCCAAGGATGCGGAACCAAGCCTGCAACCCTCCGCTTCCCCCGGAACTTCAGCCACGTTTCCTCCAGTATTTCTAAGCCGCTGGCAGAAATGCCCCAAGAGGCGTTCGCCGGCCTCCCACCCTCCAATTCCTGCCCCCCTTACCTTGAAGGTCGTTCCGCACGCAGAGACCGAGAACCGGAAGAGGGCAAACCTGCCGTTCTGGGCCACGGGAGCGCAGTGACCCCCCTGGGAGCTGCGTGGACGGATCTGGTCCAGGCTGAGCTCTGGCATTGTTGCGTCCTTGGAGAGGGCAATGGAGAACTCGCCGTCTGGAGTACAGTGCGCGGTCACTGCTTCCAAGAGGGCAAAAAAGGAAAGGAGCCGCTTTCTGGCCTCTGATTGCGATGATTTTAAACCACAGGCCCCTTTCCCGGCTGAGCTCTGGTCCCAGGGTGCGTATCTCACAGAGTCCTGGGATTGCAAGGCACCTGAGAGGCCATCTATCCCCACCCTTGCTCTGTGGAAGAACCGGCTAGTGCAGAGAAAGACAGGAGATGCCCGCCGCGTTCGCTCCCTTCTTCCTTGCGCCTAGTTATTTTGGTTGTCTGCCTCTCCCTGTGGGAAGTTATCCAAAAGCAGGGCATTTCCCCCTAAGGCCTTCTCCGTGGTGGCACCCAGCTTTGGAAAAGCTTCTCCTGGAAGCCTGGCTGGCACTGCCATGGGTGGCTTTCCAGCAGAAGTTCAAGATGGAGCGTGTTGAGCGTGCAACGGGGCACGGGAAACACAACAATTCCCCACCATCCCGTGATTTCAGACCCCTAAATAAGGAGAGAAGAGGAGCAGGGCCTTTCTCGTGCCTTCCCCGGGGGCTTCTGCTAGGCAGACAGGGAGCAGACAGGGCTCTGAGCCCAAGGGGAATTCCAGCTTCACCTGGCCGGGTCTCTCACCTTTGCCAGCGTAATAGCAGGGAGCCAGACTGCTTTGGGGGTCGAAGCAACACCCGAGGGCTGTGCACTCCGCCTGCCCGATCTGGTGGGTGCCGCACGGCATCCTGTCGGGTCCCGAGATTGCTGAGCAGGCGCTCTGGCCGGGGGCATCCAGGGCTGGGAGGAGGGAAGAGGCAGGAGAGGAAAGCAGACAAAGCAGGGCTGGTTTGCAGGGCCTACAGAAGACACGTGTAGCCGGTTCAACAGGTGAAGAACAGCCGCAGGATTCAAGGACTTCAAAAGGTGCCCTGATGCTCTGTGCTTTGGTCTGCTGCCTGACAGGCAGGCAGGCAGGCAGGCAGGCAGGCAGGCAGGCAGGCATTCACCGGTAGAGCAGCCACTTCTGTGCGCAGAAAAGAGCCCAGGGACCACCAAGGTGCAACACACAGGCTTCTTGGTACCAGGATCCAACCTCAGGGCCTTCCCCAGGTCAAGCGGCACCGCCCTCGGCCTCTGGGTTCCACCAAACCCTCAAATAAATGAACCTCCCCAAAGAAATCTTCCCTGGCGCTCTTCTGCGCTTGGCATTGTTTTCATTTGTAAGATGCCTCACCCCCTTCCACCCCACTGCTCTCCCTAGGGTGCTCCTAGGGGCTCAGGGCTTCAGGCTCAAGAAGTGCTGTGGGCCTTGGATTTGGCACAGGGGCCCGGCAGGTCTTGGCACGGACCCCTGAAGGGCCGCCTGTGCCCCGGAGATTTCGGCTCAGGGCGCCGATTTTAGCTGTGGCTGTCCTGGCCGCACCTGCCGATTTAAGCACGCACCCCTGGGCCCTTGAGGGTCCACAGCTCTGCCTGGCTGTTCATCAGCTCTCCCCTAAGAGGGCGCAAAGAGCCTGACCCTGCGCCAGTCCCGATGCTCTTCTCCAAAGCGGACGTGCTCTGCGGGCGAGGGGAGGCTGAGGAGATACAGGCGCAAGGGCCAAGCGCTTGACGGCCCTGCCTGCCCACACCTGCACAGCCGGAACGGGGACCCCCAGCACACCGCACGCCCCCAGGGCCACACCTACCCAACAGCTGCTCCCGCTGCTCCGCCAGTCTGCTCCAGGCCCTGCCATGGGCCTCGCCTTGCGCCAAAGTGAAAATCCCAGAAGCCCCCAGGGCTGCTAGGATTGGCCAGAGAGCAAGAGCAGGCATCTCCAAGAGGGTCCCCCACTCTGCCTGCCTGCCTGCCTGCAGGAGGAAGCTGGCAGCCTTAGGTAGAACCTTGCTGGCCTGGGATTGGCTCCCCAGAAGCATCACCCCCTATTATGAGCTCAGGCCCTTCTCCCTGGGAGTGACCCCAGCGCTGCCCACTTCAAAAATGCCAGAGAGAGAGAGAGAGGCAGGAAGGGGCAGATCCAGGCTCAGCCGGGGGCTCAAGTGATGAGCATGGGGCCAGCCCCTCATCCACCCTGCAGTGCCCACGCCAGCCAAAATGGGTTAATTTTTTTGGTGGTGGGGAATATCTGAACCACAGCAGAAGTGGAAGGATGAAAAGGGACTTGGAAAGCAGACGGTCGTGGGTTCAAGGAACAGACATAGGTACCAGAATTCAGTCCTGACAAGAATGGGGAGTCTGTCCAGTTTCAGGTGGTCTTCAGTGACACCCTGGGGAAGGAGGGGAGCAGGAGGACCTGCCCCACCCCCGTCTCCCTGCCAGGGTTGTTCTCAGGAGGACATCTTCTTGAACAGGACCCAGGGAGGGTAGAAGCTGCGCAGAAGGGGTGGCAGGGAGTTCTGCTGCCCAAAGGCTGCCCAATTTGGAAGCCACCACCCCCCCCATGTCCAGCCAGTCACGGGTCAAGGTGAGCAGGCACGGGGACCTGGGGGTCAGAATTCCCGCCTGCACCCTCCTGAAATTCCCCATTTCCCTCCTCAGGGCTGTGGGGCGGCCCCTCCGTTGCAAAGAGCTCAGGGTGGGGCCTTTAAGAACCTATTCGCTGTCCCCCCCCTTGGCAAAGCCATCCTTGCCAAGACTTACCCCGGAGCTGTAGGGCCGAAGGGGGCCAGGCGGCCTGGGAACAGAGTCACGTTGGCCCGATTGCAGCCCAGCAGGGCGACTTCCCAGAGTGTCCTGGCCCCACAAAAACGCACCAGCAGCAGCCCCCCCCCCCCCCGAAGGAGAAGCAGGAGACCCAAGGTTCTGAAAGGCTCTGGCAGTAGACCGGACCCACCCAAAGCTTAACGCACTTTGCCTGGTGAGATGAGTGCCAGGTGGGTTCCTGCCAGCTGGACCCGATTGGGCCCCCTACAACCTGGAGGAACCGGGGGAAGGCCCCTGACAGGTCTGCCCGCCGCTGGGCGTTCTCACCCAATGGCGGTCAGGCCTGGGAGGAGCGTCCCAGCCCTGTCTGGCCTTTCCAGGCTAAGCCAGTCTGGGACGGTCTCCCTGTTTGCACGTAGGCAGGTAGGAACAGGTGTAAACGTGCAGATGGGGAAACCGTCCCAAACGGCCTTAGCCAAACTGCATTGCAGCCGTTCTGCTGTAGTGTCGAAAGGCCTCAGACCTCACACACAGGGTGCTGCTGCTGCTGCCGGCCCTCTGCGGGGCTTTTATAGGCCTTAAAGGGACATGGCTGGAGAATGACCAGCAGCCTCTTCCCTCTGGCCCTCGAAGCCCAGCGCAACTTTGGGAGGAAAAACACTTTACACATGCTCAGAGTGCGGTGGACTGAGATGACAGAAAAAAGCTCTCAGCACAGAGACACAAAGACACAATCCCCCACCACCGTCTTTCTGTGCTGTCTTGGCTGCCCTTTGTACGTGCTCAGAGGCTCAGTCTTCTGAACTCCTTGCTTCTCTAGTTGGTCTGCAGACGCTCAGGGGCTCATCCTTCTGCCTGTTTTTTTGCTGAGAAGGCAGGTCTGTCTTGCGGATTTCCAGCACCTACTTGCTGAGTCTTGTCTGGGTTAACTCTGTACATGTTCAGTGGCACCTTTCTCCTTCCAAAGCACAAGCTCAGGAAGTTTAGATTGGCTCTTTTCATTCAGTGAGTTTGAGGCTTCTTTGGAAGGGACCTGCATGCTGGGCTTCCTCAGGGAGGCCTTCTCTTTGCCCCCCCCACCCCGTAGCCTTTTTTGCCTAGGGACCCCATATCTTGCTCCGCTGCAGGCGCCACAGGGAGCAGCAAATATCTGCCCTCCATCTTTCCCAGCAGCCCTTTTCTCCTCATTGCCTTTCCCAGCCCATTTTCTCTTTGCTAGATTGGCTGCACCCTCTTGCACTCTGCACATGCTCAGGGCTGTGCTGTCCCTCCAGTTCTGCGGCCGACGTTTGTATGCACGGGCCATCTTGCACTCTGCATATGCTCGCTGTTTTCATTTCCCACAGGTTTTTCAAATTCCCTGTCTATGGCTTTATGTTTACAGAGTAACTAGAATCCTGTTCACGACTCCTTTCCGGACCCCCTTTGATTGTCCTCTATAGAGTTGCCTGCAAATACTGTATTGCACTCTGCACACACCTAGAAACCCTCTCTTCCCCCTTCATTTTGCAAAGCCCCTTCAGTCGGCCTGTGCAGAGCATATGTGATTTAATCTTTATTTTGCAAAGACTCTGCAGCAACAGAGTGAGAAAGCAGGGTAGAAAAGCCAACTCTTCTTGTCATTTTGAGCAATATTAGGAAAGGCTGTTCATATATCAATACTTGCAAGGAATAGCTTGTCCTCTGCGTATGCTCAGAGACACTCTTTTCGAGAGCCCTAATAAGTGCCCTACCCAGATTTAGTTGCAATACTGGGCCATTCTGCAGACTTTGGCCCGCTTCGAGGCCTTTCAGGTGATGATGATGAAGCGCTACACAGTCGGAGGCGTTGCAAACGCTTTGATAAATAAATGGAGAAAACGGATTAAAAGCCGCCAGTGTTGAATCGCGCGCAGTGCGCATGCTCCTCGCGTCCGTCTCCCTCCGTCCCTCCCGTCTGCCCGAACCCGCGCAGGCGCACGGAGCCGGCGGCGTCTCCTCCGCATCTCCCTCGGCTTGCGGGGCTGCGGCCACGCCCCCGGCGCGCGGATTGGCTGCCGCGGCGCGCGGGCCGCGTGAGGGGCGTGGCCGGAGCCGTTGTGGGCGCGGGGCGGCCAAGATGGCGGCGGCGGCGGCGGCCGGGGGGGGCAGCGCGTCCCGCTTCTCGCTGCTGGTCGTCTTCGGCGCGGGCGGGGGCCGGGCGGGGCTGCGCAGGGCGGCGCTCCGGACCCTGGCGGACGGTGAGGGGGCGCGCGCGGGTGGGGCCGGAAGCGGGGCCGGTGGAGGAAGGGACCCCGGGGGGGCCGGAAGTGGGGCTCCAGGGCGCCGGAGGGGCCGGAGGAGGGGCGAAGTGGGGAGGGGGCCGTGGGGGGGCTGCTGTCGGGGAATGCGGAGGGGAGGGGCGAAGTGGGGAGGGGGCCGTGGGGGGGCTGATTTCGGGGAATGGGGAGGGGAGGGGGCCGTGGGGGGGCTACTGTCGGGGAATGCGGAGGGGAGGGGCGAAGTGGGGAGGGGGCCGTGGGGGGGCTGATTTCGGGGAATGGGGAGGGGAGGGGGCCGTGGGGGGGCTACTGTCGGGGAATGGGGAGGGGGCCGTGGGGGGGGCTACTGTCGGGGAATGGGGAGGGGAGGGGAAGTGGGGAGGGGGCAGGAGGGTGGAGGAGCTGTTCTCACCCCCCAGGAGGAAGCTGTAATAGAGGGGGGTGCAGCTGCCTTTTAGGCTTCAAAAGGGGGGGGGATGCGGCCCCTGCACCAGGACACCGCTGAGCCCGTCCACACCTTCAATCCGCCTTCGGAACGGGAGGGCCGCCAGCAGTGTTGGGTACAGCCGTTTTCCTCCCGCGTTACCTAACCCAAGCGTGGAAAGCGGGTTCAGCCTGGATTAAAACGTAGGTGTGGACGGGGCCCCTGCTCACGGGCGGGTCGCGTTGGGGCCGGAGGCGGCACCTGCGTCCCAGGCAACGGAAGTCAGAATGGAAGCGAAGTGAAAACGGTCCGAGTCCTCGGCTGATTTGAGCCCCTGCGCGTGTCGGTTAAGTCCTTGCGAGGACAGTCGGCCTCTGGTCCGCAGCATCAGGCGCCGCCTGGGCCCTCAGGGGCAGCCGGGTTTTGGGGGCCGTCGTTCGGCCGAGTGGACTTGGCTGCCCGGAGGGCGCGTTGCCCGCGGCAGGCAGAGGGTTGATGCCCCGACCCCTTAGCCCTGCTGCCCAGGGGCCGCCTCCGCGTGGGAATGCCGCCCGCCTTCTGACTTTGACAAGCAGCAGCTCCGCACGCAATGCCTCCGCTTCCGCTTTTCCAGCATTGGCCACATGTGCGGCGCGTGATCGGTGCTGGGGGGCCCAGTGGCAGTACGGAGGCCCGACGGGAGGGAGGGTTGCTGGCTGGCTGCAAGAGAGCTGGACAGCTTGGGGGCTTCTGGCCCAGGCCCACCCCAGTCTTGATCCAGGCGGGATCTGATCCTGGCTGTTTCACCGTTTCTTTTGAGCAAAACGTTCTGCCGCCGCTTCGTTTAGTCTTACGGCTGAAGAGATCTGTGGACGTGTGGCTTTTAACTTCTGCTTTTTTGAGTGAGGCTGCGGTCACACCTAAGGTTTAATCCAGCTTCAGTCCACTTTCAGAGCCAGAGGACACACCAGCAAAGTGGCCAGTAATTTTCTTTCCACATTATCTGTCCTAAGGGGGAATTTTCTGAGTTTTTTAACACTTGAGAAAAACAGCTCCTTGTCACTTGACTGATGCGTTCTCTCGCTGAAGCTGGATTAAACCTTCGGTGTGACCGCAGCCTTAGGAGCAGGGGCGTTCTGCCTTCTCAACAAATCGTGACAGAGGAGCACTGGCCCTTGTGCCAGATGGGATGCAAGGAGGGTTTGTGTGTGGGATCCGTGTGGGATTTCTTGTCGTGCGCAGGCTTGCGGGGCATGAAGCAGTTTTGAGGGGTGGGCTGCGTTTCCTGGGAGGAAGCTAATGTAGAAATCCCCTCTCAGCCGGGATGGAAGTTGCAGGTGCAGCGGCTTGCCAAAACCTGTGTGTTTGCTGCTGGGTGAGAGAAATGATTGGTTTTGCGGATTTCTGGTGTAGCCATATGCCCAGGGCACCCCTGCCGTTCCCAGGAAGTGAAGCTTGCCTTTCTGATGGCAGGGAGGGGCACTTGCTCGTTGCTTCTACCTGTCCCTCTGTGCTTGACAGCCGGGTCTCAATGTGAATCTCGTCTTACAAAGCCAGGCCGTTGGAGGCTCTGGGAAAGCCCAGGGCCGCGTGTATTGAGGCAGGCAGGGATTGTGCAAAGTAGCCAGTGTGTTGTGTTGGAAGCCCTAGAGGGGAGCTTTCACTCGTATTTCTAGTATTCTGGGATAAACCTATGTGTTTGGAGAGGATCCCTGATTGTAAGTAGATCTGGAGTTTTGCCTATGGAACTGATGGAGTTTTGAGTTCTGCTGCTTCCTCACGGCGTGGAAACTGACCTCCTCCTTTTCCAAAGCACTGTGCTGAGCGTTATGCAACCGAAGGCAACTCTGTGTCGCGCTGTGTGCAGGAGATGCCAAATGTTACACACACACACACACCAACACATTGTATAGCGGCTTTGGTTGTGTTGAGTTTGTGCACCAGGGTTAGGGTCTGTAGCTGGGCAGATGGGAGCTGGAGGGTGCCCCACATTGAGGTTCTTGGCTTTGTGCCCCATTCGGGCCCAGCATTTGCAGCTGGGCTCTTGGAAAGAGAATGCCCGTTCGTTCCTGCCAGGCTTCCGGTTTGCAAGCACGGCTCCTGTAGGTGACGCTACTCGGCGGCGAAGGATGGGTGCCCATGGAGCCGAGAGCAGCCTGGCAACGGCTTCCATCGTCTTGGGAAAACAAATTGCTTTTAATTGCTCCTTCCCCTGTGCGGCGCTGGAAAGAGTCTTGCCTTCCTGTAGCTGGAGGGTTTGCTTTCTTCATCCTAGCCGTGACTGAGTCAGCCTTGCAAGGTGCAGGCAGGTGGAGAGGAGACCTAGCTACACCTGTTGGGGTGTGTCTCTCCTGGCAGCCAGATGAACGTCTCAGCTACTGGCCGCCTGCGCAGAGCAGAAAAACTTCCCAGGTCTTTGCTTCCCCGCTTCACTTTCTGCATCTGGGTTCCCACCTGCGCTGCAGCCACAGCGGTGCCTGAACCTGAGCACCCGAGTTTCAGGTGCCTTGGGAAGCCCCAGATTCAGCGGAGGCCTCCGATCGAGGTTTCTTGGGGCAGTGGAAGCCTTTCCCATGAAGGGGTTGTGTAGAAATTAATCTCTTACCCCTTTAATGGGTTAGCAAAATGGAGTGAGACTGCAGTAAACTTCTCCACCCAAGCTTAAGATTTCTCCTTTCAAACCCACTTTCCTCTCTCTCTCCTTCCTTCCTTCCTTCCTTCCTTCCTTCCTTCCTTCCTTCCTTCCTTCCTTCCTTCCTTCCTTCCTTCCTTCCTTCCTTCCTTCCTTCCTTCCTTCCTTCCTTCCCCAAGGGCCAAGGCCCTCCCCAGTCTTGATCCAGGCGGGATCTGATCTGGCCAGGCCCCTTGGTCCTTGGAGACGAGCAGGGCCTCCTTATCCCGGGGGTGGCGGTTGGCGCCACTTCAGCCCTCCAGGAGCTCTGGGCTGCCCTTCCTGGCTGTGGGGTGACTCAGAGGGTCTTCCTGGAAAGAGCAAAGTGACCGGTGCCTCGTGGGTGCGTCAGAGGGTGCAGGCAGAGGTGGCGGAGTTCCAGGGCACTGCTGAGGCCTTGGGGAGTGGCGGCTGGAGGGGCATCTTGGCCAGCAAGGGCCGGAGCCTCTCGTGGCCCTTTGGGCTGTGGGCATGCAGAGCGAGTTGCGGAATATTCTTGCTGCCTTTGGGGTCCCTTCCAGGTGTTTGGGGTTGGGGAGGGCGAGGAAGCAGCGGGGACAACCGTGGAAAGGTCCCAGCTCCCTGAGTGGGCCAGATTCTCTGCTTGCTCTTCTGCTTCCTTGCCAGGCTCCCTCTTCCTGAACTGCAAACAGGAAGCAGCTGCCGCTCTCCTCTCAGTGGCCCTAAAGGCCGAGGGGCCACCGAGCCGGGGTGCTCCTGCGGGGTCCAGGCGGGCGGGATCCGTGATCAGGCGTCTTTTGCCAAATTGTTTCTCTCGGTCGGCCGGATTTTTAACGGAAGGGAAAAGCAGGGTGAGGGAAGTAGGAAGTCGGCTGGGCTGCCACCGGTGCTCCCAGGCGCTGGGCTGTGGAGAGCAGCCAGGAGTCGCTCTTCTCGCCTCTTGCCAGCCGCTCGCCATTGTTCTCTGGGCTTGTGGTTTCCTGGCTGCTTGCGGCGAAAGGCTGTGCGGGGAGATGCTGGAAGCCTTTGTTAGTTCGCTTCCTTCTGGCCAGCTGGCGGGCCAGATTGCTCCCTTCCGGTGCCCCCTTGGCCTGAGCAAAGGGGCTGGTGGCCTGGCACAGCTCTGAGAAAGGGAGGCAACTCCGGTGGGGAGGGCTGGAGGGCAGCTGCAGTAGCCTCCTCGCCTACCTGCCGGGGCTGCAGTGTGAGCTAGGGTTTTGCAACCTGCCAGCCCTCTGCCTGGTCGTGGGCGGAGGGTCCCTTGTGCATCGGAGCAGCCATTAGCTGGACTGTTTCACATGCCTTGCTTCCTGTGAATCCTTTGCTTGCAGCCCCAAAGAGAGGTGGGTGGGGATTGATGGGTAAAGTTGTCCGAAGGGACGCTTGTCTGCGGCCGGCAGGGAAAGGGGAGGCTGCTGGTGGCACCTGGTAAATGGAGCAGAGAATTCTGGGAAGCCATCTGAGTTTCAGGGGGCAGGCAGGTGCCTGGGAACAGGACCCAGCGCGGCTGAGTTGCACCAGGGCGGTCCGGGTGCGGCTGCCAGTGCAAGGCATGTTGTCTATCCCTCAGATGCGCCACAGAGGAAGTGTGCTCTCTTCCCAGGAATCCAGAGGCCCCAGTCCCCTCTGCCCCCCTGGCTGGCTTGGAAGAGAGATAAGATTTCAGCCTTTCCCTGCCACTCAGAGCTTGGGATTTCTGTGGCAGCCCCACCCTGCTGCTCGCCTGACTGGGGAGGCCTTCTAACCAACCCTCTTTCCCCTGGCCAGGCATCCGCTCCTGGGATGTCGACCTCACCACCTGCAACCTGGACCAGCAGCTCAAACTCTTTGTCTCCCGCCACTCAGCCACTTTCTCGGATATTGTGAAAGGTAAGGGGCCCGTGGGCTGCGGTGGGCAGGGGGCGGGGGCTGCTCAGAATGCCTGGGGCAAGACGGGAGGTCTGATGATAAAGGTTTGGCTCGCCCTGCTGGCCTTCTCTGCAGGGGTGCGGGACCTGTTGAGATGGCCGCCCTCTGTATCCCGGGCGACTTCGGAATGTTGTGGGAGATTTCCCAGTTGGCATAAGTGGGGCTTCGGCTGGGAGTCTGTGGGATCCCAACAGGAGGAAAGTTACCCGGTCACTGGCACCCATCAAGCACTTTGGAGCCAAGGGGCACGAAGCAGGAAGGGCAGCGGCTGTAGTGCAGCTCAGGAGAGACAGAACGGTGGCTGCTGTGGTGTCCTCAAGTGGCCGTCCAGCAGCACGAGGCTGGGGGACGTTTGCAGCTCGGTGCTGTCATCTGCAGCCACCCAGATGGGCATTTGGAGCCGCGTCCCCTGTGAGTGCCGGGGTGGGCACTTCCCTGGGCCCCGTTTCTCTCACGCCTTCTGCTCCAACAGCCCAGGGCGTGCCGGCCTCCTCCCAGCGAGCCTCACTTGGAAGCCACGGGCCACGTCTCCTGGTGGCTCACATGCAGCAGCTGCTTGTGTAGCGTCCTCAGGTGACCCTCCTTCTCGGCTGCTGCGTCTGTATTGCTGTTGGGGTGGGTCTGAAGTGCCCGCAGTTAGCAGCTGCTGTTTCCTCCAGGGCCAACCCACTCTGGTCCTCCAGGCTGAAATGGCGCCTTCCCTGCAGTTTCCCAAGGAAGGCAGCAGGCGGACATTCGCTTCCCACCTTCTGTCCCCTAAGCGCGTGGCAATGGTGGCCTCTGGGCCCTCGTGGAAGCTGCTCCTGGCCTGCGTCCCGGTGCCTTGCCTGCAGAGCTCCGGCAGGGAGGTGTGTGGATTTGAGAAGGGGCAGAGGGGAAGGGCAAGGCCTACGCCAGCGCCACCCTGCTGGGAATTCAGAGCACAGAGAGGATTAGTTGAAGCCCCCCCATCTTCAGCCACGTGCACAAGGAACAGGGTGCGAGGAAAGCAAAAGCCAGAGGCGTGAGAGTTGTTTCTGCTTTTGTAGCGTAGTGGGGAAAAGGCAAATGGTTGTTTTCCATTTTGAAGTAATCTTTCCCCGGAGGGAACGAATGGGATCCCATCTGTTTCTCTGCCGCCTTCGGCGTGGTGCAGGATCCCGCTCCAACTTTGCCCCAGGGGGAGGGGTGCTTCACTTGCCCTTTCTTCCAGGGGCGCCAAGGGGGCTTCCTGGGTCTCCTTGCTCCTGGAGGGAGGCCCTGCCTGCTGCAGTCACAGCTCCTCCCTGCAAGGCCCAAGGGGCCCTGAGGCTGCCCCGCCTGCCCCAAGGGAGAGGAGAGCCTGTTTTGTCTTGTGCACTTGGTGTTTCCAGTCCCAAGCAGATGCAAACGCCTGCGCTGCGTCAGAACTCTCTCTGCCCTGCCCTGCCCTGCCTGTGGGCCTCGTGTCTCCTCTCTCTATTTCAGCAAGGTCTTCAAAATAGGATGAGAGATGAGAGAGGGTGGATGGATGGATGGAGACCCAGCAGGCTCTGGGCCAGGGCCAGGGGCGGAGGGGCCACAGAGGAAACATGGAGGAACCACAGGACCTAGGTTGCTTCTTCCAGACCTCTGAGGGCTCCGGGAGCATGGGTGCCGGCCGGGTCCCTTCCGGGAGTGTGGGGTGCTCCCGTCTCCATCTCGGTCACTCCTGTCGCCCTCTGCAGGTCAACGTGCCCTCCACCACCGTGGAGATATCCTGGAGACCCTGGTGCTGCTGAACCCTTCGGACAAGTCCATCTGCGATGAGGTGAGGGGAGTTTGGGCCAGAGGCCACTTCCCTGAGGGGGGCACACTGAGTTTGGGTGTCTCTGAAGGCAGAAACTGCCTGGGATAATCCTCAGGCCCTGTTTGCCTGGCGGCTGATGGGCTCTGGCACATGAGGCCACAGGCTGCTTGTGTAGCTGAGCTCTCCTTGTCTCTACTCCCCCCCCCCCCCACAGCTCCGGAACCTAATCACGGACCCCTCCCAGGACAAGCTGGTGGTCTTCGCTGGGCCCTTCGTGGAGGTGACCGGGGAGGCGGTGCTGCAGCTGGGCACCTTTGCTCTGCGGGATTTCATCCAGATCTTTGCCGACAAAGAGGTGCGCCTCCTCCGTAGGGAAACAGGCCGCGGGCCGTGACTGGAAGGAAAACCCCAGAGCTGGCTTCCCCTTCGGCGGGCATATTTGTAGCCCCTTTGGTGGGCACGCGGCCCCACCCTATGCTGGGCTTTTGGGGAGGCACGTGGATTGCTGTGCTAATGGGTCTCTTGCCCCGGGGAGTTCCGCTGGCCCTTAGGGGCCCACGTGGGAAAGGGTGTAAGTCTTACAGGGTGACTTAGACTCCCTGCCCCCCAGCATCCAGACCTCTGGGCCAAAGCCTGGAGATGTGGCCCTCCCCTTGGTTGTGGGCCCCTCCGCATGAGAGAATTTCGGCCACCTCCCCAACACAGGTCCATGATTGCGACCTGGAGGCAAGGGGTGCAGGTGGTCCCCTTGTTCCTGGCTATGCAGCAGGAAGGGGGGGCATTGGGGGGGGCTTTGGGATGCCAGTGAGCAGGGGAGGAAGCATTTGAAACGTCTGGAGGGCAGGGAATCTGCTCGACCTCGGGGCGATTGGTCATTTGCCCCCCCCCTTTGTGCAGTGGGGCGGGGCGGAGGGCTCCCGGGCAAGATGCGAAGGGTCTTCACGGTCTTCTGGTCTCCCTCCCTCTCCCCGTTTTTCTCCCAGATTGGGGAGCTGCTGAGCTCCGCCGACCCCTGCGCCAAAACCCGCTTGACGGTGGTCTGCCCGGACTTTGGGGCTTGGAAGACGTGCCGGGCGGAGCAGCAGCACCTGTTGGATTTCATTGACCTGCGTTTCAACCCCGGCCGCGTCCTGCCGGAGATGGAGGGCCTGCAGGAGTTTGTGGAGTACCTCTCGGAGTCTCTGGACCCCCCGTCGCCCTTTGACCTCCTGGAGCCACCCAGCACAGTGGGCTTCCTGAAGCTCTCCAGGCCCTGCTGCTACGTCTTCCCCGGTGGACGGGGCGACGCCGCCTTCTTCGCTGTCAACGGCTTCAACGTCCTGGTGAACGGCGGCTCCAACCCCCGCTCATCCTTCTGGAAGCTGGTGCGTCACCTGGACCGGATCGACGCCGTCCTGGTGACCCACGCCGGGACCGACAGCCTGCCCGGGGTGAACACCCTGCTCCAGAGGAAGCTCGCTGAGATGGAGGAGGAGCCTTCTGCCCAGGGCTCCCAGCAGAGCGACTGGGCGAAGAACCTCATATCCCCCGAGCTGGGGGTGGTTTTTCTCAACGCCTCCGAGAAGCTGAAGGCCACTGAGGGCGACTCAGGCCTCCTGAAGAGCTGCGATGAGCTGCGGTTAACCCTCCACTACCTGGAGAAGCTGGGCATCAAACCCCACCCTCTCTGCAGGAACGTGGGGCCCAAGGTGGAGCCCATTATCCTCTTCCAGAAGATGGGGGTCGGGCGCTTGGACATGTACATCCTCAACCCTGCGAAGGGCAGCAAGGAGCTTGAGTTCCTGACACAGCAGTGGTGTGGCGATGGCTGCCCCAAGGGCTTGGAGGCGCCCCTGCATTGTGTGACCTCCGTCTGTGCCCTCCTCGTCTGGCACCCCGTGAGCCCCACGGAGAAGATCGTCCGGGTCCTGTTCCCCGGCTGCACGCCCCAGAGCAAGATCCTGGAAGGCCTGGAGAAGGTGCGGCACCTGGAGTTCCTCAGGCACCCGGTGGTCACGCAGAAGGACCTGGACTCCGCTTCCTTTTCTGCCCCTCTGATGAGGCAGAAGGGGGCCGGGAGTCAGGAGAGCGTCCGGTCCAGTTCCAGGCTGAGCCTGACAGAAGGAGGCCCAGGCTCCCTCAAGGAGAAGAAGGAAGCCAGGCTCAGCACGGCCAGGGACCGGCCCAAGGCGCCCCAGGAGGCGGAGAGGGCTGGGGAGGCCCTACCTGAGCAGGAGGCAAGGGCAAGACCCTGGAAGGAGAGGCCGGCTTCCAAGAGGGACGTGAAGAAGCCGCCCGCTAAGGAAGACACGGCGGTGCAGGGGAAGGAGGGGGCGAAGAGGGAGGGCAAGGGGGATCCTGTCCGGAGGGAGGCAGCCAAGAAGGAGGGGAAGGGGGAGGAGAAGGCAGTGAAGCTGCCGGCCAGGGAGCTGCGAAAGGGCTCCAGCGCCGAGGCAAAGAGGCCTCTGAACAAGACTGGCAGCATCAAGAAGGCAGCGACTCCTGCGCTCAGGAAGGAGGTGGAGAGGCCCAGGCCCAAGCCGGCCAAGGAAACAGCCCGCAGGCCACCGGGCGGCTCCAAGAAAAGCCCTGTGAATGGTTCCAGCCCTTGCCCAGAGAACTGGGGGCAGGAGCTGGAGGGGCAGGTTTATGGGGCAGATCCGGCCAAGGAGGGCCTCGCCATATCGGTATCGTGCCCTCTGGGCGGTGTCGGCTGCCACGGGAACGAGTTGAAGGCCACCCAGACCAGCGGGCACACAGGGGCGGATCCGGAGAGCCCCCAGCTGCTCCGGCACCTGGAAGGCGGTTCTCCTCTCCGACACAACAGCCCTCCATCCCCATTGGCCAAGACACCCAAGGGTGCCCGGAGCACCTACTTTGAGCTCACTCCTGCCGAGGCCCAGGCAGGGCCCAACCACTTCCCAGAGGGCGAGGAGGGTTGCGGCAGCTCTGAAGAGAAGACCCTGGAAATGATGTCTGCCTCCAGCTCTGCCCCGGCCAGCGCCGGCCACACACCTTTCCACCAGTCGCCCATCGAGGACGCTCTCATGGAGGAGGAGCCGGCGGCAGCTCTGATGAACCCCTGGAGGCCCGATGGCTCTGGGCCCCGGGCCTCCCAGGACACATCTAGCTCTTCCCAGGAGAAGCCCTCGGGGTGCCTGTCCCCCAGCCTCTTTCGCGATGACGCCCCAGACGTGTCGCCCACCATCACCACGCCGTCGCTGCCGGCCGAGGTGGGCTCCCCACACTCCACGGAGGTGGACGAATCGCTCTCCATTTCCTTTGAGCAGGTTCTGCCGCCCGTGAGCGAGTTTCCTCAGGAGGAAGGCGAAGGCTTCCTCCACGCGGCGAGGGGCTTCACCCCTGAGCCGGAGGCCCCCGGAGGGAAAGGCGGGATGTCCTTGCCCGTCCGACCCTGCCACTCTCAGCGGCTGGACGGCCACGTCTTGTCCCGGTGCGGCCGGCGCTCAGATTCCCCGCACGACGTGGACCTCTGTCTGGTATCCCCCTGTGAGTTTGAGCACCCCAAGTCCGAGCGATCTCCCTCTGTCAACTTCAGCCCCCGGGACATGTCCAACAGCAGCGACTTCTCCCAGGAGCTGGCCAAGCCCCTCTCGCACCGGAAGGGCCCGCGGGGCCGCAAGCCATGCCCCCTGCTGGACGAGACGCCGCCAACGTCTTTCAGCGAGTCTCTGCCCACCCTCTCCGACTCAGATGTCCCACCGGCCGCCGAGGAGTGCCCTTCTATCACGGCCGACGGGCTGGACTCTGACGAGGACCCCGAAGGCCTGGCCCGGATGCGCGACCCGCTCCCTGCTGCCCTGAAGGACCCCTGCCCGCTTCCCGCCCAGCCGGGCATCTGCATGGTGGACCCCGAGAGAGAGGGGGCAGCCAAGGTCAAGAAGGCCCAGAGCAGGGCTGGCTCTGCCCCCGCCAAGGCCAGCGCCCCCAACAGCCGAGCGAAGCCGTCCTCAGCCTCTTCAGGGGAGAGACCTGGCGTGCCCGCCCTGGGCAAAAGCAATCCCTCCTTTGCCTCCCGTGCCAGCGGCGATCACCGGACCCTTCTTGCCCCCCGGAGCGCCGGCCGATCGTCCCCAGCAGGTACAGGTTCCTTTGCGGTCCTCAGGGCTGCACTAGGCCCAGGCTGAAATCTGGGCAGGCAGGCGGGGCTCCTGCTGCTGTGGACGGGAGGGGGCTGAGCTGGGTTGTCCCTTCTCCCCGGATGAGTGGAACCAAGTCCTGGGTGGTTCTTAGCCAGAGCAGGGCAGAGGGGAAGTGGCTGGACGGGTGGCTTTTGCCACTGTTGATAAAAGGAGGGTGTCACGGGTGGTCAGATGGGTCTGGTGGTTGAGAAGGTCTGTAGGAGACCCACCGCGGCCTCTGCTATGTCCCTGGGAAAGCGGATGGGCTGAAAGCACCAGCAGGACTCCCTGGTAGGAGGGTGGTTCTGCTCTGGCCAAGGGTCCCACCTGCTGGTCGTGGGTGGGGCTGCAGCCAAGCCCTGGAACTGGGAGTGTGCTTAGCCAGGGGCAGGACTGCTTCCTGTGTGGCTGGCTGCACCCTGGGGAGATGTGGAGAACAGACGGGTCGGCTGAGGTCCTCCTGGCCGCCTTGGGTTCCTGGCTGCCGCCGTCTGCCCAGCCGCACCTCACCGTCTCGCCCCTCTTTTCCAGGCCTCAAGGCCGCCACGCCCCACGCCCCCGTGTACCTGGAGCTGGCCTACGTCCCGAGCGCGGCCAGCGCGCAGACGGTGGATGGGGAGTTCTTCCGGCACGTCCGCGCCCACTGCTACGTCATCAGCGGCGAGGACCACGTCAAGGAGGGCGTCATGAGGGGCATCCTGGATGCCCTCCTGGCTGGGAAGCAGCTCTGGGCGCACAACACCCAGGTGAGGCAGGTGGGGGGGTTGGAGGGGCCTGGGGTTTGTCTTGGTGGGGGGAGGGTCAATCCCGAGACAGGGATTGGTGAAGCAGCACCTTGTGCTCCCTGCCCACCTGCCGTCTGCCAGCTGATGTGGCCCCTGTGGCCCCTGGCTGTTCCTGGCAGGGGGTGGGATCCCGAAGCCTCTGGAGCACCTCTTGACCCTCTGCCCCTCCCGCCCAGGTGACCCTGATCCCCACCTTCGACTCGCTGGCCATGCACGACTGGTACGCAGAGACGCTGGAGCGGCAGCAGGACCTGGGCGTCACGGTGCTCGGCAGCAACAGCACCGTGGCCATGCAGGACGAGACCTTCCCAGCGTGCAAAGTGGAGTTCTGAGCGGCGTTGGGGCGGGCGGGCGGGCGGACGCCGGGGGACAGCTGCCCCTTCCCCTCTTGGCCTGCCGGGGCGTCCCCGAGGGCCTCCTTTGCCCCCTGAGCGCCAGAAGGCGGCAAACGCCCTCGGCCCTTCTGGCCCCAGGAGGCGGGAGAGCGGAGGTTGGGCGTCCGCATGACTCCCGGGCCAAGCGCCTCAGCTTGCCTGCCTGCATGTTCACCACCGGTTCAATATTACCGTGGAGGGGGGAGGCAGCTGCCTGCAGAGCGCGCTCCCCGGTCCAGAAGGCTCTCCCCCCTCCTGCTCCCGTGCAGGGCTGGAGTGGGGCGGGGGGGGGGGTCCGTCCACGCAGGGGGGCACGACTTGAGGGTGGGCTCCTTCCCTCTTCCCGCGCTCCCGTGCTGGAGAGACTGGCTGTGACCCTGGGAGCGAGACGGGACACCCCCCCCCCGGAATGTCGTCCTCCGCCCGCTGTGCTCGCTTGCCAGGGCTGACGGGCTCGGCCTGGGGGTTCCCCGGGTCCCGGCCTGCCCTCCCCCAGCCGACCCCTTGGCCGTAGAGGGGCCCCTTGGACTCTGGCGCCCCCCGCCTGCCTCCCTCCCCACCCTCCGGAAATCTCTTCTACCTCTTTGTGTTTGAGAACGTCTGTGCAGCGCTGCGCCTTCCCGCACCTTGGTTTCGCTCCGCCTGCGTTTCGTTCTTCCAAAATCAGCCCTGTGGAGGCAGCCAAAGTCGCCCCGGCCCCCTCCGGATGGTACTTTGGGAACGTCTTTATTATTTTTATTTTTGTTATTGTTATTATTTCCGTATTTGAAGGATCCCGGTGGGGGGAGGCACGCACACACCCCGCCGCCTTTGCAATGTGACACTAAGTTTTTGTTCCTGAAGGATGAAGGAAGGTGCATTCCCCTCGCCTGTTTTGTATTTTTTTTCTACAAAAAAGAGACTTTGAGTACAGGATTTTTTTTAATTTACGGGGTGCCCTTCCAGGCAGCCTTTCTGTGATCCCAGCTGAGGAAAGAGGCGCAGCAGGAGAAACCAAGCCTGTGGTCATCGAACGATGCCTGGGGAGGCGGCCTTGGTGTGGGGCGGGAAGGGGACCCCGGCCGGCCGGCCGCCACCGCTTGCGGTTTGTCTGTCCTGCCAAGTGAAGGAGCCAGTGGCCGGATGCAGCCCGTCCCCCTGTCTCTGGTCTGGGGGTGGTGCTGAGGGAGCCCTTTATCTGCTCCCACCCCCAGTCTTTGGGGGAGAAAGTTGTTGTCTTGTAGCTTTGGCACTATACTTCGTTGACGCACTCACAATGTTGTGTATATATGCACACAAACAAAATACACTGTGTTGAAGCCTGTTGGGGGGGGAAGCAAAGCATTAAACGGAAATAGGTCCACCAAGCCCTGTGTGTTTTTTTCAGACGTTCATGGGTTGCCCCCCCCCCCCCGTAGGATGTCTCGCTGCCCCTCTGCCGCACTTCTCCAAAGGGGCCTCCTGGGCTGGCCGGACGGGGTGCCCGGGACCTCCAAGGCCTCGTGGCGGCCTGGGGAGGGGCAAGGGCGGTCCCTCGGTGTTGCTTCTGCTCTGGATCCCGTGGCAAGAACCGTGGGCCCTGGACTGCTCAGTGCCTTGGGCGGGGGAAAGGCTGGGAAGAGAAACTAGGCCCGGGATAGGAGGGATGTCAGAACAGCCCCCCAGTCTGCTGCAGGGGCGAAGACTGGCAAAGTCTCCCCTTGCCTTTTGGAGGTTAAAACTGCGCCTGGAGCCCCTTCTGAGCCCCAGGCGGCTGTGGACGGCTCTCGGTCTTCCTCCCCTCGTGTTTGCTACGTGCCGTGACTCTGTGACTCCCCTGGATGGGGTTTTGGGGGCACCTGGCTGCTGTCATGTGGTCTCCTCGGCCAGGCCTTGTGGGTGGCTTGTGGGGAGGAATTCGAGGCACCGCGAGAGGGGAGGCGGAAAGTGGGTGGGTCGTGGACGCTCTGCCTTGTGCCCCCCCCCCCAGCTCTTTTCGCCCCATGCTGTTTGGGAGCTGTTTGGGTGTGGGCCTGAGCACACAGACAGACGGCTCTCCTGCCTTCCGCCCCCCACCCATTTAATTTAATTAGTGGGCTCCGTTGCCATTGGTTGGACACCCAGAGGAGCCCAGGGATGAAGTGGGAGCGTTCCCATGACAACCGGCTGGGAGAGGAAAGGATGCTGATTTGGGAGCCTCCACAGCAACCAGCGAGAGGGACTTGTGGAGGTCTCGGAGGGGAGGGGAGGGGAGGGGAGGGGCATTGCAGCCCCAACGCCTCCCTCCTTTTTTGCTGCCTCACTCTCTTCCCTGGACTGAATTTCTTGCCTGCCCTTTAGCCAGAACGATCCTGGCCTGGATCTCGAGGCTGTAACTGAATGCAGTTAATTTCTTAGAAACCAAGCGGCACTCAGGACTTGCGGTCTGCAGAATGTGGCCTCGGGTGGACGGGCGTGTGGGGAAACCTGGTAGAAGGTTTCTTCTAAGGTGCTTCAATATTTACCTCTTACCTGGTAGCTAAACCTGTCCTGGGAACGCGAGATGAGGGTGAGCTGGGATGGGAGGCTTTTGAACTGCAGGCAGCAGCCCCCCCCCCCACATGTAGGTCTTTGCCCAGAGCCCCTCCGTCCCCTAATAGCCCCCTCCCGCCCGGAGTCCTTGAGACCCCCATGGTGTCAGACAGCACATCCCAAAGATGGTGGGGAAACTGGGCCCCTGGATGTCCCGTCAGAGGGAGACAGGGTGCTCAGCCTAAACCTGCCTCCTGCAAAGCTCCACCTCTCCCTTCTGCCCACCCAACAACCCTGCGATGTCGGCCGGGTGGGGCCGAACTAAGAGGCAGAAGCGGCTGCAGAGTCAGGGGCAAGGGAGAGGTGGCTGCAGAGACCCCCTCCTCATTCCAGGTGCTTTTCGGCTGGGGGCCTCCTACCCCCGTCCCCAGGATCAGCCAGACCTGGGCCCTTTCTGCACTTGGCCTTTTCCTGGAATATATCTTGGGATAGGGGTCTCTCGTCTGCATACTAATGTAGTCTGTGGTAGGCCTCGCTTGGTGCCTGCCGTAGCCTGCGTGATCATGCAAACAGCAGGCCCTTGTTCTGGGATATAATCCAGAATAAGGCTAAGTGCAGAAAGGCCCCAGGAGAAAGAAGCGGGAAGGCATCAAAACAGTTAACCCGCCCCCCAGGCTAGAGTCTTCCGCCAAGATGCAAAGAGCACGGCGGGCCTTCTCATGGCCGCCTGGCCAGCAGCTTGACCTGTAGGGTCTCTGCCTGATTCCAGGCAGGCAGTCTTCGCACCGTCCCCACGAGGTTCACGTGCAAAGCAGAATCAAGCGCCTCTCATGCGGTCCTTGATGGCTGAAGAAACCGCTTGCTCTTGATGCACCTTGTTTTTTTTTGGGGGGGGGATCCTTTAGGAAAGGAAAACAGAATCCCAGAGGCAGAGGGAAGACTTCTGAAGCCCCTCTCCCGCCCCTCTTCATGCCGTGCCCTCACCAGTGCGGAAGAGCAAAGGGCACAAGAGGCTTCGGTCAAAAACGACCTTCATGAAGCGCCTGAATCGCTTTGGGGGGAAATCAGCCGTCGTGCCCAGCCTGGGGCTTTGTATTTCCATGCGGAACGTGGAACTGGAGCAAAATGCGTCACCAGTGGTGACAGCGCCTATTGTTTGGCCAAGCATTTTCTGTCTTCACCCGAGACTGGCGACGGTGCTCTCGCAGGCTCGGCCCTTTCAGCAAGACAACCACTCAGCCCAAACGGGCTCAGATTCTGCAAAACAGCACCTGCTGTTCCTCTCCTCACCTGCAGGCCACGTGCCTTCCCCCTTCCTCGGGGACTCAAGTCAGGGCCGGTTCGGGCACACGCTCTCCGGCGCATGAAGAAGAAGCAACAGTTTGTCTCATAGGCTTTGCTCCCCATCGAGGGACCGATCGCTGGCAATTTGCACGGGAAAACCTCTCTTGCCTGGGCGCAGGTCCGCTGTCTGGCCCGGGCTGGTTCTCATAGACCTTGGCGGTGTCTGATGGCAGCCTGAAGAACAAGGAGAAAAGGTTAAGCCTGGAGGGTGAACAGACGTGCACATGGCTGCGGCCTGAAAAATGAGAATCTCAGTGTGGTGGCTTTGAGGAAGCATAGGCAGCCAGGGTCATCGAAGTGAAATTTTCCACCTGGCAGGAAGAGGACCAGCCCTGGGGGGGCCGCCGCTGCCGCCCTCCCTGCCCTTAATTCGCGAGGGCTGAAGAGCACCCAGTTGCCACGGGATCCCAGGGCGTCCAGACGGGCCTGTGGATGGTGCGGGGACGTTGCTTTCTTTGAAGGTTTGTTCGCACGTTCATTGTCCTCTTTTGCCACCTGGCCTTCCTGTTAGGTCACAGGGGGTTATTTTTATTTCCTTTCATGTTACAGTGATCGCTTCCTAAATGTCTCCTTATCGTTTTCTGTCTCTTCCACGGCTGTGTGTTTGTTGTGTGTTGCGTGTTTGAAAATAATCTCTTTCCTGTTCCTTTCTTGGATTTGCAAACATCCTTCTTGCGGCTTTTCCATTTTCCACCCAATGCCATTTGAGAACAATATTGATGGATTCTTGAAGAAAAGAAAGGCTGGAAGAGGCTTTTTTTGGGAAGGATTTTCAAGAAGACATGACCTTGCAATAACTACCCAGATAGATTGCCACTAGCTATAGATGCTCTATCACGCATCCTCTGTTCGGAGCGTTAACAGTTTGGCATCTCAGTACATTCGCAGCCAGCCACGGACAGGTTTCTCTCAGTCCTATTCTCTAACCATCATATTTTTTAAAATAATAAATCTAAAATTATCCTCTGGATTTGGGAAAATTGGGCAGCTGCTCCTTTAAATATGCAAATAAGCTTCCTGGGGTCCGGGCCGTGCGGACAGGAGAGAAAGGAGGAACCCCAGGAGCGGCGTTGATTGACGGCCCGGCCAGCCAACCCAGGTTGAGCCTCGCGCCCATTGAGGAACTGAGAACCTGCGGAGTCCCCGCCCCTTCTCACTCACCCCCGCCTTCACGGGGGGGCTCTTCCCGCCCCCCTTTTTTGTAAAGGGGACGAAAGCGAGACAGGTGTGGAGCGGGAGGAAGGTCAGTGCATTATTCCCAATTGCCAGCCCTTTTTGCACATTTGGGGGGAGAAGAGGGGGAGGCAGGCGCCCCTGTTGCTGGCGGGGCCCCCACCCGTGCCCCCCCAATAAAATGCAGCATTGTCACAGATGCCTGCTCCCGAAATTCCAGATCAAAGGGACCCCCCCCCCCCCGTTGCAGTGCAAAATAAACAGACGACACCGAGGCTGTTTGGGCATGTTGGCGGGGGGGGCGCCGCCCTAATGGGGGGGGCTGATGCATCCCCTGGGGAAGGGCTGCGGCGCCGCTGGAGGGGGGGCTCCCGTTCCCCCCCCGACATCCTCCTCCCTGCGCGCGGGCTTTGCAGCGGCGGCGCCCTGGGGGAGCGGCGGGGGGAGCGGGAACGCGATCTGCGTCCGCGCGCGCTTTGGGGCTCCCCGGCTGGCTTGCCACGGGGGGGGGGGGCGCGGCTGGTCCTGGCAGGCCACACGGGCGGGGCCCTCGGCTCCCCCCCCCGCGCCCCCCAGCCCCTCGCCGTCGCCCCCTGGGTGCTGCGGGTGGTGCTGGGATCGGAGCAGAAGAGCCGTGCGGCGCCACCAGCAGCAGCAGCCCGGCGGGGGGGGGGGGAGTGGAGGGCGGGGGGGGGCAGCCTTAAGATGGCAGCAGCGTCAGGTGCGTCGCTCCCTCTTCTGCTCCCGCATTGCTGGGCAGGTATGGCGATGGCGGAGCATCCTGGGGGGGGGAGAGAAGCCGGCGCCCCCCCCCGCGCTTCTGCCTGCCTCCGACGGGCTCAGGTGCCACAGGTGGCCCAGAGGCGACGTCCCGCCTCGGTCGCGCGCCTGCCGGGCACGCCTAGCGGGGGGAGCACGGGCGGGGCGTCCCGAGGGCCCCTGTCCAGCGCCCTCCCGAGGGCCGGCCGGAGAAACGCCGCGCACCGCGACCCGGGCCGGCCGGGATGCCTGTGCGCCCCGTCCGCGGCGCTGCCCGGAGCCCTTTGCCGCAGCCGGCGGGCGCTGCAGGTGGGGCGGGCGGGCGGGCGCCGGCGTTGCTCCCCGGTCTGGCGCCGCGCGGGGCGGGCCGGGTGCGGCAGGGGGCAGCGGCCGCCAAGGCGAGTCCCTGGCGTGGGCTGATGCGCGTGGAGGGCGGACGGGGCAGCCGGAGAGGCGCGTCGCGGGGGACTCTGCCGGCGTGGCGACGGGACGGGACGGGGCCGCGCTGGGTCTCTTGCGCTCCGTTTGCCTTAGCAGGGCCGGTGCGGCGCTTCCCTCCGGGCGGCTGAGCGGGCGAGCGGCTCCCTCGGCGGGGAGAGGAGGCGCATCCCGGGGGGGGCGGCGGGGGATCTCGGGCGAGGAGAAGCGGCCCGAAAGGAGAGCCGGGCACGGGATTCCCTTCGCACCCAGCGCCCCTGGGACCCGGCGAAAGACCTGCGATGCCCCCGGGAGCCACGGAGACGTCTGAGCGCCCTGGTCCCCTTTCCGGGCAGGGCTGGGGGGGCTCCCTGGGGGGGCAGGAAGAGGCGCTGCTGAGGCTGGCCGGGTATCTCAGACTGGGGGGGGGGGTCAGGCCTCAAGCCCGGTCCTCGGGAGCCCTGGCCGGTGGCCAACGGTGCTCGGAGCAACTGCGCCAACTGCTTCTCTCCGGGGAAGAGCTTTTGGGGTGTCCTTGCAGCTGGACATGGAGACGGGGCGGCTTGAATTGGGCCTGTTTGGATTCTGGGATGCCCGGGGGGGGGATTTTTAATCCCGTGGGGACGGCCTCTCCTTCTGCCACCTGCCCATGCAGAGGCCAGGCGGTTTTCTGTGCATGGGCTCTTCCTCCAGCAAACCCACCTGTGCACTGAGATCTCAAGGAGAGGCCCTTCCTGGAGCTGAGGCCTTCTCTGTGGTGGCCCCTAGAGTTTGTTAAAACCTTGAATTGGGCTTGGCGGCTTCACCAGGCGCCTACATTGTATACTTTTCCGTGCCTGGTGAAAACACATCTTTTCAGCCAGGCTTTTCCCATCTAAATAGCTTCCTCAGGGTGCTGTCCTGATGGGGTGGGGTGGGGTGGATGAGGCGTGTTTTATTCTTATTGTAAGCCACCCTGGGACCATTTGGTGAAGGGCAGAGTATTATAAACTTATTAAATAAATAATAAACGGGCACAGTTTTCTTGGCAGAGGTACAGCGGTGATTTGCCATGCCCTATCCCTGGGGAGAGGCTGGTTATTGGACCAGCTGCCCTTCGTTCCCCTCCTGTGTCGTTTGGTTTGAGGAAAGCAAGCTCCCGCTGGACACCCCGTGCCTTGCGGGGGATTTCCTCAGCGTGGGAGTCGCTCTGGTTTGCCTTTTGGACATCTTCAGCCAGGGCTTCCAAGAGATTGATTGGTGTGGAAAGGGCTCTGTCTGCAAAATCTCATTTCGTGGGTGCATCAAATTCTCCCAAACCCCCGTTTGTTGAGTTAAGTTTCAGCACAAAGCAGTTTGGCAGATTTGGGTAAGTGTTCTGTTTCTAGGACAACTGGGGAGAAGGAACAGGCATGTCTCAGGTGGAGGCCGTGGCCAGGAGCGCCTGTTCCCAACCGCGGCTGGTGCGCCAGTTGAAGCCCTTTCTGGACAGAGATGACTTGGCCACAGTTATCCATGCTCTGGTAACCTCCAGACTGGACTATTGTAATGCGCTCTACATGGGGCTGCCCTTGAAGACGGTCGGAAGCTACAGCTGGTGCAGAATGCGGCTGGTAGACCGCTGACCAGGACAGCTGGCCAGATGTGCATCACGCCGGTCTTAAAAGAGTTGCACTGGCTGCCGATTCACTACCGAGCCCAATTCAAGGTTTTAACTTTAACTTATAAGGCCCTAAATGACTTGGGACCCAAATATCTGAAGGAACACCTGCTCCCATATCAACCTGCCTGTGCCTTAATAGGGGAGCCCCTCCTGGTTGTCCCAGCACCTTCAGCAGCAAGGGGGGGGGGGACCCGGGAGAGGGCCTTTTCAGTAGTGGCTCCCGGACTGTGGAATAGTCTCCCCCTTTACTGCACAAGTTCAGGAAGGCAGCAAAGACAGAGCTCTTTGGTTAAATGGGAATACGCTTCCTTTTCCCACTTGCAGATACTATTGTTTTAATACATACTGTTGTTGTTTTAACGACGTTTGATTTTAGATGTTGTTACCCACCCGGAGACCTTTAGGTATAGGGCAGGATGAAAATGTAAATAAATAAGTAAGATAAATAAATAATTTTCTTTCCCCAAGATTGCAGAGGGTTGGGCGAGATGCCCCCTGGGTTCCCTCCCGACCTGGTTGCTCTGTGATTCCGACCGCTCGTCCTTCCCAGCAGCTCCGTTTAAAAGCATCCTCACCCCCGTGGCGGAGCTGGCGCTCGCGGGCTCCCCTCCCTTGCCGCCGTCTGTACGCCACGGGGCCCAAGGGACCGGCTTCTGAATCCAGAGCGTGTCAGGTTGCCCTGGAAGAGAGATCAGGTAACAAGGCAGGTCAGGCGCAGCCCTGGCCCTGTTCCACTTTGTGTGACGCTCCTGGCTTGGAAAAGGGAACGTTCTTGGTTCCTGTGGATCAGGTCCTGGCTTCCGTTTTGCTGCAGATTTTTGCCCCTGACCCGTTGGGCCCGGTGAGCAGTTAGAGTATCGGACTCTTATCTAAGAGTCTCCTGGTTCGATCCTGCGCTCCCCCACAAAGCCAGCTGGGTGACCTTGGGCAAGTCACAGCTCTTTTCTGAGCTCTCACAGCCTCACCTGCCTCACAGGGTATCTGTTGTGAGAAGAACAGAAGGTTTGTTCCCTAAAGGATGAGAGCAGAAGGCTTGTAGGCAGCTTTGGGTCCCCTTAAGGGTGAAAGAAGCAAAGTAGGGAAGCAAAGGTTCTTCTCTGCTGCTCTCTGCAGTTTCGTGCTTTTCCGTCTGTGATCTTACACAAAACGCCCACGGGTGGGAACGTGTGCTTTGGAGCCGAGGAAAATTCCGTCTCAAAACTGTGGGGACGGATCCCTCGGTCAGCCTTCAAGATCTGTCCCTAAATGGAGAAGCCCCAGCAGGAGAGAGAACCTCCCAGGGAACTGGGAGAGGAAGGCTGTCCTTGGCCTTCTGGCTCCCAGGGTGTCCTGGGATTTTTATTTAGGTTTGGAGGAAGGAAAAGCCGATCCAGTAGGCGCCCAGAGAGAGCTGAAGCCACACAGACCTTGTGGGTTGCACCACGACCAGAAGGGCGGCTCTTTGGTGATCAGGACACAGGCAGACAGAGCAGGACACTGAGATGCCGCCGGCCAGCTGGTCGTGACTGCAATCTGGCGTAAATTCCCCGGAAGGAAATGCTGCTTAGCGCCTCGCCTGGCCCCTCTCCGGGCAAACACAGCAGGCCTGCTTCACAGGTGACCTTAGCACCAGCTTTGGGGGTGTTCAGTCGGCCGGGGAAAGAGAGACCTGCTGACCTAGCAGGTGGAGGGACAGTTCCAGGTCAAGAGGCCTTCCAAGTGGTGCAGCCCTCAGCACTCCTCACCCACCCTGGGGCTCCTTCGCCCTAGGTGCCCCCTGAAAGCAGGGAGGGCACCGTCCAGGCTGAGGCCACAGGCCTGGGGGGTGAGCATTTTGGGAGGGGGGGTCCCTGCTTGGGAAGTTCTGAAGCCAAGGGGAGCAGGTTCCATTGGACTCCTGGGTGGGGAAAGGGCTGCCACCTCAGGAGAGGTGGTTGAAGTGCTTGACAGGTAACTGGAGGTGCTAATGGGCTGCAGGGGGGGCAGTAAACTGCAGCTGAATCCAGACGAGACGCAGGTGCTGTGTGTCATAGGGTCTTGGGTCAGCATAGTTGGGAGGCACCCTGTCCTTGAAGGGACAGGAGTGAAATTGGGTGTGTGTGTGTGCTCATGGACTCTGTGCTGATGCTTGAAGCCCAGGTGGAGGCCGTGGCCAGGAGCGCCTACTCCCAACTACGGCTGGCGCGCCAGTTGAAGCCTTTTCTGGACAGAGATGACTTGGCCACAGTTATCTGGTAGCCTCTAGATTGGACTATGGCAATGTGTTCTACATGGGGCTGCCCTAGAAGATGGTTCGGATGCTGCAGCTGCTGCAGAATATGGTTGCTGGGTTGCTGTCTGGCACAGCTGGCCAGATGCCATCACAACAGTCCTGAAAAAGTTGCATTGGTTGCCGGTTCGCCACCGAGCCCAATTCAAGGTGTCTCACTTATAAGGCCCTAAATGACTTGGGCCCCAAATATTCGTGTCTTAAGATGTGGAGGGGAAGCGCTCCCGGTTGTACCACTACTCACAGCAGCAAAAGGCGTGGGCACCTGGGAGAGGGCCTTCTCAGTGATGGCTCCCAGGCTATGGAATAGGCTCCTTCACTGTATATGCTCGGGAAGGCGGTAAAGACGCACCTCTTTGCTCTGGCCTTAAACGGAGACACGCACTCCCCTCCCCTTTGCAGACACTGTCGTTTTAATCAATGCTCTTATCAGTTTAATACATTTGATTTTAAATGTTGTTACCTACCCTGAGACCTTTGGGTGTACGGTGGGATAGAAATATCAATCAATCCACCCATCCATCCATCCATCCGCCTTCCTCCAAATCTGGTCCTTGAGGGTACCAGGCTGAGAAATCCCCCCCCCCCACACACACCCTTCTAGGAACCTCCTGTGCAGACAGCGAGGTGGTCCTCTGGACTGGGGGGGGGGGTGTCGCTGGTTTCCCAAGGCTGCCTCTCCTCTCCCTGAGCATTTTAATGAGTTTTGCGCTCCAAATTGCGCCGCTTTGATCATCCTGGTTGTGTTTGGGGTTGTTTCTCCAGGTAGTTTTGTAAACATGAAGCGTCCTGTCGGAGCGCTTTGAAGCCCCACAGGAGGATCTTGTCGCTGGCAGGAACAGGGGGGGGGGGAAGAGAAGTCAGGAAAACAGGCTGGATGGCAGTTTTCAAGGCCCAGGGTATTCTTTGCTTTCCTCCCCCCCCAAAAAAAAGACAGTCCCACCTTAGGTGCCTCTTGCAAAGGAATCCAGAGGCCCAAAGGGTGTCAGGAGGGGTGAGGTGGGTGTTTCTTAAGAAAACAAGAGCATCAGAACCTAAGAGGAGCCCTGCTGGACGAGGAGCCAAGGATTCTGGCCCACCAGTTGCTTCTGGGCATCTCAAGCAGAAGGCAAGACCCTCACCTGCTCTCCACGCCCTGCCAGTGGTCCTTAGAGGCCTCCTGCCTGTCTCTCCCACCTGGTGGATGTACCTGGCATCCAGTCCAGGAGCCATTGATCCACCTGTCCTCCGTGAATGTGCCCAACCCTTCCTTAAAGCCATCCAGGCTGGTTGCTGCCACCCCCTCTTGGGCAGCCAACTCCACAGACCGAGGACCCTCTGGGTGAAGCAGTCCCTGGCCGCTCTCGGGCTTGACCCCAATAAAACTCTCTTCTGGCGCAGTTTCAAAGGGGCCGGCCGCCCTTTGGAAAGGGAAGGAATGTGAGGAATCCCAGGAGCCCAGGAGAAGGAGGTCCCTGTCTCGGGGGGGGGGGGAGTGACGCGGGGGCAGGATCTTCCCTGGTTTCGGTCAGGCGATCCCACTTTCCCTCTAGCCTCCCTATGGAACGGGCGTTCAAGACACTCATAGAGCTGCTGGGTCAAAATCCTGATCCCTGAGTGAGGTAGGGGCACCTCTTGGTGTGTTGGGCCCCCCCTGAAAGGTGGGAGGGGTTTGCCGTCCCCTTGAGAAGCGGCCCAGAGCCGTTGTCCGCCAGTACTCGGGGCTGCAAGTCACCGTCTGTCTGGGTCGGCCGAAAGAGGGGAGTCCGGTCTCACCCCAGACTTCAGAAGGGAAGGCCTTGTTCTGGCCTTTGTCCTTCTCCGTCCTGGGAAGACATGGTTCTGTTTCTGTTTCCCCCTCCAAACGGTGTCCCAAAGTGCCCCCCCCCCGACTGTGGAGGGTCTGTCTATGGATGGGCTTCCTACCGCCAATGGGTTGGGGGTCCTTTGGCAGGGACCCCTGCAGAACAGGCGGCGCACTGCTGTTTTGTGCAGGGACGCTTGCGCCCAAAACCCCACACGCACAGCAGGTGTGTGCGCAGCCCTTCTGCAGGCCCATCAGGATCTTGGCTGGAGTGTTTCTGTTTTTCAAAAAAAGAACAAGTTTCTAGCCCTCGTGGCTTGGGATTAAGAGGGAGATGTTTTCAAACCAGCCCTGGCCGCCTTGTTTTCAGGGTGGCTTCTAGGAACTCATGAGAGATTCAGAAAAAAAGGCACGCTCCTCTTTCCCTTTCAGGCCTGGAGTTCCAGGGGATTTTGAACTTGGGTGGCACCATGGGACTCTCCCCCCTCAACCCTTGCTGTGCTGCCTCTAGAAGCAGCAGTTTCCTTGCGGGTTTCTTTGGGGTTCTGGCAGAAATCCCCGTGGCTGCTTCTGGCTTTGCGTGGTGGATGTTTGTGCGTGGGGCGAACACGCATCACTGCTTGGACCCTTCAGGAGGCAAAGCCTTAAATGCCGACCTCCTCTGGGTGCTTCAAGCATCAGGATTTTGCTTTCTAGGCTGTCTGCAAATAGCCACTCAGTTGGGGAACAGCTGCTGACCACTGTTTTGTGCAGGCAGGGCCCCTTTCTAGAAGAAAAACAAGGCAGGAATATCATGGACTTTGTGTGTTAAGATTGGGGGTTGTGACAGAGGCCTGAGCTTCTGCTCTTGAACACGGGGGGCCGATATGTGGTTCTTATGGATGCCGTTCAGAATGCGGGTCACTGGGTGGCCACCTGTCCCCCAGGACTAATTCCTTTGCCACACTGTTTTACACCGATTTGGAAATTTGTGGAATTGCCTGGGGTGGTGAAAGCCTGTTACTCTCCTGTTTTGGGCATAATTGCTGGATCTGAGACTTGGGCTGCGGACACACTTAAGGTTTAATCCAGCTTCGGTCCACTTTTGGGGTCATAGAAGACATCAGCAAAGTCACAAGCTGTTATCTCTCAGGGTTAACTCCGAAAATTCACCTTTGGGACAGACAATGTGGGGAAAAAACTACTGGTCACATTGTCGCTCTGAAAGCAGATTGAAGCTGGATTGAACCTTAGGTGTGACCGCAGCTGTAGCAAGGCCTTCTTTTCATGCTGGGCACCAAGTCCGTGGCCTTGGGCAGGACTTGAACCCGTGGCTGGAAAGATTTCTCTCGCTGTGCCCCCCTTTTGTCCGCAACCCTTTGAGGCTCCACTGGGCTCCACTGCCTGCTTTCGGTGGGGACTGTCAGGTGCCCTGCGGAAGCTTCTCTGCACTCTCAGTTTCGAGCCGAGTCTGATTGGCGAAGACGCCGAAACGGGAACTAGGTTTTGCATGCCGAAAGGCGGGTGGGTAGACCTGGCTTCCTGGTGGCTTTAATCTGCCGCTGCTTCTTCCCCAGGTCCTTTCCGGCATGAAGGAGTGGAGAGAAGGAGCCGGCGCAAAGACTCTGCCTCCTGCCGCTGCCGCCGCCACCGCCACCGGGTGAGTGACAACAGGCAGGGCCTTTTCCCCACAGGCCCCGACTTCTTGGAGCAGAAACCGGGAGGAGGGCGCAGCTGAATTTTCACATCTGTTCTCCTCTTTTTTTGTTAAAAAGCCCCCTGGGCTAGCTTTGGGCAGGTGCCCCGAAAGCTGGGGAGGGGTTTAGGTCAGTAACGGACTGCCCCACTTGCACACCCGCGAAAAGCCCAGGCCGACAGCGCCACGTTGCTGCTGCGCTTTCTCTCCTCTGTTTCCTGTTTCTCTTTCGCCCCCAGCGCGTGGGCTGCTTTGCCTCTGCGCGGCCGTGAGCCGAAGACGGCCGTGGGGAGACCTTGCGCCCTAGTGGAGAAGGAGAGAAGCGGAGCGTCCGTGCTCCCGGATTCCTGGCTCTGCGGTTTCCGTGCTCACCGGCTTTGGGAGACGGGCCGGACCAGATGGGCTGCGGCCTGATCCGGCAGGGCTCCTCTGAGGTGGTCACGGATGCCAATTCATGTGGCCAGAACTGAGGGCCGCCTCGTGCAGCCGTCTCTGCAAGGGCGCTGTCCAAAAGAGAGTGGCGTTTTGAACAGGTCCTTATGCGGAGAAAGAGCGTAGGAACCTGTTGCACTCACAAGGGCTGTGTTCGCACCTAAATTTTAATCCGGTCTCAATCCACTTTCAGAGTCAGAGAACGTATCAGCAAAATGACTAGCCACCCCCCCCCCCCCCCATACACTTCATATAACCCAAGGGTGAGTTTTCTGAGTTAGATAACCCTAACCTTAACTAGTCTGGTCTTGTGGTTAGAGGGCTGGTTTCTCCACAAAGCCAGCGGGGTGACCTTGAGCTAGTCACTGCTCTCTTTTGAGCTCTCACAGCACCAGCTGCCTCAAAGGGTGTCAGTGGTGGGGAGAAGACTAGAAGGTTCGTCAGCGGTTTTGGGTCCCCTTAAAATGGGTTGGAAAAGCAGGGTAGAAAAGCCAACTCTTCTGCTTCTTCTCAAAAGAAAACAGCTTGGTATTTTGCTGATGCATTCTCTCACTCTGAAAGTGGACTGAAACTGAATTAAAACTTATGTGTGAACACAGCCAAACTGAGTCCACGGGCTTGCTGCCAGCTTTGGAGGGCTGGTGCTGGCCTGCATAAATAGTCCTGAAGGTGCATTTGGAGGTAGATGCCAGAGAGGATAAGGCATTGTTATCTATGGATTGAATTCTAATGTGAGTATTGGTTTTGTTTATTATGTTTGCATCTCCCACTGCCTTTCAGCAAATGACCCAGAACTTAAATGTATATCAAAGGTACATTTTTAACCAGATGCCGAAAACCATGTGAAGTTAGCATCGGGCGTTCCTCTCTGGTGAGGTTTTTCCAACACTGGGGCCACCCCAGAGGAGGCCCTCTTGTGTGCCACAGCCCTTTGCACCTTCAGGAGTTCGGGGACTGCACAAGGCCCTCGCTTTGTGATCTTAAGGCAAGGGCAGGTCTATATGGGAGAAGGTGGCGCTTCAGATATTCAGGACCGAAGCCATTTAGGGCTTTATGTGTCAAGATCAGCTCCTTGAAAGGGTAACCAGAGCAGTTTCTTCAAGACTGGTGTGATGTGCATCTGTCAGAAACAGCTGCATTCTCTACCAGTTCCAGCTTCCAGACCATCTCCAAGCAGAGGCCCATGCAGAGTGCATTATAGTAGTCTAGCCTGGGGGTCGCTAGAGTGTGGATCACTGTGCCTATCCAGGAAGGGCTGGAGCAGTTGACCATGTCTAGGCCAATTTAGCAGGCAGGAGCGCCTGCAGCAAATTTGGGCAGGCCCCGTGCATGTAGAAAGCTAGCTTCACAAGAAGCAAAGTTTCCCCTGATGGTCTAGAGATCTGCTAGCGTGGAGCTAGCTCAGCCTCCTTTGTCCCTAGATATAACAGGATTGAGAGACAGAGGAAGGGAAGCCTAGTCCAGACTGGGGTCAGTATACCTCCTGGGCACAGCAGGTAAAATTAACCTTTGCTCCCCGGGGGATTCAGGCTCTTCCCCTCCCTCCCCCTAAAGGTCTTATGAACCTTTATAAGGTCTTATCTCCTTTTTCTAGACTCGTTTCTCTCTCTTCTAGGTTTCCATGAGCTGAAACGGGTTTCGATCCGGCACAGGCAAGATGTCTTACTTTGCAGAACATTTCTGGGTAAGAAACTTTACAGATGGGGGGGGGGGGATTTAGCTTTATTTGCCAGTGTAATACTTCTGGATTTGACCCTGACTCTGCAGGGTTTTGCCCTTCCTTGAATGCATTTGCAGAATCCTTCTCTCCTCTCTGCCCTCGTGAGTCCAAGCTGGGCTCCAAATCAGAACTCAGAGGGATAATCAGGTTTTCCCATTGAAGGTGTCAGCAAGCGACATTGAGCTAACGAAGCAAAATTAACTGGTGGCTAGGGAGCTGGACTCTTATCTGGGAATACCGGGTTTGATTCCGCCCTCCCCCACGAAGCCAGCTGGGTGACCTTGGGCTAGTCACACCTCTCTTCTGAGCTATCAGAGCCCCACTTCCTGGGGATGTGCACAGATGCATTTTCAATATTCTATTCATAATGAATAGAATATTCAAAAATCTGAATTTGGCCGAATAATGGAAATGCGAATGTCTGGACATTTGATTTGATGCAAATACATTTGTATGTATTCGTATGAATAATCCAGACATTCATATCTGGATGGGTCCGTATGCATCCTGTACACATGCCATACGCATCTGTACGCATTCCAGATGCGTACAGGAAGTGTGTGGACCCATACAGATAGGGATGTCCAAATTATCTGTATGAATAACTCAAGATATTCGTATTCATCTGAATAACAGAAATCCAAATGTCTGAATTCATCTGAATATTCATGAGATCCCTACCACCTACCTCACAGGGTGTCAGTTGTGGGGAGAAGAACAGAAGGTTTGTCAGCCGCTTTGAATCCCCTTAAATGGGTGAGAAAAGTGGGGTAGAAAAGCCAACTACTGTTCTTCTTCTAAATGTGCCAAAGTCAACTAACGGAAGCGTGGTGAGATCAGACCTCTCCATCCCATGGACCAAGGAGGCTAGAAATGAGCGTGCAGGATTTTAGGTGGACGCTTCTTTGGAGCCCCCATTAAGATCAAGGCAGATTCCTGAGCAGAGTTCATCCTTGAACCCGAAAGGGACATGAAGACCATTTTTCCTTGGATGGCCCATAGATCCAGAGGTGGCGCCCGTGGGCGCACTGTTGCCATGTATTGTGCCGAGTTCGGTCTGTGGTCCAGAAAATCTGAAAGGTCCTTGAACCTCAGGGTCTGTTCCTCCTGTTTGCTGTGTGGATCCTAAAAGATTGGGACAGGGGGGGCAGTGGCTCTGCCCCCAGGACCCCCCCCAGTACAGTGGTCTCACCAAATTCTTCCAGAACGAGGCCCAGAGTTGTTCTAGATTTCCTCCAAGTCTTTCCGGCTCCTTAAAGGGCAATTCTTGGATGGGAGAGACCCCCATTCCCTCTTGTTTTGCGGCTGGGGTCCCCAGGGGTGGGGCGTTGGCCTGGGGATGGGCTCAGATATTTGTAATATTCAAAATTCGTACAAATTCAGACATTCGAATTCAAATCAAATGTTTTCGGCACATTTGGAGATCGCGGTTGGAATTCGGATCGATGCTTCGGAACACGCGAACAACGTTCGTTACGTTTGTGGACCTGGGGAGGTGGGGAAGCGGCTGCACCAGTCACATCTGCAGTGGGTTCGAAGTGGATTGAGAGCGGATTCAAAATGGATTCAGGGAGGATTTGACGTGTTCAGAGCGGATACGTAGGGGATTCATACGCAATTCGTATCAGATTCAAATCCTGTCGCGCTTGAGGGGATCTGTGCCAATTTCTGTGCCTTCGATCGGCTACGAATCAAGCCCCAAAACCTTCGTGCCCGTCCCTGCGTTGAGCATCTGTTGCCTCCCCCGTCCCCCTCCCCCTCCCCTCACTGCCCCCTCCCCACCGTGACTCCCTTCCGCCCCCACAGCTCCGCCTCCAGGGTGCTGACTTGTTCTAGAGAGGGCGGCTGGGGATGGAGGAGGGATGCGGTCGCCACGGAGCCCGTCTCCCACGGCAACGCACAAGGAGGCCTTGCATCCAGGACCGTGTGCTGGGGAGACTGAAGGCTGTTCTCTCCTCCAAAATGGGTCTTAAGATTGCCGTAGCCTCTATTAGCATATGGACAGCTCGCCCTGCTGGCTCGGCCTCTGGGCTGCAGATTTTCTCCCCAGAGCGAGTCAAGGTGCTAGTCCTGAAGGGCGGATCGTCTAGTCAAACCCTTTGGCTCAACTGGAGATCTTCCCAGGGGGTGTCGAGCCCTGGTGGGGAGAGGGCTGGGGCCAGCACTGACCGCTAGGTGAGAGGCCCCTGGGCTGCCCTTGGCGCTGGTGTGTTTCCAGAAGAAGAAAAGCTGGCTTTTCTACCCCGCTTTTCTCACCCATCAAAGGGGACTCAAAGCAGCTGACAAACCTTCTGTTCTTCTCCCCACAGCAGAACACCCTGTGAGGTAGGTGGGGCTGTGAGAGCTCAGAAGAGAGCTGTGCCTAGCCCAAGGTCACCCAGCTGGATTGATGGGGGAGGGCGGAATCGAACCCGGTATTCCCAGATAGTCGTCCGGCTCCCTAAACACTAGACCAAACTGGTTCTGCACCCTTTGTTAGCACCCAGTCGGCCCTCGTGAGAACCAGCTGCCCAGATTTGGTGGTCCGAACAGATGTTTCCCTAAACCCTTAAATTGTTTTGACGTACCGGCGGTCTTTTGTTTCCTGATGCCCCTGGAACTGGGTGGCCAAGGGGAGGCAGGTAAAAACTAAATTTGTAACTGGCCCCACAGCCCATCTGGTCCAGCTTCCCGTCCCACACGGTGTCCCACCAGTTGCTTCTGGGCATCTCAAGCAGAAGATGAAGGCAAAACCTTCACCTGCTCTCCACTCCCTGCCAATGGCCCTTAGGTGTCCCCTGCCTGCCCCTCCAACGTGGAGGTGGCACCTGGGCATCCGTTCTAGCAGCCATTGCTACTCCTGTCCTCCATGAATGAAGAGGAGTCCTGCTGGATGAGGCCACAGGCCATCTAGTCTCGCACGGTGGCCCAACACTTGCTCATGGGAATCTCAAGCAGAAGACTCCCTCGAGTGGCCCTTAGAGGCCTCCTGCCACTCTTAAGCCTCTGGGCCGCGTTCGAAAGCTGCCTCCTGGTGCTTCTGGGCGTCCCCTTCTCCTCTGTGCCCCACCTGCCCCTTCATTGGCTCTCTTTTCTTCCAGGCCTTGAAGCTTTTCTCCGCCTCTCCGCCACCAGCAGCACAGTGCTCAGAAACACTCTGTTGAGGCACCCCGGCAGCGCCTGTCAGCATTTGGCTTTTGAGAAGGGAAGGGGGTGTCCTTGGCCAGTGGAGGGGCGTCCTCCTTGCTTGCAGTTTCCCCCTTTGGGATACGAACCTCAGACACATCCGTGCGCGTCCTGTATGGACGCCCCATGGCCCCGTGCGCAAGGCGTGTACATATCCCTCCACATACGAACGTCCAAATTGTTCACACAAATACCTTTGGGGCACGTGGCTCCTGCCGGCCTCTTGCCCTCCCTGGGGGCACCATTGGGGCTCCGGCTTGTTTAGCCTGCGACTGGCACTGATTGGCAAGGTAGCTGTGCAGCCCGAGTCTGGCCCTGGAGGGAGGCAACGCCATCCGTGCTTACAGGGTGGGAGGGAGGCGTCAAGAGGTGCGTCTTCAGAGCTCGTCCAAACACATTGAGTGAAGGTGCCTGACGTACCTCAGGAGGGCGGCTATTCCACAGCCTGGGAGCCACCACTGAAAAGGCCCGCTCCCGGGTGCCCGCCGCTTTTGCTGCTGATGGTGGTGGGACAACCAGGAGGGACTCCCCCCCAGGTCTGTCTCTTCTGCCTCCCAGCACCATATCTCCCCATGCCTGTCACCACTGTGATGGGGGGCCCCAACACACTTCTCCCCCTCCTACCCAGCCTTGACACGTTTCCCTCCCACTAAACAGAACACACACATGAAGGGGGGGGGGAGCTAAAACAATATTAAATAATAACAAATTAAAACAGTGATTTTAAAGAACACTCCCGCCCCCAACCAACATTAAAAACACCCGCCACTGAAGATCCTAAGTTGTATGAGGACCCGTGCCAACCCGCAGGCCCCAAGCAGAGGCTTTTGTAGGCTCGCAGAGCCCACGGGTGGCAAAGGTCTTAGCTCCCTTGGCCCAACCCTGCAGACACCAGAGCATTCCCCACCGGCAGCGTCTCTGAGCATCCAGCAACACAGGCCTGGCACAGACGTTGCTCGCCAGGCAGGGACTCGCCAGTTACGTTGCGGGCGGATTCTTAGTGGAGATTTACCTGGCATCCTGGTTGCAAAAGGCCCAGCGTCGGGCAGAGCCAGTCCCTCCCCCAGTGCCAGCAGAATGGCCCTCGCCCCCCCAAGCCCTGTCCCCCCCTTGCACAGAGGGACCCAAGGAGTTAGGAAGGGCTGCATGAGGCCTCTTGGTCAGTTTGGTCTTGAGGTTAGAATGCCGGACTCATATCTCACAGTCACGGGGCTTGATTCCTCACTCCTCCATGAAGCCAGCTGGGCTACTCACAGGTCTCCTTCTGAGCTCTCACGGCCCTTCCTGCCACACAGGGGGAAGAACAGAAGGTTGGTCAGCAGCTTTGAGTTCCCTTAAAGAGTGAGAAAAGCAGGGCCTAAAAACCAATTCTTGTCTCCTCCATCCACAGTGGAAGGGACCTGTAGCTACGGGGCAGGATGCTGGGAGCACCGGCCTGGGGCTGAGAACTAGTCCCACCCAGCCGCGCTCGCTGTTCTCGGGGTTTCCTCCCCTTCCCGGATTTTGCCCATTTTGTTTTCCTTGCATCCTTTGAACGGCCGATTCCTGGGGGTCTTTACAGGGCCAGGGGGAGGTGGCAGGGGAAGTTCTGAAGTGGGTCGAGCCGGGCTTGCCCCCTTGGGAGCCTGCTGTGGTTCAGAAGGCAGGCAGTTTGGCTGTGTCCCGAGAAGGTACAGCCTGTGATACAGTCAAGGCAGCTTTGGAGAGCGGGAATTTCCCTGCTTTTTCTGTTTGGCTTCCGGAAGGACCTGGGTCATCCCCAAAGAGCAGCCTGGAATCCCTATGGCCCCACAGGTTGGGACAGGCAGCGTCTCCCTCTGTAGAGAAGGGGGGTTTGTTCCGGCGCTGTCCTTTCTCTGACTTCCCACGCTTTCCAGGGAGAGAAGAACCATGGTTTTGACGTCCTCTACCACAACATGAAGCATGGGCAGATCTCGGCCAGGGAGCTCGGAGACTTCGTCCGTGAGAGGTACCGGCAGGCTCTGCTTGGGCGCTGGGCTGGGCCTGGGCCCTCCGGGCATCCCCTAGCTCATCCCGGTGGGATCATACACAGATAATTATGTCACTCGCTGGTAGAAGCATTGGTAATTTCTAGGCTTAACTACTATAATAGCCTCTTTGCCGGTCTCCCTCAATGTTCTTTGTTACCATCAACTTTGACCCAGAACTCTACAGTCAGAACAGAGCTGGGCTTGCCAAAATATTCTCACATCCCAGCACCTAAGAGGCCCCTCCGCTGGCTCCCAGTGTGGCCCAGAGTTCATTTCACCCTAGTGGTATTGGGCATCATTAAGGCAACAGCACGTATGAAAACAGCAGCATCTGCCCGCGGGAAGGGAAAGCGTATCCAAAGAAGTGCGTCTTCACTGCCTTCCAAAGTGTGTACAATGAAGGTGATTGACGCACCTCAAGGGAGAGACTATTCCATAGCCTAGGGACCAACACTGAGAAGGCCCTGTCCTGGGTGCCCAGCCCTTTTGCTGTTGAGGGTGGTGGGACAACCAGGAGGGCCTCCCCTCCCCTCCAGATCTTAAGACACGGGTAGGTCAATATGGGAGTAGGCGTTCCTTCAGATATGTGGGCCCAAGTCACTTAGGGCCTTATAAGTTAAAGTGAACACCTTCAATTGGGCTCGGTAGCGAATCAGCAGCCAGTGCAACTCTTTTAAGACCGGCATGATGCACATCTGGCCAGCTGTCCCGGTCAGCAACCTAGCAGCCGTATTCTGCACCAGCTGTAGCTTCCAACCGTCTTCAAGGACAGCCCCACGTAGAGTGCATTACAGTAGTCTAGTCTGGAGGTTACCAGAGCATGGATAACTGTGGCCAAGTCATCTCTGTCCAGAAGGGGCTTCAGCTGCTGCACCAGCCGTAGTTGGGAACAGGCACTCTTGGCCGCGGCCTCCACCTGAGCTTGAAGTGTCCAATAGTGCCCCCAGGGCATTTCAACCCCATGGAGGACAAGGTGTCTGTCAACTACACAGACGCGGGATCCGATGACACACAGCACCTCTGCCTTGTCTGGAATCAGCTTCAATTTAAGGCCATTAGATGGCAAACTTCAAGTTAAACTTAGAGTTTTGTGCCGCAGCCCAGATAGAAGCTCATGTTCTCAGTAGTTCCTCAAAATCCCATTGCAAGTTCTAAACTTCGAGGCTTCCAAGACGGAGTTCCTCACCCCTGGAACAACCTCCCACATGTCCGATTTCGAAAGGGCCTGGAGGCCTTTCTCTTTAATACCCCTGACGGAGTTTAAGTTGACTTATTTCAGTGGATAAAATAATTAATTAATCATTAATTGCACGAATGCAGTTTTTGACATGTGATTCGTAACAAATCAAACTGGTTTTACTGTTATCTTATTGTCTCTGTACTTTTTAACCCTGTGCCATCTCCTGGTGAAAGGGGCACTGCAAATAAACGTTTATGAGGAGGAGGAGGATTGGCGGCCACCTGGAGAGCTCCGTGCAGGAGTTAGTGGCTCTGCGTTTGGGGGGGGGTGCAGTCAGAGGGCTCGTGGGTCGAGGGTCTCTCCTCCCCTGGTGGTCACCCTGCTGTCTTCTCCCCCCAAGGGCTGCGGTTGAGGAATCTTACGCCAAGTCCATGATGAAGATGTCCAAGCTGGCGGGAAACAACACCCAGCTGGGGTGAGAGTTGTGGGGCCCTGGGGGGAGCCTGGCACGACGGGGGGAGGAAACTGGGCTTGAGGCTTCGGCCTTGACGCTGCCCCTCCCCCTCCGGCTCCCAGGACTTTTGCGCCTCTCTGGGAGGTCTTCCGAATCTCCTCCGACAAGCTGGCGCTCTGCCACGCCGAGCTGGTGAAGAAGCTTCAGGACCTGCTCAAGGAGATCGGACGCTATGGGGACGAGCAGCTGCGGGCACATAAAAAGGTAGGGGACCCCAGCGGGGCCTTCTCTGCGCTTGCCCCTGCAGGAAAAAAACCTAGAGCTTTTTGTTTCCAAGTCCAGCCACGTTCCCTCCTTCCCTCCCTGTTTCACCGCTCCAAATTTAAATGGCTCGTTTTCTGGAGGTGGTTCTCAGGACCCTCGTTTTAGGCTCGGACGCTGGGTGCGTGCCACGGTTCTGTGTCCGATCCGCATGCTAAGCTGTGTCCTCTGGGGTTTCTCCTTCCTGACTCTGCCAGTCCAAGGACGAGGTGGCGGGGACCCTGGAGGCCGCCCAGGTGCTCCAAGGTGCCGCTCAGCACCTGCCCAAAGCCAAAGAGCATTTCCACAGCCGGTGCCAGGAGTTGGAGCGCCTTCGCCGGGAAGGCGCCAGCCAGAAGGAGATGGAGAAGGTAACCCGGGTGGAGGGGGTCGGTGAGGGTCACGCGGGGCTCCCTCCGGCTTGGCCGTCGCAGGCCTCAGAGGAGCTGGGTGGAAGGGGAAAGGCAGGGCGTGGGTCCCTTCGGAGGAGGATGCTGGGCCTTTTTTGCACGGCCCCGCCGCCCGTAACCCTGGCCCTCTGCGTTCCACACCAAGGCCGAACTGAAGTCAAGGAAGTCCGTGGAGGCCCTGAGGCGCGCCGTGGAGAAGTACAACCTGGCCCGGAATGACTTTGAGCAGAAGATGCTGGACTCCGCCGTGGTACGGGGAAGGCAGAGCAGGTCCTCCTCTCCGGGCGACTCTTAGGAAGGCGGAGTGGCCTGTGTCCCCCCCAATGTGCAACGGAAGCAGGGAAACCCACGCCCCCCCCTTTGTCTCTGAGCGACAAAGTCTAGCGAGACCTGGATTTCCGTGTTGCTGCCCCTAGAACCAAGAGGACTAGAAACTTTGCTTCCGTCTCGGGAGGAAGGCTGCGGCTCCGCCGTGGCGGCCCTGGCTCTGGGCCCACAGTTTCCGACGGCGCAGGCAGCCTTCCTTTTGCCCCCAAGGTGTGTCCCCAGGGGGGGAGGGCGGGCCCGTTTAGCCCAGGCAAGGCAGCCGCTGGCTCGGAAACGCGATCCGGCCGGTCTCCGTGTAGACGCACAGAGTGTCTCTTCCCCTCGGCAGCGCCTGCAGGAAGTGGAGGAATGCCACCTGCAGCACATGAAGGCCCTGGTCGGCTCCTACATCCACTCCGTGGAGGACACCCACGTGCAGATCGGGCAGGTGAGGGCCGGGCGGGGCGGGGGGGGGGGGCTTGGGGCTTCGCTTGGGAGCTCCTGCCTCACGTCCTGCCTCTGCCCTTCCCAGGTGCACGAGGAGTTCAAGCAGAACATGGAGAACATCGGGGTGGAGACCCTGCTACGCAACTTCGTGGAGAGCAAGGGGACCGGCCGTCACCCGCCAGGTGGCCACCACCTCCCGGCCCGTGGCGCCTGGGGGGCAGAGCTGGAGGGTGCCTGCGCTTGGGGGAGGCGGCGTGAGGCTGTGGGGGCTGCTTTGGGCTGACATCTCTCCATTCCCCCCCCCCCAGGGCCACTGGATTTTGAGGAGCTGAGCATGATGCCTGCGCAGGAAGGCAAGTACGTCCCGAGCGTGGGGCAGCCGGTCCCTGAGGCGCAGGTGGGGGTGCTAGCCCCGTTGGGTTCCCCCAAGTGCTGTAATGGTTGCGGGGCTCCCCTCCCCGAAGGTGCAGAGCTAGGCAGCCATGGGTGGTGCCCTGGAGAAGTCCCTGCAGGTTCCCCGGTTCCAGAGCAGCCTTTTTTAGAACGTTCCCTCCCTCCCTCCCTCCTTCCTTCCGCAGGGCCCAAGCGCACCCGGAGCAAAGCCTTCCGCATCCCAGGGCTGAGCCGCAAAGAGCGGGAGCGGGACTCCGTGTGAGTAGCCAAGCCCCCAGCCTTCACCCTCGCCCCTGAGGATGGGAACGAGGCTGAACTCCCAGACTCCCTTGCGCCAACTCTCTCTCTCTCTCTCTCCCCTTTGCACAGTGAATCGCCGGATGCCGACACAGGGGTGAGTTTTCCTCAAGAGCGGCCAGAGGGTCTGTTCAGGGGGCATCCGCGATCCATGACCCTCCCCCCACTCCACTTCACTTCCCCCCAGCCTCTTCTGCTCCCAAAGGTGCCTCCGCTAACCCTGTTGGAGTTTCTCTCTCCTCCTGCAAACTGCCTGCCTCCTCTGCTCACCCAGCGTCCCCTGAGCGGCCTTTGAGGGCGGCTCGTAGGACCCGCCTCTCTTCCCCCACCTTTCCCAGGCTGTCTTGGAAGAGGGTGGCGAGCGAGTTTCCAATCTCTAAAACCTCTGGCCTCCTAAGGAAGCGGATCCCTCTTTCGTGGCACCAGAAAACGTTGCAAAAGAGCCTTAGCTTTCTACTCCCTGTCCTTGCTTCCTTCCTCCCCGACAGGGTCAAGACACGGGGGACATCCAGGGACCTGACAAGGGCTAGAAGGCCCAGGCAGGGCCAGGGTGCAAGGCGAAAGTGGACACTGGACACTGCTCTGTTGGTCTCTGTTCGGAGGCAGAGTGAAGAAACCAGAGTCCAGGGACCAGGCGGGGATCCAGGCCAAATCCAGGGAAAGGGGTTAGAGATGGGTGCAAAGTCACGTTTGTGAGACTGTAAAAGATTGCCGTCCACTACAGGGTAAAAGCCACAGCGAGGCCCTTTGGCTGATGGTTAGGAAAGGCGGATCCCTGGACGTGAGTGTCCGGCTGCCGCTGTGAGTCTTGGATAGCAACTCGGATAGGGGTCTCGTTTTCTGAGCAGCGCCCACCATTTTCTCAGATCCCCCCACGTGCCCACAGAGCTCTGTGTGTGTCTAAATATTGACAGTTCAAGTGGTCAAGGCCCACCTGACGCCCTTGTCTTTGCTCAGCCCCCAGAGGTGGACGACGAAGGCTTCACAGTCCGCCCGGAAACCAATCAAAATGATATCCTTTCCGTTTCTGGTGGGGAAAGTTGCCCCGCAGAGCAGGACTTTCTATAAGACGCCAGGGCACCGTGTAGGGAGGGGCACAGAGGGGCATCTGGGCTTCTGGCATGGCTGCGTTTCGGGTCCCTTCCTTTCCAGCCCCAGATTGGGGCAACCTATGGTTGAGCAAAGGGAACGTCCAGCCGGGGGCACGAGGCTTTGCTCCTGCCTCTCAGGTGGGTCCCCCCCCCTCCCCCTGTGGGAAAGCTCCTTCCTTGACGCCGGGCCTCCACGGGAGCACGGGAACCGCTTCTGCTCCTCCAGCGACTCCGACTATGAGGACGAAGAGACGCACAAGTTCTACATCCGGATCAAGCCCGCGCAGCCGCGTGAGAAGAGCACCAGCGCCGCCGCCGTGGAGCAGCTCAAGGCTTCTGTGGGGAACCTGATCCTGCCGCCGGCCGTGGGGGTGAGGCTCCAGGGGATCTGGGGACAGGGCCTCGTGGGGAGGGGCCCCTCCAAGTCCTGCAATTTGTTTTGGGACCAACACCAGGAAAGTGTTTGTTCCTGCCAAGCTGAGTAGTGTGTGGACAAGAAGGCTTGAGTTTTGCCTCTTCCTGTAACCGTTTTTCTTTCTTTCCCACAGTGCACCATGAAAAGGCATTCGTCCAGTAAGTCTCCACTCTGGCCCAAGACCTAACCCCCCCCCTCCCCCGGTGTGTGATTTTCATCTGTGCGGCCCCCGAGACACCCAAAACCCACAGAAGCAAAATTGCTGGTCAAAGGGTCATTGCTGTGCTTTGGGCGGAGAGGCATTGGTCCTCTCACCTTGGACAGCCCTCCCTGCCCTTCTTGGAAGCAAGGAAGGGGGGTGGTCTGTGTTGGCAGCCATTGTATGTCAGGCATCTGTAGCATGTTGGAAGTAACTTGTGACCAGAAGTCCCACAGGTTTGGAGCTCTGCGTGTCTCAGGGTAAGGGAGCAGCCAGATTGTGACAGGCCATGGAAACCTAACAGGAGCCCTGCTGGATCAGGCCACAGCCCATCCAGTCCAGAAGAACCTAAAATGAGCCCAGCTGGATCAGGCCACAGCCCATCCAGTCCATAAGAACCTCAGACGAGCCCTGCTGGATCAAGCCACAGCCCATCCGGTCCATAAAAACCTAAGAGGAGCTGTGCTGGATGGGGCCACAGCCCATCCAGTCCATAAGAACCAAAGAGGAGCCCTGCTGTATCAGGCCACAGCTCATCTGGTCCATAAGAACCTAAGAGGAGCCCTGCTGGATCAGGCCACAGCTCATCTGGTCCATAAGTACCTAAGAGGAGCCCTGCTGGATCAGGCCACAGCCCATCCAGTCCATGAGAACCTGAGAGGAGCCCTGCTGGATCAGGCCACAGCCCATCCAGTCCATGAGAACCTAAGAGCCCTGCTGGATCAGGCCACTGTCCATCCATTCCATAAGAACCTAGAAGGAGCCCTGCTGGATGAGGCCACAGCCCATCTGGTCCTTAAGAACCTAAGAGGAGCCCTGCTGGATGAGGCCACAGCCCATCTAGTCCAGAAGAACCTAAGAGGAGCCCTGCTGGATGAGGCCACAGCCCATCCAGTCCAGCATCCTGTCTCACCCAGCGGCCCACCAGTTGCTTCTGGACATCTCAAGCGGAAGATGAAGGCAAGACCTTCCCTGCTTTGAACTCTTCCTTTGGAGGCATCCTGACTGCCCTTACAAGCTCAGCAAAGGGAAAGGAAGAGCCCCCCCCCTCCGCCAGAACGCCTGGAGATGCTTCAGCAGAGGGTCTTGGGGGCCCAACTCCTGTTTCAGGCCATCAGGAGTCATTTGTGAGGGGGCTCTTATTCCTTCATTTCATTTCCAGGGCACTTAAAGTCTCTTGCTGCGCCTGCCGTGGAAACAGACCCCGACGCCCTACCAACAGCAGGTGAGAAAGGGAGGGGAGACTTGAAGGAGCAGACTTCCAGTTCTTTATAAGCTCTAGATTTTTCAACCAAGTTCTGTGTTTATATCTTCCTGTCCTGTGTGCAGGGGAGAAAGCGGGAAGCATGCAAGCGGCTCTTCTGGCTGGCCGGGCAAACAGGTATCTTCAGAATCTGCAGCCACTGTGTTAAGATTTGGGGGTGCAGGGCTCCTCCCACTCCCAGGCTCATAAGAACACAAGGACCTCAGAGGAGCCCTGCTGGATGAGGCCGCAGCCCATCCAGTCCATAAGAACCTAAGAGGATCATGCTGGATGAGGCCTCAGCCCATCCAGCCCATAAGAACCTCAGAGGAGCCCTGCTGGACCAGGCCACAGCTCACCTAGTCCATAAGAACCTCAGAGGAGCCCTGCTGGATCAGGCTACAGCCCATCCAGTCCATAAGAACCTAAGAGGAGACCTGCTGGATCAGGCTACAGCCCATCCAGTCCATAAGAACCTAAGAGGAGCCCTGCTGGACCAGGTCACAGCCCATCCAGTCCATAAGAACCTAAGAGGAGCCCTGCTGGATCAGGCTACAGCCCATCCAGTCCATAAGAACCTAAGAGGAGCCCTGTTGGATCAGGCCACAGCCCATCCAGTCCATAAGAACCTAAGAGGAGCCCTGCTGGACCAGGTCACAGCCCATCCAGTCCATAAGAACCTAAGAGGAGCCCTGCTGGATCAGGCTACAGCCCATCCAGTCCATAAGAACCTAAGAGGAGCCCTGCTGGATCAGGCTACAGCCCATCCAGTCCATAAGAACCTAAGAGGAGCCCTGCTGGATCAGGCTACAGCCCATCCAGTCCATAAGAACCTAAGAGGAGCCCTGCTGGACCAGGTCACAGCCCATCCAGTCCATAAGAACCTAAGAGGAGCCCTGCTGGATCAGGCTACAGCCCATCCAGTCCATAAGAACCTAAGAGGAGCCCTGCTGGATCAGGCTACAGCCCATCCAGTCCATAAGAACCTAAGAGGAGCCCTGCTGGACCAGGCCACAGCCCATCCGGTCCATAAGAACCTAAGAGGAGCCCTGCTGGATCAGGCTACAGCCCATCCGGTCCATAAGAACCTAAGAGGAGCCCTGCTGGACCAGGCCACAGCCCATCCGGTCCATAAGAACCTAAGAGGAGCCCTGCTGGATCAGGCTACAGCCCATCCGGTCCATAAGAACCTAAGAGGAGCCCTGCTGGATCAGGCCACAGCCCATCCGGTCCATAAGAACCTAAGAGGAGCCCTGCTGGATCAGGCCACAGCCCATCCGGTCCATAAGAACCTAAGAGGAGCCCTGCTGGATCAGGCTACAGCCCATCCAGTCCATAAGAACCTAAGAGGAGCCCTGCTGGATCAGGCCACAGCCCATCTAATCCATAAGAACCTAAGAGCAGCCCTGCTGAATCAGGCCACAGCCCACCCAGTCCATAAGAACCTCAGAGGGGCCCTGCTGGACCAGGTCACAGCCCATCCAGTCCATAAGAACCTAAAGGGAACCCTGCTGGATCAGGCCACGGCCCATCTGGTCCGTAAGAACCTCAGAGAAGCCCTGCTGGATCAGGCCACAGCCCATCTGGTCCATAAGAATCTAAGAGGAGCCCTGCTGGATCAGGCCACAGCCCATCCAGTCCATAAGAACCTAAGAGGAGCCCTGCTGGATCAGGCCACAGCCCATCTGGTCCGTAAGAACCTCAGAGAAGCCCTGCTGGATGAGGCCACAGCCCATCTGGTCCATGATAACCTCAGAGAAGCCCTGCTGGATCAGGCCACAGCCCACCCAGTCCATGAGAACCTAAGAGGAGCCCTGCTGGATCAGGCCACAGCCCATCTGGTCCGTAAGAACCTCAGAGGAGCCTTGCTGGACCAGGTCACAGCCCACCTAGTCCATAAGAACCTCAGAGGAGCCCTGCTGGATGAGGCCACAGCCCATCCAGTCCATAAGAACCTAAGAGGATCATGCTGGATCAGGCCACAGCCCATCCAGTCCATAAGAACCTCAGAGGGGCCCTGCTGGACCAGGTCACAGCCCACCTAGTCCATGAGAACCTCAGAGGAGCCCTGCTGGATCAGGCCACAGCCCATCTGGTCCATGATAACCTCAGAGGAGCCCTGCTGGATCAGGCCACAGCCCATCTGGTCCATGATAACCTAGAGGAGCCCTGCTGGATCAGGCCCACAGCCCACCTAGTCCATGAGAACCTCAGAGGAGCCCTGCTGGACCAGGTCACAGCCCACCTAGTCCATGATAACCTCAGAGGAGCCCTGCTGGATCAGGCCACAGCCCACCTAGTCCATAAGAACCTCAGAGGGGCCCTGCTGGACCAGGTCACAGCCCATCCAGTCCATAAGAACCTAAGAGGATCATGCTGGATGAGGCCACAGCCCATCCAGTCCATAAGAACCTAAGAGGATCATGCTGGATCAGGCCACAGCCCATCCAGTCCATAAGAACCTCAGAGGGGCCCTGCTGGACCAGGTCACAGCCCACCTAGTCCATGAGAACCTCAGAGGAGCCCTGCTGGACCAGGCCACAGCCTACCTAGTCCATAAGAACCTCAGAGGAGCCCTGCTGGATCAGGCCACAGCCCATCTGGTCCATGAGAACCTCAGAGGAGCCCTGCTGGACCAGGCCACAGCCTACCTAGTCCATAAGAACCTCAGAGGAGCCCTGCTGGATCAGGCCACAGCCCATCTGGTCCATGATAACCTCAGAGGAGCCCTGCTGGATCAGGCCACAGCCCATCTGGTCCATGATAACCTCAGAGGAGCCCTGCTGGATCAGGCCACAGCCCACCTAGTCCATGAGAACCTCAGAGGAGCCCTGCTGGACCAGGTCACAGCCCACCTAGTCCATGAGAACCTCAGAGGAGCCCTGCTGGACCAGGTCACAGCCCACCTAGTCCATGATAACCTCAGAGGAGCCCTGCTGGATCAGGCCACAGCCCACCTAGTCCATAAGAACCTCAGAGGGGCCCTGCTGGACCAGGTCACAGCCCACCTAGTCCATGAGAACCTCAGAGGAGCCCTGCTGGACCAGGCCACAGCCTACCTAGTCCATAAGAACCTCAGAGGAGCCCTGCTGGAACAGGCCACAGCCCATCTGGTCCATGATAACCTCAGAGGAGCCCTGCTGGATCAGGCCACAGCCCATCTAGTCCATAAGAACCTAAGGGGAGCCCTGCTGGAACAGGCCACAGCCCATCTGGTCCATGATAACCTCAGAGGAGCCTTGCTGGACCAGGTCACAGCCCACCTAGTCCATAAGAACCTCAGAGGAGCCTTGCTGGATGAGGCCACAGCCCATCCAGTCCATAAGAACCTAAGAGGATCATGCTGGATCAGGCCACAGCCCATCCAGTCCATAAGAACCTCAGAGGGGCCCTGCTGGACCAGGTCACAGCCCACCTAGTCCATAAGAACCTCAGAGGAGCCCTGCTGGATCAGGCCACAGCCCATCTGTTCCAGCATCCCATCTCACCCAGTGGCCCACCAGTTGCTTCAGGGCATCTCGAGATGATGAAGGCAGAACCTTCTCCTGCTCTCCACTCCCTGCAAATGGCCTTTGGAGTCTCCTGCCTATCTCAAGGGTTCTAAGACTCACCCTTTTTCCAACAAGAGTTATATGTCCTTGGTGGTTTCAAATGCAAATATTTCTGAAACTGTTTGGCTTCTGGGAGTGGGTGGGCCATTGCTCACTCTTGCCAGAGTATGTGATCCTTTGGGGGCTGTTTGCCTCCTTGCGGTCTCTTGGGACGGAAGTATAAATTGGTCTGGGATTGCAGTCGGACAATGGGCAGGAGTGCCGTGTGCCGTGATACAAAGCGCTGATTGGTAAATTGTTGTTTTAGAGGTTGGCACCCGCCCTGAGACCTCTGGGTGGAGGGCAGGATATAAATAAAATAAAATAAAATAAAATAAATAAATAAATAAATCCTGGGGAAACACTTTGCTGCAAAGACACCATTGTTCCCCAAATGCCATTCTGCACAGATATTTGAAGTATTTGGGCATTCACCTTCGAATCCGATGTCCGGACATTCAGATTCCCAAATTTGAATGAATGCGAATATTTTTAGTTATTTGTACGAATAATTCGGACATTCGTATACGAGTACGTGTGCATCTCCTTCGTAGCCCTGCGCATCCTGTAGGCATTCATACGGGACGCGTGCATTCAAGATATACCCGTAGAGGCAAATGTCTGAATTATTCAAACAAATGCATATGAATGTATTTGCATAGATCTGAATGTCCGGACATTTGTTTTTCCTTAATCATACAAACTCGGATTTTCAAATATTCGATTCGTTACAAATCGAACGTCGTACATGGCATAGGTCTGCACCCCCGGTTAGCACCTGTGGCTCCTGGGTGCAGCCTTCCCAGGCAGAAGGGAAGCTGGATCTTGGGGCAGAACCGAACCCAATATTCCCAGGCAGGCATCCGGCTCCCTAAGCACTGGACTGAACTGGTTCACTCTCTTTCGTACCTGTGTCTTGCGACATAAAGGGTTTCAGGGTGTAGGGAGACTGCTGCAGCTGCTTTTGAGGGTGCAGGGGTCAAATCCTGCACCTGGCGTGATAGGCAGGGGATCAGGTCCTCGCCGGCTGGCCGCCCTGATCCTTGTTTTCCCCTCTGATCGCAGCTGTGAGAGCAAAAGCAACGCAGATCTCCTGCACGCTAGCGCCCTCTTTGGACCACCGCTGGAGTCGGCCTTCGAAAGCGAAGATTTCTCAGGTAGGAAGGAGGGAAGGTGCGCCTGCCTCTCAGTTCTCTGGGTTTGGGCAGAGGGGAGGGGAGGGCTTTGGGGGCTGCAAAAGGGCTGGTGGCTGCAGCTTCCTTTGGGCCGCGAGAGAAGAGCGGCAGGTCCTGGTGGCCCCCCGGATGGACCCTGGATGTCATGTGACCTTGGGGTCCCCCTGTGAGATCCGGAGCCACAGGGTGGGTGATGGGGGAGTGTCTGGACCTGTGGGTCCATGAGCTGCATTCCAGCCCTTGCATGCTTTTCTCCCGGTCTGGGAACCTGATCTGACTTCCCTTCCGGGCACCTGGGCGAAGTACAGTTCCGATGGCGCCCGTGACGAACGTCTCTTTCCGCCTCCAGCTCCCCGGTCGTCGTACCCCTTGGCCTCCAGCCCTTCGCCGTTCTCTTCCTCCTCCCCTGAGAATGTGGAAGACTCCGGGCTGGACTCCCCCTCGCACCTGGCCACCGGGCCCTCGCCAGATTCTCGCCTCTGGAGCCCACGCCCCTCCACTCCGCAGAGTCCCCTAGGCAAGAGGGTGCCCAAGAACCCGTTGGGTCTCCGGGGCACCGGCTGCTGCGTGACGGCGGAGGACGGCCCGAGCCCCTGGGTGCCGCAGCCGTCGTCCCAGGAACTCCCTCCCTTTGCCGCCGAGCCCGGCTGGGTGGACTCGGTCTCCGCTTGGCCCGGGGTGGCTCCCGGCGACGTCCGCGCCCGCGAAGCGTCCTTTCCCGACCCCTTTTCCTTAGAGAGCGCGGCCAGCGGCCGGCGGGGTTGGGCGTCCAAGCTCCGCAGCCCACCTTTGGACTGCCCGCCCCGGGCCTGCGAGCGGGACAGCTGCCTTTCCTCCAACTCCAACTCCTCGTCCTCCTCTTCCCCGGCACCCCCAAGCAGCGGGGACTCCACCAGCCCTTCCCCCTGGGTCCCACGGGCCAGAGACGCGGAGAGCGGGACGCCGGCGTCGTCTGAACCGGGTGAGTATGCAGGGAGAGCGGCTCTCTCTCCAGTCCAGAAAGCAGTGCTTGGCTTCCGCTTCAGAGCATTCTGGATAGAAACGAGCGTTTTCCTCTGCACAGACTCCTGCTTTATTCTCCCCCTGACCCTGATACCTGGAAAAGAGTAGCTGAATGCTTCATTTTTTCCAATTTATTGCTTTAAAAACATTTGCCACAATGGGCCTGTTCCAGATAAAAACATGCAAACAAAGCTTGAAATAATTATCCGCTCTGATTTTGCTGAGGAGCATTAAGAGGTGCTAGTGAAGTTGCGAGGGGTGAAGGTGCAAAGGCAGCAGTTTTAATTAGGGTTCTGCTGGATGCAAAAGAAATAGGGAGATGGAAATGCCCCAGGGGGTCACAGGCTCTGCGCTTCTCTCTGCCGTGGGGCTCCTATCCGCTGGGCCAGACTTTCGGTCCTATGGCACATCAGTTGCTTCCCTCTTGTCTGTCCGACTCGCAGTGGTCCCGCCTTCGTCCTCCGCATCTGGGCTGACGGCCACGGTGGCTCCACCCCGGCGGTGCCGCGCCAAGAGGCCCGCCATGGTTTCGGCCGCCTGCGTGGGCAGCGATACGGTGAGTTGGGTTTTCCTGACCTTGCAAGCTAAAGGGGTCTGTGGTAGAGCCGTCCAAGTGCAGAAGTATTTATGGGTGGCTTTTAGCCTGATTAGCAGGGGAATAAAATCCCTTTTGATTAGAGGGTGGCGAATATCTCGGTTTTAACACGTTTCTAGCCAGGCCCAAGCGCCTGGAAGAGTTTTGCCCTCCCCTGGGTTGGAAGATGCAAAGGGCACTTGGGAAATAGCAGAGCCACCCCCACTCCCCAAATGTGGAGCATCTGGAATAGCACTTGGCACCTTTGAGGACTAGAAGCGTGGTTAGTCCTGCTGGGGTTTTGACCCTGGAATGGAGATTCCTCTGATGCTGGGAAGGGCTAGAAAGTCTTCGACAGGGAGACCATTGTAGGTACGGGTGTTTTTGCAGGAACTGAGCAGGAAGGGGGCTTTGGAGCCTTCCCCCCCCCCACTCATGCCTCCCTCCCGCTTTGCCCTCAGCCCCGTTCCCTGAGCCCTTCCCCGATGTGGGCGCTCTCAGCCTCCCAGAATTCCCTGAGCCTGACGGAGCGCAGTTTCTGCATGGCCGCCCAGCCGGGACTCGGTAGGTACCTGGAACGCGGTCTGGAAAACGAAAGAAGAGGGAACTTCAGTGCTTTCTATGGCTGCCTTAATGCCAGTCTCCGCATTGGCGCAGTCGGCTGTGGCCTTCCAGAGTTCAGTCGCCAGCAGGCACCGGGCGCTGGCAGCTGTGCTTGAAGCATCTGCCGGGCTGTGTCTGACCGCCGCCGTCCTCCTCAGAATCGGAGCACTCCGGTTTTGCTTTATTTTCACCGGTTATAAATCATGAAGTCCTTTGCTTGGCCATCGCTTTTGCCTCAGCCAACACAGGCTGAAAAGGTGCATGAGGAGTCCTGGCAGTCATCTCGTCCACCCCTGGCTCCAGAAGGGAAATCCAGAGCTAGAACTGCCTGCCAAAGGGTCTTTTCTCAAACCCTTGAAGCTTCCTCTAGCAGGCACAGGCGGGATTGTCTCCCTTCTTGGCCTCATTCTGTCCTGGGAAGGCAGGAGAAAACAGCGCGTTTTCCTTCTTTCTTCCCAAGAGCCGCTGGCTTGGCTTTTAGGACAACTTGTTGTCTTGCCCTCCATTAAGCTGCATGATTTTTGGAGGGTTTTGTGAGTCCCCTTTTCTTCCCACCTTTGCCAGGCATCTCCCGTGGTCCCTCACCGGTGGTTGTGGGCTGCCAGGGTGCCCTGCCGGTGGCAACGGCCTTCACAGAATACATCCACGCCTATTTCAAGGGTCACAGCCCAGACAGGTAAGATTCTCCAGCGGGGTCTGCTGCGAATAAAGGAGGCTGGTTTAAACGTTCTGTTTTGTAGCAGAAACCCAGGGGGTCGCATCCCGGAGGAAGTATTTGCTCACCCAGAGGGTCCTTGGTCTGTGCAATTCACTGCCAGAAGAGATAGGGGCAGCAAGCAGCCCAGGTAGCTTTGAGAACGGGTCAGACAGATTCATGGAGGACAGCTGGGTCAATGGCGGCTAGAATGGATGTCCAGGTGCCGCCTCCAGGTTGGAGAGAGAGGCAGGAGGTGAAGGTTTTGCCGTTTGCCTTCTGCTTGAGATGCCCAGAAGCACCTGGTGGGTCGGTGTGTGAAACAGGACGCTGGATTAGAAGCTTGTGGCCGGATCCATAAGGGCTCTTCTTCATTCATCGAGGACAATGGATGCCCAGCTCCAGGTTGGAGAGACAGGCAGGAGGCCTTTAGAGGCCATTTGCAGGGAGTCCAGAGCAGGTGAAGGCTTTGCCCTCGAGATGCCCAGAAGCCTTTGGCGGCCACTGTGTGAGATGGGGCGTGGCCTGATCCAGCAGGGTTCCTCTTTGTTTCTTGCATATCTGCTGAGCTGGCGGCCGTTGAATCCTTGGTTTGTGGGTGCAAAGAGTTTGGGTTTCCAAGCAAGGGCCTGGAGGTGTTTCCTGCTCTCCCGCCCTCTCAGCTGCCTCGTGAAGATCACCGGCGAGCTGACCATGTCCTTCCCCGCGGGGATCGTCCGCGTCTTCAGCAGCACCCCGGCGCCCCCCGTGCTGAGTTTCCGCCTGCTCCACACGGCGGCCATTGAGCAGTTCCTGCCCAACGCCAACCTACTTTTCAGGTACCTGGAAAAACCGTCTTACTAAGGTGCAGTGAGTGGAATTGTGGGGAAGGTGGGGACATGGCGGCCGCTTTGTGTGGTTCTGAGCTGTAGAAGGTGCAATGAGATGGTGCTCTGCTCCCAAGGGGTCTGCAGTTAGAAGCCCACCTTGGAGAGCCAATAAATGATGCTAATAGTGCCGCCTCATTGTAGAATTTCTATTTGGATTTCTTTCTCTTTTTCAACTTAATTTTTATTGTTTTAACACAACTTTAAAATTTCATCATTCCATTGGCGTATGTACGTTAATATTACATCTTCCCGTTGTTTATTATGGACGACTTCCTCTGTTCTTCGAAATCTTTTCTTAGTACCTTTACTCCCATCGGCTATTTTTCTTCAGCTGATAATCAGATCTGACAGTTATTATGCCAGTTTCATGTAGATAATCGACGAAGGGTCCCCAATCTCTTAATCTATTGCTCTCTTTTCCTTTGCCCATCTCCCCACTTCAGTCCATTTAATTAACCATTCTTCCACCAAAGGAATGTCTGTGTCCTTCCATTTTTGAGCTGTGACCATATAGAGAATCAAAGAATTCATATTATCTAAACTTTCATCTACAATTCCGGTCTAAATTATACATTTGTTTTTAAAATACTTCTCATTGCATTATATACCTGTATCCATTTTTAATTGCTTTTTTGCAAGTCTACCACATATGATAAAAGGCCCCTTTACTGGTTTTACACTTCCAACATTTATTAGACATATTTTGATATATTTTTGCTAGTTTATGTGGTGTAAAATACCATCTATACATCATCTTGTATATGTTTCCTGTTGGATTTCTAATCCATCTCCTGATTTTATTTCTTTTATCTATGATTTGCATATCTATCCCACCTTATTCCCAAAGGTCTCCAGGCCACCCTTAATCAAACAATAACAGTGTGTTGCAAGGAGGAAGGGAAAGGCCAGAGGTGCATCTTCACCGCCTTCCTAAAGGTGAACAGTGAAGGTGATAGACGCACCTCAAGGGGAGACCATTGCACAGCCTGGGGGCCATCACTGAGAAGGCTCTCTCCCTTTTTCTTCTGAGGGTGGTGGGACAACCAGGAGGGCCTCCCCTATCCCTCCAGATCTTAAGGCACAGGCAGGTTGGTATGGGAGAAATGTGAAAAACGAGTCCCTTCTGGGTCAGCCAGCAGTGAAGCCTCCCTTGTTATTCATTTATCGGTCTGTTTGCAATATCTATCTACATGAACTCTCATTTAAAAATAGCAAAAGAATCCTGGGGCCGGAAAGCAATGAAAATCTACACGATAAAACAGCTTGCAGCCCCCAGTCAGACCTTGAAAATACCTGAGGATTAATTTTGGACTGTAGGAAGGCGCTGCGGATAGGGAAGGATCCTGCATTTTGCCTTTGGAGCAGGAGAGTGGGCCTGGCTGGTGGTGGAAGAGGACTGGGGGCATAGGGGGAAGCGGGTGGCCCTTTCAGCCAGTGTCCTGGTCTCCAGGGGGACCTCACAGCCTCTCTTCTGCCTTTCCCGCCACCCTGGTGCAGTGACGCGTCCCAGAGCGACCCCAGCGTCAAGGACTTCTGGCTGAACATGGCTTCCCTGACGGCACAACTCCAGAAGCAAGCAGAGCAAGCGGCCGCCGCCCCGTATTACAACATCACGCTGCTCCGGTACCAGGTGGGTGGCAGCTGGGACGTGCCAGGCCAGATGGGCAGCACCTGTCTCCATGCATCTCGAGGCGCGGATCCTCTTCGCTTTCGGCTCTGGGTGATGACGGGCTGTTCACAGACCGAGCCACAGGGCTGGGCTCTCCCTGGGCTGGGCAGGGCCTGGGGGCGCTCAGATCCACTGGGTTCTCTGCCTGACCTTCCCACAGGTGAGCGGGAATTCCCGTCATGCGCCCTGCAGCTGGGCTGGCTTTCGAACCCAGGACCTAGGCTGTTGCAAGGAAAATTTGTTTTTATTTACTTGCTTGCTTATTTGTTTACCAAATCTTTGCATTGCCCAACAACTAAAAGCCCTCTGGGAAGCACTAAGAAACTTTTTGAGCCGCGAATATAAACAAAAGTTATGCAGAGGCGGTGGAAACAATCTGTGTGGTGAACATAATCAAATGAAAACAGCCATGCGGATCTCTGAAGCACCGGAATCCGGAGGTGCCAAGGGAGCCACTCTGGAGAGGTGTTGCGGAGCCGCCACTGAGAGGGCCCCGTCTCTTGCGGCTTTACTCTGTAAAGGGGTGTATGCGTTGCGACTTCCAGTTGTTCTCACCTTCCTTTGCTCAGGCTGTGGGGAGGGAGGTAAAGACCAGAAGTCTCAAAGATTGAATGAAAAGCGCCTGAGGTGGGATGGAGGAGACGAGTGAGCTAATGGGCTCCTCCGCTGTCGGCCCCGTTGGGGTGCCGGACTCCTACTGGAGGTCTCCCAGTTCTATTCTGCACTCCTCCGTGAAACCACCTGGGTGACCCTGGGCTAGTCACAGCCCGCTTCTGAGCTCTCACAGCCCCACCTACCTCACAGGGTGTCTGTTGTGGGGAGAACGGAAGGTTTGTCAGCCGCGTTGGGTGGGAAAGGTGGGGTGGAAAGCCAACTCTTCTCCTCCTCTTCTCTCTCCCTGTGCCCCCTCCGCCGCCATCTCAGTACTCCAAGCAGGGACAGGCCTGGGCCCCCCTTCAGCTCTGCGTAACCTGGGAGTGTGCGGCGGACGCCACCCAAGTGTGTGTGGACTACAGCTACAACGCGGGGGCCCTGGCGTCCACAGTGCCCCTCAACAACGTCCAGGTGCTGCTGCCCATCGAGGAGCCCGCGGCCAAAGTCCAGCCCCAGCCGGCCGCTTCCTGGTAAGGCGTGAACCCCCAGTGGAAGTGTGGGAGGGGGCGATTGCGCGGCCGGGGCGTCCAGCAACGGGACCTCTGCCTCCTTCCCTTCCCTGCAGGAACCTGGAGGAGAAGCGTTTACTTTGGCGGCTGCTGGATCTCCCGGGGACCCACAACCATGGGGGTGAGCAGGGGGGGCTCTTTGGGGGCCGGAGGGAAGTCATTTCGATTTGCCGTGTGGCTGGTTGGCCGTCTTCGTGTGCCACGGGGCAGTGTGGCAGGCGGCATCCGTGGCATTTCTGTCTTTTTGCTGCAGGGTCCGGCCGCCTTCTGGCCACCTGGGAGCCTCTAAACGGTCCCAGCAAGCCGAGCCCGGTGGCGGCCCAGTTCACCAGCGAGGGGAGCACCGTCTCCGGGGCCGACGTGGAGCTGGTGGGCAGCGGCTACCGGATGTCTCTCGTGAAGAAAAGGTTCGCCACAGGTAAGGAAGTGCGGCTCCGAATTCGGGGGTCTCCCCTACTCGGCCACCGGGCCTCGATGCCTGGGCTGGTTAGATCCCATAGAGCCGTTCGTAGCAAGTCCTGCAGACCCAGCCTCGGGGCTGCTTCTGCTTTCAGCCAGGAACCAGTCTATCTGCCCTTTGGTATTTATCCTTCTTAAACGTTCAGGCCAAAGGGCGGCGCATGAAACATCACATGGCCGTCTGGGAGGAACTTGAAACCACAGCATGTTTGTGTGGCGGGACCAGAGCATCCGTTCTTGCAAGGACCGGTTGCCCAGATATTTCCTTGTGGCAGAAGCTCCCTTGCTGGCACTTCAGCTGTTTAAAAGTTTTCACAGAAACCACGTAACTCTGATCTGAAGAAAATGCCCTGGCTTTTTATGGCTCTCGCTGTCCACGCTCAGGACTAGAAACCTGCTTTCTCCTTCTAGTCTTTCTCATGGGTGGCTTCATTCTGCAATCTGGGCCTCATCTCAGGGCGTCTCCAGATCCTACCAAATCATGTCATGGCCCCAAACACAGCAGAAACAGACTTTTCTGATTCTCCCCCATTGCCCATGTGACAAACAGCCAACCCTTTTATTATGAATAGGAACCCCTAGAAACTTCCAGCAGCGTGTTCCTTTTACCTCTTAGCTGGTACAAAGCCCAGGTGTGGAAGAGTCAGGATCTGACTGTGTGCACCCCCAAAGGTCTTTGCACCCCAGAGATGGTGCCTTTCTGCTGATGCTGCTTGAATTTGCAAAAGCTTTGTGCCAACTTGACCCGGAAGTGCAAGGAAACCGCCCCAAGCACAAACCTCTGCAAGTGTAAACCTTTCCAAAAACTCAGGTTGTCGTAGGATGAAGATTTCCCAGAATCCTCTGCGGCTCCGGCGCAGATGGAGCCAAAATGAAGGGAGTTCAAAAATTTATTTCCTTACTTTTTATTTCTCTTTCCTTTTCCTTTTCACCAGGGATTTATCTCGCTGGCTCATGAGGGTCCTTGGATCTACCGCATTTCTTGTTTGTTAAAAAAAAAAGCGGGGGGAGGAAGATTTGGGAAACAGAAGAATATATTTGTGGTGTGTTAAATTATTTTTGCCTTTGTTTTCGACACGTGGGAAGAACTCGGCAAGGGTGTGAGAACTTGAGATCTTCGGATGAACGAAGAAGCACTTTGGAAGCTGGGAAAAGTAAAAGTGGGGCCCGAATTGCATGGGGAAACGACGCTCCACCTTCTCCCCACTTCTGGGTTCCCCCTTCCTTCAGATCTCAGTTTTTCACGCCTAAATAATCCCATTTCCTGGTTGGTCTGTTCAGAGCCCAGTTTGTCTGTTTTGTTTTTCCAAGCTGCTAAAGCAAAAGTTGCTCTTTTAATAAAACACTTGTTTTTCTAACAATGCCAGTGTCTTTTTTGAAAAACTGTATTTTTAAAAAAAACCGAATGCAAAGATTATGCTGTCTGGAACACACACCCCAGTCCAGCTTCGAGAGACGTGCATGAAGAAGATCTCGCTGCCTGCCAAGGGTTAAGAGGCAACTGGGTGGTGAATTTCTCAGCAGCTCAGAGAGCAGCAGGCTGGACAAAGGGTCTGATCTTACATAAGAACATCAGAAGAGCCTTTCTGCTGGATGAGGCCACAGCCCACCTGGTTCCGCATCCCGTCTCACACAGTGGCTCACCAGTTGCTTCTGAGCATCTCAAGCAGGAGACAAGGACAAACCTTCACCTGCTCTCCACTCCCTGCAAATGGCCTCTAGGGGCATCCTGGCTGTCTCTCCAACCTGGGCTGGTCCCTGGGCATCCATTCGTAGCCATGGATACAACTGTCCTTCTGAACTAAGAGGCGCCCTGCCTGATGAAGCCACAGCCCATCCTGTAGCCCACCAGTTTGGTCTAGTGGTCAGGGAGCCAGGCTCTTATCTGGGAATACTGGGCTTGATTCCACCCTCCTCCATAAAGCCAGCTGGGTGACCTTGGGCTAGTCACAGCTCTCTTCTGAGCTCTCACAGCCCCACCTACCTCACAGGGTGCCTGTTGTGGGGAGAAGAACAGAAGGTTCGTCAGCCGCGTTGAGTGAACAGCAGCGTGGAAAAGCCAAGTCTCCCCTTGCATTTTGTGCAATAGGTCTAGGCCTCCCCAGCCTTGAGAAGCCAACTCTCCTCCTGCTGCTGCTGCTGCTGCTACTGCTGCATTCTGGGCATCTCAAGCAGGAGACAAGAGGCAAAACCTTCACTGTTCTGTCTCTCTGCAGATTAATTTTAGAGGCCTCCTGCCTGTCTCTCCAACCTGGAGGTGGTACCTGGGCACCCGTTATAGTGGCCATTGATGCACCTGTCCAACCCTTCCCTAAAGCCACCCAGGCTGGTTACTGTCACCCCCTCTTCTGGCAGCTAATTCCATGGACTGATGACCCTCTGGGGGAAGGAGGATTTTGCCTCATCTGCCTCTCCTGCACGTCAGCTTCATAGATGCCCCCTGGTTCTGGTGTTGGATGATGGAGAGAATCAGGGTTTTTCATTCCAAATCCTGGCCTTCTCCCCTGGCTGAACTAAGTCTGCGGGAGGGGAAATCCCAGCAGAATCCTCTTTCGGGGAAAGGTGAAGGTAAGGAAGGGTTAACAGCACCCAGGTCCCCTTTCAGAACACTGACGAACCCCATCAGAGGGCGGGAAGGTGGTCACCAGCAGTGCACAAGGTCAAATGCACCATCAGGATGGGATCAAACTTCAGCAAGGGTTGCCAGGAAGATAAAATCATGCAGGGTATAGAAAAGAGGGAGAAAAATTCTTTCCGTTTCACTTCCCCAGGCCAGAGGCCACCTGCTGCCTTGCCTGCCCCTCTTATACTTTTCCTGTTTTGATCTTTGGGGGCTGGACTGGATGTCCTCAAGGCGTCTTCTGGCTCAGGCATTCTGTGGTGCCTCAGAGGCTGAGCTCGTGGAAGAGTTTAGCTTGTTTTATCCTGAGTACCAAGGAGGATCCAAAAATAAAAGCCACCTTCAGTGGTAGCCTGGCAGGAGGTCCTGGGTTTGACGTTCCTGACCCAGGCTGCCTTCTGTTCTGGGCGTGCTAAAGAAGTGTGAAGCAGGAAGAAAGATAAGAAACTGCAGGTGAAAATCCCACCTGAAATGCCTTTTTGGCCAGTTCCTGCAAAACCTTTTAGAGATTCCTGCCTGTCTCCAGCAGAGAAGAGGTGCCTTTGAGCTGGGGGGAGGCGTAACGTTCCTGGGCCAATGGGGTAAAAGGGTTTGGATTTTGTCCAGTTTCAAGTCTCCGGAGGTGACTGTTGGGAGGGGAGGCTGCAGAACTCCCTGACACATGACGTTGGGTTTCCTGCCGTATGTGGAGAAGAAGAATCGGAAAGACCAGGGCACTTAGGCAGGCTCCTACTTTTGGCGGCATGGATTGCAGAGTCTTCAGTCTCTAGCTCCCTACAGGGGCATGTCACCCTCACCCTGGAGCCCATCAGTGGGTGCTGGCTGTTGGGGTAGCGAGGTGCAGTGCTTGGAGCATTGGCCTCCCGACCTGGAAGGCTGTTCAGTTTGCGACACATTCACTGGGAGGACCCTTGGCCGGAGGGCGGGCTAGCTACCTGCCCCGGTGCCCCGACCTCGCAGGGTTGTTGTGAGAACAACAGGATGCCATGGAAAGAAAGGCAAGACCTGGGCGCGCCGTGTCCCCTGAGGCGCCTGTTCCTCTAGCTGGAGGTTTTATCTCGGCATTTGGAAACTTCACAATAGCCTCGGAGGCGCGTTCAGTTCAGCAAACAATGAGCAACAAATTCTCCAGGATTAGCAACATTACTGAACGAGGGCGGTAAAGCGAGGTCTCTGCTGGCGCCTCCAGGGCGGCCCGGGGCTGCAAAGCAGGCAGGGGCTGTGGTCACGCCTAAGGGTCAACCCAGCCTTCAGTGTGACCACAGCCCTCGTCACTTTGCTGCTGTGATCTCTCGCCCTGAAAGTGGATTGAAGCCGGATTAAACCTTCTGTGTGACCACAGCCCTCGTCACTTTGCTGCTGTGATCTCTCGCCCTGAAAGTGGATTGAAGCCGGATTAAACCTTCTGTGTGACCACAGCCCTCGTCACTTTGCTGCTGTGTTCTCTCGCTCTGAAAGTGGATTGAAGCCGGATTAAACCCTCAGTGTGACCAGGCTTACCATATGCGAAGGGAGCCGAGCCTGGGAGTTCCCCTTTCGCGGACGGGGGGTGGGGGTGGGGGCGGTACAGGGGGCGGGGCTCCCGTCGGGCCCCGCCCCTTCGCCCAATTGAGTCCCCAGTCGCGCACCTGCTGCCCAGGTGAGGAGCGAGGCTGCCCGGGGGCGCGCGCGCAGGTGGGCGAGGAGGAGGAGGAGGAGGAGGGCGACGCAGCAGCGGGTTCGCCCACCCGGTGAGTGGAGGTTGGGGGCGCCACCACCTGCCGCGCCACGTGCGCCGGTGCTGCTGGGGCCAAATCAGGCGCAGGTGCCCCGTGGCAGGATAGGCGCCGCGCGGTCGCCGGGGAGGGGAGGGGAGCGGAGGGGCTTTGGGGGAAGCTCCCCCTCCCCAACGTGGTCCCCAGGTGAGTCTCCGGACCAGACGGCTTGGTGGCGGGAAGCAGCGTCCTCCGTTGGTGCCCGGCTGGAGGTTCCCCCGCTGCCTGTGTCTCGGTGGGGGGGGGGGCTTCCTTGGTACCCCCCAGCCCGGCAGTTTGAAAGGGGAGGAGACGATTCCCCGGTGGGCGGCAGGAAGGGGGTCTCCTGGCACTTTCAGGCGCCGGTGCGCTTTCCGCGCCTTGATTACCTCTTTATTCCGCGCATTTGTGGCTCCGGAAAAAGGGGGCAAAAGGCGGAGCTCGCCGAAGTCTCCGAGGGATCCACAGGCGCCCCAGAGGTCCCTCTCCGGCTGGAAAAGCCCCGGGCAGGGGCAGGGGCAGGGGCAGGGGCAGGGGGCGGCGCCCGGCCCCTGCCTCTGGCCTCGCTTGGCCCAGGCGCGGTGGCGCTGGGCAGGGGGCTTCGCTCCCGATCGGCGCCTGCGAGGAGGTGGCGCTCCCGTTCTCCGTCCTGCTCCTCCATGTGCAAAGTGCAATGCCCCCCCCCGCCAATTCCCAGCCGTTTCCCTGCCTCGGCCCTTGCAGAGGCGCATGTCGGGTCTGCCAAACCGGCCTTATTCCCGCCTTCAGGCGTCCCCTCTTTGCCCCGTTGTGGGGAATTTCTGAAGAAGGCGCCGGCCGGGTGTCCTGCAGTTTCCTCTGGACCTCTCCGATCCTGAAGGGTCTTTCAACAGCTGCGAGGCGGTTTCGCCAACCCACCCTGGTAGGTTCAGGGGCTCGTGGCTAGAGGGCCAGACTCATCGTGCAGCCACGGGGTTTGATTCCACATTCCTCCACGAAGCCAGCTGAGTGGCCTTGGGCTAGTCACAGCTCTCTTTCTGACCTCTCACCGCCCCATTGACCTCAGGTGACTGTTATGGGAAGAAGAACAGAAGGTTTGTCAGCAGCTCTGAGTCTCCTTAAATGGGTGAGAAAAGCAGCGTAGAAAAGCCAACTCTTCTTTCTCCTCTGTCTTCCTCGGGCTTTTCTAACTGCTCTTTCCCACCTGTGCCAGGAGGCACCATGGCCGGACCTCTTGGGTCTCGGCCCTGTAGTTCGGTCTAAGCTGCTGACTCATGGGAAATGGAGTCCAGAAGAGGGCCTCCAAAGCCTGGACACGGGTCCGGGAGGAGGAATGTGGCAAGAGGTTCACGCCCTGTGGTTGCCATCTCCTGTGCTTTGGAGGCTGGTGCAGACAAAACCGACCCCGATGGGCTTGGATGCTGGACGAGGACAGAGGGAGGCAGCCCCAAATCTCTCCGAAGGTCTATGGGGTGAATATTGGGGTGACAGAGTCTTGGCAGGAGGCCCCTGGTGGGATGGCAGCTTCTCCCAGGCTAGAGGCTTTTAAGGGAGAGGGCAGGGAGACGTCTTTGGGTAGCCGGGTGGCATGACGCCCATCCCACCCAGATGAATGCCCCCAGACTGTGAGGCTTCCTGCTGGCCCCTTGAGATGCAGAGCGGACACTTGGGTCAGATGCTGGCCACAGACCCCTCCGCCGTTCCGTTCTGGGTAAGAAGAATGATAAAAAAAATAATACACAATGGGGAGAATTGGGCTCAGTAGTAGTACAAGCGAAAAGGACCTGGGTGTCCTGGTTGATCACAGGATGAACATGAGCCAGCAATGTGATGCAGCTGCAAAAAAGGCAAACACCATCCTAGGATGCATCAAGAGGAGTATGGAGTCTAGATCACGAGAAGGAGAGGAGACATGATGGAAATCCTGCATAGAGCAGGGAGTTTGTTTGTTTATTATTTATGTTTTTCTAGCGCCTTATACCTAAAGGTTTCAGGGTGGATAACAACATTTAAAATCAACATATTAAAGCAATAACAGCGTATATTAAAACAACAGTGTCTGAAAGTGGGAAGGGAAAGCATCTCCCCGTATAACCGAAGGCCAGGGCAAAGAGATGCGTCTCCACTGCCTTCCTAAACGTGTACAGTGAAGGAGATAGACGCACCTCAAGGGGGAGACTATTCCACAACCTAGGAGCCATCACTGAGAAGGCCCTCTCCCGGGTGCTCTCTCCCTTGCTGCTGAGGGTGGTGGGACAACCAGGAGGGCCTAAGGCACGGGCAGGTTGATAGGGGAGTAGACGTTCCTTCAGATATTTTGGGCTCAAGTAATTTAGAGCCTTATAAGTCAAACTTAAAACCTTGAATTGGGCTCGGTAGCGAATCGGCAGCCAGTGCAACTCTTAAGCCTGGCGTGATGTGCGTCCGGCCCGCTGTCCTGGTCAGCAGTCTAGCAGCTGCATTCTGCACTTCCTGCGGCTTCCGAACCGTCTTCAAGGGCAGCCCCGTGTAGAGCGCATTACAATAGTCCAGTCTAAAAAGGCTTCAACCAGAGCGGCAGCCGGACTAGATGACCTCTGGGGTCCCTTCCAATTCTAGGCTCTTCCCTCATCCCTCTGGTGTGGATGGAAATGTGGGCCAGGCCCCTTGCACTGCGCAGGGAGCCGGAAGAGGTGGCAGGAGGCGTCCTGGCGATGGCCGGCTCTGCGCAACCCGGAGGCCGGTCCTGCCACCCGAGCCACGGAGGCAGTTTCTTTGTTTGCTGAGCGGTTGGTATTCCTCTCCCGTTCAAGGCAGTTTAACTGCAGCCTTACCATGATGACGCCTCTGGGTCTGTGTTCATAAGCTGCATTTCGTTAGCTTAGCTTTGCCAGCTGAAGAGGAGTTCCTTCTCTGCTTCGGAGTCTGCAAGGTCGCTTCCCGCTTTCCTCGAAGATGGAGACCTTTGTCCAGGCGGCCCCCGGGCCCCGTGGGTGGGGGAAATGGTGGGATTTGCCCTGCACCAGCCCTCCGCGCCTTTCTCTCAGCTCCGTGGTGTCTAGATCCAGGTTGCTGGAGGCTCAAAGGTGAAGGTAGACCTCTCTGCATCCTGCTCTGGGGCTCTGCCAGCGTATGTTCCGGGCACAAAGCGGACAGGCTTAAAAAGTGGACGGGTCGGAGGGCTAAGACCGTCCTCAGCATCTCTGCCTTAGGACTCCTGTTTCTCCACGGGCCGGTTGCTGATGTCTTGTTTGCTGTTCGGGTGACAGAGACAAGGAGGTAGGTATGTGCTGGAGACGGGCCAGGTATCAGGGCTGTGAGTAACTCCAGCGCCTAGGAGTAGAATCCGCTTGGCAGATCGGCTTTCTTTTCCCACAGCCAGGCTTGCAAAGGGAAAGTCCCACGTGCCCCTCCCACCCCCCGCCCTGCGGTGTTATCTCTGCATGAAGGGGGAGTCTGGCAGGAGAACCGGTATGCCCAGGTCTGGATCCGCAACAGGAAGTGGTGAGCTCTCCTCGGCTGGAGGTCTTCAAGCAGAGGCTGGACAGACCTCTGTCAGAGACGGTTTAGGGAATCCTGCATGGAGCAGGGGGGTGGGCTAGATGACCTCGGGCTGAGGTCACTTCCAACTCTATGGTTCTACCAGGAGTCCCAGAAGGTGGGAGACTGGGTGCCCTTGGAGGCACTGTGTGGTTGCCCCAGTGTCAGCAAGCAGGATCCAGGTCAGCGCTGTTTTTCTCACCTGTTTTGACTGCCACTTTGCTTGGGTTACCTGTATGAAAGGCCACCTGTCCCAGGAGCCTGTTCTGAGCTGCCACTTGACTAGAAGACCAGCTTCTAAACAGCAACGTGATATCCCTAAGACTCTACAGGATTGTTTTCAAAGGCTTCTTGATTTTTTCCTGAGGATTAAGAAAGGGGCCCTAAGCGGATTTCTCTCCCTTTCCCCAACCTCCCCCCCCCCCCCGCTTTCTGTACTCAGGGTTTTCAGATTGCAAGCGCACATGGAGAAATCCCTGGGCTTTTGGCAATCTCCCACTGGCACAACAGCCACATTTTCTGATATCTCCACGTTTGAGCACCACTTAGCCATGATTCTGGTCCTAGCCGTTTTGGTCTAGTAGTAGTTAGGGAGCTGGACTCTTATGTGGGAGTATCAGATTTGATTCTGCAATCCTCCACAAAGTCACGTGGGTGACCTTCGGCTAGTCACAGCTCTCACAGCCCCACCTGCCTCACAGAGTATCTGTTGTGGGGAGAACAAAGTTCGTCCCCTTAAGGGAGAAGAATAGAAGGTTTGTCAGCCACTTTGAGTCCCCTTAAATGGGTGAGAAAAGCGGGGCAGAAAAGCCAACTCTTCTTCCTCCTTCACACAAAAAAGACCATTTAATTTATGCTTCAGCTTGTATAAAGCACCGTCTCTCCCAAAGGTTTTGCTTCTGTGCAAAACATTTGGAAATGCATAAAATTCAGCTATTTGCGCTCTGGTCTGCCAGCATCTTTGGGAGAGCAGATTCTGACCCATCCCACAAAGCTAGCAAACGTCTGTATTGTTCTTAAGGGAAGCTCGCAGGAGCTGGAAGCAGCAGCTTTGGAAAGCAAACAGGTAATACCCGGCAGAGAGCAAGCCCTGGGCGCCAGTCGGTTGCCCACTAGGCACCGCTGTGCCTCCATCCCGTTGCCACAACAGAGACCAGCTTTGGCTTCCCAGAGCGAGACTCAGGAGACTGTCGGACGGCAGGAGAGAAACCGAGGGAGGTTTGTTGGAGATTGAGCCACTTTGGATAAACTGGGACGGGAGAAGAACGCCAGGGAGACTTGGGATGGCTGTGGAAAGTGCTGCGTTCAGGATACGGAGAGGTCCTTGGGCTGGTCACGATAGTGGGGTGGGTGTGGGGCCCCGGGAGGAAGGGCAGGTGCCATTTCTATTTGCGGCCGTTCAATGTGGTTCATCTAGGGGGCCACTGCGAGGACAGGCAGTTGGATCACATGCTTCCCTGGCAAAATCAGGCTGCAACCTCTAGGCCTCTTTCTTTTTAAACAATTAATTTTATTGCATAGTATACAGAAACAACCAAATACAGTAATATCACATAACATCGCTCAATTGTTCATCAGTTACAAAAATATAACAGACTAATAAATAAACATACCCTCCCCCCTCCGCTGCGTGGAACAGCAAAACATTAATAACCCTTAATTAATATTGCTTAAATGGCAGATCAAACTTACTTTTCCTCCCGATTCCTGGCTTCTCCCGATGCCCAAACCATATGTTATAATTTTTTCCCAATTGCTGAACCAAACAGATTTAAGTTCTATTCCCCCTAGAAACAAATTTCTTTCTCTGATAATAAGGGGACTCAAGGCAGCTGACAAACTTTCTGTTCTCTTCTCCACAGCAGACACCCTGTGAGGCAGGTGGGGCTGTGAGAGCTCAGAAGAGAGCTGTGACTCGCCCAAGGTCACCCAGCTGGCTTAATGGGGGAGGGCGGAGTCGAATCCGGTATTCCCAGATAAGAGTCCGGCTTCCTAACCACTAAGACCAATCTGGCTCATCAGATCATAACACATAAATTCTGACATACAGACCTCCTAATTATTTAACGTCCTGAGGCTGGGGTCTTTCGATGTCTTTGCTAATGCCATTTGCGCAGCTCTCAGTGATTGTTTCCTAAGATATTTGTCATTTTCAGCACAGGTAACCATGTTTATCTGCTGTGTAATGCACATTCCTTTGTACCGCTGGTCAGGTTATTAATTGTCCGTTTCTATATTAACCTGTTGCCAAAAGGCCTGTGTTCTTGGCACTCCCACCACATACGTATATAAATACCTCTTTGTTCTCATCCATGCCAACAATTTGGAAATAAATTTGGTATCATATAAGCCAATCTTGTAGGAGATTGGTAACAACTAGTCATAACTATTGTTCTTTAATAATCATTAATTCCTGCACCGATCTGTTCCAACCTGTTATGTTCATATTCACGTCAGTGGCCCATAACCTTCTTTATTAACTCTCTATAAATCATTCCTTCAATCCCTTTTTTTGCGCGTGGCTCTTGCTATCTTTCCCAGCTCTGTTTCTGGACTTCTTTTGCTCCCCTGTTTGTTTCTATAAACAAACGACTCAGTGAGATGGCCTCCAACCAATGTCTCAACCGGCTGCTCCTGTTTCTTGTGGCTTCTACCCGCCACCCCTCCGGCTGGCAAAATAGGGCCAACCGCCGGCAGGTTGCTCAGTGCCATAATTTCCAGCTTTGTGGCTGGACTGGCTCTTCCGCCCTCAGGAAAGCGCACTCAGAGCTGCGCATTGAGGCTGGGGCCGGGAGGCTCACTGGGCGAGAGAATCCTCTGGCTAATCGATCTCGCCTGCCCTGCGAGCGCTTGTCCCGGGCGGTTCGGGCTGGGCACGGCCTGTGCTCCTTCCACTCAGCCGCTTCCAGCCTTCCAGGCCAAGGGCTCTGAACTGAGGGCCCGCACCCTGTTCTCAAAGCAGGACGAACCGGCCTGTCTCCCTGCCCTGAGGACAACGCATTTTGCAAATATGCAGCCCTGGTTTCTGCTGGCCATGGGAGCGGCAGGGGTGAGAAGAAGAAGGGCCGGCTTTTCTGCCCCACTTTTCTCACCCATCTAAGGGGATTCAAGGAGGCTGACAAACCTTCTGTTCTTCTCCCCACAGCAGGCACCCTGTGAGGTGGGTGGGGCTGTGAGAGCTCAAGAGAGCTGTGACTAGCCCAAGGTCACCCAGCTAGCTTCATGGAGGAGGAAGAAGAGTTGGCTTTTATATCCCATCTTTCTCACCCATAGGGGGACTCAAAGCAGCTGACAAACCTTCTGTTCTCACCCTTAAGGAGATTCAGGGGTGTTCTGTTGTGGGGTGAAGAATAGGAAAGCTTTGTCAGCCGTTTTGAGTCCCCTTAAATGGGTGAGAAAAGTGGGGTAGAAAAGCCAACTCTTCTTTTTCTTCTTCCTCAAAGTGGTTGACAGACCTTCTGTTCTCCACACAACAAGCACCCTGTTGTGCTCAGAAGAGAACTGTGACTAGCCCAAGGTCACCCAGCTGGCTTCATGGAGGAGTGCGGAATCGAACCTGGTATTCCTAGATAAGAGTCCGGCTCCCCAACCACCAGTAGACCGAACTGCGTTGGAGAGATGAACTGGTGGCAAGGATGAGGAAGGAAAGGGCTGGACTCCGCTGAGCTTGCTAAAAGCTACTGCTGCATCCAGGTCAAGAGAAATGCAAGAAAAGCGACCCTGCAGGGCGGGACACAGCATGGAATTGTGGCTGTTGCAGACTAGGAGGAGTATCTGGAGGGCTGCGGTTTAGGGAACCTGTGGTGACCCAGCCCAGCCCAGCCCCTCCCTCCTCATCCTCTGCAGAGCAACGCAGGAAGAGAGCGAGCTGCTGAGTGCCAGTCGCCTGCCAGCTGTGGTGGGCTGTATGCCAACAAGTCCCCACCCCCCCCCCAGTGTCCTGCTTTATATGTCTGTATCCGACTCCCTTAAAGCAGCAAACTGACTCAGATGTAACACAGACACTTGAAGTTTGTTACAAAAGGATAGAATAAAGAAGCAAGTTTGTAGTTTGGCTTAAATGCCCTTTAGTTGCTTGACAAGAAAGATACTGTAATTAATAAACTGTTCCGTTCCCTTCACTAAGCTCCACTGTAAGCAAACAGTCCCTGCTTAGCTCTACAGTAAGCACAATGAGTCCTCAGTCCTTCCCCCTTAGTCTCTCCTAGATAAGTTCCAAGAATAATAAAGCCTTGCAGCAATCCTAATATGCCTCCCTGGGCGCTGCTCCGCCCTGGCCCCGAGTGCAGAGGCCGCACACACATGTCCCGATCTCCTCTCTTCCCGACACACACGCAGACTTGGAGTGACACTCCCTGATCCCCCTCGCCCCGCTTTTTATAGTCCCTGATCTGGCGGTTTCTATTGGTCCATTTTGGCGGGCTGGCGTGGCCTCCTCCGATGCTCCGCCCCAGCTGTCACTCACAGAGCTCGGAAAGCCCACAAAACGGCTGTCCTGTTTCTAATGGCTGGGTGAGTAAGGAGGAAAGTGCTCTGCTGGGTATAACCCAGCGGTGATGGGCGAGATGGAAGGGCAAGCAAGGAAATTTATATTGTAATTAACTCTAAGAACCTAAGAGGAACCCTGCTGGGTGAGGCCACAGCCCTCCCGCCCACCCACCCACCCGTCCGATTAATATCCCGTCCCTCACCAAATGGTCCCAGGGTGGCTTACAATAAGAATAAAACATATCAAAAGAAAAAAAACATTAAAAATATCACCCCTCCCTCCCTCCCTCCCTCACAGGACAGCACCCTGAGGAAGCTATTTTGATGGGAAAAGCCTGGTTGAAAAGATACGTATCTTTCACCAGGTGCCAAGAATACAGCATAGGCACCTGGGGAACCTCGAGCAGGAGGCCCTTCCAAGGTCTAGGCAGGGGCCACCACAGAGAAGGCCTCGTACCTGTGTAAGAGAAGGATCTACAGAAAGGCCCTCTCCTTGAGATCTCAGTGTATGGGCAGGTGTGTATGGGAGAAGGCGCTCCTTCAGTCACCCAGGGCCCAAGCCGTTTAAGGCTTTAAACGTTAGTGTCAACACCTTGACGGTACCTGGGCATCCATTCTCGTGGCCATTGGTACACCTGTCCTCCATGAATCTGTCTAACCCTTTACTGAAGCTAGCCAGCTTGGTTGCCGTTCCACCTGTCTGGTAGTAAATTCTGTAGTAAATGCCGTGCCCTTGGCTTGCAAAGGTCGGTATTCTGGCAAAACAGTGTACAAGCTGGTAGCGGGAGATCTTTTTAAAAGCAGGTAACTTTACCTTGCCATGAACTTAAACCAACAAAGGATGGTGCGAGCAGTCGGTAACCTCCAAATAGGACCATCTTGCAAGCCATAAAGTCTGACCTGTGACCCTTCCCTTCCCTCTGCCTGGGCATCTCACGAGCACCAGGGGGTCTCCCATCCCCTCCTCTTTTAACTGCTGAAACCTTGTTGACAAGGGTGGGGGTCACCAAAGAACCCACCCCCTGTCTGAACAGGATTTTGACGTTTAAATGGTGCTCCAGCTGCACTTAATGGCCATTCTGGCTGAGTCGCATTGCTGTTTGCTGCCATTTGGCTCAATGTATTGTTTTCGTTAGGTACGTCTCTCTGTAGGTTTTATAGATCAGTGGGAAATCTTCCAGTTACAGGCGAAGTGAAGCCAGCTGGGAGTGGCTGGACAGGTGTGAGATAAGAAGGAGAAGAACAATTGGCTTTTATACACCACTTTTCTCAGCCTTTTAAAAGCACTCAAAGCTGCTGACAAACCTTCTGTTTGCACCCTTAGAGGCACTCAGTGCAGCTGACAAACCTGTTCTTCTGCCACAACAGACACCCTGCGAGGCAGATGGGCTGTGAGCGCTCAGAAGGAGGGCAGCATCTAGGCTACCACAAGACCAAGCGGGCTTACGGCACCCTTCGGCTGTGGTCCTGGAAGCGCTGGGCTGAAGCCGCCACAGCCCTTTTGCCTTTTGGGTTGTTTGGGGAAGCAGGGGTGCCCCTCCGTGCCGCCCAGCCCTCCACTCAGCCACCCAGATCTTCCTTTCCCGTTTCGTCTCCAGGGGAAGATGCCACGGTGCTGGTCCTACAAGGCCGAAGCCGCCGTCCTGCTCCTGGTGGGATTCACGGCCTTCCTGTTCCTCCTCCAAACCAAGGAGCAGAGACTCGTCTTGCATGAAGCGAGGGAAGCCCCCAGCCCGCCCTCGCCGTCGGTCACCGCGGCCCCCAAGCCCGTCGCCGAGTGCCGGGAGAACAGGTCCGTGGCCAACGTCTCCGGCTTCGCCGACCTGCCCGGCCACATCCAGGACTTCTTGCGCTACAAGCACTGCAGGGAATTCCCGCTGCTTCTGGACGTCCCGGACAAGTGTGGCGGCCCGGAGCTTTCCCACGAGGTCTTCCTGCTCCTGGCCATCAAGTCCTCCCCCGGGAACTACGAACGGCGGGAAATCATCCGCAAGACCTGGGGGGAAGAGCGCACCTTTGCCGGCGTCCACATCCGGAGGGTCTTCCTCACCGGCGCGGCGGAGAACCGGCGGGAGGCGCGGAAGCTGCACCGCCTGCTGGCGATCGAGGAGGAAGAGCACGGGGACGTCCTCCAGTGGGCCTTCCAGGACAGCTTCTTCAACCTGACCCTCAAGCAGGTCCTGTTCCACGCCTGGATGGAGGCCCGCTGCCCGGCCGTCCGGTTCGTCTTCAACGGGGACGACGACGTCTTCGCCAACACGGACAACATCGTCCACTACCTGCTGGGCGTCCCCGGCGCCGGCGACCAGCACCTCTTCGTGGGCCAGCTGATCAGCAACGTGGGCCCCATCCGGGAGAAGTGGAGCAAGTACTACGTGCCCGAGCAGGTGACCGCCGCCAAGGCCTACCCGCCCTACTGCGGGGGCGGCGGGCTGCTCATGTCCGGCTTCACCTCCCGCGCCCTCTACGCCCAGTCGCTCGGGGTCGAGCTCTTCCCCATCGACGACGTCTACCTGGGGATGTGCCTGCAGAAGGCGGGCCTGGCGCCGGCCTCCCACATGGGCATCCGGACCGTGGGCGTGCGGCTGCCCTCCTCCAAGCTGGAGTCCTTCGACCCCTGTTACTACAGGGAGCTGCTGCTGGTGCACCGCTTTGTGCCCTACGAGATGCTGCTCATGTGGAAGGCCATCCACCAGCCGGACGTGGTCTGTGGGAGGAAGGTGGAGGTCTACCAGAATCTCTGAGGGTCTCGGGGTGGGGGGGTGGGAGGAATCCGGACCGAAGGCCTTTGCTCCCTGACCTCCTCAGGGCTGCTGGACTTTCTGTGGCTTCCGATCCTCTAAGACGTTCTGGAACAGATGTGCAATGGACACTCATTCAGCGACGCCTCTTTCCCGGAGTTTTGCTTTCTCAGGGATCCTGACCAGCAGCGCATTCGCTTTCCTTCGCCAATTGGTTCTCAGGCCAATTGGTTGCTGCTGCTCCGGCTCTGGCTGACCTTGGAAATGAACGCATTAAATGTTGCCCTGCAGAACCACGAGGACTAAGATTTCGTGGTGGGGGGTGCAGGTTGACAGAGGCCAGCTCAGAGATATGCATAACCCGGCCCTGGAAAGCCACAGATTGGCTTAGCAGGGCCAGAGAGGAAAAATAAATAAAGAGAAGAGGTCCATATTGCGCACCCAATGGCTATTTGTTTTGGAAACAAAGGAGAGCATGAATGTTCACGGGGAAGGGTTGTGGTTTGGGTTAGGGGATGGTGGCTTCTGATATTTGGGGCGTTGCCTTAATTTTTATTCTTATTCTTTTAATTTTTACAATGTCGCTTGCCCTGGGCGAGCTCCTGAGCATGTCAGAAGTGCAGAAAGTGTCACCGGGCTGCTGCGGTTGATGCGCTTTCCTTCCGGGGTGCCTGGACTCACCTGCTCCCTCGGCTGAATGGCCGGAATTCTCCTCCTCCTCCTCCTCTGTGCTGTTTCAGGAGAGGCTGACGGGCCGCAGGTGACCTGAAGCCACAAACAAAAGCCACTGCCAAAGACCAAAGCACTAACTGGGGACATTTTCACAGGCTGCTTCCTTGCCCCCACTGCAAAATTGCACAACGGGGCTGCCCTTGTTACACCTCATGTGACAACGCTGACAGCGTTGGATCCCTTCCTTGGCCGTCAGTCACAGGATGGAGCCAGGATCGTGCAGGGGAACCCAGAGGGGCGCGCGTGTGAGGGAGGGCAGGGTCTCCCTAGCACTTTCCTTCCCATCCCGTGGGCGGGAACAGTGTGCGGTTGCCTGATGACTAGCGTCCACTCTTGTGAGGTTGAGGCCCCGTTTGGACGTGTGTGGAGCAGTTTCACGCTCCATCACTAGTGCATGATTAGTGAACATCTGGGTTGCTTGCAGGTTGTGAGTGACTCCCGCAGGTGTGAATGCATCTGCCCAGATGTTCACTATTTATGCACTAGGACTCCAAATGCGAATTTGCCTCGGGATGGAAAGGCAGCCGTGCGAAGAAAGCAGGCCTGGGTGTGGGAGATGGAAGACGAGTTGGCATTTCTACTCCATTTTTCTCACCCGTTTAAGGGGACTCAAAGCGGCTGACAAACCTTCTGTTCTTCTCCCTACAACAGACACCCTGTGAGAGCTCAGAAGAGAGCTGTGACTAGCCCAAGGTCACCCAGCTGGCTTTGTGGAAGAGGGTGGAATCAAACCTGGTATTCCCAGCTAAAGGTCCAGCGCCTTAACCGCTAGACCAAACTGGCTCTTTGCCCCAGTTCAATCTGGCCTGAAAAGCAAAATATGGTAGGTCCCTCCGGTAGTCGCCACTGGTCTTTCCACTCCCTTCGCTCTGAGTTTTTGGGGCGTCTGAGTCAGAGAAGTCTTGGGGGCTTTTGACATAATCCTCGTCAGTGGGGGCAAAATTCACGGGTGCTCCCAGGAGTCTTTGCATGGGGTCCCAAAAGGGGAAGTGAACTTCCTCTGGGATTTTGCAGTGGGCAACCTGGAGCCAGAGAGTTTGCAAAGAGACGTACTTTTCTCCCCTCTGGGGGTCTGTGGCTCTTGTGGCCACAGGTGACGTTTCTAGAGGGCAGCCACGCCAAACTGCCAGGCCCTGAGCCACGGAGCCCAGCTGGACGGAGGGCAGGGATAGTGATGTGGCTGAACTGTAAGGCTTGAAATCTTGAAACCCGTTTCTGGCTGGAGTCTAGAAACTGAAACCAAGCGAAAGGTCATCCGCATTTTCCAGAGGGTTTACGGCCCCTCTGGTGTTTTCGGGGCAATTTTCTTCTCTTGCTGCGTTAGCGATCCGAACAGTTTCCATCCGGGACAGAGCTAGGTAAATACCAGATGTTTGGCTGCCAAGGAAAAGCTCTTCCCAACAGGTTCTGCAGGGGAAAATTTCCCTCCCAGGGAGATTTTGAAACCTGAAAACGGCTTTGTAACCAGCTCTTGGGGTCCTATTTCTCTCTCCCACGATGGCTGATCTTTGGGTTAACAACCAGACTCTGAGGCCCAGCGGCTGTGTGGGGAATAGAGCTTCAGAATCCCCGAGAAATTTGGGTTCACCTGTGGCCAGTGGGATTTATTTATTTCCTTCAGTCTCGCTGTTCAGGCTGTCAGGTCTGCATCAGCTGAAAATGAGACGTTTCCTTTTTTTTTAGCCCTTTACCGTCTGGCCAAGTTCTCCTCTGTGGAACCAGCTGGAGACCGGAAGGAAACTGTGGCCCTTTCTGCCCTTGGCCTTATTCTGGAGTAGATCTCGGGATAGTCTGCTGGCCAAAAGCCAATGCAGACTCACTTGGGGCCTTCCAGAATTACCCCCAAGTGCAGAAAGGCCTCAGGCCTGTGGTCACACCTAGGACTTAATCCAGCTTCAGTCCACTTTCGGAGCGGGAGACCACATGAGCAAAGTGGCCAGGAGTTTTCTTTCCGCATTATCTCTCCCTAAGGGATTTTTCTGAGCTGTTTAACACTGGAAGGAAACAGCTTCGTGTCACTTTGCTGATGTCTCGCCCTGAAAGTGAAGCTGGATTAAACCTCAAGCTGCAGGCTGGTCCCAGTCCTGCCCTCAAGGGGGGGGGGCTGCTTCCTCTTTCCCAGGGAATTCCCTGAGGCTTGCAGCTATGAGCTCCAGGGTACAAGTCCCTGGGTACAATCCCCCTCTCTGACCAAAAAACAGATGGGGTGATCTTGGGACAGTTGCTGCTCCTCATCCCGCCCTCTGCCCTTGGCAATCCCAATCTCAGGTGAGATCTCCAGTGTGAGGCACACCGCTGCCAACTTGCCTCCCATGGAAACTCACCAGTCCGGCTGCCTCTGTGCCCGCCTTAAAAATCGCCCACAGGGTGGCACCAAAGCTCTGCCCGTCTCCAGAGCCAGGACTTTGGGATTCTTCAGAGGACTCCAGAGGGACCCGATCCACCAACACCGAGGCAAGGCAGGGAGACAGGAGGACTTGGAATTAATGTTTTGCAGCATGGCATTCAGACCCCAGACGCATGAAGTTCTACACACACTTAAGGTTCAATCCAGCTTCAGTCCACTTTCAGAGCAAGAGAACACATCAGTAAAGTCACAAGCAGTTTTCTTTCAGTGTTAAATAAGTCAAAAAATTCATCTTTGGGATCGATGAAGTGGAAAGAAAATTACTGGCCACTTTGATGATGTGTTCTCTCGCTCTGAAGGTGGACTGAAGCCGGATTGAACCTTAGGATTGAACAATCATTCAAAAAACCCTAAAAATAAATTAAAAATATTTTCCCCCTATCTGTTGAATTTTGTTTAAATTCAGAACGTATTTTCCTCATTTCTTTGTGAGTTATTTATTTAGGTTTTCTCCTCCCTATAGGACTGTGACATTGTTATGTTCTTGGTTCTTATAGTTTTCAGCTTCTTTAAACACTCAAAATATATGCAATGTATATAAACTACGAAATGTTGATTCCTTTAAGGTCTGTTTTAAATGGGTGTTTGTAAGCACACAACTTCTTAAACTATTTCTTGTGTTTTATCTTATTTGGAAGGTTCAAACAACCAGAATAAAAGGGAAAATCCACATTTTAAAAAAAGAATTGGCAACTCACCCTGTTTTCCAGCTGTAATCACCAGAGTGTGTTCTTCTCCCATTTGCTGCATTGCAAAGAGTCATACTGGCTTCTAATTTTAAATCATTCTTAATTTTCCTAATCAGTCGTCAAGATAATAATTCTGCTGCTTTCCAATGCGGTCAGTGTTTGCTTAAAAGCAAAATTCAGTGTTCGAAAATCCAGTGGGTATCAGGGCGCCAATGGACTAGATGGGCTCTGGCCTGATCTAGCAGGGCTCCTCTTAATGCGTGGAGGACAGGTGTAATTCACGGATGCCCAGGTACCTCCAAGCAGGAGGCCTCTCAAAGCCATTTGCAGGTGATCAGGAGCAGGTGAAGGTTTTGCCTTTGTCTCCTGCTTGTGGTGCCCAGAAGGAACTGATGGACCATTGGGTAAGACAGGATGCTGGACCACATGGGCTGTGGCTTCATCCAGCAGGGCACATCTTAGGTTCTCCGTATGCCCTCCCATCGAAGCTGGTGGGGTGGCCCAAAGGCTCTGGAAGGGTTAATGTGGACTTCATCCAGGCTGCCAAGGGGAAACTGGGTTGTGCCAGAGATGAGGGACGTCAGAAGGACCTGTAGGCCCGACAAGACATTAAAGATTCACTACCGAGCCCCATTCGAGGTGTTAACTCTGACTTAGAAGGCCCTAAATGACTTGGGCCCCAAATATCTAAAGGAACTGACCTGCCGTGCCTTAAGATCGAGTGGTGAGGCCCTCCTGGTTGTCCCATCGCCTTCAGTAGTGAGGCTGGTGGGCACCCGGGAGAGGGCCTTTTCGGTGGTAGCCCCCAGATTATGGAATAGTCTCCCCCTCGAGGTGCGTCATGCCCCTTCCTTACATATATTTAGGAAGGCGGTAAAGATGCAGCTCTTTGCCCTGGCCTTTGCCTTAGGTGATTATATTTTCCCCCCTCCCAGTTAGTCACTACGAACGCAATATAGGGTGTACTGTTTTAAATGCCCTGAATTTTTAAAGTGTTTTTAATCTGTATTTTGTTCTAATGTGTATCTTGTTTTAACGTCTATCTTGTTTTTAATCTGCTGTTACCCGCCCAGAGACCTTCGGGTATGGGGCGGGATAGCAATGTAAATAAATAAAATAAATAAGATGCAGGTTATCTTCTTTGCCTCCACTTGGGGTGGGGAATGGCTGCGGTTTAAATTTGCCCTTTCTAAATTCACCACGTTTCTTTTTCATCAGTTCTGATCCCACCAGTAACTCCAGTCTCCTGTTTTTTCCCTTTGGCATAGAAAGTGGGGCTGACACTGTAAAGGCCCCGTCCATTATGGCACCACCATAGCTGCGCTGTTTCCCCCTTAAAAGCACTAAAAACGCAGCACAGGTCACAGGTTTTCCAGCAGCAGCAGCAGCAGCACTTTTTACTTACCTTCTGGACCGAACTGCCCTGATTGCTCTGCCCATTGAAAGCCCTGAGGGTCTCGGAAAGCTAGCAAGGTTTGTGCCTGGTTAATAGCTGGATGAGTGGCCACCAGGAGATTCTAGAGGTGAACCTGGGTAAAATGAGGTGGGTAACAAATTCAGTTGTGATGGTTTTCAAGCCAACAGCACATGGGATTTAGGTTGGGAAAAAAGAGCAATTTTGGGAAGAGTCAATATTGTCAGGAAAAGATTGCAGGGTCATTTTAATGCAGGTCTGACGCCTAGTGGCCGCAGCTGGGAAGGGATCCGTGCTCACGCTTTTGGACTGATGCCCTGCTGGGATCTCCATGGGCTTCTGAGCCCAGATCTGCTGCTCTGTCTTCAAATGGTTCCCTCACATTCTTGGGCATCGCTCTGAGTGTTGGTGTCAGACCCGTGATGGGAAGGAGTTTTCTGCACCAGTTCAGCACGGGAAATGCGAGCACAGCGGCAGGTTTTGCATGATGGTGGGAAGGGGCCAAGACTCCGGCCAGTAGAGCCACAGCTGTTACGAAGGTCCACATTGGACAGTGCCGTGATCCCCGGAGGTCTGAGCAAAAGGAAGCATTTTTTGCTCACATACGAGGAGGAATTTATGGCAACTGAGGTCCAGTCTGGCCTGAGATGACCTGGGGGGGGGCTGCAGGCCCCATGCAGTTATCCTAGCCTGGAAGGACAGTGGGCTTGCTCAGTTGGTAGGCCTTGGTTCCTTTCCATAGGGTAGGACTCGCTACCGGTCTGGTGTTCTGGTGAGAGTGCCGGACTCATATCTTGTAATCACTGGGACTGATTCCTCCCTCCTCCATAAAGCCAGCTGGGTGACCCTAGACTGGTCACAGCTCTCTTTCTGAGCTCTCACAGCCCCACAGGGTGTCTGTGGCAGGGCGAAGAACATAAGGTTTGTCAGCAGCTTTAAGTCCCCTGAAGGGTGAGAAGAGAAGGTTTGGCAGAAGTTTTGAGTCCCCTTCAATATTGCGAAAAGCAGGGTGGAGAAGCCAACTCCTCCTCCCCCTCCTCAGCACCGTTTCCAAAGGGTAGAGGGGGAAATAGGGCTGAAAGCAGACGAGCGGCTGGCATCAAGGCCCACATCCCCCTGGCGCATCTGAAACCCAAAGATGCTGCAACGGCCCTTTTCTTGGAAGGGGAGAGACAGGCACCAGGCAGGGACCCCAGGCGGCAGGTGGAGCTGCACACCTGTGCGGGGGAAGGAGGCAGCAGCAGCCTCTGTCTGCAGAGGTTCCCTTTGTGTTTCACAAGGAAGAAGATGCTGGAGACGCCCCGGGGAAGTCCCTGTCAGATCCCACAGAGAGGGTTTATTGAAAGCTCAGCAGCGTGGGCAGGAGCTCAGGAGGCAGCTGAATGGGATATCTGTGGAAACAGAGATGGGGAAAGGTCTGGTCTGGGTGGGATGATTGCCCTTTTGAAATACCTGCCTGGAGCAAACAGGTTTCCATTATGGTAGGCGTTGGGCACACAGTGCTCCGCATGGCATTTTGCACGGTGGGGGGAAACGCCAAGGGGAGAAAAGCCACCGGTACCAGAGTGGCGATTTTTCTGCCTTCAGGGCGATCAGTTGGTACTGGTAACGCAGTTGCCTTATTGCAAGAGGGCCTGCAGCTCAGAGGTATAGCGAATGGAGGGTTGTGGGTTTGATCACGAGCCTCTGGTAATGGCAAACCACGCCTGTATTTCTGCCAATAAAACTGCATAGAGGTGCTTATAAGGGCTTGGAGAGCCTGTAGCTCAGTGGTAGAACAAATGGCCTGGAGAATGGAGGGTTGTGGGTTCAAGCCCAGCCTCTGCAAACCGCTTGTGCAACCACCACCGTATCTTGCACAGCATTTACAAGAGTTCATTACACTGTACTCTTAGTCTGGATAAGCCCTTTCTTTGTCCGCTGCAAGAAGTGGACTGTGGCCGGATATCATACCAGATTAGTGTGGAGGGGGAAATGCCGTTGTGTAGCAATGCGGAAGTGGGGGAAGGACGGCGGTGGATTTGGCCTCCTCAGGTGGAGCCAAGGTGCTGAAGGTTTTGCCCTTGAGTTCTGGAAGGTTTGTGGCAAAAGACCCTTGGCTTTCCTCACGTTTGCACCCTGCAAACTCAAGACTTCTTCACTCTGGATTTCCATCCTCTGAAACTCTAGCAGGATTGACTGTTAAGGCCCTACATTACTTGGGTCCCAAAATTCTGTGGGAATCCTTTCTCCCGTAGAGTCCTGCCTCTCAGCTAAGATCTTCAGATGATCTCTTGGTGGTCTCCTCAGGGTTCCAGCCACTAGGGAAGAGGGGCTTTTCAGTCATGGCCACCAAGTTCTGGAACAGCCTTTCCCTCCAACGCATTCCTTGGTTGCTTTCCAGATTCTTCCTAAAGGATTTATACATTATCAGTCCTTGGTTCTAATTCCACACAGTTCCTAGTAATTTTTTTTAAACCTTCTCTCTTACAGTCCTGGGCTTCACTTAAACATGTGCCTGAGAGCTTGGGTGACAGAGCAGTGAGTGTGTGTGTATGAATCCAGCTTCATTCCACCTTCAGAGCGAGAGAACACACAGCACAGGGACCAGTCCTTTTCTTTCCACATTATCTATGAAAGAAAACAGCTCCTCACTTTGCTGATGTATTCTTTCGCTCTGAAAAAAGTGTACTGAAGCTGGATTAAACCTTAAGTGTGACCAACACAGCCTTTGTGAAGTGGGTTCTACAGCAAATCCACATAGAAAGGAGGAAGAAAGGCATCTTCCTGGCCACAGGGTTCACTTCGGGTCCAGCCATCTGTGACGGTCGTCAGCCATGAAGAACCCTCTAAACATGGAGGCGGAACATATTTGAACAAAAGAGACTTTGGAGAAGGAACTTCTGCAGGTGCTTTGAGCAAAAAGGAGCGCAGACCGTTCCTCAGCAAGCCCCTTCCCCCTTTCCTTTTGTTTACAAGACCACCTGATGTAAAATGCTAAGCTCTGGATGGAAAATGTGGACGCAGAATGGCGAATCAGTCTCTCCCTGTAGAGGGGAAGGAGGAATGAAGATGGTGGCGGTTTCTCCTGTGGGTCCATCTGGCCAGTCTGGAAGACTCTGGCCGCAGACTAAGGTGAGGGATGGAGCACGGTTATGACTCTCTTTCCTGGCTGGTTTGCACTTATGCCCAGGGAGGCATAAGAGCACAAGAGGAGCTCTGCTGGGTGAGCCCACAGCCCATCCGGTCCAGCCTCCCGTCTCACCCAGTGGCCCATCAATTGCTTCTGGGCATCTAAAGCGGAAGATGAAGGCAAAACCCTCACCTGCTTTTAACTCCCTGCAAAGGACCTTCAGGGGCCTCCTGCCTGGAGGTGCCCTGGGCATCCATTCCAGTGTCCACTGGCAGAGAGGTCAAACTCCCAGGCCTGGCAGAGGTGACCCCCCCCTCTCCACACCATTGCCCAGTGTGACTCAGGGCCCCCTCCCATCCTCTGCCCCCTCCCTCTTCCTTAAATGGCTTGAGGAAATCTCAGTCCCTTGAAATTGTCCCGGTGAGCGTCCCAAGAGAATGGCAACATCTTCCCTGTCCTTGCTGTCCCTTCTAATCACCTCCTTGCGGTTGTTTTTATTTTTAAGAATGAGGCAGGGACACACCCAGGGTGGCTCCCTTTGTGAAGCAGTGTGGCACATGCCACGGTTTGCATGTGGATAATCCCTTCTGCCAGGGAGAGAGAAAGCCCCCTGGCGAGGACCCGAGGGACAGCGCAGGCTGAAGCCTTTCCAGCCCTCGGCCAGGCATGGTGGTATTTGGAGGTGTTGCCTGACTGCGCCCTTCCTGAGCACCCCCAAAACTCCACCCCGCCTCCTGGTGTCAAAGCAGGTCAATGCCCTGGCAGGAGAGACGCACCTGGAAGCGGATCTGAGCCCAAATTACTGCCGGGGAGACTTTGAGCCGAGGATGGGAAAAAGAAATCTCCAGGAAGAAGATCTTATCGCTCTCCTTGAAAACAATGCAGGCCCGACGCCTCCACCGCCCGGGAGCATCTTTAAACATGTCAGATTGGATAAGTAGGTCACACCTTTGCGCAGGTGGCAAAGACCTGCCTTCCAGGACACTCTGCCTCGCCACACAGAATGGCTAGACCATGGGCCAAGCAACGGCCTCCCCAAAGGCAGAAAATGAATTATTTCAAGAGAAACTTATTAGTGCAAAAGTAATAAGAGAAAAAAGAAGGTGAGGCCACTGTGTGGGACAGGAGGCTGGACTAGAAGGGCTCTTCTAGGCTTCCTCTTAGGTTCTTACGCCACGAGGAAGGTGGTGCTACAGGGTCTTGCAGAGGGGACCCGAACTCCGCAAGACCTGGAAAGGGCCCATGGGTAGAGGGGAGCCAGCAAGGGCCGCTGTAGGATTCCGAAGGGCAAACGTGCTTCTGTCCTGCTTGCCTGTTTCTTGGAAGGGAAACCAGAATCCAAAAGACCTGCAGGAAATAGTTACGAAATCCAGTGTAAGCCCTACTCTCCTAACAGATTGTTCCTCACGATCCCTGAGATTCTCCAAGCCACGTGTGGAAATCCATCTTGCAATTAAGGAACAGTCTGTAACAGTCTGTGGCAAAGTGAGCCTGTTCAGTCCAGGGGTTAGGGAGCCGGACTCTTATCTGGGAGTACCATGTTTTATTCCACACTCCCCCACAAAGCCAGCTGATCAACCTTGGGCTAGTCACAGCTCTCTTCTGAGCTCTCACAGCCCCACCTGCCTCACAGGGTGTTCTGTTGTGAAGAGAAGAACAGAAGGTTTGTCAGCCACCCTGAGTCCCCCTTAAGACAAAAAAGCTGAATAGAAAACCCAACTCTTCTTCTTCCACCTCCACAAAGCCAGCTGGATGACCTTGGGCTAGTTACAGCTCTCTTCTGAGCTCTCACAACCCCACCTGCCTCACAGGGTGTTCTGTTGTGGGGAGAAGAACAGAAGGTTTGTCTGCTGTTTGAGTCCCCTTAAATGGGTAAGAAAAGCCAGGTAGAAAAGCCAACTCTTCCTCTTCTTTTCCCTTTTCATCCAAACAGGCAGAGGCCCTAGTGTTTTTTGCTTAAAATTAGACACTGTTTTTCTTTTTTAAACTAGGTTTAATTTGTTCCTTTCTAAGAACCTAAGAAGAGCCCTGCTGGATCAGGCCACAGCCCATATAGTCCATAAGAACCTGAGAGGAGCCCTGCTGGATCAGGCCCAGCGCATCTAGTCCAGCATCCCATCTCACTCAGTGGGACATCAGTTTCTTCTAGCATCTCAAGCAGAAGACGAAGGCAGAACCTTCACCTGCAGCCCCTTAAAGAGGCATCCTTGCTGTCTCTCCAACCTAGAGGAGGTACCTGGGCATCTCTTCTAGATGCTATTTTTTCTCTTGTTTCTGGCATTCTAGAGGGTGATTCAAAGGCACTTTAAATAAAAGCAGTGTTAGGCCTGCAGGAAGGCAGCAGGAGGCATCAGCAACCACAATTGGAGGCTCATGCAGCCCTAGGGATAAGCCTACAGTGGTGGTTGTCCATGCCTCCTCTTCCCACCTTCAGTCCACTGAAGCAGCAACAAGACAAACTCTTTTCTTCCTCAGCATTGTCTGAAAATCCTCCTTTGGGTTTGGATAACCTGGAAGGAAAGCGACTTGTCACCTTGCAGACAGGTTCCCTCAATATGAAGGTGGACCGGTGGTGAAGGTTGAATCTCTCAGCCCGCCTTTGAAAATTGGCCCCCCCAGGCATTGTATTCTGTCCACCCAGCAGGGCTTCCCCACAGTGCTTCTGGGTCCCTTAGGCGCTTGGCAGACGGTGTCCAGGCCTTATTCCCTGGGGGCTGGCTTCCCCATTTGCCAAGAGGATGCTGCTTCGCATTGCGCCTGCAAGGGGTGGAGCGCCCAGAGTTCACCAGCCTCGTTCTTTGCCTCCCCGTGTCGACTCTCCTGCTCTGGTGGCGTTTGGCTTCCACACTGGATTTCTCGCTGTGGTTTCCTCCGATAAGGCCTTGGCCGAAATCCCCACAGCATCCCTGTAAATGTGGACGGAGGATATCTCTGTCTGTCGAGAAAAAGGGCGGCTGCCACAGCCCGGCTCGGTTATCAGGATCCCAGCTGTTGACCGTGCAGGTACGCCTGACTGGGTATTTGTGCTGCGAACAAAGCCCCAGGGTTGCTCAGGCTATCGCTAGAGATAGGGGCGCCTTCCCTGGGAGCAGCCCTGCCTGAGCGGACTCCGGGCCGGTCACGGGGGCCAGGCGGAATGGCCAGCCAGTGCAGTCAACGTGGCAGGGTGTGAGGGGGCCCCCGGGGGACAAGGAGGGGTCAGCTGAGGAGAGCAGGCTGGCTACACCCAGGGCAGGACCAGGGAGACATTTTGTGCCCGTGCCAGGAGGAAAACGCGGCTGTTCCCATACAAAACGGGCGTCCAAATTCATATTCGTCCAAACAACAGAAATCCAAATGTCCACATTCTTACAAATTCGTACCAATAATGAATATTTTGCATATTCGTGCACATCCCAACATTATTATTATTATTATTAAAGTTTATTTATCAAGCACTATAGATGTACATAGAGCTGTACAAGCTGCAAAAAAATGATAAAGACAATGGAGCAGACAAAAGAGATCGAAATTTATGGGTGTGAATATAAAAATTTCCACTGAGAATGCTTGGGAAAGGTTATAGTTATATTCCACAAGACAAGACAGAAATAACAAACTGATAGAGGATGTCAAGAAACTCCTTATAAGAACCTAAGAGGAGCCCTGCTGGATCAGGCCACAGCCCATCTACAGGGCCTGACAAAAGTTCTGTCGCTTATCCATGTTGTTGAAACCAAAGCCTATAACCTGACTTAAAATTCATCCATTGGTTTTAAAAATGGCTCATATGAAAGCTGAAACCCTCCCAAATGAGGTTTTTAAAAAGAAAATAAATTTGCTTCACTGCTGAAATATTGATCATTTAATGAACACAGAAAGGTCAGATTTTGGCTAGACAAAAGTTTTGTCGCCCACAAAAAATGTGAAAATCAAACAGATAATTCACTTCAAATACAAAGATATGTTTCATAACATTGGTGAATGAAGTTGTGGTGCTATTAGAGCCATATTTAATATTTTGTGTGACTTCCATGAGCCTGAAGGACTGCATCCATGCGTTTCGGCAATGATTCATACAATTTATTGATGAAGTCATCAGGAATAGTAAAGAATGCAGTTTTACATGCCTCCCAGAGTTCATCAAGATTCTTTGGTTTTGTGTTCCAAGCTTCCTCTTTCATCCTACCCCAAACATGCTCAATGATGTTCATATCTGGTTACTGGGCTGGCCAGTCCTGGAGCACCTTGATCTTCTTTGCCTTGAGAAACTTTGATGTAGAGATGGATGTATGAGATGGAGCGCCATCCTGCTTCAAAATTTGACCCCTTTTATGATTGGGAATGTAAGAGGTAGCTAATACGTCTTGATATTTTAGGCTATTGATATTGCCTTCCACCTTGCAAATGTTTCGCACACCCCTATACTGAATGTAACCCCAGACCATGATCTTTCCACCACCAAACTTAACTGTTTTCTGCGTATATCTTGGATCCATACGGGCTCCAGTAGGTCTCCTGCAGTATTTGCGGCAGCTGTGGTGTAATTCAACTGAAGATTCATCTGAGAAATCCACCTTCTGCCACTTTTCCAGCATCCATCCGTTCAGTAGGCTGTGGGCCTTGGCAAATACCACACGGTTTTTTAATTGCCTTTTGTTTAGTGCTGGCTTCTGGGCACTGATTCGACCATGGAGGCCATTTCGAGACAGAATCCTACAAACTGTTCTAGTTGACACAAGGACTTGAGGTGACCAGGCCTGTTGGAGCTCTGCTGCAGTGGAAGAAGGGCTGGCTTTTGATTTTCGAACCAACAAACGTTCCTCCTGAGCAGTCGTCTTGCGGGGTCTGCCAGACCTGGGCTTGTCAAAAACATCTCCAGTCTCTTCAAATCTTTTTGTAATTCTTTGTACTTGACGCTGAGACACATTAAAGGTGCCAGCCACCTCTGCAGAGGATCTGGTCTTCAGTCTCCTGATAATCAAGGCTTTGGTCGCAGGGTGGATTTTTGGCATGTTGTCAGAGGTCAAGTTGCAGTTCAAGTGAAGGTCTGGAGTGCTGGAGTTCTTTTTATACACACCCACTAATTATCGGATCAATTAGTGAGCACAGGTGAGGCTGTAAATTAGGTGCATTATATGACAAGGCGACAAAACTTTTGTCTAGCCAAAATCAGACCTTTCTGTGTTCATTAAATGATCAATATTTCAGCAGTGAAGCAAATTTATTTTCTTTTTAAAAACCTCATTTGGGAGGGTTTCAGCTTTCATATGAGTCATTTTAAAAACCAATGGATGAATTTTAAGTCAGGTTATAGGCTTTGGTTTCAACATGGATAAGCGACAGAACTTTTGTCAGGCACTGTAGTCCAGCATCCTATTGCACACAGCGGCCCACCAAATGCTCATGGGCATCTCAAGCAGAGACAAGGACAAACCTTCTCCTGCTCTCAAATCCCAGCAAAGTGCCCTGCTCCCCCCTCCCCCCAGCCAGAAAGATGTACTTAGGTATCCATTCTAGTAGCCATGGATACATCTGTCATCCATTAATTTGTCCAACCCTTCCTTAAAATCATCTAGGCTGGTAGATGTCACCACCTCTTCCGGCAGCAAATTCCATAGACCAATGACCCTCTGGGTGGAGAAATTCTTCCCCTTGTCTGATCCGACTCTCCTACCCATAAAGAGGAAAAATGACACTTGCTGACTTTTTTTCTATTCTCTTCCTAATTATTTGCAGCATTTAATTAGCTTTTTTTTTTCACTGCTGCTGTGCACTGGGTTGACACCTTAATTGCACTGTCCACCAAAACCCCGAGATCCCTTTCCTGGTGTGTTGCAGAAAGCTCAGACCCCATCAGTTTATAGACATAATCTGGGTTCTTGGCCCCAATGTGCATTACTCTGCACTTGTTAAGATTAAAGCACATTTGCCACTTGGTTGCCCACTCACCCAATGCTAAGAGATCCCTCTGGAGCTCTTGGCAATCCCTTTCAGATTTTACTACCCTAAATAATTTAGTATCATCAGCAACCTTTACTATTTTACTATGTACCCCTTCTTCTAGATCACTGGCAAATAAATTAAAAAGCATTGGTCCCAACACTGAGCCTTGAGGGACCCCACTTTTTACCTCTTTCCACCCTGGGAATTTGCCCTTTATTGCTACTCTCTGCTTCCTGCCCTTAATCCAGTCACAAATCCAGGACAGAACCTGTCCTTTTATTCCATGGCTGATGAGTTTACTCAGTAGCCTTTGATGTGGGACTTTGTCAAAAGCCTTCTGAAAGTCCTGATAGACAAGGTTGGTGAGGCGTGATTTACCTTTGCAGAAATGCTGGCTTTTGTTCAGCAATGTGTGCTCCTCCATGTGCACACTAGAAGTAGCTAGAAGGTCGGCTACTTCATATTTGAGTTCCTTAAGGACTCTTGGATGAATACCATCTGGTCCCGGTGACTTGTTAACATTTACTTTATTAAGACATGGAAGGACCTCTTCCTTGGTTATCTCTGTCTGTTCAGAAAATATGGGCTCAGCTACTGGCATGTATCTTCTGTCTTCCTCCATAATACAGAGGCAAAGAATCTGTTTAGTCTCTCTGCAATCTCCGTGTCTTCTTTAATTACCCCTTTCTTTACCATCTAGTGGTCCAACTGCTCTCCTGTAGTAATGATTTGAGGCTCACACGCAGAATGGTTGCCAGGTGAAAAGTGTCTCTTTACTGAAGATTTACAGGCTTTTTATGCCTAGTTACACAATACATTTCTCAATGGAAAATTCCCCCGGGGTGCCCATATTTGGCATAACCAGATAAGATGTTGCCATCCTTGAGTGTTGTTCATTATTTACACATACACAGTGGATGTTATAAAAATGATAGGAGGATGTTATGCCCAATGCTATCATTTACTAAAACCTTGCATGAGAGATTAACAAAGTCACAGTGCCCTTAGGAATTCTTCCTTTTGGCCTAGTAACTTCAGCATAGCAACAGTTGTCTTTAGCTGAGATGGGCAAATTGCACCCCCACAATTCCTCTCTCTTTTCTTACTTTATGAAGGGGGGTCAATTTGAGGAAGCTCTTGTGGCCAGGGAGGAGGGAGAACTGAGATGCTATTCAGTCTAGAGCAAAAAGTCTTCATGGATCAACTTTACAAACAACCAAATTTATAAGTCTATTCCTTAACTGTGATGCATGCTTAAATTTAAGGAAAACTGGGTTCAAAGGGCACGTGCAGTAGCCTGCCACCCCCGAGGCGTTCCTACAAGGTGGGTTAGCAAAAACTCCTGCATCCCCACATGCCCCGACTTTTTCCTTAATAAAATGTGAGCCTAAAACTATGTGAACCCCAATTTGTTACTAACCCCTTCTAACCATTTTTTGAGGTCTAATTATGGTGTATGGTTTTCTTTTTCCTTTTTTCTTTTTCCAATACCCCTACATATGTTCATGGAAGACACCAAGCCCCAGCTTCATAACACCCAGTGTCTGTCCCTTTTACTGGCCAAAATTATTTTGCTTCCTTGATAAACCAAATTAATGAATGTCATGAGTGAAAACTTGTTGTAACAACATCTGTGTGTATGTATGTGTGTTCCTTTTTGGGAAACTTTTTGAAAGGACCAAGTTAATGAAGCAGAATCAAATTCAGTGTGTGTAACTTTGTGAAACATATGCATAAGCTCTTAGGCTCCTTATGGCAAGCATAGACACTTATGGATATTGTCTTAGCTTATGCAAGATTTCAAAGTTCAGAAGCCATTGAGGATCTTTCTTAATAATTAAATCAACAGCAATCAGCTTTGTGCTGGAGAAATGGCATTATGTTCAACAATCCAGGCCTTAGTTTCTTAATAAGGTGTGATATGCTGTTGTGTATATATAGGACTGGTGTTCAAACTTGTTTCAGGCCTTAATGAATGTGTGATGTCACAATTGACATGTTAAGATAAAACATGGGATAGATGTGTGTGCTTCAATGGCATGAATTTGCTAAAGCCCTTATTTTTGCGGACTTATGGTGTTTGCAATGACTTATCAATATGGGACCAATATGTGAAACATACAAACATTTGAATGACAATTATAACAACCCAAAATCCAATTACAATATGAACCCACATTAGCAATATCACAATTATGCAAAAATGGACAATACAACAATTGTTAAACAGCAATTAGCATTGATAAAGATGGCACAAGCAATGCTTGCTAAGAATTAAACTTCCAAAGTTTTTTCAGTGACCAAATGATGGATTTTTTTAGTCACAGGCTCAAAGCTTAAAAGTTCATGTGACCACTGATGATGAAAGTTCATCACAGGTGCTGGTTCACAGGTACAGTTCTTAGATCTTGGCCTTCACGATGACTGTAGCCAGGCGCTGGAATCTTGTCACAGGTCTTCTTTTCAGGAAGAAGGCAGGTTAAAGTTTCAGCTCAGGTGCAAAAGTCCTTTGATCTCCAAAAGGATGAGGCAACTGCTGCTTCCATGTTGACTGTGGCCTGGTGCAGAATCTTGACACAGGCACAGGTGAATCCTTTTGTGACTGGAAACCCAGATACAATTCTTAGGTCTTGGATCTTTTCTTCCACGATGTCTGTTGAACTTCGTCCAGGTGTTTCAGGCACATCTGTGGCTTTTGCTCAGGAAAAAAGAAAACTGACAAAATACAACTAAAACAGATTAGTTATCAATACCTTTAGAAAATTACAGAACAGGACCAATTTTGGAATTTCATTAATGCCTTTTGACTGCAAGGCAAGCTGATTTAATTTTTTACTTTGCACAGGAAGGCCAAGCAGCCCCATTTAAGAATGCTGCTTAAGGAAATGCTTTTTGTTTTCTCATGAGGTGCATGTCAGATTGGCATCTGTCAGTCAATATAACTTTCTCACTGCTTGGTTATAATAAGAATGTTCCATTGATAAATTTGCAATGACTTTGCTCCAAAAGCACCTGGTTCAGATTTTTAAAGAACCATCTTGTTGGTAGTGGAATATAAGCATAATTAATGCACATTAAATTCATGGGAGCAATTAAACTTCACAGGTTCTTCCCAAAGCTATAGGAAGCAACTTTTGCATGAAAGTGCAGGGTTACTGAAGATGGAAAAGAAATCTTAAACTTTTAGCCAAGTGCTAAAAAACCTGAAATTAAATTTTTTGTTATTAACCAAGAGATATGCTATCATAACTTAAACATCTTAAGCATTTGTCTTCAGAAGGAAAAGACTCAGTTAATTAAAATCTTGCAAAAATATATGTTTCAAAAGAGAAAAGCTATTTTTCTGAAAATAAACCTGAAATTAAATATTAAGGTTAAAATTACAGCCATTAGCTTAAATCCAAAATATAGAACCAACAATTGTAAGAAACCATAAGATTGTAACATAAGCAATGAACTATTAGCAAAATATAATCAATATTGATGTATGTCCAGATCTTTTCGAATTTCTCTGGAATTCCGTAGGGTTTTAATAACTTGTTTTAGATTCAGACAAACCAACAAAGAGATTCCCACAAAAGCCTTTTTCAACATGCAAAAACTCTTTCTCTTATCTACTTGCTCAAACCTTCTTATCCACTTGCTATTGCTTTATGATAAATTCCTTCCTCCTGGAAGTAGGCGATTTTACATCACTTTTTTCCAGTTTGCCATCTATTCATGTCTACACATTCTTACACATTCTTAAACCCATCATCCATATTTCCCAAATCTTTCCTTCTCCCTTGCATACCTGCCACACACCCTTCAGTAACAAATCATGAGCTAACAATCCTGTCTCTCTGCTAATTTTACTGTATGCCAAAAAACACAAAGAACTCCAATTTATCTTTAAAAAGAACTCAAGGCTCAGTTCCTTCCTAGAACTGGGATATCAATTCACTTTAGGTCTTATTAGGACCAAAATTATAACATGAACAATTAACTATAAAATTTTATCCATTGTGGGCACATAATTCACCCCATTTCCAGACTGTCTCTGACCTGCATGACAGCTGAATTTAGGGCACAACAATCCTGCTTAAAGAGAGAGAGAGAGCTGAGGGAGAGGAGAAAAGAAATTCTAAGCATGATTTAAAGCTCTGAACTGCGCAAGTGCAGGAGAAAGATAACTTAGTAAACTTCCGAAGAAATGAGAAGGGAAGGAAAAATGTTTTGCTTTAAGGCTCTGACATGTAGTCCTTTAGCCCTTAACTTTCCAGAACATAAATGGTTAAAACCTTCGAGTTTCACCCAGTCAGGGAGAGAGAGGCTAAAGTGCACAAACTAATGCTGAATCTGAGAGAGGCAAAAAAAGGAAAAGCCTTAGCCTGCTTTCTGAGCGAGACTCAGAAAGGATTTTGCATTTTTTTTTTAAACTGATGGCTTAGACGAAAGTTTGATCAGGCTCCTGTCCCAAGACAGAAGAAAAGGAAGGAGAAATTGCAAGCAGCTTTTCAAGTTACAGTTAGTAGGAAAGGGGGGAGAGATACTCAAGCAGAGAATTCTTTGAAAGAGAAAGGAGGCGGCATCAAGTTACTGACACACAGACACAGTTTGCAGAAAAAGAGAGCAGAAATTCCATGTCATTAGCCTAATCAGAAGTCCCTTTGCAAATGTCCCTTAAGGGAAGGGAGGCGACCACCCATTTTTTCTTTCTTCCTTTCCAGTTAGGAAGTAGGGAATCCCGCACCTGTTAAGAGCAAGAGGCTGCATATACTCACACACCCCAGGCTCGGAAATCTGACGCGCATCTTTTGACCCTCTCCGGGCGAGTGCGGTTCCTGATCCCTGCGGTCTGCTCCTGAGTAGGCCCATTTCATAGATTCTTCTTTTTCTTCTTGCAAGGAGTTCAAGTCCCTGTTCGGGCGCCATTTGTAGTAATGATTTGAGGCTCACACGCAGAATGGTTGCCAGGTGAAAAGTGTCTCTTTACTGAAGATTTACAGGCTTTTTATGCCTAGTTACACAATACATTTCTCAATGGAAAATTCCCCCGGGGTGCCCATATTTGGCATAACCAGATAAGATGTTGCCATCCTTGAGTGTTGTTCATTATTTACACATACACAGTGGATGTTATAAAAATGATAGGAGGATGTTATGCCCAATGCTATCATTTCCTAAAACCTTGCATGAGAGATTAACAAAGTCACAGTGCCCTTAGGAATTCTTCCTTTTGGCCTAGTAACTTCAGCATAGCAACAGTTGTCTTTAGCTGAGATGGGCAAATTGCACCCCCACACTCTCCTGGTTGGATTCCTACTTCTGATTTCCTTATAGAAGTTCTTGTTATTTCTTTTGATGTTTTTAGCAATGTGCTCCTCAAAGTCTTTCTTAGCTTTCCCAGTGGTCGTCTTGCATTTGTGTTGCCAGTGTCTATGTTCCCTCCTGTTCTCCTCATTCGGACAAGCCTTCCATTTTCTAAATGAACTCTTTTTGTTTTTAATGACTTCATCTACTGCACTTGTGAGCCACGTTGGTTTCTTCTTGGACCTAGAAGTCCCCTTTCTTCTTTTAGGAATGCATTCCAGTTGCAGTTCCATTATTGTGTTTTTAACTAGCCTCCATGCATTTTGAAGTGATTTAACTCTTTTGACTTTCCCTTTCAATTTCGTTTTTACTTTCTTCATTTTGGGGAAGTTTCCCTTATGAAAGTTTAAGGTCTCTGTGTTAGACTTTATTAAGAACTTACTCTCTGTATTTAAGCTGGTTATTGCATTGTGGTCACTGTTCCCAATTGGATCAGCTACAGTGACGTCCTTTACCAGGTCCTGAGCATTACTTAGGATCAAGTCCACGACTGCCTTTCCCCTGGTTGGTTCCATGACCATTTGTTCCATGGAACAGTCATTAAGTAGGTCTAGGAATTTTCTCTCTCTATCCTGAGTTGAACAGGAGTTCACCCAGTCTATGTGAGGATAATTGAAGTCCCCCATTATAACCACCCTATCTTTATGGGATACCTCCTTTACCTCCTTCTCCAATTGTTCATCTCCTTCGGGCGTATGGTTAGGAGGACGGTAGCATGTCCCTATTGTTAGACTTCCTTTTTGGCTTGGTATTTTTACCCACACTGCTTCTGTGGAAGAGTCAGACTCACCTGGACGTTCCAGTTCATAAGATTCTATCTCTTCTTTAATATACAAGGCTACACCACCGCCATGTCGCCCTTCCCTGTCTTTCCTGTACAGTTTGTAACCTGGGATGACTGTATCCCATTGGTTTTCGCTGGTCCACCAGGTTTCAGTTATGCCAATAATATCAATCCTATTTTCCATAACTAAGCTTTCTAGCTCCCCTATTTTGGCTCGAAGGCTCCCGGTGTTTGCATATATGCATTTATATTCACTCCTCTGGTCCAAATTCCGCCCTCGAGGAACATGTGAATCCTTATACTGCCTCTTGCGTCCATCTGTGGCATACTATGGACTAATCTCCCACTTAGCTCAGCATTATCTGCATATTTCCAGCCCTCCTCACTTGAGGGTGCGCTCTCCCGAACTGGATGCTGCCCAGCTCCTGTCGGCTTTCCCCCAGGGATCAGTTTAAAAGCTGCTCTGCAACCTTTTTAATGTTCCATCACCATTAACATTGGGTTGGATTGAACTGTATCAATTTAGGTTCACTGGGGGGGGGGGGGGAATGTAAAAATTGTGTTTTGTATTTCATTTGGTAAGAAAGGATGTTTTGTAAAATATACACTAATAAAAATATATAAAAAAATAAAAAGACAATAGAGCGAAAAATACAAATAAAATTAAAATGACTAAAATAGCAAAGTTGAAATAATAGGTAATATCGCAATTGCCACATTAGGAATTAAAACTAGGGACAAAAGGAACGTCAGTTCTGAGGCCACAGACAATAAGAACGTTTTAAATTGAGATTTAAAAGCTTGCAAGGAGGTTCAGGAGCAGAGGGGGGCGGGAAGACGGATCCACAAGCCAGGAGCAATGAGAGGCAGAGGGAGCGGAGAGGAGACCAGGCGGACAGACTGGGAAGGTGGTGGTCCAGGGGAAGGAGTGTGTGTGTGTGGGGGGGGGGTGTCAGGGAAGAGAGGCAGGAAGGAGCCAGAGAATGGAGGGCTGTGAATTAAAAGTTTAAATGGAATGCCATAGGAAAGGGGAAGCCGGTGCAGGGATTTTAAAAGAGGAGCGATACGAGAGAAGCGACCAGAATGAAAACCAAGTCCAGCCGCGGAGTATTGTGTGCAAACTAAAGGTTGGCGATGGGAGAGACGGAGCCCGATTAGAGGGCGATGGCAGCAGTCAAGCCCGGAGATCACCAACTCGTGAATGAATGAAAACCCTGGCAGGAAGAGGAGAGAAAAGGCCGAATTCTGGAGATATTGTACAGGACTTACAGTTTGAAAGTCTAGACTAGAGATGGCTTTAAGGAAGGGTTGGACAATTGTAAGGACAGCAGATGTATCAATGGCTACTAGAACGGATGCCTAAGTACATCCTTCAGGCTGGGGAGACAAGCAGGATGCGTCTAGGGCCATTTACTGGGATTGGAGAGCAGGAGAAGGTTTGCCCTTGACTCTGCTTGGGATGCCCATGGGCAACTGGTGGCCACTGTGTGCGACAGGATGCTGGACTGGATGGGCTGTGGCCTGATCCAGCAGGGCTCCTCTTAAGTCCTTATGGATTAGATCAGGGGTAGGCAAACCACGGCTCTTCAAGCTTAGGAGTACCCTAATTAAGTTAATAACAATGTACCTACCTATATAGTTTAAGTTTAAAAAATTTGGCTCTCAAAAGAAATTTCAGTTGTCGTACTGTTGATATTTGGCTCTTTTGACTAATGAGTTTGCTGACCACTGGATTAGATGGGCTGTGGCCTGATCCAGCAGGGCTCCCCTTAGGTTCTTATGTACTTTGCTAATGCTGTATCCGGCACTCTTGATGTCCTGAGTGGGCAGAATCTAAGTTGTGGGCAGCCTGCCCTGTCTAGCCAGCAAGGGATACTGGTGGCAACAGCATCCTGCCTCACCGCTTGCCAGGGGGTCTTGGGCAGTTGTCCGGAGGAGCAGGAGGCTTTCGGTCTCTGCACTGCCCCCGGGAGTGTCCGGGCAAGGGGTCCCAGGCTCCCTTGTTCTCCTCTCCCCTGTGGCACCCTCTAGGTGAGGCCAGGCCAGGCAGGGTGGCTGTGTGGGCACGCCCAGCATCCTTCCTAGCTCTGGGCGAAGGGCACAGGTGGAAGAGCGCTCGTCACTGTCTGCTCCTTAAATCTCCCCCTGGGGCGGATCATCTCTGCGGCAGAAGAGAAAGAGAACAGGCCTGTTCTGGCAGCGGCCCTGACGTCTCCAAAGCCCGGAGGGAAAGCCGAGTGGGAAGCGCTGGCAGGTTGCTAAACACCGATGTGGCAACATTTGTTTGGACGGGGGGGGGGGGGGGGGGGAGGGGAGAAACGTGGCCACGCTGTGAAGCCCCTGTTACCCTAACTGGAGGGAGAAGGGCGAAAGGAGCAGTGAATGGGAGATTCCCCCGGGGCCCTCCTTGGAGCAGGAACTCCATCCTCTGAGGAGAGATCCTTTCCGTACTCTGCGAAGAAGTGGGATGCGAGCAGAAAAGCGACTATTTCAAAGTGTGATTCAGGAGGACCAAGCTGGAGTGGCAGAAGCAGATGTTCTACAGTTCCCACGATCCTCTGCCATTGGCCATTGGCCATTATCCTGCAACTGTGAGATACGAGACAGAGAGAAATGACAAAAGGCAGGATCCTGGGTTTTAATCCACTTTCGGACCGCTTTCACTGCAAGAGGATCCATCGGCAAACTGACGGATTCCCTTCCATTCTCTCTAAGCCAAAGGTGCATTTTATGAGTTAGGTAACTGCCACTTTGCTGACGTGTCCTTCCACATTGAAAGTGGGACGAAGCTGGATTAAAAGTTAGGTGTGAATGCAGCCTATAACACAGCAGATCTCCTGCCACGAGGGCCACATCCGCCTCTTCTGAAAGCAGGCAAAACGAAGCCGGGTTTGGACCAGTGGCAAAAAGAGAGATAGGCGAGTGGGCGACTCGCTTCTGATCCGGGAGGGTGCGGTCACTTTGCGTGGCCCAAGAGCCGGGTTTTGACTTCTTCGCGATTCCCACTCCTTCTGCAAGTTTCACAGCAGAAAATCTCCCTGGAGCTGAGCGCTGGACGTCGTGGTGTGTGGCAGCCAGACCGGGGGTTCCGGCTGAAGGGGTGAACCCAGCGAAGGCAGCCGCTTCCGCTGAATTTGGACGCTCCAGGTTGATTTTGAACCTCTGGGCCATTGCTCTCCCTCTCTCCCTCTCTCTTTTTAAACCACATCTGAGAAGAGACTTTTTGGTCTTAGGCTGGACAAAGAAGAGAAGAGAAGCCGGACTCTTCTCTGGGAATACCGGGTTCGATTCCACACTCCTCCATGAAGCCAGCTGGGTGACCCTGGGCTAGTCACAGCTTTCTTCTGAGCTCTCACAGCCTTACCTGCCTCACAGGGTGTCTGTGGTGGGGAGAAGAACAGGTTTGTCAGCTGCTCTGAGTCCCCTTAAGGGTGAGAACAGAAGGTTTGTCAGCCGCTTTGAGTCCCCTTCAGTGGGTAACAGAAATGGGATAGAAAAGCCAACTCTTCTTCTTCTTCATCTTTTGCAAATTCTGCTCCTCTGGAGGCAGTGTGAGTTCCCTCCATGTCTGCCACCTTGTTTTTGAGGGGATGTATTTGGAGGAATCCACTCAGTGAATCCAAATTCACTGAGCATAACTCAGTCACGTCCTTTGATTCCTGGTGTCAAGTCCCTTCAGGTGGACACACCCACGGCACCCCCTCACACACACACACACACACCAGCCCAGGTTATGCAAACCTTATTGATTTTGGCAGCTGGCAGAGGTGAATGGGAGAAGGTGATAGCGCGGCATGCGGAGAAAAGAGAAGCGTTTACCTGAAGGGCGGAGCAGCGCAAGCGATTGTGAAAGGGGAAATTTTGCCAGTGACGTTTATATGCCGAAATCCAAAAAAGAAATCTTGTTCTGCGGGGCGGAAGTCCAGTGACCCCTGATAAATGATTCAGCAAGATTTGCTTTTCCATGGAAGTGTTGTTTATGGCAGTGTGAGGTGTGAGAAGACACCCACTTCCGTGATGAAACCTTCCCCAAGGCTTCCTGGGTCTTTTCTCTCAGAGCCCTGTGAGCTTCCGGGGTTTGTGATTGTGAAAGGGGAGCCTGCCTTGTGACTTCCCCACCAGCTCTGGTTGTGAGTCCCATTTACAGGTTGTTTCCCTCTGCCTTCTTTGGGGAGATTGCTTGGCTTCCCCAGCCTCACCTTGGGATTTCCTGGTGGCCTCCCATCCCTAAATGGCTGTCAAGATCAGTTTAAATGCTGAGGCTCCCTTGGGATTAGACCTCCGGTTGTCAGCAGTCAACGACCTGGGCTCTTTTCTGGGCAGATACTGAAGGAGTCTGCCACGCCCTGTGGCCTTCACTCCAGGCTTTGGCCTAATTTGACCTTTTTTGTGCCGCCTGGTTGGCCTGGGAGAAACCCAGGAGGAGGCCAAGGTGAAAGAGAGCCTGTGCCCCAAGGCAGCTCCACTTGAATCCTTTGCCCGCCCTGGCACATCCTGGGCTGGGAAGGGACTCTGCTCCCTCTCCATCAGGTGCCCCTTTAGCAGCACAGTCCTGCAGGAAGCCAGCTGGGTGACCTTGGGCTAGTCACAGCTCTCTTCTGAGCTCTCACAGCCCCACCTACCTCACAGGGTGTCTGTTGTGGGGAGAAGGAAAGAAGGTTTGTCTTAAGGGTGAGAAAAGCAGGATAGGAAATTGATCCCATTTGTAGGAGACCCAAAGGGATCCCCAACCAGATCTCATCCCAGAAAGGAGAGGCCGGATCCCTAGGGATTTTGCAGCATCGGACGGCCCTTATGAGATCAAGGGTTATTCTTCTTGCAACCTGCGGCTTACCATGACCAAAAGGTCCCCTGGCATCCTGTCCAGGGCTGAGCAGGCCGGAAGGATTTCCGTTTCTTCCCCTTGTTGCTTCCGCCTGAACATAAGTGGATCCTTCCTCAAGCAGGAGTCCAGAACAGGAGGAAAAGCTGGCTTTTCTATCCTTTTCTCACCCATTTAAGGGGACTCAAAGCTGCTGACAAACCTTCTGTTCTTCTCTCCACCACGGACACCAGAAAGAGAGCAGTGAGCAGCCCAAGGTCACCCAGCTGGCTTCATGGAGGAGTATGGAATCAAATCCAGTGATTCCCAAATAAGAGTCTGGCACCCTAACCACAAGACCAAATGCCACAGCCCAAGTTGAGGCAAAATAAGCATTTTGGATTCCCTGGTCTGGCTCTTTTATAGAGGGGTGGAAAGACCAGAATATGGCCATGAGGTGCCTGAATTTCTGCAGTGCATCGGACCACTAAAGTCCTATTTTGACGGATCGCTGGAAATCAGACCCACCTGCCCTTCCGTGTTTCTGCTTGCCTTTCTAACCCACCTTGCCCTAAGGGCTCCGTTTCCAGAAAACCACACACAACAGGGCATCAAAGGGAGCTCTCCAGCCAAAGCCTGCGTGTTTGCAACACGTCTGAGTGCATATAATGATGGGCTAAGTGCACTTGGGAGGGGAAGATCATGCCACAGCCTAGGGGCTTCCACGGAGAAGGCCATGCCACGGGCTTCCAAGCCTTTGACTCCTGACATTGGTGGCACCACCTCTGCAGATCTTAATTTATGGGTGGGTCCCCATGGCACTTTGGAGCCATGCCAGAAGGGTGCCAAATTTGATACCGGAGAAAAGAAGTCTTGGCACGGTTTGGGGGACCGGCACGCATCTCTCAGTGAGCCGGGAACGCGCATGGGGACAATGGTGGGCTAACGGGGAGGAGATTTGCGCTGACGTCACTGGGAGGCGGGGCGGGGGTGCTCGCTTTCCTGCCCGGCCACTGAAGATCGCAGCCGCTGACTTTTTAGGATGCCGATGGCAACGGCAGGCTGGAGAACGGCTTGGCTTTTAAATTCTCTGCCGTTTCCACGGAGGTAATTCCCACCCCGTTTCACGAATGCCAAGGCAGGATCCATCATGGCTTGATTTTTGTTCCGCTTCCAACCCCCGTTTCCCCGATCGTCAAGGCGGTCATAAAGAAAGGCCTGACGGGCGTTCTCGCGGTCCCCGGTGGAGCGGAGTCACGCGCCCACCGTCGCCAAGCCTCGTAGCAGCGGGAGGATCCTGGCTCCATACACCTGCATGGCGACTTGACTCGGAGGAAAAGAATTTAGCGCTTCCGGACTCCTCCTGCCCCTGGGCTGACGACTAACCCGGCCTTGGAGCGGCAGGATAGGAATGCGGGTTCCTGAACGGCCAGTCAGGGGAATCTGTAGCAACCTGCACAGGCACTTTGGTCTAGTGGTCAGGGAGCCAGGCTCTTATCTGGGAGTACTAGGTTTGATTGCACACTTCTCCATGAATCCAGCTGGGTGACCTTGGGCTAGTCACAGCTCTCTCTCTGAGCTCTTACAGCCCTACCTCCCTCACCGGGTATCTGCGGTGGGGAGAAGACCAGAAGATTTGTCAGCCACTTTGAGCCCCCTCAAGGGTGAAAAAAGTGGGTTAGAAAAGCCAACTCTCCTCCTTCTCCTCTTCTTGGAGCTCAGATAAGTCCAGGGAAGTCTTTTCCTTGCCTCCTTTTTGCAGCTTTGCAAACCCTCTGGCAGAATGCAGGTGGACCCCTGCGCATTGCAGCGCTCCAAAGTGCAAATGCCCCGGCTGGCTTTAAATGCCCCCTGTTCAAAAAAAAAAAAAAAGCCCTGTAAACCCCTTCAAGGGGCTCTGAAAGCAGATCTCAAGGACCCTTCTCTGTGACATCAGCCACATGGTATCAAGGCCAGCAGAGCAGACCCGGGCCTCATCCGGACACCGCCTCCCTCGAGGGGCCTTGAATTCAAATCTGTGGCCCAAAGCTGGTCTGAGGTAGGCAGACCGGACCACTTTGAAGGCAGAAGGTAAAGGAGACACACACGCCCCCCCCCCAATTCTCTGCAAAGGCCTTTCTTGGTGTTTTAAGGCCAGTGCAATGCTCAGGCATTACGGAGCCTCTGCCTGGGTGGCTTCTTTGAGCCCACCTGCTTGCTCAAGCCCCCTCCCCTTTTCAGGACTCCCTCCCTCCCCCTTTGCCCCCTTCCAAGGGCAGAGCCGACATGGTACCCTTTCCCCTCACCTGTTGGTCAGCAGGGCTGTGGACGGACGGAGCAATTTCTGAATTTCGCTCCAGGCATGGGGTGCTCCGCCAGCCCTTCTCCCCCAGGGAACATCCCGCTGCCCCCAGCTGTGACTCTCCTTCTTCTCCGTGCAAGGGGGCGCGACAGCAAGATGGCACCCTTGGCCAAGGAGAGAGAGACGCAACCATCGAGGTGGCTAAATCCGCACCAGTCAGCTGGAAGACCCTCCCAATCCCCTTGAGCTGAGAGATATCCAAACGCCCCCAACTACCCCGACCTTGGCCACAGGCACAAGCAGACATTTGCCAAGGGTGGGAAGTTTCAAAGTGCGGCAGAATCCAGCAGGGCGTGATTTTCTTTCTCTTTCCTTCTTGCTTTCTCTCTCATTCACTCCATCCAAGCCCTTCTGGGTGGAGGCTGTTCTGAATTTGGCCCACGAAGAGCCTTTTCCTCCCTTGGCTGGGTCCTTTTAAGCGGGCGGGCAGATGGACAGACAGGTGAAGACGGAACTTGTCCACCGGCTCTCGGCCTGGATTTTCCAGAATGCAAATCACCCAGACAGATCCTGCAACTTCAGAGTGCTGCACTACTGCAAAAACACCAGGTCAGATGTCCCAGGGTCTGGAATGGACACCTGGCCATGGACATGGGAGGAAGGGGAGCCCCATCTTTTTCTCTTTGCAGCAAAATGCCAGTGGTTACTCCTTGGGTTGACTGGCTCAAGGTCACAGCACAAAAGGAAAGAGGCACAGGGAGGGAGGAGGCGAGAAACCACGTGCAGACACTGCGGCCTTGGGTGAGGAAGGCTTTCCTGGCGATGGTACACTAGGCATCTATGTATTTATTTGCATCTTCATCCCGCCCTGTCCCCAGAGTTCTCAGGGTGGGTTACAACAACGTTCAGAACCAAATGTCACACAATTCACATACTGTACTAAAACAGTAACAGTGTGGAGACAGAAGGAAGCTTGCAGTGCAGCTCTTGACCTGCAGAAGTCTTGGGTGAGCCAGACTGGGCTTGTGGCGAGAGTGCTGGACGCGTACCTCGTAGTCACTGGGTTCCATAAAGAGAGCTGGGTGGCCTGGTCACAGCTCTCTTCTGAGCTCTCACAGCCCCACAGGGTGTCTGTTGTGGGGAGAAGAGCAGACGGTTTGTCAGCTGCTTTGAGTTCCCTTATGGGTGAGAACAGCAGCCGTGAGTCCCCTCGAGGGTGTGAAGAGAAGCTTTGTCAGCCGCTTTGAGTTCCCTGAAACGTGTGAGAAAAGGGGGGTAGAAGAGGCAACTCTTCTTCTTTGGCGCCACACTGTGCGGCCTGCCAGTCTCCTGTGGCACCATTCCTGGCATCCTCTGCCCTGTGCCCGCCTGCCCACCCAGGCGCGTGTGGGCTCTATGCCCTGGAGAGAGACTCTTGGCTCCCTCGCTCGGTGCAGAAAATCTTTGGGGTTGTGCAAACCAGGAAGGTGCTTAAATTCCCCTCTCCTCGCCTCCCATCGGCGCTTCCCTTCCCGAGCGCGCCGAGCGCGCAGGAGCCCGCGGGTCCCACGCCAATTTCCTTGTGAAGAAATCCCACGGCGCCCTGGCGCTTTGCTTCCTGGTTGGCCCTGAGCGCCTACGTGCCGGTCCCGGGCAAGCGGGCGGGCACACGGCTGCCTCTGCTCGCCCCCTGCTGCCATCGGGCGGACCGACGCCCCTCCGGGAGGCAAAGATGCAGCGCAGGTGGCTACGCCTCCTCGCGCATCGCCCTCGGGCCGCCTGCATAAAAGGCCCGGCTCCAGCCCCAGGGCGCCGCGGGCAGCGGAGGAGGCGATTCCGTGCGCTGCTGCCTTTCCGCCTTGGCTCTGCCCGTTGGATTGCAGGGACTGGGGAGGGGGCAGCGGGGAGAGTCCACCGGCGTGCCCGATGCCAAGCGCTCCGACCGGCAGAAGAAGCAAGGGCAAGCGGTCACTCGGAGAACGGGCTCTAGCCCTAGTGGCCGAGGGATTCCCGGGGGCTTTTCGCTGACCCTGCCCTGGCGGTGCCAGTTTTGCGCTTCCAGTCCCTCTTGGCTCTGCCTCTGTGCCCTCCAAAGGTCCCTTTGGGCACCGACTTCCCCTTCGGCTCCCGAGCCTGGCCTTGCGCCCCTCGTCGCTGCCCGCTCTCCAGTTCTTAGCATCCCTCCTGCGGCGGTCCCTCCGTCCGCAACGCGCTCTTTGCGCATCCCCCGAAGCGAACCATCGCCAGCTGCGCTGCCCGCGTGGCCCGCCTTCCCTTCTCCCTCCTCTCGGATCTGAGCCGGGCTTCGCCCTCGCCTCGGCCTCCCCCGGGCTCCTTATTCTGCCGAAGTCCCCTTCCCGACCCGTCGCGCGTGGACCCGCGGAGAGCCTTCGAGAGCCCGGCAGGCAGAGCCCAGGAGCCCGGCGGCGGCGGCATGGCGGAAAGGGCCCGCCTCGAGGTTTTCAAGGCGGAGATGCTGTCCTTCGGCCTGTGGGACTACGGGGTCTTCGGCCTCATGCTCCTGATCTCCACCAGCATCGGCCTCTTCCACGCCCTGGCCAAAGGCGGCCAGAAGACCTCCGAGGACTTCTTCACAGGGGGGCGCCAGATGTCCGCCGTGCCCGTGGGCCTCTCCCTCTCCGCCAGCTTCATGTCCGCCATCCAGGTGCTGGGGGTCCCCGCCGAGGCCTACCGCTACGGCATGAAGTTCCTCTGGATGTGCCTGGGGCAGCTGCTCAACACCCTCCTCACCGCCTACCTCTTCCTGCCCGTCTTCTACCGCCTGGGGCTCACCAGCACCTACGAGGTAAGTGGGATGCCGGAGCCTTGGGCCGAAGGGGCATCCCGATCCCTTGGCATGGATGAAAACGGGCGCTTCTCTCCTTAGGTGTGGCCACACGTCAGGTGTGATCCAGCTTCAGTCCCCTTTCGGAACGAGAGAACACATCAGCAAAGTGAGAAGCTCGTTTCTTTCACCTTTGGGATAAATAACGTGGAAAGAAAATTACTGGGGCACTTTCGCTCCGAAAGGGGGCTGAAGCTGGATCAAACCTTAGGTGTGGCCACAGCCCTGGTCTCAGGCTGAATTAGGCCCTTGGCCCGTGTTTCTTTCGGGGGAAAGGGGAAGCTGAATTCGAATCTGCAGAGAAGGGCTTCACTTCCTCAGCAGGGTTCCTCTAGTCCGAGAGAAAAGCCAATTTAAAAAAAAAAAAAAGAACATAATTGGAGGGGGTCCCCAGGATTTTCAGGGTGGGCTTTAGTTTCCAGTGCTATCTGGGCACAGAGACAGGTGTTCGAGGGCATCTCTGAAACAGAGGGGTTGATGGTAAGGTGCATTTTCTCCTGAAGGGGATGTCTTGTGGCACCCAGGATTGTGTGAGCAAATGAGATATTTAGATAATTTAGGTCAGATGCGCCATCAGCAACACCTTTGCTGCCTTCATCCATTCCGGACAGGTGGCCAAGAATAGCCAGGGCTTCCCCTGTTGGGCATGATGCTAGGTTTATAGTCCAGAAAGTAGCCTCTGCAGTGTGTGTCTGTTGCGCGCCTGAAGGCGGATCTCAGGGAAAGGCACACCTGTGTACAGGTGATCCTTCACGTCAGGTAAATGGCCACAGAGCTGGGGAGAAGATGGGAAGCAACTGGTTTTTGAGAGAACTTGGGTACCATCCCAGGGTCATGACAAGCTTCTGATTAATCAGTGCTGGTCTTTTGCAAATTTAACAGAGGGTTGTTCAATTTTTATCTTTTTAGCCAGAGAGGAAGCAGAGAATCATAATAAAGGGTCAATTCTCAGGGTGGAAGTGAAAAGTGCCCCCCCCCCCAAGGTTCAGTATTGGGACCAGTGCTTTTTAATTTGTTCATCAATGATCCAGAAGAAGGGGGACATAGTGAAATAGCAAAGATTGCTGAAGATACTACCGTATATTCCGGCCGTATAAGACAACTGGCCGTATAAGAAGACTCCCAACTTTCCAGTTAAAATATAAAGTTTGGAATATACTCGCTGTATAAGACGACAACACCCGGCATATAAGATGACCCCCAACTTTTGAGAAGATTTTCCTGGGTTAAAAAGTAGTCTTATACGCCAGAATATACAATAAATTATTTAGTAAAAACCGAAAGAGATTGCCAAGAGCTCCAGTGGGATTTCTGAGCATTGGGTGACTGGGCAACCAAATGGCAAACGTGCTTTAATATTAACAAGTGCAAAGTAATGCACATCGGGGCCAAGAATCCAAATTATGTCTATAAACTGATGGGGTCTGAGCTTTCTGCAACACACCAGGAAAGGGATCTCGGGGTTTTGGGGGACAGTTCAATGAAGGTGTCAACCCAGCAAATTCGCCAAAAAGCAAATTCAATGCTGGAAATAATTAGGAATCGAATAGAAAATAAGACAGCAAGTGTCATTTTGCCCCTTTATAAATCTATGGTGAGGCCACATTTGGAATATTGTGTACAATTCTGGTCACACACCTCAAAAAGGATATTGTGGAACTGGAAATGGTGCAGAGAAAGGTAACAAGAATGATTAATGGGCTGGAACAAAATCCCTAAGAAAGTCAGACTGCAACATCTGAGCCTCTTCAGTCTGGAGAGACGGCTAAGAGGGGACCTGACTGAAGTATATAAAATCATGCATGGTATAGAAAAGGTGGCTAGAGAACATTTCTCTGACACACAAACCTAGAACCAGGGGGCATCCATGACGCTGAAGGGTAGGAGAGTCAGATCAGACAAGGGGAAGGATTTCTCCATCTAGAGCAGTGGTTCTCAACCTTCTTAATGCCGTACCCCTTAACGCAGTTCCTCACATTGCCGGGGAGCAGGGTCACAGGGGCGGGCGCTGGGGAATCCACAGTGAAAATGCTACTTACAGGAAGATTCACAAAGTTCCTGCCAATGTTTGCAGCTCATGAGATTTACAAGCAGTGGTACAGAGGAAGCGAGAAGGAAACTGACCTCTGAGTTGCAAGTCTCATAAAAGAGTGCTAGGGGACACGCGTGACTTGCCACCCATACAGAGGCAGAGAGAAGAGGGGAATTAACTTCTTCAAAAAACCCATAATCATGTGTGGTATACCAAGTTCAATTTTAGAAGATGGGTTTGGAAAAATATATATTTTTTTAATTTTGCAAAATGGAAATATTAGGACTTTTATTTGATGGGCATGAAAATACTTTTTCCACATTCCCATAACAACCAGAGGATCAAAGATTTAACGTCAAGGCTAACTTTATAACTTTACTAATCCAACCTTAGTGGATAATAAGCAAACACAAAATCAAATCAACGCCATAATTATACCTGCTAGCCACCTCCAAAAATGAAAATCAACAATATGCGTAAAAAGCCAACGTCCTGGTTTTGCACCTTTAAGGCTCAATCTTGCGCCACATAAACAGTCCCTGGACTGACCAGTAAGGAAACAAGGCACGGACTGTAATTCCACGTTCAGGGCATCTTCCGTGCCGCCCTTTGCAGCAGCACAGCTATCGTGAGAACACAAGAGCAGCCGGCAACGCGCAGCCAAAGCATAAGGAAACCTACAGCCTGATCTGGGTCGTCTGCAGCCAAGGCAAAGAGCGTCTGACCACATCCTTGGGCACTTTTGCCATTGACCTTCCCCTTCCCGGTCACCAGGGCCACCAGGAAGATACAAACGAAGAAGAGAATCGGCAGCGCTACATTCAGATAGGCAACAAGGAACAAAAACAACTTCTATAAACAGCTCATAAATACAGCAGAGACCCCCAACTGCCCAGACCTCCTCCAGATTCCAGAAAGTCACACAAAGCCAAAGCACAAAAATCCATTCCTCATTCAGAACAGGAACAGCTTTTTAAAAACTTCTATTCCACAACAGAGAAGCAAGAGAAACAACGATACAGTATTAGCACAAGAAGAAGAATTTAAAACTAAAACGAACCTCCCTTGAGTATCCCTCCCCTCCCCTCCCCTCTTTGACTCCCTCCACCAGCACAACCCTCAAACGAGGAATTATTTAACCCACAAAAATCAAGCAAATCAGCAGTGTTGTTCACCAAATTAAAATATATAAGCAAATTCAAGCAACTATTTTCAAGCCAGGAAGAGAGCGAGAGACTGAGCAAGGGGAGAGAGGGAATCAAAGAGTGAGGAGCAAAAGGGAGAACCCAGCAGCAGCAGCCAGCCAGCCCTCCTCCTTCCCTACAGCGCAGCCATCGGTCTCTTCTCCAGTCAGCAGGGTAGGGAGCTGGACTCTTATCGGGGAAACCAGGTTCGATCCCGCCCTCGCCCACAAAGCCAGCTGGGTCTCCCCTGAGCAAACACAGCCCTACCTGCCTCACCGGGGGGGGGGGGGGGGTCTGTTGAGGGGAGAAGAACAGAAGCTTTGCCAGCTGCCTTGAGTCCCCTTAAATGGGTGAGAGAGGCGGGGCAGGAAAGCCATTCCTCCTCCTCCTGGCACTTCCCGGCTGCGCGGGGCCGGGCCGGGCGAGTCAAAGTCATGGGGTTTGCTGAAATGAAAGGCGGGGCTGCCCTTGGTCCGGCGGGGCCAGAGTTGCCAGGCCGAGCTCCTGCCGCCTGGAGGGGAGATGGAGAGAGGCGAGTCGCCCACAACGCCCCTCCAGCCTCTGTGCCGAGGTCAGAGGGCTGACTAAGAGCGGGAGGGAGGGAGGTTTCGGCCTGCTGCCACCTGGCCGCCATGCAGTGCCTGAGGAAGGGGGGGCCTGCCTCGGCTGCGGGGAGTTCGGAGGCATTTGGCCAGCCCAGGCCAGGCCAGGCAGCCGTTGTGCGAGTGTCGCCCCAGGGCTTCTTTCACCTCCGGTCAGTGCTGCTCCAGACTCGCCCCAAAATGGCAGCAAGAGGGCCAGGCAGGCGAGGGAGGAAGAGCAGGCTAGCTACCCCTTGAGCCACTGGAACATGCAGAGGTGAGGGAGGGGGCTCCTCAATGGCTGCCGCGGGGGGGGGGGAGTCTCCACGACCACTCTGCAAAGGTAACTTGACCCCCAGAAGAGGTAGTGACAGCACCAACCAAGATGGCTTTAAGGAAGGGTGGAGGACAGGTGGGCCAAGGGCTCCTGCAGTGGATGCCCAAGAACATCTTTCAGGCTGCTGGGGGGAAGCAGGAGGCCTCCAAGGCCATTTGCTGGGATTGGAGAGCAGGAGAAGGTTCGTCCTAGTCTCTGCTTGAGAGGCTCATGGGCAGCTGGTGACCATTGTGTGAGCTGGGATGCTGGACTGGATGGCCTGAGGCCTGATCCAGCAGGGCTCCTCTTAGGTTCTTCTGGACTGGATGGGCTGTGGCCTGATCCAGCAGGGCTCCTCTTAGGTTCTTCTGGACTGGATGGCCTGAGGCCTGATCCAGCAGGGCTCCTCTTGGGTTCTTCTGGACCGGATGGGCTGTGGCCTGATCCAGCAGGGCTCCTCTTAGGTTCTCATGGACTAGATGGGCTCTGGCCTGATCCATCAGGACTCTTCATAGGTTTTTATGGACTCGATGGGCTGTGGCCTCATCCAGCAGGGCTCCTGTTACGTTCTTCTGGACTGGATGGGCTGTGGCCTGATCCAGCTGGGCTCCTCTTAGGTTCTCATGGACTAGATGGGCTCTGGCCTGATCCTGCAGAGCTCCTCCTATGTTCCTATGGACTAGATGGGCTATGGCCTGATCCAGCAGGGCTCCTCTGAGGTTCTTATGGACTAGATGGACCATGGCCTGATCCAGCAGGGCTCCTCTGAGGTTCTTATGGACTAGATGGGCCGTGGCCTGATCCAGCAGGGCTCCTCTTGGGTTCTTCTGGACTGGATGGGCTGTGGCCTGATCCAGCTGGGCTCCTCTTAGGTTCTCATGGACTAGATGGGCTCTGGCCTGATCCAGCAGGGCTCCTCCTAGGTTCCTATGGACTAGATGGGCTGTGGCCTGATCCAGCTGGGCTCCTCCTAGGTTCCTATGGACTAGATGGGCTGTGGCCTCATCCAGCAGGGCTCCTCTGAGGTTCTTATGGACTAGATGGGCCCTGGCCTGATCCAGCAGGGCTCCTCTTAGGTTCTTCTGGACTGGATGGGCTGTGGCCTGATCCAGCAGGGCTCCTCTGAGGTTCTTATGGACCGGATGGCCTGAGGCCTGATCCAGCAGGGCTCCTCTTAGGTTCTTCTGGACTGGATTGGCTGTGGCCTGATCCAGCAGGGCTCCTCTTGGGTTCTTCTGGACTGGATGGGCTGTGGCCTGATCCAGCTGGGCTCCTCTTAGGTTCTTATGGACTAGATGGGCTGTGGCCTGATCCAGCTGGGCTCCTCCTAGGTTCCTATGGACTAGATGGGCTGTGGCCTCATCCAGCAGGGCTCCTCTGAGGTTCTTATGGACTAGATGGGCCCTGGCCTGATCCAGCAGGGCTCCTCTTGGGTTCTTCTGGACTGGATGGGCTGAGGCCTGATCCAGCAGGGCTCCTCTCAGGTTCTTATACCTTTTTAGGACGAAGATCCGTAACACGGTTTTGCCGATGGGAAGTTGCTTAGAAATCCATAAACATTCCTGCCCCTAATAATAAAGGTATAAAATAAAGCCAGAAACTGTCAATGCATTTAAACGTTAATGGCTAAATGCAGAGTCCGAAAATAAAAAATCATCTTGTGGAAATTAACTGCAGGCGCTTCTCTGTAACAGGTGCTATTAATTAGGGCCTCATTGTTAATAGATAAAACCTGATGTTAATTTGTAAATGTAAGATATAAGCACATTCCGTCCATTTGTCCTGTTCCTTCTGAAGCTCCACTGTGCCTGAAAAAGCAAAGATATCAGTGGAACCCTATAAAGAGAAAACAAATTCAATGAATAATTATTTCCTTTGTCCCTAAGCTCAGTGCAGGAGGAATGAAAGCATCTTACCAATTTGGGGAAATCGCAGTTTAGAGGCAGAATGCTGGGGGCCACCACCAGAAAGTCTACATTAAAGGACCCAGGGACGCACTGTAACGTCCTTTCAGCCTTTGGGGCCTTCCAAAGTGTTGCGAGGGCAACTGTGGATGCACTCAAATCTATCATTTTGCATTATCCTTAATTTTCTCCCGTGTTTCAGCTCCCGGCTTTTTGCTGGGCATGCAGGGCAGAGCTGTGGGGCGGGGTGGGGGTCCCTTGCTTCAGCGGCAGCAGCGAACAGCCTTGGACAGTCAGCTACCCACAGAAGGATAAGGGTGTTTACCCGGCTTATCTTTTTCTCTTCCCTTTGGCACCGGCCTGGCATGGATAGATTGCCGGAAGAGTAAGCAAACAAGACGGTGAGCGGAGCAGAGAATTTTGATAAGGCGTGATAAGGAGGGATGATATCATAAATCTGTCCTCACTGAAAGCACGAGAACCTGAGAAACGCCAGACTAGGGCAGAGACTCCGCTTGTCTGGCCCAGCAACCTGCTCTCCCTGTTGCCACCAGCTGCCCCAAGAAGGCCACCAGCAGGGCTCCGGGCTACGGCTTCCTTGAGACAGTCTGACCTAGTGGTTAGGGAGCTGGACTCTTACCAGGTTTGATTCTGCACTCCTCCGTTAAGCCAGCTCGGTAGCCTTGGGCTAGTCACAGCTCTCTTCTGAGCTCTCACAGCCCCACCTGCCTCACAGGGTGTCTGTTGTGGGGAGAAGACCAGAGGTTTGCCAGTAGGGGTGTCCGCGAATGTAATTTTCAACATTCAATTCGATTCAAATATCTATTCATACAAATATCCAGTTCATATTTGAAGATACGAATGTTGGCAACATCTGTACACATCTGTATTTTTGTCCCATATGTTTCCATACACATGCACATGGATACGAATAATGCATACTTATCTGTGCACGTCGGAATGCCAGAATAATTCGTACGAAAGCTTCAAAACATTCAAAATTCATTTGAATGTTAAAAAATGAACAGACATTCAATTTCCATTCAAATGTCAAATTTTGAATGTTTTGAATATTCTTGCACATCCTTGTTTGTCAGCTATTTTGAGTCCCCTTAAATGGATGAGAAAAATGAGATATAAAAGTCAACTTTTTCCTCTTCCATGAAGCCAGCTGGGTGACCTTGGGCTAGTCACAGCTCTTTCTCAGCTCTCTCAGCCCCATTCACCTCATAGGGTGTTCTAGTGTGGGGAGAAGAACAGAACGTTTGTCTTCTTCTTCTCCTCCTCTTCCTCCTCTGCACACCAACTCTGGGCTTCAGAGGCAAGCCAAGGCCTCCTGCTTCTGTGAATATCAGAGCCTAAGAAATCCTCTGACCTCGGAGGATGTACTGCCAGTCCACGTCACCCTCTGAGATGGCAAAAGCCCAGACAGACCTGTGTGCCACCCAAAGAGCTACTTCCTTCTGCGCTCACTCCACCCCTGCCCAGGTTGCCCGACCTGTTATCATTTTAGAACATATTTGCCTTTGCTTCTGGCAAGGGAGGGGAGCAGAGGGAAGAGACATAAAAAGAAAATTTGCAAATAAAAATTGAAAGAGTGAAACGGAAAGAAATTCTGAGAATGCGCCCTGTGCCCAAACTCCGCCCTCCCAGCCCTGGTGAATTTGGTCACTACGATAAAGCAATCTTTAGCAGCCCTGCAATCTTTATTGTTACAGCCAGAGATGAAACAGCAGGAAGAAAACAATAAAGTTATAAAAACAGTAAAGTTACCGAAAAAGAGGAGGAAGGACAATTACAGGTCAGGATACACAGAGCAGAAAAGCTATTCCAAGCTATCAAAGCATCACAATCGAAGGGTTTAGATTATTTAGTTCAAGGCCTCCAGACACCAGTAGGACTATTTGTGAAGTAAAGGAAGTGAGAAACATCAGCTGGGAGAATATCTAGGTGCCTTTTCCTGGTTGGAGAGGCCATTGGCAGGGAGTCAAGAGCAGGTGAAGGTTCTGCCTTCGTCTTCTGTTGAGAAGCCCAGAAGCAATTGGTGGGTCTCTGTGTGACAGTCAGGATGCTGGACTAGATGGGCTGTGGCCTCATCCTGCAGGGCTCCTCTTCATTCATGGAGGACAGGTGTATCAATGGCTATAGAATGGACGCCTTTACATTGGATAGGCAGGCAGAATGCCTCTGAGAAAAGAGCAGGTGAAGGTGGGCCACTGTGTGAGATGGGACGCTGCGCTAGATGGGCTGTGGCCTGATCCTGTAGGGCTTGTCTTATGTTCATATGTTCTTATATTGGCTCATGGCTTGCTTCACCAATCTTTTGTCTCTGTTCTCCTTCCTTCCTTCCTTCCTTCCTTCCTTCCTTCCTTCCTTCCTTCCTTCCTTCCTTCCTTCCTTCCTTCCTTCCTTCCTTCCTTCCTTCCTTCCTTCCTTCCTTCCTTCCTTCCTTCCTTCCTTCCAGTTCAGGCTCAGGGGTTCATATGGGGTGCTGCCTTGAGTTTTGTCATGTGCTGGTGAGACCCATTCCTGGCCCAGTAAGGAACTTCAATCCCAGCAGCCTTGGCAAAACACTTCAGGCTTCCTGTTCTTCCAGTCACCTGTCTGTTTCACCCCACATCACAGCACTGTGCAAATTTCTTCAAGAAACAGAAGTACAAGAGGCAAAATGGAACACTGATTTTGCAAAACACACATGCACACATAAATACGCTTTGTTACCAGCATTCGTATTCACTTCTTTTGGGGAAAATCTTTGCTATTCCTTGTTCTAAGGCAAAACAAGTTCGGTTCCTTCACCTTAAATGTACTTGGTTTGCATTAACAGGTGAGTTTCTTCTGGTCCTTAGTGACAGATGTGCACCAGGCAAAGGGAGTTTTGCAGATCTCGCCATGACATTTCCACTTTTTCTGCCAGGCTGATTCCAGTCTGCCCCACAAAGATGTGCCATCTTCTGGACGGCGATCGTGGGTTTCATCAAAACATTGCAGGAAATTAAGCTGAATGAACCCCAGAAAAAGGCTCCAGCTTTCCCAGGCGTTCCCAGGAACTCTTGGGTCTACAAAACAGTTCAACTGTTGCTAAGCTGACGGTTCAAAGTTCGGTGCCTGCTGCGCGTGCCTTTACCCAACAGCCCAATGCTGTACGTTTTTGCCTGTGGGGAAGGCATGGAGAGCCTGGGCTTTCCCTCCCTCTGCCCCGTTCAAAAACCAGGCAGTGCCAAGCCCCGCAGGTAGCAGGAGGCCTCCAGTTCCAGCCCTGGCAGGAACCATCCTGGCTTCTCTGCCCTCTCCAGCTGGGTATTACGGGCATGAATGGCTGGGTGAGTGGGCTCAAGGATGGATCGGGGTCAACTTGGCAGCACAGCCCCCCCCTCCAAAAGCAGCTGGCCTTGATCCACACTGCATGGTCTGTGGGCCCAGCGGATGCCAGATGCTCAACGCTCTCTGCCACCCAAGTGCCGAGAACCGTCTGTCCTTCTGTGGCCGCTGAGGGAGAACGCACATGCACCTGGGTCACTCGCCTCGGCCTCTTGCTCCCCTCGGGTGCTTTGGCAGCCGGCAGCCTTTGTTTTTCTTTGCCTGCTGAGCTGAGGACCATTGAGGAAGCAAATCAGACTGTGCGCCGTGGGGCTTCGCCAGCAATGGCCTCCGGAAGGGATCAGGAGGCAGCTGGGCGAGAAGGGAGCAGGGCCCTGGCGTGGCTTGCAAGGGTTTGGGCTCCATTTGGACCTGGGGGGGGGGGGGCACAGAGGGTCCCGGTGTGATTGTGGTGAGGAAGATCTCCGGACATCACATCCTCTGGAAGCTTTTTCTCGTAAGTGTGATTCTCAGGTGTGATAAGGGGATAATATCATAAGTCTGTCCTCACTGAAAGCACGAGAACCTGAGAAAAGCCTGGCTAGGGCAGAGACTCCGCTTGTCTGGCCCAGCAACCAGCTCTCCCAGTTGCCCACCAGCTTGCCCCGAGAAGGCCACTGGCAGGGCTCAAGACCACAGCGTCCTTGAGACAGTTTGGCCTAGTGGTTAGAGAGCCAGACTCTTACCTGGGAATACCGGATTTGATTTGGCACTCCTCCCCGAAGCCAGCTGGGTGACCTTGAGCTAGTCACAGTTCTCTCCTGAGGTCTCACAGCCCCACCTACCTCACAGGGTATCTGTTGGAGAAGAACAGAAGGTTTGTCAGCAGCTTTGAGTCCCCTTAAATGGGTGAGAAAAGCGGGGTATGAAAGCCAGCTCTTCTTTCACATTCACACGCCACACTTTGCCCATGCAAGGAAAGGCGAAATAAGGGATGCGTGATCTCTGTTGGCTTCTCTTAAGTTGTATCATGCTGAAAGAAAACAGCCCGTCGCTTGCCGGTGTGTCCTCTCACGCCTAAAGGCTGTGTTCACACCTAAGTTTTAATCCGGTTTCAGTCAACTTCCAGAGTGAGAAAACACAGCAACAAAGGGACCGGGCTGTCCCCAAGGAATAAAAAGTCTGCCAAGACTCTCCTTTTGCCTCTGAGCGCCCCCAAGCCAGGGTTTTTAACGAGGTTCCAGCGCTACAAAACGTGGAAATCGCGCAACAAAATACATGCACTTTAAACAACTCTTCCAGCACTCTTTCTGTAAGTCGCGGGTTTTCCTCGCTACATTTACCTTGAGGACGCTCCGTGGCAAAAGGGGCGGGGATTGCCGCCTGCACACATAGCAGAAACACAAAAGCAGCTTCACTTTCTAAAGCTCAGAACTAAAGAGCCAGAATCATGCAGAATTGCAACATTGTTGCAATCGCTGTGAGGTGTGAAATGGGTGGAGTATTGCTAGGGGTGGATTTTAAAGCGATAACAGGGAAAGTGATGAGTGAATGAGCGATCGTGCGCTGGACAGGGTGGATTTTTGAAAGCAATAACAGGGAAAGTGCTGAGAGTGAATGTTTTCCAGCACGAGAAGCCATTTCGGGGGGGGGGGGAGATCTGGGAGACGAACAGAGAGCCGATCGCTGTTTCTTCTTTGCACTTGTCAGGGATTGTCTTCCTGGTTGTGGCCACACCGAGCGCAGTCCCTCCCCATTCCCGCTGGCACCCTATGAAGAAGAGCAGGGGCGGGGAGAAAAAGATGCGCGCAAAGAAAACAGGGATCCTATGGGGACGGAAGGTGCGTTAAAAACACACATTTTCCTGAGCCTCATGCGGACGCTTATTCCTGATTTGCATGGCACTTTTAAAGTCCACTTCAACAGAGTGACAGTAGAGTGACAGTGGAGAAGTAAATAAGTCTTTTGGGGACGCAGCCCCAGCTGTTTCCTTTCAGCATTATCTAAGTCAGAAAAAAAACACTACCTTTGGGTTATATAAAGTTGGAAGGGAAGTGACTTTTCCTTTGCTGATGGGTTCTCTCACTCTGAAACTGGCCTGAAAGTGGATTAAAACTCAGGTATGTACAGTTAAAGTGGGCTGAAGTTGGATTAAAGTTTAGGTATGGACGCAGTCAAATTGAGCTGAAGTTGAATTAAAACTTAGCTGTGTAGACTTGCCATCCTCTGACCAAACAGATTTAAGTTTTACGTCTAAAATATTTTTATACGACCCCTCAACGGCAAACTCTAGCTCAGGAGTTATTCTGTTTTGATTGCTTTGCAGCAATAAAAAAGAGAATATGTGTTGCTCTATCTAGGAAAACCCAGTGTAAACTTTATAAAAGTAATGAGCCATAAAAGGAAAGGAGAAAAGTCCCAGGTTTTAATTAATTAGGCCTGGGTGGTCAAGCTGGGCATCTTGGCTTGAGGCTGAGAGCTTTCAGGATGTGGTGCTTGGAGGATCAAGGCTTTAGAGTTTTTTCAAGGTTTTTGTTCTGGATGGAAGAATATATATCTAATGTTTATCTAAGTGGCTTCCTCCAAAGTCCCATTGTTTTTCAAGTGCGCTGTAGTGACCGTGAGGCAGAGTCCAAGTGGGATTCCAAGGCAAACAGACAGAGGTCTCTCTGATTGCCTTTGTGTAACGAACGAAGGCGAGGCCGTCCACCTTGGGTCAGTTAGAATTGGAGGCCAAAATGGCCTCAGGCTGCTTGGCTCCTGGGACCCTGCAGTTCAGGCGCGGGGCTCATGGAGCGCCATGCCCCAGTGTCCCCATTCTGCCCGTAGGGCGCCTCTTACAGCAGTGTCCGACCCGTGCTTAGCATCCCAGGAACTGGATGGACAGCTAATGTCTGCTTCTCAGCTTGATCACTCCCAGGACAGTTTGGTCTTGTGATGGGGGTGCTGGACTCTCATCTGGGTTTCATGGAATCTTAGAACCATTGAGTTGGACGGGACCTCTAGGGTTGTCAAGTCCAACCCCCTGCTCAATGCAGGATTTGATTCTGCATTCCTCCACAAAGCCAGCTGGGTGACCTTGGGCTAGTCACAGCTCTCTTCTGAGCTATCACGGCCCCACCAACCTCATAGGGTGTCTATTGCAGGGAGAAGAACAGAAGGTTTGTCAGCAGCTTTGAGCCACCTTAAGGGTGAGAACAGAAGGTTTGTCAGCAGCTTTGAGCCACCTTAAGGGTGAGAAGAGCAGAGTATAAAAACCTCACAGATTGTCTGTTGTGGATTGAAGGAGGCTGTTAGCAGATGAAGCTAAGCTTAAAGGAGTGCTAGACAAGCCTTTGCAGACAGCACTCACGCTCAGGTCTCAGATCCTCAGGTGGCTGCTCACAGGTGCGTCTGCACCCAAAAGAAGAAAAGACGGGATCCAGGAGGACGGTTTGGGCCCTCTTGTTTTCAAGATGATGTGAAGCCTTGTTTTCCATCCCAAATACCATCAAAGGGGAAAGGTCTCCCCTCCTCCTGGCCTTCCAAAAACAAACAGCAGCGTGGTGGAAGGGAAAGGCAACAAAGGCAGGACATGTCTTATTTCGTGCAAAAAATAAAAATAACAATGACAATGTTTGGGAGGCAAAAGCTGCTGGGTGCGAAGTATTTGTGGATAATTTTTGGCAGGAAAATAGAAACAGCTCAGCTGAAACGAAGCTGACGAAAATAAAACAGCTGCTTTCTATCGCTCACCCCGGTGTGACCCAGCATGGGCCCAAATGGACGGAGCCCCAAGCCATGCACAGAGTTTCCTGGGGAGGGGAAGCGAGCCTGTTTGGGAACACAGAACAGCTCTTCACCCACGTCCGCTGTCAAAGGGAGACGTGCAGAGGCATCAGAGGGCCCATTCCTGCCACGCCAGGGGGCTTAAGGGTGAGGGCACCAGCCAGCAGGGCCTCTCTGGGGTGGCCCCAGTGCAGGACAATCAGCATTCTGAGCCACCTCTCTTGAGCCAAGAACTGCAAGAATGTTGGAAAGGTAGAGAGCAACTTTACTCAGGTCTTCTTCCCCGCAATTCATCATAATTTCCATGTTGTTCATCTCAAGGTCTCAGGGCAGGATGCAACCATAAAAGCAAAATATAGGATGATCCTGCTGAAGGCCAAGGAAAACAGATGCCTCTTTGCTGCCGTCTTGGACCAGGCGCAGTGAAGGTGTCTGGTGCATCCCAGGGGGGAAGACAGATCATGGTAGAAAAGGTGGACAGAGAAAACGTCCTCTATCCCACAACCCTAGAGCAGGGGGCATCTATGAAGCTGATGGGCAGGAGAGTCAGATCAGAGAAGGGGAAGGGTTTCTCCACCCAGAGGGTCATTGGTCTGTGGAATTGGCTGCCAGAAGAGGTGGTGACAGCAGCCACCTGGATGGCTTTAAGGAAGGGTTAGACAAATTCATGGAAGACAGGTGTGTCATTGGCTACCAGAATGGATGCCTAAGAACATCCTTCAGGCTGGGGGGACAAGCAGGAGGCCTCCAAGGCTATTTGCTGGGACTGGAGAGCTGGGGAAGGTTTGCCCTTGTCTCTGCTTGAGATGCCCATGGGCAATTGGTAGGCCACTGTGCAACAGGATGCTGGACTGGATGGGCTGTGGCCTGATCCAGCACGTCTCTTGGGTTCTTGCCAGCCTTTTCCCTGCCTCGCCTTCAGCCCTTTTCCCCTTCTTCTCTCCACAGTACCTGGAAATGAGGTTCTCCAAGGGGGTCCGGCTGTGTGGAACAATCCAGTACATCATTGCTACCGTGAGTCGCCCGGGCACCTCTGGGCTCCAAAGCCAGTGGGGATCTGGCAGGAGAGCACGTGCGCCCAGCAAGGCTCTGGTGGTGTGGCAGCCAGAAAGCAGAACAGCCTGTCGATGGGATGTGAAAATCTACCCTGATGGGTCTGAGTGGGGGTTGGGATGGGTGGCCTGGCTTCAGGGTCACCTGCAACTCCCATAATGCCTACTGTGGGGGTCTGTGAGGTCTAGATCTAACCCAGCCTCAGTGGTCTAGATCTTTGCCATCCTAGAACCCCTGGCAAACTCTGCACTGTTTGCCCTTGGGATGGTGATGGGACCCCAGTGCAATGGCAGGGCTTTTTTGGAGTGGCCCCTGATTTTCAAATAGCAGCACGTTCTGAGTCTGCGTATTGCTGCCAGGAGTGATTACAGCTCCCTGGGGCTCTGGGGAGGGTAGTTTTCTATCCTGCAGGGAAACAAGATGCACTTCTAGTTGTCTTTCCCCTGTGCCCAGATGCTGTACACCGGAATCGTCATATACGCTCCTGCTTTGATCCTCAACCAAGGTAGGCTGCTCTGCTCCAAGGATTCCAAGGTGGGCAGATTTCCCCTCCTCCTTGTTGAATCTGCTGCATAGAATCTGATTTTCCATAGAATCCCCCGGGAATTTCCTTGGGAGACAGGCATCCCATGGACCGAGCACCCACATGTTGGTTCCCTCTGGAATGCCCTCCCAGGGAGGATGCTGGTCTCCATGGGGTTCATTTCACCCATTGACACACACACCACTTCCGGAATGGTTGCCTGTTTCCCTAACCTGCCTGTTTTTGCATGTTTATTTTAATACAATATTTGTTGGTCTTTACTGATCTTAACTGTTCTTATCAATTTTTTACTTGCATCGTCTTTTGGTTTTCTCCAAATAAGATGCAGTGAATAAATAAATAAATTTCTGTTCAGCCAAAACAGAAGAAGGAAGAAACTGGTTGCTCTGCTGGATTTAACTATTAATTGGTTAACCAAAAACGTTGATTTCACAATAAAATAAAAAAAATAAATGGATAGATTACATTAAACGACAAGAACCAAATTCAGAATTCACAGACCGGAGAGCAGAAAGCCTTCACCGTGGAAGGTCTCCTTAGCCTGGAACACATTTTTATGTTTTTTAAAATCTTCTTTGGCTGTGTTCACATCTGCCTTTCAATCCAGCTTCAGTCCACTTTCAGAATGAGTCAACACATTGGCAAAGCCACAAGCTGTTTTTGGGTTCAGAAAATCCCCCTTTGAGTTTGATAACATGGAAGGAAAACGATAGGTCATTTTGCTGCTGCGTTCTTCCATTCTGGAAGTGGTCTAAAGCTGGATTAAAATGCGGTGCAGCAGGGAAACAAACCGTTGGAGAGACCTTTTAAACTGATGTTTCCTTCTCCACCAATTCCTTCCAGTGACTGGACTCGATATCTGGGCTTCACTCCTCTCCACAGGGGTGATTTGCACGTTTTACACCACCATTGTGAGTATAATTTGGAGTTTGGGGACGGCTTGTTGCCCAATGCGGGTTCCCTGACCTGGGCACACTGAGGGCCTCTTGGGGGAATCTTAAAGCGTCTCTCACCTGCCCCCTTTTTCTTACGTACCTGCACTCTGGTGGGTACTGAACCCAGAACCTTCTCTCTGCAGAGCATGGCTATGGCAATTCCGAGATGGCTCGGCTCTTGGGGTACTGTGGCAGCCCTTGGCCAGACGCTTCTCCTTCCCCTCCTCACGCCTGCCTCCTTGCTTTGGCATGTGTCTGCTTCCCTCCGCCTTCTGGTACAAGAGCTGGGTGGGCATCTAAAGTCCCTGTTCTGTCCTCAGGGCGGGATGAAGGCCGTTATCTGGACAGACGTCTTCCAGGTCCTCGTGATGCTTTCTGGCTTTGTGGCCATCCTGATCCAGGGGACGCTGCAGGTGGGGGACGCGGACAGAGTCTTGGCCATTGCAAGAAACAACTCCAGGATCAACTTCATGGAGTAGGTGTCTTGCACAAAATGCCCCTGGTTCTTATAGCTTTGGCACATATTGCTCTTTCTGGACTGATGTACCCATGGACTCTGCAAGGTTCCCAGGGTGAAAGGGGTTGCTCAGAGGCAGGATGCGTCTAAGGACAATTGCTGGGATTTGAGAGCAGCGGAAGGTTTTGAGATGCCCAGAAGCAACTGGTGGGTCACTGTGTGAGATGGATACTGGACTACAGGCAGTGACCTGATCCAGCAGGGCTCCTCTTAATTCATAGGGGCTTCAGTGGCTGCCTCCAGCTTGGAGAGAGACAATGAAGGTTTTGCCTTTGTCTTCTGCTTGAAGAAGAAGAAGAGGAAGATGATGATGTAGGATTTTTTACCCCACTTTTCTCACCCATTTAAGGGGACTCGAAGCAGCTGACAAACCTTCTGTTCTTCTCCCCACAACAGAACACCCTGTGACATAGGTGGCACTGTGAGAGCTGTGACTAGCCCAAGGTCACCCAGCTGGCTTCATGGAGGAGACCGGAATCAAACCCGGTATTCCCAGTGGTTAGTCCAGCTCCCTAGCCACTAGACCAAACTGGCTCAGAAGCAACTGGTGGCCACTTTGTGAGATGGATGCTGGACTAGATGGGCTGTGGCCTCATCCAGCAGGGCTCATTTGGTCTAATGGTTAGGGAGCCGGACTCTTATCTGGGAATCCTGGGTTTGATTCCGCCCAGCTGGATGACCTTTGGCTAGTCACAGATCCCTTCTGAGCTCTCACAACCCCACCTATCTCACAGGGTGTTCTATATACTTTATATTGTTGTGATTCTGTATATACTACTACTACTACTACTGATGATGATGATGATGATGATGATGACTTAAACAGTGGGTTAGCAGGGCAAATTAATGGGAAAATGCATCCTTCAGGGAAAGCAAGCCAGAGTCCTTCTTTTTGGAGGAGGCTTGGGCTGTGTTCAGACCAAAGTTTTAATCCAGCTTCAGTCCACTTTCAGAGCAGAAGAACACATCAGCAAAGTTACCTGTCATTTTCCTTCCACATTATCTAACCAGAGGAGGATTTTCTGAGTTAGAGAAAGTCAAAAGTCACTTTGCCAGCAGGTTATCTCACTCTGAAAGTGGGATGAAGCTGGATTAAAATATAGTTGTGAACACAGCCTTGGAGGACATAAGAAACTAAGAGAAGCCCTGCTGGATCAGGCCACAGCCCATCTAGTCCAGTGTCCCATTGCACACGGTGGCCCACCAAATGCTCATAGACATCTCAAGCAGAGACAAGGACAAACCTTCTCCTGCTCTCAAATCCCAGCAAATGGCCTTAGAAGCATCCTGCTTCCCCCCCCCCCCCGAGCCTGAAAGATGTACTTAGGCATCCATTCTAGTAGCCATTGATACATCTATCGTCCATAAATTTGTCCAACCCTTCCTTAAAGCCATCTAGGCTGGTTAACTGTTACCACCTCTTCCAGCAGCAAATTCCATAAACCAATTACCCTCTGGGTGGAGAACTCCTTCCCCTTGTCTGATCCAACTCTCCTGCCCATCAGCTTCATTAATGCCCCCTGGTTCTAGGGTTGTGGGATAGAGGAAAGAAATGTTCTCTATCCACCTTTTCTATACCATGCATGATTTTATATACAACTTCAATCAGGTCCCCTCTTAAACGCCATCTCTCCAGACTGAAGAGGCCTAGATGTCTGAGTTCTTAGGGATTTTGTTCCAGACCCTTAATCATTCTGGTTGCCCTTCTCTGCACCTTCTCTAGTTCCACAATATCCTTTTTGAGGTGTGGTGAGCAGAATTGTACACAATATTCCAAATGTGGCCTCACCATAGATTTATAAAGAGGCAAAATGACACTTGCTGTCTTATTTTCTATTCCCTTCCTAATTATTCCCAGCATTGAATTTGCTTTTTTCGCTGCTGCCGCGCACTGGGTTGACACCTTCATTGAACTGTCCACCAAAACCCCGAGATCCCTTTCCTGGTGTGTTGCAGAAAGCTCAGACCCCATCAGTTTATAGACGTAATTTGGATTCTTGGCCCCGATGTGCATTACTTTGCACTTGTTAAGATTAAAGCACATTTGCCACTTGGTTGCCCACTCACCCAATGCTGTGATCCCTCTGGAGCTCTTGGCAATCCCTTTTGGATTTTACTACCCTAAATAATTTTAGGACCCAAGTTTAAAAAAAAGAAGGCCATGATGTGGAAGACATATCACAGCAGAGATTTGGGGTCATGCCAATGGGCACCTAGCAAACCAAACCTACCCTTGCAGCATATCCAGATTCATACCTAAGTTTTAATCCACCTTCAGTCCGCTTTCAGAGTGAGTGGATGCGTCAGTAGAGTGAAAAACTTGTTTTCCTTTGGCATTCTCTAACTCCGAAAATTCATCTTTGGATAAAGGAAATGGCTGGTGCCTCTGAAACTTCGGTGTAAATGCAGCCTTAGAGTTGTAAAATATTATCATCAGAAAGGACAGCTGAAATGATTTCAGTGGCCCTGATTTTCACCAAACGATTGAAATTTCTGGTTGCAAATTTTACTTTGATTCTTCTGAAATCTGGAGGCCAAGAAACGCTTCTTAGAGGAATCTGCCTTCTTGTTTTCTGTGTCTCTTCTGTCCCGCACGATGCTGCTTTCAGCTTTGACCCGGATCCTCGCAGCCGCTATACTTTCTGGACTTTCATTTGTGGGGGGACGCTGGTCTGGCTCTCCATGTACGGCGTGAACCAGGCCCAGGTCCAGCGGTACGTGGCCTGCAAGACGGAGAAGGAAGCAAAATTGTGAGTTTGGCTGGAGGGAATCAGCAGGTTGGCTCTGAATAGTAATAACGATGATGGTGGTGGTGATGGGCTATGCAATAGCAAACTGGTGTGTTTGATATCGAGTTGCATTAAATAATAGAATGGGGCTAAGAAACGTTAGGTTACAGAAAACAAAAGATGATGGAAAATGAAGATATAACGCCGGATTCTGGATACACCACAAACATAGAAGAGGAAGAATTTTATGTGTTTCTCTCTGGTGCTCCTTATCCAAATGGCTTGGGAGAGGCCCAGAATTGAACATGGTCCTGAATTAAATATCAAAGTAAGTTTGCTAAATGCTCCGGATGGTTCTCTTTAAAAAGATAGAAAGGAAGAGAACAGGAAAGGCCGGGTGGGCTCCCGGGATGGATGGTCTGATGCAGAAAGGTTCGTCTTGATGGCCTTCCGGTTGCAGGGAGTTCCAACGTTTGAAATGCCGTCAAAGGGAGAAAGCAGGGCGCGGTCTCCTCCTGTGGTCGCCACCACAGGGCCATGGCTGTCCCTGGGACCCCTCCAGGCCCATTTCTTGGCCAATACTAAAATGATGTGCTTTGGAAGGAGAGGAAGGGGATAAAACCTGTGAGCCTCTGCTTTCCAGCCAGGTGTGGCCGCCTCCACCTTCTGGGCTCTAGCAGGCTGTGCTGGTCCAGTGTGAGCGGCTGTACACAAACGTTCCCCTGGGGCGACATCTGGGGTGAATGCCCGTGCTCCTTATCCACTGGCCCTTGGCCTTCCCTTCCCTCTCCTGCCCCCACCCCCGACACATGGTCCCGGGCAGCCTGCCAGGGCTCGTGACTCTGTGGCCTCCGTCCCTCCGCCTGATTCCCTAGGCTCGGCCCACAACCCTGGGATCCATCACAACCAGACGACTCTGCAAAGGGGACGGATTTCCCCCGGATCTCCTGCCTGTTCCGAAAGTTCCTTGTAGGAGCGGAGCACAAATAAGGCCAAAGGTGCAGGAGGGATGTCGAGGTCAGGATTAGGCCGCCCTGCTCCGTCGGATGCAGAGGGCAAACCTTCTGAACGCTTCTCTTTCCCCCTTGCTCTCTCCCTCTCTCCCGCCTCCTGCCCCGGGCAGAGCTATTTTCGTCAACCAGGTGGGGCTGCTCCTCATCGTCTCCAGCGCAGTCGGATGCGGCATCGTCATGTTCGCTCTGTACAAGGACTGCGACCCTCTTCTGGCCGGATACATCTCCGCCCCTGACCAGGTAACAGGCTCTTCCTCCGGCAGGCCGAGCTCAGGAGAGTGGGTTCCGGGCAGCCCCTGGCTCCTCCAGGATTTGGGAGACCCTTCTGACCCAGTGTGCCCTGCTCAGGGCAGGGGGCTCAGAGGGCGCCTGTCTGCAAGCCCTGTAGCTCTAACACCTATTGCGAGGGGAAATCCTTTCCTTGTACCTGCCTCCGGCTTGGACGGTTCTTAGAAAGTGTCTTCCAAGGTTTAATCAAAATAGGCTGTTCCATTTGAGCTTGCAAAAAAACCCTCAGCGTCTCCTAAAAGTGGGTGCCTGGAATGCAGCCCGCTTGCAGTGGGAAAAATTATTTTCATGCAGCCAAGAATTACTCAAAGCCTTTCTTTCTTTCTTTCTTTCTTTCTTTCTTTCTTTCTTCCTTCCTTCCTTCCTTCCTTCCCTGCTGTAAGGCTTACAGTAAAAACACTTGAGGTATGAGGAGATTTAGGCTGCATCCAGATGTCGCTTAGTTATTCTGCTATATTTGGATTTTCTGGAATAAAGCATGGATAGTGTGAAATATTCATGCTTTACTCTGGAATATGCAAATGTAGCAGAATAACTATTGTCTGGATACATCCTGAATAGAAGGATAGGAGGCAGATGGGGCTGCTGTTAGATGCCGATTTGGGTCGTTCCGTCTCTTCTTTCCTAGTACATGCCGTATCTGGTCCTGGATATCTTTGAGAAATACCCTGGCGTTCCAGGGCTGTTCCTGGCCTGTGCGTACAGTGGAACCTTGAGGTAAGGACCATCCCCCTGCCGGCCTGGTCTCCGGACTCCAGCGACCAGCCTCTGCACAGCTTATGGAGGACGGCCAGGTGACTCGGTTGGCTGAAGCTGACCGGGTGTCGGACAAACCTTTGCTTTAATCCCTCTTGGGTCCACTTTTACATCTTATTCGTGGACTTTCCACCCTCCGTTTGGCCTTCCCAGAATGGAAAGTTCAAGAACGGAATGGATGGAGGTGCAAAGGTGTGAGCGGTCGGACCTGAAGATGGACTAAAGGAGGTTTAAAGAGAAGGGGTGGCCACGGGCAAGGTTTAGCCCCGCTGGTGGCAGGAATAGAAGCTCCTCTGTTGACAGTCCTTCCTTCAAACAAGAAAAGGAAGGTTGTACATCCTGTGGCTCTTGCCATGGTGGTGCGTTAAAGCCCAACCTGAGCCCTTCCCAGGGTTTCAGGTACTGCACCACAGAATGGAAGCATTGAACCCATAAGGACCTAATTGCTTCTGGGCATCTCAAGCAGAGAATGAAGGGGAAACCTTCACCTGCTCTCCATTCCATGCAAAGGGTCTTTGGAGGCCTCCTGTTTGCCTCTCCAGGCTGGAGGTGGTACCCAGACATCCATCCTAGTAGGCACTGATATACCTGTCCTCCATATATGAAGAGGAGCTCTGCTGGATCAGGGCCATAGCCCATCTAGTCCAGCATCCCCTCTTACATGGTGGCCGCCAATTGCTTCTGGGCATCTCAAGCAGAAGGCAAGGGCAAAACCTTCACCTGCTCTTAACTTGTTGCCTATGGACTTGAGAGGCCTCCTGCCTGCTTCTCCAACCTGGAGGTGTTACCTGGGCATCTGTTCTAGTAGCCGTTGATACACCTGTCCTCGTGAATTAAGAGGACCCCTGCTGGATGAGGCCACAGCCCATCTCGTCCAGCACCTTGTCTCGCGAGTTGCTTCTGGGCTTCTCAAGCAGAAGATGAAGGCAAAACCTTCACCTGTTCTCCACTCCCTGCAAATGGCGCTTTGAGGCCTCCTGCCTGCCTCTCCAGCGACTGAGTCCAGTTCCTTAGATCTTTCCCTGCCTTCCTTTTCTCCTTCCCAGCACAGCCTCTACCAGCATCAACGCCATGGCCGCTGTCACAGTGGAGGATCTGATCAAGCCAAGGATGCCCAACCTGTCGGCCCGGAAACTCACCCTCATCTCCAAAGGCCTCTGTGAGTGTGATGTGAACTTGTGGGAGCGCTGGCTTAATCGTGCTGGGAAAGAAATGTGGTGGTCCCGTGAAGTGGCTGGTCTGCACACCAAAGTGGACTCTATCCCTCTGGGTTGCAAAAAATGATTAGCACCCAGAAAGGCAGGGCCTTTGCAGTGGTGGCACCTGGATCATTGTGGAGTTCTGAGGTCCATTTAAGAAAAGAAAAGGAGGAAAAGGAAAAAAGGAAAGAGAACGTGGGCATTTGTATTTCACCACCACTTTTCATTCATTGTTGTCCACATTTCAAAAACATTTATTAATTTCCTCTCTGGTTTTAATGTTATTTTACAGGTACTTTTATTGTGGATTTAGTTAATTCATTTTAGTATTGGTTTTATTAGCTTTATTGTCAGGCAACCTTTGGGTACTGGATAGAAATAGAAAAAGAAAGAAAGAAAGAAAGAAAGAAAGAAAGAAAGAAAGAAAGAAAGAAAGAAAGAAAGAAAGAAAGAAAGAAAGAAAGAAAGAGGATGGTACAAACATTTATGCTTTGAAGCATAGATTTCTCAGCATATCTTTCCAAAAAGAGGAAACAAGGGAAGCCCTCATGGTTTCTGTCTAACTCAGGGGGCGCGTCTTCATGGCATGTGTTATTTCAGTTTAAAGAATTCGAAATAAAAGAAACGGAACAAAGCTGTCCAGACGACTTGCAAGTTGATCCGGTTCCGATGGCAGCCTTAACGCGGGATCAATACTCGGAGTCCACATGGCAGCATTGTCCTCCTGCCCATTGCCCACACTCTCTCCTGTGATTGGTTTTCCCTGCCAGGATCCCACCCTCCCTTCTCTTTGCGTCATTCCCTGCCCAATCCACCCTCCCCCTTCCCAGCAGCAGCAGCAGCAGCATCCATCCACCCACCCATCCATCCATCCATCCACCCATCCATCCATTCATCCAGGCGCTGCGGCATGAGGAAGATGAGGATGGGGGGGGGAGGGGGCAGCAGCAGCTGGGTGGGGGTGGGGAGGGGAAGGGAGGCATTGCTAAGGCACCAAGGAAAAGAGTCTTGGGGGGGACTAGCAAAGGGGGGGTGTCGTCCTTGCACAGACGGGATTCTAAAGTGAGAGAAGCCCCCCCTTTCCCAAAAAGAGAGAGGGAGGAAGGAAGGAGGGGTATCTGAGAAGCCCCCCTTTCCCAAAAAGAGAGAGGAGAGAGGGAGGGGTTCCTAAGAAGCCCCCCCTTTCCCAAAGAGAGAGAGGAAGGGGGGGTATCTGGGGGGTGGGAGACATTGCATGAGCATCTCACGTCTCCCGCCCTCCCGAAGCCGGTGTATATGGTACACTCCTGATTATCAATGTTGCAAATTTCCGCAATTTCAATACAGCTCTGTATCAAAGGACCGGGGCTTTAAACATTAAAGAGGCATAGGGTGGATGTGGTGGGGTGTCATTCATTCATATTTTTATCCCACTCTATACACAAGGCTCTCAGTGCGGGTCACAACACATTGGTTTTAATGTGTTCATATTAAACATATTAAAGCCATAACTTTGCCTGAACGTGGGGAGGAAAAAGCTGTTTCTTTAGTCCACCCTCAGAGCGAGAAAACATGAGCAAAGTGACCAGTAATTTTCTTTCCACATTATCTCTCCCAGAGGTGAATTTTACCCTAAAAGAAAACAGCTTGCCACTTTGCTGATATATTCTCTCACTCTGAAAGTGGACTGAAAGTGGATTAAACCTTAGGTGTGACCACATATTCTCTCATTCTGAAAGTAACAGAGATCAGAACTTTCCCCATGCACAGAACTTTATTGACCCATGGCCAGGCCTGGTAGTGCGGTGCAGGATTTTGGGACATGATTGATCCTGCCCTATTGGATTTCCTAGTGGTCACCTATCCATGGTCCGCTTTGCCCTAATATCCTGGCAACTGGAATCTTATCTGGGAATTCCAGATTAGATTCCACTTCCCATCCTGAAGCAGGCTGCCCCTGGCCTCCCATTGCATCACCACCCACTCCTCCTGGGCTTGCATGGCACTGCCACCCCCAAACAAAGGATGCCCAATCTGGGGCAGAAGGCAAAAAAAGACACTTCTTTTTTTAACTGTATGAAAATGCTGCCCACATGAGATCTTTAAAACACTCTCATGCTCTGGTGCTTGGCCATTTAGTCAAGCAGAAGTGTTGTTAGTCATGGCTCTCTTCTGAGCTCTCACAGGGTGTGGGGAGGAGAAGGTTTGTCAGCAGCTTTGAGCCTCCTTAAATGGGTGAGAAAAGTGGGGTAAAAAAGCCAACTCTTCTTCCTCCTCCTCCGTGAAGCCAGCTCAGTGGCCTTGGGCTAGTCACAGCTCTTACAGGGCATCTGTTGTGGGGTGAAGAATGGAAGCTTTGTCAGCCTCTTTGAGTCACCTTAAATGGGTGAGAAATGCCAATTCCTTCTCCTTCTGGGAGGTTTGGTATGGGGTAGCATTATTATAAAGAGGTATAGAAATCCAAGTCAAGGTTCCTATCTTTTTTTAACAGTTGTGCAAAGCATGGAACTTCAGCAAGTGCTTCCTTCCTTCCTTCCTTCCTTCCTTCCTTCCTTCCAGCCTCACGCCGAGGGAAGAGCAGCTGGCGGCGGAGGCGGCAGCGGTGGCATCCATCCATCCATCCATCCATCCATCCATCCATCCATCCATCCATCCATCCATCCATCCATCCATCCATCCATCCAGGCGCTGCGGCGCTGCGGCGCTGCGGCGCTGCGGCGCTAGCGGCTTCTCCCTGGGGCTCCGCTGCCGCTTTCCCCCCGCTTTGCCGCCACTTTGCCCCGCAGAGGAGGAGAGCCAAGGGGTGGATAAGAGGGCGAAGGGGGCTCCTCGCTTGCTCTTCCCCCCGTGGCCGGGAAGGAACTCCGCCCCCCCACCTCACAGGGACCGAAGCTGGATTAAAACCTTGGCTTTGGGTCACACCTAAGGTTTAATCTAGCTTCACTCCACCTTCAGAGTGAGAGAACACATCAGCAAAGTGACCAGTAGTTTTCTTTCCACATTATCTAGTCTAAAGGTGGATTTTCTGAGTTATTAACCCTGAAAGAAAACCAGCTTGTCAGTTTGCTGGTGTATTCTCTCACTCTGAAAGTGAACTGAAACTGGATTAAACCTTAGGTGTGACCACAGGCAGAGGCAAAGTAGCCTAGAGGGGGCTCAAAGCCGTTGACATTCTGTTTTCACCCTTCAAGGGACTAAGTGGCTGACAAGCCTTCTCACCCTTAAGGGGGCTGAAAGCGACTGTTCCAAACCTTCAAAGGTCTGAAATTGCGCAAAATTGCAACATTGTTTTTAAGGTGTGAAGTGCTTAGATTGATACAGTGTTTCAGCTTTAAGGACTGGAGGTTTATAGTGGGTGTTTGAGGGTGGATTTTTTCAATGAAGGAAACCCTAAACATGACGTGCTTCTAATATGTTCAGCCATTGGTTACAGTGCGATTGGGGGGGCGGGACAGCCTTAACACTGAATCTCATCCCGGAAGGATACTGTCCACACAGTTAAAAAGGAAACACGTATCGACGCACGATCCGGAGTGAGACCTGTTGAGATCAGGATTTATTTCTAATCGGGATAACGTCCTTTAACACGGAAATACCGTGTTAATCCGAAGTGCCGTCTGAACTGCGCGAACTCAAAACGTTTTGAATTCGAGATAACTATGCCATGAAGACGCACCCAGGAAGCCCAAAACTGATGGGTGAGGAAGATTTGTGCACTGTAGGTGGAGCTGAAATCAGAATTTGCAAAGGGCAAATTTGCTCAAGATATCCAGCCAGGTCCCAGGTTTATTTCCAGAGATTCCCTGGTGATCCAACATGGCCCCAGGACATCAGGGTGAAATTCTGCCATAAAACTATCGTGGGATAACCAGAACTCCCAACTTTGGTTTTGCAGGTATAGCAAAAACACTCACCTGGTCAGATACAGTGAAAATGCTCACCTGGTCGGGTAGAGCAAAAATGGTGTCAGGTTCAGTGAAAGCACCCAGCTGGTCAGGTGTGGCGAAAATGCTCACACTTAGGAATTGGTACAATGCAAGCGTGGGGCCAAACCCAGCCTATGATGGTGGCCATACATGGCTGTGGGGCAGCCAAAATACCTGGATGGACACCTCATGCCATTGCATGTCCAGACAGGTAAGTCTTTTTGCTCGCAAGCAGTTATTCTGGAATGGTTTTATTCCGGAATATGGCCATATAGCAGCCTCTTTAGGTGCCGCCTGGAGGCGGCCTGGGAGAATTCCAAGCGTGGATGAAGAAAGAGGCTTTTCTCTGTCCTTTCTCATCCTCCAGCTCTCATCTACGGCACGTCTTGCATCACGGTGGCAGCTCTTTCGTCCTTGCTGGGAGGCGGCGTCTTGCAGGTAACCATTTCTTCCCCTGCACAGACACTCTGATTGGTGCCTCCCTTTGTCCCGGCTTTTTGCTGTTTTGGGATGCTCATTTTAGAAAACTGAGGCCTCTTCCAAATTCTGAATTGACTTTGGACTCCGGTTCTGTCATCTACCTGTTTCAAGGTGGTTGCAGGTGGAGTCTGTGATCAAGGCTCCATTCACACCTAAGTTTAAATCCAGTTTCAGTCCACTCTCGGACTGAGGGAACCTATCAGCAAAGCAACAGGCTGCTTTCTTTTGGCATTATCATAGTTTTTTTTCCCCACTGACCTCCCTTAATCTGAATCTAAGATGGTCCGGATCTAAGGAATAGGCCCTTCAACTAAATCTTAGGTGTGAACACAGCAGATGTAAGAGGCATCCTTTCTTTCTTCTGGCTTCCTTTGTGTTCGGCTGGGAAAAGGGCTCTGAGGAACCCAAAGGCCCACTCCCTGCCAGGGGAATTTGGGGGTTTCAGGGGCCTTTTTCTATAGTTGCCCCTGCCCTGGGCTGCTCCCCCGGGATGGGTGCGCCAAGCGAGGACTGAATTAGCCGGCGTTCCCACGTCTCCCTGTGTCCCTCCGCAGGGCTCCTTCACGGTCATGGGCGTCATCAGCGGACCTCTCCTGGGGGCCTTTGTCCTGGGCATGTTCGTCCCCACATGCAGCACCGTGGTAAGTCCCAAGCAAGGCCGGCCAAGGGCTTTTTAGGGGCTTATTTTGAAAAGTTATAATCCCGCAGTCAGCCAAACTGTAACTGGTGCACAGAAAATGACCTCAGGGAATCGAAAAATAAAAACAAAGATCAAGCATACTTATTTTGCTGAGACTTAAGGAAAGGGGGAAAGAACATGTTGAAAGAAAAAAGCTGAGAAAATACCTATATAGAAACTTTGAAAAAGGCATTGAATGGAGAAACCCTCCCTCCCTGTTTTTCTGTCCTTCCGTCCTTCCTTCCTCGTCTTTCTCTTCCGCCATTCCTTCCTTCCTTCCTTCCTTCTTTCTTGTCTTTCTCTTCCTCGCTCCCTCCCTCCTTCTTCTACTTCTCTTTTATCCTGACCTTGCCAGCTGATGGGCACAGACAGACCAAGGCCACGTCCCCAAGCAACTTATTTGCCTCTCTATTGTCCCTGTATTGTCCCTCTATTCCAGCGGACTTTAAAAGTGGCGTTCAATTCTGGAATAAGCGTCCCCATGAGGTTCGGTAAAACTCACATTTTAAACGCACCTACCATCCCCAGGGAAGCGGGTTTTGTTTGCCTGCATCTTTTTCTCCCTGCCCCCTCTCTGCTTGATAGGGTGCCGGCGGGAACGGGGAGGGACTGCAATCTGTGGGGCCACAAGTCCAAAAGAAAAATAGTCATATTTACAAGTTCTTTGTTCGTCTCCCCTGCCTGCAAAATCCACCAGAAACATTTATCACTTTAGGATCCAGAGCTTGCTTCCAAAGATAGTGATTTCACTGTAAAAATCCACCCCATACAGCAGCAGTTACACTGTAGCAATCCACCCACTTCACACCTGATAACAATGTTGCAATTCTGTGCAATTCTGGCTCTTTAAAAGTTCTGATCTTTAGAAAGGGAAAAGGAAGGGAAGCTGCTGCAGTTCTGGGAGATGTGTGAATGTTTAAGGCTGGCAGAGGCACCAGAGCCAGGGTGCTTTTTTCGGAGATCTTGGCCGCCAATCGCTGCCCCTTTTGCCACAGAGCGTCTCCATGCACAATGTTGCTAGGAATACCCGTGGCTTCCAAAAAGTGCACTGGTAGTCTTGCTTAAAGGGCACTTTTTTCCCTGCGCATTTTCCTCCTTTTGTGTCGCTGGAAGCTCGGAGAAAAGCTGTGCATGGAGACGCTCCGTGGCAAAAGAAGCTTTTTAAAGGGGTTTTTACTGCTTGGGGATGCAGCCTAAGACTGGTCATGGAGCTGCTGTGGTTGGCTGGTATTTGAACCTGGACGTCTAGGACTCCCCGCTTCCTCAACTTGCTTCTGAAGAAGAATCCCTTGGGTGTTTCCACACTGGCCTCTTAAAACGGATTAGCAGCCCCTTAACACCCATTAAGGACATGTTGGAGGCGCTTTTTAGCACCCTTTGCAGAAGGTGCATCCACATTTTGGCGAGCAAAACTGGTTTCTTAAACTGGTTTTGCCGCCGAAAAATCAGGTCTCTTCCCGCCTCATTGGTCAGCCACCCACGCCTGCGCAGATGGCCCGGTGAAGCCAGGAGGGTGGCTGGCCAATGAGGGGCTGCGCCGCACGCACGCACAGAGCACGCCGGGCCTCCTGCAGGCAGAATCGACATGGCAGCTTGCAGGTAGGGCCGCGAATGCCTGCGTGTGACCCGGGGTGGGCTGGGGGGTGTCGGGTGTGGGTCCCCCTGGCCCTAGGAGCTGCAGTCTCAACTTCTGGGGTGAGTGGGACCCCAGGGAAGCCACCCAACAGCCTCCCCACGCTTGGCTCCAAGGGGAGCCCGGGGGGAGGGTCTTCGGCCCGAACAGGCTGAGAGCAGTTCCGCCCGCCGGAAGACGGATTGAATGGGTGCTGGTGCATCAGCACAGCACCCACTCCAATCTGTCTCCACAATCTGTCCTCCACGGGCGTGTGTGGACGCTCAGGGTTCTCTCAGATCCATCACAAATAGTGACGGATCGACCGGGAGGACAGATTCACCCAAAAGCCAATATATTAGATCCACTTTTGGCGGCCAATGCGGAAAGGCCCCTTGTGTCTCTTCCAACCCGCCCCCCCCCCCCCGTAGGGCTGGTGAGTGTGGGCACTGCAGACAGCTTTGATGAGCAAGGATTTCATCCATACTCGCAGAGCCCAGTCCAAAACAGAGACCATTATGCCACACTGTCTCTTCCGCTGGACCTTGGAGGAGCCAAGTTCCTTCCCATAGGAAAGCCATTAAAAAAAATAGCTATGCATTTTGCAAAAACTTCGTGATTCCCCCAGTCTGTGCTCATAATCCGGTTTCAACCAAGGTTGCCTTTTCTTATGGTCATGATTGCCACCTGAAACAGGTGAGTCCTTTCTGGACTTAGCAGCTGCCCTTTCAAAGAACCCAGATGGCATTTGCCATAAAGACTGGTAGAAGGACTGAAAAATATTAAGTGCTTCCCTAATGTGCCGACAGAGGAAGGGTGGACCGTCAGACCTGCAGATGCGATGAGACAGGAACTTTTTAGAGGCGCCCTGGACATAAGAGTACGCCTCTCTTGGTTTCCAGGGGGTTTTCTCTGGTCTTGCCGTTGGCTTTGCCCTTTCCTTCTGGGTCGCTGTCGGAGGGACCATCTACCCACCAAGTGCTGCGACCATGGGCGTGCTGCCATCCTACGGAGATTTCTGTCCTCTGTACAATGTCTCTGAGGGTATCAACGCAACCATTGTGATGGGACAGCTGCCGCCCCAGAATGTCACAGAACCGCTGGAGAGGTGAGCCACGCAACGCTCCAGACTTGCAGATGAAGAGAAGCAGAGAGATTTCCCCCGGCAAGCCTCTGACTGCCACTTTCAGAGAGCGGGAGAAGGTTTGGCCTTTATCTCCTGCTTGAGATGCCCAAAAGCAATTGGTGGACCACTGTGTAGCCTGATCCAGCAGGTTTCCTTCATGGGGGACAGGTGTATCAGTGGCTACTAGAATGGATGCTCAGGTACCACCTCCGAGTTGGAGAGACAGGCAGGAGGCCTCTAATGCAGGGTTTCCCAAACTGTGGGTCGGGACCCACCTCTAGGAAATGTAACCGTATTTGAAATACGTTTTTTGATGTAATTATTTAATTAAGTAATAAAAAATTTGTATTAAAACTTTGTTATTTGAAAAGTCCTTTATTCATATTGGTAACAGTTACATTTCCTAGAGGTGGGTCCCGATTTGGTGAACTTATATTAGATGGGTCATAGCCCAGACTGCTTTGGGAACCACTGCTCTAATGAGCATTTGCGGAGAGTCCAGAGCAGCTGAGGGTTCTGCCTTCATCTCCTGCTTGAGATGCCCAGAGGTGACTGATGGGCCACTTTGTGAGACAGGATGCTGGACAGGTGGGTTGTGGCCTCATCCTGCAGGGCTCCTCTTGGGTTTTTACTTCAGGTGGCTCCCGTGTTTATTCTTCTGGGCTCAGGGCTGCCAAAGAATTGGAGCGGACCAGTGCTTTCCATCCACAGGGCGAACTGAGTTTGTTCACAAACTCTTCAGTGTATTTACACAAATGTGGTTTGGAATTCTGCCCGGAGTGCCCTGTTGGTAACCCAAGGGCCCTTGAAGGATGTCTGAATGTTTAATGTAGGAGGAGGACGTCTTGGCCCAGAGCAGTGACTGATCTTGGAAAGGTCTGCTCCAAAAGGACTCTCCGACCAAACTCTCTGCGCCCTCCTTTCTCTTCCAGGCCCGGCATTGTGGGTGAATTCTATGCCATTTCCTACCTGTATTACGGGGCCCTGGGGACCCTGAGCACGGTCATTGTGGGAGCCCTGGCAAGCTGCCTAAAAGGTAACTCATCCTGCGGAGACACGGGCTGTTTCTTGCTCTCTTAGTGATTCCCCTTGTCTTGGAGAACAGGGTACATCGGTTGTGGGCAGGCGCAACCCCTTGGGTTTTGCAGAGTGTGTGTGTCCCCCCCCCCCCCATCCTCACCACTCTGGTTTTCCTCCTTCCAGGCCCAGAGAAAAGGAACCAGAAGCAGCCCGGTGTCTTATGGTGGGACGTCATGAAGCAAACATCCACAGTCTCCCCAGAGGAGGTGAAAAGACCTTTCCCCAAGGTGAACAGAAAGGAAGTGGTGGAGATCCTGGGCAAGGGGGATGGCTAGTCACCCACCGCCTCCCCACTGGGAACCCCCCGAACCCAGGGCCTTTGGGTGGTCAGAGGGTCTGGCTGAAGGGCCCACGGAGAAGCTCAGCATCCTCAGCTAGGGGTCAAGACCTGGGTTGGGGAAACACACGAGTCCTGCCCGTGAGCTGGGACCACCCTTGGATGATGCTGAGAGGGTGGTAGGTAAAAAAGAGGGCCTTTCCTGCATTGGCTCCCAACTCTGGAAGTTCGGAATAGCCTGCTTTTTACTATTGTTTAGCACCTGTGGGAAGTCCACCAATAAAATGGATAGGAATGAAAAAGGAATTTACAGGGAAGGTGTGATTGTGGCCTCCGTGAAATCCTGTAACCGCAAAGGGGGCGGCCTGTCCACCCTCCCTCCCTCCCTCCCTCCCCCCCCTTTCCAGTCTCCACAGGACCCCGGTTATTCCCCCGAGCTGAAGAAGGCGGCCTTCTTGGGCTCCGTGCCGCTGGTGCCGGCGCTCTCGGCAGAAGACCAGACGCTACTGGCCAAGGACGACAAGTCAGAGGGGTCGGAGGGCAGCACCTGCCTGTGTCCAGCTTTTGACCATCACTGCTTCCACCTTCTCCGGGAGACCAACGTCTAGGGTGGACGCTGCGAAGGGTCAAGAGCCGCCCTGCCCTGCCCTGCGCCCGGCTTGGCTTGGGGTGGAGGGCCTTTGTTTTGCCAAGGGGGGTGTTTCCAGACATCCTCCCCAACCAGCCTTGTAGACTCAGCGGAATTTTGGGAGGCGGGATTGTGCGTCTGCTGCCAACATTGGGCACCTGGCCAGCTACAGGCATCAGGTGGCATTCCCCTCGCAACTTGGGCTTTGCGGAATCATGGAGAATGGGGTGGGGGCACGTCAGACCCCAGGAAAGAAGGAAGAAGTTGCCTCCTCCGAGAGCACTTTCCGCATCCTCCTTCCAGGATGTTGTACCCTAAATAATATTTTCTCTGCTGGAAAGGCGATTCCTGCCCAGAGGACTAAAGGTGCCCCCCAACTCCCTTTCTACGCCTCTGTGCCCATCAGCTCATGAGACATTGCATTGGCAAAGAACAGGGCAGGATCTCTCTCGCTTCGATCTCTGCTTGGACAAGTGTTAGTATCTCCCAGAAAATTTTTGGTGAGCTGCTGAGAACGAGCTTTCTACAATGTTCCAACTCCATTAAAAATCAACAGTTTCTTGGAAACCTTCAACGGGCTGATATATCTAAAGGGGGAGGGATTAATGCAGCTCCCTTCCCAGGTTGGTCTGGTGGTTAAGGAGCTGGATTCTTATCTGAGAATACTGAGGTTGATTCCACCCTCTTCCATGAAGCCAGCTGGATGACCTTGGGCTAGTCACAGCTCTCGAGGTCTTACAGCCCCACCTTCCTCACAGGGTGTCTGTGGTGGGGAGAAGAACAGAAGGTTTGTCAGCAGCTCTGAATCCCCATGGGGCTGAGAACAGAAGGATTGTCAGGAGCTTTGAGCCCCCTTAAATGGGTGGGAAAAACAGGGTAGAGAAGCCAACTCTTCTTCTTTCCTTCCCCTTCCTCCCTCCCCCCTTCTTCTGACAATTCTTGCAGAATGTATGGGTTTGGACATTAGCAGCCAAAGGTGAATGGCAGGTCCAGTGAGAACGTTCTTTGTGCTGCCAGATGTGAATGTGAACCAAAAACATGAGATGAAAATATCTGAACAAAAGAAGATGGATTTTAAAGTCTAGGATATGGCTTTGCTTTCCTAGGGCAGGGAATGTGTTTGCCCTTCTGTACAGATGTAACTTGAAAATAAAATAAAAACCCTTCCTGGAAAAGTAGCAGGTCAGAGAAAAAGGTGAGATTGGAAGCTTGACTTGCTAACTTTGTACATGTGAGGACAGCATGCAATTCCCTTTGCAAAAATCCCAGCTCCAGGAGCACTGAACGAACACCGTATAAAATGTGCTGATATGTGGGACACAACTACAATTTGGGGAATACTTAGGAAAAATAATATTATAAAGAGATAGGACATAGGGTGATTTTAGGAGACGTTTTCAGGAAAAGAGAATCTTAAGGGATGGGCAACCCTGTTTCCACGTGACAGGCTCATTTTCTTAGAAATTAAGTAAAAAATATGCCAGGTATAGATGCACAGGGTGTGACAGCCTCACTGAGATCTAGCCCCTTAGTTAAGCACAGTTGTTTTCCATAGGACTGATGCTCCTTTATTGACAAAACTTAGCTGTGGGTCCCAAAGGGCTGGTTTGGAATAGGACCTTATTCCACCAAGATACGGAGACCGCTACGGTCTCTGCAAATGGATTTGGCTCAGCACAGCCGGATTTGAGTTCAAGGCCTCCTGTTTGGCGCCCGAGGGTGCTATCTTGAACGTCTTTCCTTGGCAGGCACCTGGGCTTTTGCAGGCCGGATCTGCTCCACACTGTAGCCACAGGGTTCCTCTTGCACCCTGATGCCTTCCAGGGACGGTGACCCATGTGGACAGCCAGTGGCTCCCAGCAAAGGCACCTGCAGCCACAATCTCATGCCACATCCTGGCTTGAAAGATTTCCTTCTCTCTCATTTTCCCTGGCACTGTGTATCTTGGCAGTGGAGCCAGCAAAGGTGCCAATATAAAGCCATTCAGAAGATGTCAACTGCTGCTTGATGGAAGCCCAACTGGAACTGGAGTTTGATGGGCCCACCATGCCAGGGAAAGGTGGTTCAGTGCCCACCAAAGTCCAATCCCAGCTCACTTCTTTCTCCTGCTCCAAAGCTGTACAGTCTCCAAAGAACCTCAGGTTCCTGGGTGCCTCTGTCGTCCCGAAGACAAAGACCACCCATGCACAGGCCGGAGCTCATTGTCTCTCTTGTACATTTCAGTCCAGAGCAGGCAAATGTGCCCAGAAGAGTTCATGATCCGCTTTGGAGCAACTTCCTTGCCTTGAGTGATCTGGAGTCTACTGCTGCCTTTGGCTTTTGCCTACTCTTCATCCATTTGGAGCTGCCTCAGTCCTCCTTATGCCCCCAAAGATGGGAGGCTCCTGCCTCAAATGTCTCCCTCCCCAGCACCCAAGGCCCTTTTTACCCACCCTGAGCCAGGGCCAAAATCTGCTCTACTGTGTGGACAGTAGAGCAGATTCTGGGATATAATCTGGAATGGTATTGGCATTGAACTCTACATAGTGCAGGGCATTTTTTGTTTTGTTTACTTGTTTGCTTTTTTAAAAATTAGGCATATACAGAAAAACACAAAAAACTTTATCCAAAGTCAAATAAAACACACAGAACACAAAATTACAATTCTCTCCCTCACCTGCCTACTTGTTATAAAAGAAAAATAACAAACACGAACTTATCCAGATGTTTATCCCATTTATGGATCCCATTTATTGACCTATGTAAAGAAACATATGAATCCTATTTACATGAATTTTATTCATGAAAAACAGGATACACAGGAATAATGACTCAGAGAAAAAGCAGTAAAATATAAAACAATATAACAGTTCACAATCAACTATATACATGAAAGCCATTGGGATCCATAATTTATTGTCAATGGGCTAAATCTTAGGTTATGTCCCCATTCAAAAAATATTAATTTCAATTAATTCCTTCATTCTTTGCCTTTTCCGGGCCTTTACTTTCCAAGTGAAGAGGGACCTTATATGTGGTACAAAAAGGTGGATAGAGAAAATTATTTTCCTTATCATACAATACTAGAACCAAGGGGCATCTGTGGAGCTGATGGGCAGGAGAGTCGGATCAGACAAGGGGAAGGATTTAATCACCCAGAGGGTCATCCGTCTATGGAATTGCCTGCCAGAAGAGGTGGTAGCAGCAAACAGCCTAGGTGGCTCTAAGAAAATGTTAGATAAATTAATGAAGGACATTTGGAATAGATGGATGCCAGGCTGGAGAGATAGGCAGAAGTATTGCTGGGATCTGAGGGCAGGTGAAGGTTTTGCCCTTGTCTTCAGCTTGAGATACCCAGAAGCAACTGGTGGCCACTGTGTGAGACAAGATGCTGGACTGGATGGGCTGTGACCTGATCCAGCAGGGCTCCTCTGAGGTTCTTATGGACTAGATGGGCTGTGGCCTGATCCAGCAGGGCTTCTCATAGGCTCTTGTGGACTAGATGGGCTGTCGCCTGATCCAGCAGAGCTCCTCTTAGGTTCTTACGTAGAATGGATGCCCAGATACTTGGAGAGATGGGCAGGATGCCTCTAAAGGCCATTTCCATGGAATCAAGGGCAGGTGAAGATTTTGCCCTTGTCTTCTGCTTGAGATGCCCAGAAGCAACTGGTGGCCACCGTGTGAGACGAGATGCTGGACTGGATGGGCTGTGGCCTGACCCAGCAGGGCTCCTCTTAGGGTCTTATTTTGGACTGCACAGTCAAAGCTGTTGGCAGCAGCGTTTTGCCTTCCCAGCACAACACAGGGGTGATTGTAAATGCTTTTTATTGGGTGCGTGGGGGGCTGCTCTAATATTAGAGGGGTGCAATTTGTGTGGGAGCCTCCAATAATCCCAACAAGTGCTCAGTCCCCCCCAAAGCTGGGCAGCTCCTGCCCTTGGGGCCACAGGGTCCCTTTCTGGATCCAGGCAGAGAGCAAGGCAGGGAGGAGCCCCCAAGCCGCCTTCATGCAGGGGGTGACAATTCTGGGAGCAAAGCAAACTTTGGCTTCCAGGAAACTGAATCAGCTGCATGAACCAATTCAATGTCCAGGCAACGTGGGTGTTATTTAAGTGGATGGCTCTTTGGCTCAACGCCTTGTCATTGCTGGTTCTGCTTTCTCCTTTGCGCGTTGCGCCCTCCCGGGTGATGGTCTGTGCAAAGGAAAATTTAAAAAACCCAAATTCCAAAGTCCCTCCTGGTGCTGAATTTGATGCCCAGGAGCGCCATCTATTGGCCTGAAGGAAAAGCGGGCGGCCATACTGACAAAGGGCGAACTGAAGGGGCGAAAGCCATATTAGGAAAGGGTACGCGCTTACTGCCATGCTGGAGCATGCGCATTAGGTTCGATGCCCGTCACGGCCAGACCCATCCCTTGCTCGCTCACGGGTCGCCGTGGACGCCATTTTTCTGTAGGGCACGGGACCTCCGAACGCGGCAGAAAGGGGTCTAGGAGCGGCTCTTTATTCACCCACTCCGGACTTTTATCACGGTGTCTCGTCTGAATAGGTAAGGAGGAGTGAGGGAAAAAAAAGGAAAAGGAAGGTGGGTGGGTGGGTGGGGGAAGGGAATGTTGCCCTCAAACAAGATGGAAGGCGCCCTTTAAAAAAATGGCGGCGGCGGCGTCAGGGCGGTGGAAAGGAAAGCTTTCCCTTTTTGGGGGGGCGGCGGAGGCGTGACGGACAAAGGCTGCGACGGCCGGCCCGGACCGACGGAGGAGGTGGCGGCGGCGGCGGAGGGAGAGGCAGCAGGTGAGGGAGGGGAGGGGGAAGGGGGCGGGGGCGGCCTGCCTTCGGGGGAGTCTTCCTGAGGAGGGGGCCGGAGAAAGGTGGGGAAGGGGATGTGGGGGAGGGAGGCCGGAGGGGGGGCAGAATGGGGAGGAGGGGAGGGGGACCCCCCAAAGCAAGGCTCCTCAGTGCATTGCGGCCTGATTCCCCGCGGGGGGGGGGGGCAGGCGGGGTCTGAGGGTGCAATTCAGTTCGGGGGGGGAGGGGTGTGCGTTCATCCTCTCCCCCCGGAATGGGTTGGCCTACCTTCAAGGGGCGTCGTCCGGGGAAGGGGGAGGAGGAGGGGGGACCCCCGCCCCAAAAAGCATCCCCACCCTCTCGTTCTGGTTCTGGTTCTGGTTCTGCCTGCTCGTTATAAAAGAAAAATAGCAAAGGCAAACTTATGCAGAAGTTTTTCCCATTTAGGATCCCATTTGTTGCCCTGTCTAAAGAAACATATGAATCGCATTTACTGACCTATATGTATGCTTCTTTGTAGTATGTAGTAACACATGAGTTTTATTCATGAAAAACAGGATATACAAGAATAATGCCCCAAAGAAAAAGCAGTAAAATATAAACCAACCTAACAGTTCAGAATCAGCGATGTACGTGAAAGCCAGCAGCAGGACTTTCCTGTTCCTCCACTTGGTTTGGTTTCGGCATTTGGACGGCAGCAGCAGCAGCAGCAGCAGCAGCAGCAGCAGCAGCACCGAGACTGACCCCAGAGGGCCAGGGAGGAAGAAGAGCCCGGACAGGAAGGGTTAAAAGCATGCCACTCTCCCCCCTCTTTCCTTTGCTTTGCTTCCTTTGAGTGGAGCTCAGGTGCGCAACAAGCCTTTGCACCCAAGGGTTTGCAGACGCCCTTTTGGTTTTTTTCCATGGGGGGATTTCAGGCTAGAGCCAACAGGAGTCTCTGAAGCCCCTTCGGGCGAACGTTGCTGCAGACCTTTTCTGTCTTTTATTTGTAAGTTTTACTCAAAGGGCTTCCTGGGTGGGCTGCTATTTGGCTGAAATGCACTGCCATCATACCTTGCTCCACAGACAGGTCGGCTGAGGCTCATGGGAGCTGAGCAGGGTGTGGCCATGGCTGAATTACAGACAGTCAAATATATTCATTTTTATTTTTGTTTACTTTGCATTTAGCATAACACATGTGACATGAGAGGGCAGGGACATTTTGCTCACAGCTTGTGCTGCTTAAGAGCATAAGAGAAGCCCTGCAGGATAAGGCCACAGCTCATCTAGTCCATAAAAACCCAAGAGGAGCCCTGCTGGATCAGGCCACAGCCCATCTGGTCCATCAGAACCTAAAAGGAAGCCTGCTGGATCAGGCCACAGCCCATCTAGTCCATAAGAACCTCAGAGGAGCCCTGCTGGATCAGGCCACAGCCCATGTAGTCCAGCATCCCATCTCACACAGTGGCCCACCAATTGCCAATGGGCATCTCAAGCTGAGAAAAGGGCAAACCTTTTCCTGCACTCAGATCCCAGCAAATGGCCTTAGAAGTGTCCTGCTTTGCCCTCCAGCCTGAAAGATGTACTTAGGCATCCATTCTAGTAGCCATTGATACATCTGTCATCCATGAATTTGTCCAACCCTTCCTTAAAACCATCCATTCTGGTTGCTGTCACCACCCCTTCTAGAAGCCAGTTCCATAGACTGATGACCCTCTGGGCGGAGAACTCCTTCCCTTGCCTGGTCCGACTCTCCTGCCCATCAGCTTCATCAATGCCAACTGGTTCTAGTTTTGGTAGATGGAGAGAAGAATTTTCTCTACTCACCTTTTCTATACTGTGCGTAGTTATATAAACTTCCATCAGGTCCCCTCTTAAACACAGTCTCTCCAGACAGCCTAGTTTCGTAAGGGATTTTTTTCCAGCCCCTTAATCATTCTGGTTGCCCTTTTCTGCACCTTTTCCAGTTCCACAATATCCTTTTTGAGGTGTGGTGACCAGAATTGTACACAATATTCCAAATGTGGCCTCACCATAGATTTATAAAGAGGCAAAATGACACTTGCTGACTTATTTTCTATTCCCTTCCTAATTATTCCCAGCATTGAATTTGCTTTTTTTCGCTGCTGCCGCGCACTGGGTTGACACCTTCATTGAACTGTCCACCAAAACCCCGAGATCCCTTTCCTGGTGTGTTGCAGAAAGCTCAGACCCCATCAGTTTATAGATGTAATTTGGATTCTTGGCCCCGATGTGCATTACTTTGCACTTGTTAAGATTAAAGCACATTTGCCACTTGGTTGCCCACTCACCCAATGCTAAGAGATCCCTCTGGAGCTCTTGGCAATCTCTTTCAGATTTTACTACTCTAAATTATGTAGTATCATCAGCAAACTTTGAAATTTCGCTATGTACCCTTCTTCTAGATCACTGATGAATAAATTAACACTGAGCCTTGAGGGACCCCACTTTTTACTTCTTTCCACCCTGAGAATTTGCCGTTTATTACTACTCTCTGCTTTCTGCCCTTAAGCCAGTCACAAATCCAGGACAGAACCTGCCCTGTTATTCCATGGCTGATGAGTTTACTCAGTAGCCTTTGATGTGGGACTTTGTCAAAAGCCTTCTGGAAGTCCAGATAGACAATGTCTACTGGTTCACCTTTATCCATGTGTTTATTGACACTCTCAAAGAATTCCAACGTGTTTGTGAGACATGATTTACCTTTGCAGAATCCATGCTGGCTTTTGTTCAGCAATGCTTGCTCCTCCATGTGCACACTAATTTTGTCTTTAATGATGGTTTCCATTACCTTACGTGGAACCGATATTAAGCTAACTGGTCTGTAATTGCCTGGATCACCCCTGGATCCTTCTTTGAAAATTGGTGTTACATTTGGTACCTAACAGTCCTCCGGTACAGAGCCTGATATTAGGGAAATATTATATATTTTTGCTACCACAGCGCAGCAGCAATTTTTCCAGATTATTTTATCAAATTCCCAGTTATTTTCTGTTTAGTCTTAGGAGAGAGCACCTTCCTCCACTGAGATCTTTCTCAAACCTGCTGCTGCTGCTGCTGTGTTAGATTACTTCAAAGCATTTGCCTCTGTCATTTTTTCTTATGGATCCCTGGTAGTTCACAGCCAGAAAACCCCAAAAGGGGAAAAGAGAGAGCACTGAAGACCAGCAATAATTTCTCCATTCACAATCATTGGTCTGTTGCTGTGTTTCTGATGGATTTTAACAGTTTCTGTGCTTGGTGTCTTCTATTGTCTTTTAAAATTACAGTTAATCGGTAAAAAGTATCTGTTGAATTGCGTTCTGTGGTTTGATTGAACGTGGGGCTTCGGTTGATGACTGAAACAGTGCCTGGCAATGAGCAGCAGAATTAGTCTTTCAACACCACAGCCTCACGTAGTGCAGTTTTGCCAGTACGCACATTTGGTAATATGCAGTCTGGGTGTGCAGTGGGAAATTCCAGCGCGCAAGGCCAATCGGGCATTGGAATCTTGGATTCCCGTTCGCAAGGCTGAGATCACTGGATTAGTTAGTTGTCCCTCCCCACAGAAATGGATGGATGGTTCAGGAGGTAATTAGTTAATTATAGTTTGCATTTTTAATCCACCCTATACCCAGGAAAAGTGTATTCCGGTTTAACCAAAGGCCAGGGTAAAGAGGTGTGCCTTCACCACCTTCCTAAACATGTACAGTGAAGGCGCCCGGTGCATCTTAAGGGGAAGACTATTCCATAGCCTAGGGGCCATCACTGAGAAGGCCCTCTCCCAGCTGACCACCCTTTTTGCTGCTGACGGAGATGGTCCAACCAGGTGGGCCTCCCCTCTGGATCTTAGCAGGGCAAAACTGATACCAGTTTCATAAGGGGATTTATAAATGGTGTCCTTGGATATCATTGACTTCCCCTGGAAGAACTGGGTCTCATCTCAGTGACAGCAGTGACTTCTGGTGGGAGACTAGACCTCTCAGATTCCCCCAAACCTGTCATAGATGCCTTGCATTGCAGGGTTTTACAGTAGATAAGAACATAAAAGGGGCTCCTTCTCGATGAGGCCACAGCCCATCCGGTCCAGCATCCCATCCCACACAGCGGCCCACCAATTGCTTCTGGGCATCTCAAGAAGAGGAAGGCAAAACTTTCACCTGCTCTTGACTCCCTGCAAGTGGCCTTCAGAGGCCTCCTGCCTGTCCCTCCAAACTGGAGGCCTCCATTTTGAGGCCAGCTTAACATACAGGGTTTTCCTGGCGATGGAGGCTGCGTGGGGGGTTTTCTCTCTTAGCCATTAAGGTTGGGGATTAGAATGGGATTAGAATTGCTCCTCCATCTTGTCTTCTCGCTCCTTTTTGCAAAGGCAGAGAACCCTGAGGGATGCCCAAGAAGTTCCAGGGGGAGAACACGAAGTCTGCCGCTGCCCGGGCGAGGAAGGCTGAGGCCAAGGCGGCAGCTGACGCCAAGCGGCAGAAGGAGCTGGAAGATGCCTTCTGGAAGGACGATGACAAACACGTCATGCGGAAAGAGCAAAGGAAGGTAAAAGGGGGCTGCCGGGCTGTGTTTGTGGGCTGCTTTGGGCAACAGAGCCAGCCAGCCTCCGCGCGTCATCTGACTTCGCTTTAAAGGCAGGCCCAGTCTGCACTTAGTTGTTAATCCGGATTAAGGTAAGCCAGTCTGGTCTTGTGGTTGCAGTGCCAGACTCATATCTTGCGGTCATTGGGTTTGATTCCACCCTCCTCCACCAAGCCAGCTAGGCAACCTTGGGCTAGTCATTGCTCTCTTCTGAGCTCTCAAGCCCCACTTACCTCACAGGGTGTCAGTTATGGGGAGAGGAACAGAATGTTTGTCAGCCGCTTTAAGTCCCTTTAAAGGTGAGAACAGAAGGTCTGTCAGCTGCTTTGAGTCCCCTCAAATGGGTGAGAAAAGGATGGTATAAAAGCCAACTTTTCTTCTTCTTCGAATCATTGAATCTTAGAGTTGGAAGGGAACTCTAGGGTCATCCAGTCCAACCCCCTGCTCAATGCAGGATTTCCTGAACCATCCCAGACAAACCTCTGCCTGAAGACCTCCAGCGAAGGAGAACCCACCACCTCCCATGGCAACCTGTTCCACAGACTGGTCGCCCTCACTGTCGGGAAGTTTTTCCTAATATCTAATCTGTATTGACTCCCCTGAAGTTTCATCCCCTTGTTTCTAGTCCTCCCATCTTGTGCAAGTGAGAACAAGGACGATCCCTCTGCCCTGTGACGGCCCTTCAGAGACTTGAAGACCACCATCATGTCTCCTCTCAGTAGGCTAAACCTTCCTAGATCCTTCAACCGTTCCTCATAGGACATGCTTTCCAGACCGCTAACCATTTTGGTAGCCCTCCCTTGGACTTGCTCTAGTTTGTCTTTTTTTAATCGGGGTCCCCAGAAGTGGACACAGGACTCTAGATGAGGTCTGATCAAGGTAAAGAGGAATAATTCCTTGTCGTGACCTAGACTCTATCCTCCTCTTGATGCATCCTAGGATGGTGTTTGCCTTTTCTGCAGCTGCATCACGTTGCTGGCTCATGTTCCTCCTGTGATCAACCAGGACACCCAGATCCTTTTCGCATGTGCTGCTACTCAGCCTAATTCCTCCCATTCTGTATTCATTTTTACCATTTTTCTTACCCAGATGTAGGACTTTGCATTTGTCCCTATTAAATATCATCCCATCAGTTTCAGCCCACTGTTCAAGCTTCTCTAGATCTTTCTGAATCCTCTCCTCCTCCTCCCTTCTCCTCCCTCGTGTTAGCAACCCCTCCTAGCTTTGTGCCATCTGCAAATCTGATCAGCATCTCTTCCACTCCCTCATCCAGACCATTTCTAACGATGCTGAATAGCACTGGACCCAGGACAGGACCCCTATGGCACTGCACTTGAAGCGTTCCTCCAATTGGACGTGAAGCCATTTATTGTCACCCTTTGAGTGTGATCACTAAGCCAGTTACGAATGCACCTAACAGTTGTCCTGTCTATCCCACACTTGATCAATTTGTCAATAAGTACAGTACAAGACATATCGCACTTCTTCTTCCTTTGCCACTGCAGGTTTTTGAGTTTGTGCAAAATGCCCCGTCTTTGCGGCCCTCGGAAGCGGTTCGTTTGTGTTATTTCTTTCCCTTCGGCCGGTGAATTTTGCCGTCTTCTGACCAGGCGATGGCAGCACCTGTACCTTCCTTTCTTTGCTTCTCGGAATAAACCGGCCTTGTTTCTCTTGCCCTTTTCAAGGCCGCCAGAAAGAGGAGCCCAGACTTCCAGGAATCTGTGAGGAAGTGACAGCGATAGAATCCTCTGATCCCCTGGGGGGTTTAGGGGCCGTCACCCTCCGTGGCTGCAGGGTCCCGTGCCTCTTGCGGGGACAGGCACGGGGCTGAAGGGCCATGCCCTTTTGGCGATCCTTTGAGAGCGGAGGCCACACTTGGCAAGGGTAGCATCGCCCCCCTTCTGTTCCGGCTTCGGGTGTCGTGCTTCTGTCTCAAAAAGCACAGTGTTCATTTGCTTAATGCTTCCCCTGTCGCATGCGTGCCGCGGCTGTGGAGTCCAGAGAGTTTGTTCTCACCCTCTTTGTTTGGCGCTTCTTTCCTTCCGAGGGTATGTGGCTTGGCTTCTTGGTGGTGGCCCCCAGCCTTCCCTCTGGGATGTGCCAGACACTCCACTATATATATATAAGCCATTCAGGCGTCCGGTGAAGATGCCTGCCTTTGCCCTGGCCTTTTCCTTAAGGGGCAGCTTGGGTTTCCATATCGGGAGCAAAATTAATAAATGACATAAAATTACGTGTTTGTAAAAGTTTGTTTTGGGTTGTAATTCCCGCCCAGTGGGGGAAAAGGCCCTGGGGGTCCAGGTCTGAAGGCCGTGGGCGGAAACCAGCTTGGCCGGGAGCCCCGGAAGCTGTGGTTGCTGGCCCAGGCTTCGGCACTGTTCTTGGGCCAAGGATGATGTCAGCCGCCTTGTAGCCTCGGCTGAAAATAACTCCCGACTGGCCCTGCCGTCCTCTTTTCTGGATTTCCGAAGGGACCCCGTGGGTGGTGGTTGAGCAGCCGCGCTCCCTCCCTCCCTCCCTCTGTCTTTCTCTCTTCCAGGAGGAGCGCGAGAAGCGCCGCTTGGAGCAGTTGGAGCGCAAAAAGGAGCTCCAGCGGCTGCTTGAGGAGGAAGACGGGAAGCTGAAAGGGAAGGCGCCCAAGACGCCCCCCCAGGGCAAACTCACCCGCGCGCAGATTGAGGACGCGCTCCGGAAAGACCAGAAGGAAAACGGCGATGGCGGTGAGGGGCCCATTCCCCGTCCTGCGGCCCAGTTGCCAGTGTGGCCTGGTTCTGTCCCGCTCTGTCTGCAGCACAAGGCAGGAAGCTGGGGGTGGAGGTGGTTGCGTGGCTGGAGCATCCTCCTGGTCTCTGCAGAGCGGGGCCCTGTGACCGGGCGTTCGCATCTGCTCGGACGGCTGTAACGAGTCCCGGAAATGCTCATTGGAGCACCTGGCAATCCAGGACTCTCTTGGAGCCCCAGGGGCCGTCCAGGAGCAGGGGACCGCCACAAAAACCACACTAGCTGGAATATTGGCCTGGAAGAAGGTCCCTTCACAGCAGCCCCTTCTGATCTGGTTTGTGCTTTGGTCTGGGGGCCGGCCTGCCACTGGAAGGTCCGGGTGCAGCTTGGGATAGGGGCTGCGAAGTTGGGGAACCTTTGGATGGACGTGGGTCCATTGAATGGGAGGAGCAGGGGCACTTAGTGAGTGACTTGCCGGCCGGGGCGAGGTGTCGCTTTTCCTCCGTGCTCGTGGGATTTGTTTTGGAGCCGAAGGGGAGACCCGGTCTGTCTGGGGGCACAGGTGTTGCCCTGTGGCTAAAGCAAGCCCCAACCTGCCTTTTCCTCTTTCAGTGGAGAAGCAGAAGAGCCACCTTGAGATGCCCTTGGAAGAAAACATCAACCGCCGGGTGCCGGAGGAGGGCTCTGTGGAGGCCCGGACCATTGAAGATGCCATCGCTGTGCTCAGGTAGGCCAGGTGGGGAACGTCAGATTGCCACCAGCCAGGAAGAGGAATTTCGGTTCGATTGTTCCAGGGATTTCCAGGGGGTTGTTCCCCAAAGGGCTTTGAAACCTATACTGGTGCCTGATTAAAGCCCTATGACTCCTCAGCTTTGAGTGTGCAGACGGTCCCAGGTTCAGAAAGAAACCCCAGTCTCCAAAATGCCCAGATGGGGTCCAGAGTAATGCCGGCCTCCTGGATGTGCAGAATTTACACCCGAGCCAGTTGGGCTGCCCTCTTTGCTTCTGGCATTTTGACCAGAGCCACTTAAGCCCCTTCCTTGAGCCATTTTGGCGTTGTGGTTAGGGAGCCAGACTTTTATCTGGGAATACCAGGTTCGATTCCTTCCTCCTCCATGAAGACAGCTGGGTAACATTGGGCTAGTCACAGCTCTTTTTGAGCTCTCGCTGCCTCTCCTGCCTCACAGGGTGTCTTATGGTGGGGAGAAGAACAGAAGGTTGGTCAGCTGCTTTGTCACCTTAAGGGTGGGAGAAGCAGGGTAGAAAATCCAACTCTTCTTCCTCCGTGAAGCCAGCTGGGTGACCTTGGGCTAGTCACAGCTCTCCTCCGAGCTCTCACAGCCCCACCTACCTCACAGGGTCCCTTTTGTGGGGAGAAGAACAGAAGGCTTGTCAGCCTCTTCGAGTCCCTTAAATGAGTGCGAAGAGCGGAGCTGAAAAGTCAACTCTTCTTCTTCTTCTTCTTCCTGCAGCGTCGCGGACGACCTGGACCGCCATCCCGAGCGCCGGATGAAAGCCGCCTTTGTGTCCTTTGAAGAGGCCAACCTGCCCCGGCTGAAGCAGGAAAACCCCAACATGCGCCTTTCTCAGCTGCGGCAGCTTCTGAAGAAGGAGTGGATGAAGTCCCCAGAGAACCCCATGAACCAGAGGCACGCAGCCTACAATAGCCAGAAATGACCCTGGGCAGGGGGGGGGGAGGCTGGGCTGGGCGACACAGGGCACCCTCTGGCTGCACCCAAACACCTTTGAGAACAAGCGACGCCCGGGCGGCCATGCGCCCCTCCGGCCCTGGCTGTGCTGTTTCCATGATCAAAAAAAGATGGAGACAAATCTCTCCCTTTTTGCTTTCCTTGGTTGGTCTCCCCTCACCCCTTTGGGACCCCTTGTGGCTTAGGTCAAGGCTTCTCTCTCTGTGCCCCGCTGTGCCCCTGACCTGCAGCTCAGCAAGGCAGATGAGACCCGGGGACAAGCAGGGACGAGGCTTTGCCTTGCGTTGGCGCCTGTGCTGCGTGGCACAATCGTGGGCAGAGCAGCCCTGTTTGGAGAGGGGTTTCAGAGCTGGGTGCTGGGTGCTGTTACATCTGTAGTATTCTGAGGGGGAGGGAAGCTGGCCGGCATGGCTTTTTTATGCTCTGGCCCTTGCATATGGAAATCTAGCGTCTCAGGAAAATCAGGCTCACAAATGAAAGGGAAGGGCCTTCATCCTGAGAGGCTTGTTTTCTGTATTCATGAAGGAAGATGCTGTTGTGCTGTGGAGGAGCATTTGCCCCCCCCCCCGAATCCCTCCCCCCCCCCCTTGTTGCTGCTGCAGAGACCCCTTTGCCTTGCCTGAGGCTGCCTCCGTCTCCACTAGTCGCAGCAGGGAATTTGTGGTCCTGTCCGCACACGGTCTGTGCTCAGAGCCTGCTAATGCTGGCACAGTCTTCGCCAAGCGAGGCAGAGAGCGCGGCCCAGGTTGTCCCAAATGGTTGGCCGTCTTTCACCTCCTTTTCCTTGCTCTTCTTGAGTTCCGCACTGATGCCCCCCCCCCCCCGTCCCCTTAGGAACCGGGAAGGAAGGCGGTCAGCAGGGGGCCTCTTCACACTTGGCATCATTCTGGAATATATCCTGGAGTCGGGGCCTCGCTGTCCACATTACAAAACAGGGTCAAGTGCAAACAGGCCCAGAGTTTGACCTTCCTGCTGAGGTGGTCGGCATCTCTCTCTCTTTCCTGGCGCAAAATCTGCCCATAATGCCGCCGGTGCTTTTGATGAGGGACGGTGCAGCCGGGTCTTTAGAGCTCTTGAGCTTTCAGAACCCATTGGTAGAAGCGATCAGTTGATGTGGACTCAACCCTGATGACGTTCCCCTCACTGGGAGAAATCTGCCCCCCCTGTTATGGGGGGGGGGGGTCAGTGAAGGGGAGGAAAAAACCCCGAGTGGCAAACACAGGAGTTGCCAAATCTTTGAGGTTTTCCTGTGTGGATTGCAGGCCCTGTGGCTGAATTTCAGACCGCCCTGTGGCAGGGGCCAAAGCAGGCGCTCACCCTGCAAGGCCAGGCCCAAGCCGCTTCCCTTCCGCCCACCACGATCTCGTGGCCCTGAAAAGGCAGCTGAGCTGTGCCCAAAGTTGCCCGTGGCCCACCACCCTTTTCTAGGCAGTGAAGATTCGCTGCTTTTTTAAAAAATAAAAAGACGTTTGACCCCCCCACGTCTCTCAGCCTGCCTTGTAAGCGCCTCCCCCTTGAAGAAATAAAGTGTCTGAATGGTGCCGTCACTTTTCTCGTGGACTCTTTTCTGCCCACCTGGAACAAGAGGGTCTCTCTCTGGAGACGTGCCAAGTCCTTCTGTGTGGGGCTGCCCTCTCTTTTCCTTCTCTTCTGGGCTGTTAGCTCAGGGCGAAAAAATACATATTTTGTGTCCTTTCTTTTTAATGGGTTGGCAAAGGTTTTGTGTGGCATCGTTTGTGTGGAGCAGGTGAGGACCAAAGCCAGGCATCCAGACCTCCTCACACTAAGGCCATTTGCAGGGATTCAAGGGCAGGTGAAGGTTTTGCCTTCGTCTTCCGCTTGAGATGCCCAGGAGCAACTGGTAGGCCACTGTGTGAGACAGGATGCTGGACTAGATGGGCCATGGCCTGACCCAGTAGGGCTCCTGTTCATTCATGGAGGACAGGTGTATCAATGGCCACTAGAATAGTTGCCCTGATACCTCCTCCAGGTTGGAGAGGCAGGTGGGATGCCTCTCAAGGTCATTTGCAGAGAATTGAGAGCAGGTGAGGGTTTTTCCTTTGTCCTCTGCTTGAGAGTCCCAGAAGCAATTGGTGGCCATAAGAACCTAAGAGGAGCCCTGCTGGATCATGCCACAGCCCATCTGGTCCATAAGAACCTAAGGGGAGCCCTGCTGGATCAGGTCACAGCCCATCTAGTCCAGCATCCTGTCACACACAGTGGCCCACCAAATGCCCATGGGCATCTTAAGCAGAGACAAGAACAAACCTCCTGCTCTCAAATCCCAGCAAATGGCCTTAGAAATATCCTGCTTGTCCTCACAGCCTGAAAGATGGACTTAGGCATCCATTCTAGTAGCCATTGATACATCTGTCATCCATACATTTGTTTAATCCTTCCTTAAAGCCATCTAGGCTGGTAGCTGTTACCACCTCTTCCGGCAGCCAATTCCATAGACTGATGACTCTGGGTGGAGAAATCCTTCCCCTTTTCTGATCCAACTCTCCTACCCATCAGCTTCATAGATGCCTGCTGTTCTAGTGTTGTGTGATAGAGAAATTTTCTCTCCACCTTTTCTATACCATGCACCATTTTATCTTCACCAGTCAGGTCCCCCCTTAAACACCTTTCAAGGCTGAAGAGACCCAGATGTTGCAGCCTGATTTCGTAAGGGATTTTGTTCCAGCCCCTTAATCATCCTGGTTGCCTTTTTCTGCACCTTTTCCAGTTCCACAATATCCTTTTTGAGGTGTGGTGACCAGAATTGTACACAATATTCCAAATGTGGCCTCACCATAGATTTATAAAGGGGCAAAATGACACTTGCTGTCTTATTTTCTATTCCCTTCCTAATTATTCCCAGCATTGAATTAGCTTTTTTCGCTGCTGCTGCTGCTCACTGGGCTGACACCTTCATTGAACTGTCCACCAGAACCCCGAGATCCCTTTCCTGGTGTGTTGCAGAAAGCTCAGACCCCATCAGTTTATAGACATAATCTGGATTCTTGGCCCCAATGTGCATTACTCTGCACTTGTTAAGATTAAAGCACATTTGCCACTTGGTTGCCCACTCACCCAATGCTAAGAGATCCCTCTGGAGCTCTTGGCAATCCCTTTCAGTTTTTACTACCCTTCTGTACCCCTTCTTCTAGATCATTGATTAATAAATTAGAAAGCACTGCTCCCGGTATTGGACCATGAGGGAACCCACTTTTCACCTCTTTCCACCCTGAGAATTGGCCATTATTTATTGTGAGATGGGATGCTGGTCTAGCTGGTCTGTGGCCTAATCCAGCAAGGCTCCCCTTATGTTCTTAAGATTTACAAAGAGATCTTTTGTTTGGGTTTTTCTGCACTTCCTCATCATCTTCAGATTTTATTTTGTTCAGAAAGACAGCCTGGGTGCTGCCCCTACTCTCCCCCTCCCCCCATTTGCTGGATTTCACATTCAGGCTCCAGGCAAAAACTGGCTGAGAGGAGCAGCAGAGTTTAAGGGGACTCAAAGCTGCTGACAAAGCTTCTGTTCTTCTCCCCACAACAGAACACCCTGTGAGGCAGGTGGGGCTGTGAGAGCTCAGAAGAGAGTTGTGAGTAGCCCAAGGTCATCCAGCTGGCTTTGTGGAGGAATGCGGAATCAAACCCAGTATTCCCAGATAAGAGTCTGGCTCCTTAACCACTAGACCAAACTGACTCACTAGAGGAACATTGGGGAAGTAGTTAAAAGGACAATATGGTCTTGACCTTCTGCTCAACACGTTCATGGAGGACAGGTGTATCAGGGCTGCTAGAATGGATGTCTAAGAACCGTCTCCAGGTTGGAGAGACAGGCAGGAGGTGTCTGAAGGCCATTTGCAGGGAGTTAAGGTGGGGTTTCTCCATCTTCTGCTTGAGATGCCCAGAAGCAACTGGTGGGCCACTGTGTGAGGCAGAATGCTGGACTAGATAGCCTGTGGCCTGACCCAGCAAGGCTTGTCTTTATTCATGGAGGACAGGTATATCAATGACTAGTAGAAGGGATGCCCAGGTACGTCCTCCAGGCTGGGGAGACAGGCTGGATGCCGCTGAAGGCCATCTGCATATTCCTTTGCAGGTGAGCTTTTTGCCTTTGTCTTTTGCTTGAGTTGCCCAGATGCAATTGGTGGCCACTGTGAGATGGGCTGCCATACTAGATGGGCTGTGCCCTGATCCAGCAGGGCTCTTCTTGCATCAGAGATCACGGCCCTTCCTGTGGCCAGTGTGACCTTCAGCCCGGTGCACGGCTTCCCTTCCCCTTCTGCTCTCCCTTCCCATCCGCACGCCGCCACTGGCACAGCCTCTCTTTCCCTGACAGCCGGCCAAGCGGAGCGGCTTGCGTTATCTCTTCATTTTGTGCCGACGCCGGCACTTGGCGGCTGGCGGAGAGGGAGCAGCGCAGCGTCCACCTTCCTTCTCCCCCCTCCTGCCGTTTTGCGGGGCTTTGAGAAAACCAAAAGCAGAGGGATGCGCGGGCCGGTCGCGTCGTGCCGCAGAAGTGCCGTCCCAAGGTTGTGTGAAGGGCAGAGGGCCTGATAGAAGAATCCCGTCGGAATGGAGGGAGGGGAGACGAACTGTGGCAGATGCCCGTAAATCTGGGCATGGTGGGCAATTTTGGGGGGGGCAGGCTCCACTATTCTGCCTTCCGGCAAGAGACCTTCGCTTGGCTGCTCTGCTGAGGGCAGGTGCCTGGCCTGGACTTCACAGAACTTCCAAATCCAAGCACTGACGGAAAGGAGGCACCTCTGGGCAGCTGTCTGTGCCTGAAATAGAACTGTCGTTGGGTCCACGAGGGCCAGCATTTTCAAAGAACGGGGGCGCATTTCAGTACAGAAGACCTCCAGGATGCGTCGCCAGCACTTCTCAGGCGGCACCGAGCTCTTCAAATTGGCCCTCTCGTTCTGAGTCTGCAGGCCTGGCTCTGTGCGGTGCCATTTCCCTAGGGCTGATGCCTCCTATCAGCCACTGTCAAGCCCAGCTCCACAGGGCACGAGGGGAAGCCTGGCAGGCGGCTTCTGTTCCCCGCAGCGGCTGCCTTGCTCCGTTATATGTAGGAGGTGAACTGCCCCAACTTGCCTCCCAGGGTCTGGGGTACAGGTGGGCATGAATTATTCATGCATTCGGAATCCGGACGAATACTTCCAGATTCTGAGGTTCGTGGACAGATCGGATAGGGCCCTATTTGTCCTTGAATTGGACAATCCAGTATCTGTAGATGCTTCGGTAGAAGCTTCTAAGGATAATGGAGTACCCTGGAGCCTCCCCCCTGGGGCCCACTTCCCTGCTCTGGCGGCGCTCCAGGCCTCTCCCCAGGGCTTCTGGAAAGCTAAAGGCTTTCTGAAAGCTGGAGACGGGCTTCCGGTCCCAGAGGGCCCTGTTTCCAGCTTCCGGAAAGCCTTTTGGCTTTCCGCGAGTTCCAGGAAGAAGGCTGGAGCGCCACCAGAGCGCTCCCAACAGCCTCCCTGGAGCCCCTTACCTTTGGAGGCACTCCGGTGGCAGCCTGGGCTCCGGGTGGCAGCGGCGGTGGCAGCGGCAAAGTGAGGTAAGGGGTGTGGGAGGGGAGGGGCGGTGGTGGGATATTCGTAGAAAATCTGTGCCTGGATCCCAATACCGAATGTGAGGGGTATTTGGCCAGAGCCAAATATTTCCACATTCTATTCACCTCAAATAGAACGTGGAAATCGGCTCTGTGCACACCCCTAGTCTGGGTGCTCTGGGAGCATCCAGCCGGCTGAAACCAGCTGTCACTCTTGTGACTTCCGCCGGACGTGTCCAGAGTGGGCTTCTCCTGGGCTGAGCTTCTCCGCGTTTCTTCCCGTGCTCGGGGGTGAAGACCTCTCCCTTCCCAGAGAAGGCTCATCTCTGAATCCTGTCCAGTGCCTTAAATACTGTAATCAACAGCAGAAGAGAGTGTGTATCCATGAAACATGGAAGAATTAAATTCTCCACATCCTGGAGAAAGTGAACTCATTCCATTCTCCACTGCTGTCTGAATAGCCCCATAAAAGTTGGTGTTTGGCCTGTCTGCAGTGGATTCTGTGAAGCTCTGAACAGTGAATTCAGTGGTCGTATGTAGGCTTTCACGGCCGGATTCAATCTCGTTTGTAGCAGTTTTGCAGCTGTTATGCCAAGGTCCAGGTTTCTTCTGTAAGCCTAAGCTTTCAGATACAGCTGTGATATCCATCTTCAAAGGGTTCTGCTCTTGGAAGAGGGAAATGCAACTGGTGTCTTCCTAGAACTGGCTACCAGAGAGGCCATTGAAATTAACCAATGTTCCCACCACTTTAACAGGGACCAAGGCCTGGTTCTCAGCACCATCTGGAAACCTTTGTACAGAAACAAAACAAAATTAGAGATTCACACCTTAGTTCAGCAAACTCACCCCCGGGGTTTATGCAAATACACAACAAACAGTTAAGCCTCAACAGTCCACCATTAACACTTCCACCCAAGGAAGCAACACCAACAGATTACAAGCAGAGGCAATGGCCAATGCCTCATTAACAACACAAACAAAAGAGCTGCCAAACAAACAGACATCTATAAGAAGGGAAACAAGGTCTAGGAAGATACCAGTCGCTTTCGACTCTTCCAAGAGCTCCGTCCGAAAGCTTAGCTGCTTAGCTTCTTAGAAGAAGCCTGGAACGCAGCATAACAGCCCCTAACCGCCACATTGAAAGTGAATTCAGTGTGTGTGAGGAGCTGGACTTCAATTCAGGATGTGGCAGCCCAGTTCAGTAATGCTGTACAGAGGAGCAGGGTGGAAAGCTGCCCCACCACGGGGCCCTTGCAGCCTGGGGCCACATTTTGGAAGCCAGGGGCTCTCCCACCTCCCCAGCCAGATGTAAGGCATTGGCTTGGCGTGGGAGCGCCTCTTTCTTGTCTGAAAATCTCTGTGCTCCTCCGTGCTCACCCCTGTGCCTCCCCGGCCTGCAGAACAGCCTCGCTTCCCCTGGGCCGGGGGGAGCCCCCACTTTGCAGTCCCCGCACGAGTGCAGGTTGCTATTCCTAGCGCCTGCCGCTCCACCCGCACTTTCTCCGAGCGGTCTCCCTCCCTCCCTGCGGCGCTCCCTCGCCTGCCCGCTGCGGCAGTGAACCATGCAAAATAGCAAGGGGTGGGGTGGGTGGGGGAGAGCCTAGCCTGTTGCGGGGGCGGCCATGCCGGGGAAACCCCCCTTCTCCTCCTCCTCCTCCTCCCTTCCCTTCTCTTGGGAGCTGGGAAACCCACTCGGAGGCTGCCTGGGAAATAAAAGCAAACAGATCTTTCTGGCTGTTGCTGTTTTAGCTGCATTGGAGGGGAGGGGGGGTGCTCCCCCTTTCTGCCCCCTCCCTCTGCAAATGCAGGCTTATTTTGGAGGAAGGGGATCCCTCCCTCCCGGGGCAGAGAAGGGGAAGCCAGCAGCCCCGCCCATGAATTATTGATTCCCTGCAGCTGCTGCCCCTTTGATCGACCCAGAGAGGGAGGGAGGCGGGAGGGGGAAGTGGTCCAGGGCTGCCTGGTCGCCATGGCAACGGGGCATCTCTCTGCAGCACCCGGAGGGGGATGCGTGGGCTGCAAAGGAGGCGGAGGGGAGGGGAGGCGGAGGGGGGAGGAGGGGACTCCGTATTAGAAACGCAAGTCACGCGGCGGCGGCCTGTCTGGCAGGAATCCTCGCTTAGCTGGGCTTCCCCGAACGGTTGTGGGGGCGTTGATGGCAGCTGAGCAATCGCTCTCTCTCTCACACACACACACACCTTCCTGAAAGGCGGAGGGAGGGGGAAAGCGAGCAGAGAGGAGAGGAGGGAAGGGAAGAAGGAAGGAAAAAAGGGAAAGAGGGATGCGATCCTTGTTTTATTTTGCACCTTCCTACTAAGTCACAGCCCCTCCCCCCCATACACAAATATACTGTTTTGCAACCTACAGGGTCTCTTTAAAGGGGCTTGAGGGCTGTGCTTAAGGGGGGGCTGCGTGGCTGAGGCCTGTCCCCCCCCCCGGCCCCTCTTCCCGCCCTGATCAGGACTTGCAGCTGCTCCTGCTCCGCTAGATTTGGACGCCTGAGCCTCAAGAAAACGGACCCGGGGGGGGGGGGAGTGTCCACGTCGCCCGCCCTCGCGCCGCCAGTCTGAGGTTGGGCGGAGGGACGCTAAGGCAACAGCCCGAAACTCCCACTTAGACCCTCGGGCCGAGTTTCGCACCCACGTTCCGCACATCCCACGGTGATTCCCCGCCTGCTTCGCCCAGGATCTCCGCACCCTTTGCGCCTCAGTCTCCCTGGCCAGTGCCGGGCCTCGGACCGTCCCCTGCGCCTCCTCGGCGAGCCTTCCGCTCCGAAGAAGACGCAGCATCAAAGGAAACGCAGGGAAGAGGAAAACTGCAGCCCCTTCCCAAGTTCAGGGTGTTCTGAAACGGCCGGCTGGGGTGGGAAACGATGCCTGGGGGGCAGAGAGGGGGCAACCCCCCTTTAGACCTCAGGAAAGCAGGTGAGATGAGCCCCGAATCCTGAACGCAGGATTGCGCCAGTCCGGCGAGGGCAACGAGCTCTGCCGTTCGCACTCCTTTCTGGGAACCGCCTTTCCTTCTGGCAACGCGCTCCCGCCACGCTCGGCCTGCCCCCTGTGCCCACCTCCCCCGTCGTTCCTCCGCTCCCATTTCCCTTTCCAGGCGGGCACCGTCGCTGCCCTTGGCTCTTTCCCATCGACGGCTCAGCCGCCCGTCCCCGGCTTGGCTCTGGGCGCTGAACTCGATCCCAGGCCGCTTCCGTCCTTCGCAGCCCGGCGCCTTTGATTCCGGCTGGCCCGGGGCCGGCCGGGCGCCCTCCTCCTCCGCTTGCACAACACAGGGCGGCGGGAAGGGAGCCCCGAGGCGCTTGGCACGGCGAGGGGGGGCAGGGGAGGGGAGGGGTCCCGCCCGCCCCAAGTCCAGTCTGGGACTCGACGGCGGTGCCGAACCCCGCGTGGCGCAAGCCGAGGCCGCCCTTTCCCAGTGTCCCAGGCGGGCGTCCCCGCCCGGGCCGAAATCCCGGGCCCGTCTCCCGGCGGGGCTGGCGGGCGGGCGGGCGGGCGGCACCTCCTTGCGCCGGTCCTCCTTGCGCGGGCGGGAATGTTGCGGACGGAGGGCTGGAAATGGGTTCTCCCTGCGAGCGGCCGGAGGAAAGTCGAGCCCCTTTGGGGTCACCAGGACTCCGGCGGACGGACAGGGGGTCGGCGGGGCGGGGCGGGGCGGGGCTCAGAGACCTCGGAGCCCGAGGGGGCAGCGAGGTTGATCAACATAAGGAAAGACGGACTCGGGCGGAGGAGGAAAACCAACGGGAGGTTGAGTCTCTCAATGGCTGAGCCTTGGGCTCCTCGGCTTCCCTCCCTTCTTTTCCTCCTTCCTTCCTTTCCTCCCTCCTTTTTCCTCTTTTTCCTTCCTTCCTTCTTCCTTCCCTTTTCTTCCTTCCCTCCCTTCTTTTCCTTATTCTTCCTCCCTCCCTCCCTCTTCCTTCCTTCTTTATTTATTTTCTTTCTTTCCTTCTTCCTTCCCTTTTCTTTTTCCCTTGTTCTTCCTCCCTCCCTCCCTTTCCTTTCTTTCCTTCCTCCATTTCCACCTTCTTTTCCTTATTCTTCCTCCCTCTTCCTCCCTCCTTTTCATTCTTCCCTTCTTCTTTCCTTCCCTCCCTCCCTTTCTTTATTTCCTTCTTTTCCTTCCTTTCTTTCCCTTGTTCTTTCTCCCTCCCTTCTCCTCCCTCCGTTTTCTTCCTTCTACCTTCCTTCCTGCTCTTTCTTTCTTTTTCTTTCTTTATTCTTCCCCTTTCTTTCTTTCTTTCTTTCTTTCTTTCTTTCTTTCTTTCTTTCTTTCTTTCTTTCTTTCTTTCTTTCTTTCTTTCTTTCTTTCTTTCTTTCTTTCTTTCTTTCTTTCTTTCTTTCTTTCTTTCTTTCTTTCTTTCTTTCTTTCTTCCTTCCTTCCTTCCTTCCTTCCTTCCTTCCTTCCTTCCCTTTGTTCTCCCTCCCCAGCCCTGCCCCAAAGGGCCCTCTCCCCCCCCCCCGGGGCGCGTGTCTGAGGACGGAGCCCGGAGCTTCCCGGCGGCGCCCCCTTTGCTCCGACCGGGCGGAGGCTCCTTCCTGGCACGCCGCCCCGTCTCCCTCCCTCCTGCCTGGCACTGCCCTCCACTGGCAGCCCCCCGCTCTCGAGGCGTTCCGGCGCCGCCTGATTCTGCCGCTGGCGGGATTTCGGGGGAGGAGGGGCCGGGCCGGGCCTGGGGGAGGCGGCTGCACGCCGAGGCGCCCGGAGGCAGCCCGGTTCCCCTCCGGCGGCGGCGGCGGCGGCGGCGGCAGATCTGGGCTGGGCGCCCATTCAGCCCCCCCCCCTCCGCGAGGAATCCCCTCTGCCGGGGAGCTGCTGCGCGCCTGCAGACGAGCGGAGGCAGGGCGGGCGGGCGGGGGACTCGTTCGCCGTCCTGCCCGCGAGGAGGCATCGACCCGAGGCGGGGAAGGCGGCGGCGGCGGCGGCGGCGGCGGCATCGTCTGCGGTCGGAGCGCTCGAGCGCTGCTCGTCCTGCGCGGGCGGCGGCGCGGCGAGGGGCGTGCGGCGCCCCGATCGGGCGGGCAGGGCTGCCCTGGATGCCCCAGGCGGAGACGTGGAGGCGGCGGTCCCTGCCGGCGCAGGTAAGCCACGCCGCCGCTCACCTCGGCTTCCCCTTGAGCCGGAGCCCGGCGCTGCCAACGATGCCGGCTCCTCCTGGGCGCGCAGGGAGTGCGAACGGCCCGGCTCGCGGCGGTGGGGGAAGCCGGCGGGCCGTGCGGGGCTTTCGACCCCAGGCCGGCGGGGAGAGGAACGGCCCGGGCTTGCCGGGCGGCGAGGCTGCGTTTCCCGGCCGTTTCCGAGGTTTGTGGCCGGGAAGGCGGAGACGCTGCTCCCGGGCCGGTATCGGCCGAAGGGGAGACCCCCGCGGTTTGGTCGCCTAGTCTGGCATGGCCTCCTCGGGGGTGGCCCCGGAGAAAGGCACCGTTTCCCCTTCCTGGCCCAGAAGGCTGGCCGGAGAGAGACCGGAGCCTGGTCCCGGTGGTCCGTGGAGCGCTGGTGGGTCCTCCTCTCTTTCCTGCGCGTCTTCGCCGCAGCCCTGGGGACGGAGGTGCGGGGGCCTCGTCGATTCGGGGGGGACGGGACGGGGGTAGGAAGAGTTGCGGGGCGGAGCAGCGGCGCATCACCTGGTTCTGACCCAAAACCTCCTCGGAAGGCCATGGGGGACTTTAGGGCGGCGTTCAGAGACCCTGCCAGGACACTGTGTGTGAATGTCAGCAGGGAAAATCCTCCCAGGGAAAAGCAGCAGAGCTGAAAACCTCATGGCAAACACTCTTTTCGCTGGGGGGCCAAAGCAGAGTCAGCGTTGAGAGACTCGACCCCCCCTTTAGTTTTCCTCTTCCGCCAGCGTCCGTCTTTCCTTTTGTGTCGTGACTTGTCGTCTGCCAGGGGGGCGGCTGGGGACTCGCTGGGCGAGGGCCTTTTCCGCACGCCGCTCTTGGGAACCCCTTCATTCCTGTCTTTATTGGCCGGCGAGAGGAGGGAAACGCTGACCATGAATAAACCATGCCCCACAGGAGAGAAAGTGAGCCGTGCTGCTCTCCTTTAGGGGAGGACTTGGTAAACAGGCCTCTCTGATTGGAGGGCCCTGATTCAGCCACTTCCCAGCCTCCGGACTCCCTGCCTTTCACACTGTTGACGCTCTGTTTTGGGAAGCCTCAGAGCATGTGCAGAGGCCCCGGCTGGCAGGTTTTCCATCCCAGTCTTGAACAGCACCCACCGCCTCTCCTGAGTATCTCTGGGGATTTGGGGGGAGCAGAAAGAGGCCAATTCTCTTTCCAGCAGTGTGTCGGCGGCTGCACAGGGAGGGATTTCTGCACTCTGAGTGGCATCTTGGCACACCTTTGCCCCTTTCCTAGCCAGGTAGCACAATGAGGTGCCAAGCGATACCTGCCAGGCCTGATTCTCCTGCCCTGGGCCCTGCCAAGCTATCCAGAGACGAGGAGGTCTGCTGGCAGGACGGATGCTGCCGCTTTTGGAGTCCTTTCTGCAGCAGTGGGGCTTCTCCTCTGTTCTCCAGGCAGCCCTGGTGCTTCGTGGCTGCAAAAGCAAATTCACCTGCATGCACCTGGGGGGAAGGCAGTCACGTCTCTGCCCCAGTTCCAGCCTTCCCCCCCCCCCACAAATGTATTCCACATCGGGGAGAATTTGTTTATTTATTTAGGACGTTTATATCCCGCTCTGGTCCCCCAGGGTGGGCTCCTTTAAGAATAAAACGTATCAAATTAAATTAAAAATATAACCTGTGCCTGATCTTAAGGCACAGGCAGGTCAATATGGGAGAAGGCGTTCCTTTAGATATCTGGGGCCCAAGTCATTTAGGGCCTTGTAAGTCAGAGTTAGCACCTTGAATTGGGCTTGGTAGTGAATTGGCAGCCATGGTCGCCCTTAAACACTTTAAACCTTCTTCATTCCATCTTCAGTTCTGAATGCCCACACACCTTTTCATTTCTGTCTGTTTTATGGGTGGACTTTCCGATTAGAGGGTGGAAAGTTCACCAGAGAAATGGATAAAGCTGAAAAGACGGGCAGCCAGACCTGAAGGTAGACCGAAGGAGATCTAAAGGGCCGAAAGGTAGTGGCTTCTCCTTGGCTGGAGGTCTTCAAGCAGAGGACGGACCTACATCAGTCTGGGATGGTTTAGGGAATCCCACTTTGAGCAGGGGGGGGGGACTGGATGGCCTGGGGGTCCCTTCCAACTCTGGGATTCAGGCACCATTCAGGAAGCCGCCTCTGCAAAGCTCAGTTTTTGATCTGTTTTTGATGTTGCTTTTATGGGTATTAATTCCTGTGTGCTGTGTGAGATGCATCAATCTCTTTTATATATCTGGTTCTAATATTGTCTACAAATCACTTTATTGACAACACAAAATGCAGTAGCAATGAGCATGTTTCAGTCCCTCAAAGGCAAAGCAGAAGCAGGAGGGCCAAGGGACTCCCTCGTGCTACGTCTGGGAAGTCCACAGAACCTTCGACCCTTCGTCCTTCAACCTGCTGCAAAGAGGGTTGAAGTAGATCTTGGCTCCGGGGTGCCTAGGTGGGTGAGATTTTATGTGTGCTTTGCAAAACCCAGCGGTCTCCAAACGCGCCCCCACACTGGCTTTCCTCTCTGGAGGCTGGTGAAGAGCAGCAGGGCCCTTTGTTCCCTGGATGAATGCTTGGCAGGTAGACCCATGCGCTGGCATCCGCTTGCGCTGAGCAGGAAACGCCCAGCTTGTGTGTGTGGAGGGGGGGGGGCAACGTGGCCTGAAAATGACCCTGTTTTTTTGTTGGCAGGGTTTTCAGCAATAGTCCCACAGAGACATTTATTTATTTATTTATTTATTTATTTATTTATTTATTTATTTATTTATTTATTTATTTATTTATTTATTTATTTATTTATTTATTTATTTATTTATTTATTTATTTATTTATTTATTTATTTATTTATTTATTTATTTATTTATTTATGCACCAAAATTAAAACATAACTTTCCATCCAAGGGTCACTGCAATAAACTGCCCCTGGAATCCATTCAAATGTACTAAAAGGGAGGGTAAAAGGTAATTTATATAAAAAGAGAGAGAAAAGGGGAACCGGAACCGTTTGCACCAGGAAGAGCTGGGTAAAGAAAGAAGTCTTCAAAAGGCACCTGAAAGTTGGCGGTGTAGGTATTAGAGGCACCAAGTCTGTGTGCCAACACAGAGAAGGCCCTAGTCCTGCTTAAGTTCTTTGTGTCCAGAGGCGTGGGAGAAGAGGGTGTCTACTCAACAGTGACCCACACACACACACACACACACACACACAAAGTTCCTGACCTACAGCCGCCAAGATTCTGTGCCAGAGCCAGCCATGGGGTATGGAATGATAAGGGCCTGTAATAGGTCACGGGTACCCTCCCGGAGGACCTCGTTTCTAGGCGATTGGGAACCTGTTCTGCTTCTTCTCTGCCACGAGACAAGAGAACTGCAACAGAAGGACAAACATGCCAGGCAGGGTGGTTCCCAAATGGCTGCCTGTCTCCTCTGCCTCCTGCAAACCGCAGGAAAGCTGGTGTGTGCCCTCGCCCGCCCGGCTTGTTGCCCCTCCCGCGGTCAGCCAACCGTGCGTTAAATGCAATTACTACCGTGAGGCGCCAAGGACCACACGCTCCTGTCTGCCAGCCGGCAGCTGCTCAGCCCAGCTGGAGAGGGAAATGCGCCCCTTTCCAGCTTTCCAGGAGCCCTGGGAGCAGAATCGTGGCCTTGGCTGTCCCGAAACCCGAACGTCCAGCACTGTGCTCCAAAGGCTGCCCAACCCAGAGGGGTCTGGGGTGCTCCATTTCTTTGTTTATCGGTGCGTTTCATATCAGACCTTCCTCCTTGTCTTCTAATCCAGGTTAAAAAAAAATTTTTTTAAGCATCTTGGGTACTTTTTTGTCTTATGAACCTTCTGGGTTCTCTGTTGCATTCAGTTGAAGTCTGTGGGTCGTTCTGCAGTTGGATCTTCTGATCTTTGTCCGCACAGCCATGTTGTCTCTGGGTCCAAGGTGTTGGGTTCAGCCGACAGAAGTGCCGGCAGCTTCCTGTCTTTGCAGCGGTTCTGGAGTTCAGCCATGGGGCCCCTTGAGGCCATCCAAACGCTGTGACTCCAAGGCGCCTCTGGACTCAGCAGGAGACTCACTTTCATTCTGGGGAAAAAGCAGAGCGGATTTCTAGGGAAGCAAAAGCAGCCCATCTTAGGTTTTTGTGCAGGTGACGCAGCTATGGGGAGTCCTGGAAAACAAGGTCCTGGCTATTCAATTTCTAGGAGGGGCCCCACCAAGTTCCCTCCGCTTTATAAGCGGAGGGAGGGGGATTCCATTCCGTTTGCCCTTTGCTGCTCCTTGCTCCATCATTTCATGGTTTTCCAGCCTGTTCATTATCAGGGAAATCAAGTTTGGTCTTCTGGTTAGAGTCCCGGACTCATATCTCGTAGTGGCTGGGTTTGATTCCGCATTCCTTCACAAAGCCAGCTGGGTGGCCTTGGGCTAGTCACAGGTCTCTTTCTGACTGCTCACAGTCCCATCTACTTCACAAGGGTGTCTGGTGGGGAGAATAATAGGTATGTCAGCCGCCTTGAGTCCCCTTAAGGTTGTGAACAGAAGGTTTGTCAGCAGCTTTAGAGTCCCCTTAAGGTTGTGAACAGGTTTGACAGCCACCTTGAGTCCCCTTAAGAATGAGAACAGGTTTGTCAGCAGCTTTAGAGTCTCATTAAGGGTGGGAACAGAAGGTTTATCACCCATTTAGAGTCCCTTTAAGTGTGAGAAGTGAAGGTTTGTCAGCAGCTGTGAGTGCCCTTAAAAAGATGAGGAAAGTGGGGCAGAAAAGCCAACCCCCCCTTCCTAATAAAATGCCTGGGTGTTTGGGGGGACATAAGCGACGTGCAGAACTGGGTTGTATACTTGGCACTAGTGGGCTTTGCTCCCAGCCTGGAGAACTCCCGCCCGGTGTACTTTTTGAAAACGCTTTGGCAGCGGGGGCGGGGGGGGGGCGGGGGGAGCCTGCAGCGGGTTTCATGGCAGCCCACAAATTCTGACCAGCCTCCAGACTCAGATCCTCCTTCCTGGGCTCGGAAAACCTGGCAGTGGAGAATGCAAAGGTCAAACAGCACCAGTTGAACATCAGCCTAAGGGTCTATACTCATTGCCAGAGTTTCATTCTGCTGGTAATAGCAGTTAAATGTCAGGAAAAACACATTAAAGTGAAATCAGGCCGCTTAACCCTCACCGAGGTCTCAATTAGTACATTGCTTTATTTATTAAAAACGGGGCAAGCTGAATCTGCTTAAAATGAGGCAGCAGAGTCAGATCAGATCCCCCAGAGGGCCATCAGCCTGTGGAACTCGCTGCCAGAAGAGGTGGTGACAGCAACAAGCCTGGGTGGCTTTAAGAAGGAGGGTTGGCTTTTCTACCCAACTTTTCTCACCCATTTAAGGGGACTCAAAGAGGCTGACAAACCTGTTCTCTTCACAACAGATACCCTGTGAGGTGGGGCTGTGAGAGCTCAGAAGAGAGCTGTGCCTAGCCCAAGGTCACCCAGCTGGCTTTGTGAAGGAGGGCAGAAGCAAACCACGTATTCCCAGATAAGAGTCTGGCTCCCTAACCACTAGACCAAATTGGGTCACAAGGGCTGGATGCATTCATGGCGGACAGGTGTATGAAAGGTTACTATGATGGTGCCGCTTCCAGGTTGGGGAGTAGGCAGGAGGCGGAGATTCAAGAGCAGGTGAAGGTTTTGTCTTCATCGACTTCTTGAGATGCCCAGGAGCAACTGGTGGCCACTGTGTGAGACAGGATGCTGGACTAGATGGGCTGCGGCCTCATCCAGCAGGGCTCCTCTTAATTCATGGAGGACAGGTGTATCAATGGTTACTAACATGGATGCCCAGGTACCACTTCCAGGTTGGAGAGACAGGCAGGTCAGGAGGCCTCTGAAGGGCAACTGCCGGGATCTAAGAGCAGGTGAAGGTTTGTCTTCATCTTCTGCTTAAGATGCCCCGAAGGAACTGGTGGGCCACTGGGTGAGACGGGATGCAGAGCTCCTATTCATTCATGAAGGACAGGTTGGCAAAACAGGCAGGAGGCCTCTGAAGGTCATTTTCAGGGAGTTGAGAGCAGGTACAGGTTTTACCTTTGTCTCCACTGTGTGAGACAGGATGCTGGACTAGATGGCCTGTGGCCTGATCCAGCAGGGCTCCCCTTCGGTTCTCTGATGCCCCTTTTGTTTATAGGGCCCGCCTCCTTGCAGGTCCTCTTGGGTGTTTTCATCCCTTGGGTTTCTGGAGGAAAGGAGCCGGGATTCCAAGTGGAATTAATTCCTTCTTAGTCAGCCCGGCTGTAAAATTGGCCCAAGAGTCCTGCCGGTTCCTATTTAAAGCATCCCTGACCTTTCTGCACCTACCCCAAGGGTGGGTGGGCGGGCAGGCAAGTCGGCCCACGCAGCCCTGGGTGCCACAGATTTGGAGCATCCCTTGCAAAGGATTCCCCTCCCATTGGCACCAGACGCCGGCAGTATGCTCATGTCAAGCGGCTCGTATCGCCTGCCATCTAATTGCGCTTCCTGGCGTGTGGGGACCATAAATCCTCCCTGCAGAGAGATCTGTTTATTGATGTTCCCAGCGAGAGCGGAAGATTTAAACCGCTTCCTTTTTTATTTTTATTTTTGGTCTGTTGGCATCAGTAATAACCTATTAGGGTGAGAACCGCCGAAGCGTGGCTTCGTTAAAAATTTACTCGCACAGAACAGAGTGCGTATGAGGGTGAGAATGGGGGGAAGAGGGGGGAAGCCCCTTCCCCTTGCTTTGGGTTCCAACCTTTGACCTTTCCATGCAGCCTGAATCTATGAGTGGTTGGGCTCCGAGTTTCTCCTTGGACTACAATTCCCATCAGCCTCCAACATGGCCGTGCAGGCTGAGGCCGCTGGGAGTCTGCCAGGTGAGGCTGATGGCAGGTAGGGTCAGAGAAGAGGCCCTGAACAGCCTGGCTCTGAGTGGGCGGATTCCTTAGCCAACAGCGCCACCTAGCAGGCCTCAAGGGAGAGCAACAGGCGTTCGCGTTCCTGGCTGCCCTTCGGGATGTTCACTCGGAGTCCTTTTTGCCCCTGTAATCCTGACCGATCCCTTGGTTGGGCCTCCTGAGCCCTGGGGGTCTCTCTCTCTCTCTCTCTCTGGCAGCCCTTCCAATGCACTGTGCAGTAACCCTGCTGCTTACTCGTGAGGAGGAGCCCTCCTTGCATGCTCTGGTTTCTTGTTATCTGCCCCCTCCCCCGCCAATTATGACTGCAGAACTAAATGGGAATAATTTCTGTTGGAATCTGTAACGGACCCTGGGGTCAGAAAGGGCCTTTTTGGTTGTAGCCCCAGCTTTCTGCAACTTAATGCCTTTTTACTTCTGCTTCTGCTGGTGTTTAATGGGGTGACCCTGGTTAGCTCACACTCCGATTACGCGTGCTCTATTCTGCTGTTTCCCATTGTTCGTCTTGCAGAGTCTGTGACTCATGGAAATGGCCCTGGTGGGAAGCTGAGGCTTTGACAACTGGGACTGATGTGGTTTGGCCCAGGGGGTGCCGGGGGGGGGGGGGCTCCAGAGTCTTCCAGATGGACAAAGGCCTTGTTTTTTCACTGTTCTGATGGCTGAGCAGAGATGTCCCCTGAAGGTGATGCAAGGGATGGTTTCCTTCGCCCAAACGACTCTTGGAAAGGGTCCAGTAGCGTTTGCTTTGTGTTTACCTGGAAGTATCATTGTTCCAAAACAGGGAAATGGAATATCTGAGTTTCCACTTACTTGCTTGTTAAAGAACCACTTATTTTTCATAGAATCCTAGAGTTGGAAGGGACCTCTAAGGTCATCCAGTCCAGCCCCTGCTCAGTGCAGGATTCCCTAAACCATCTCAGACAGATGCCGGTCCAGCTTCTGCTTGGAGACCTCCAGCCAAGGAGAACCCTCCACCTCCCAAGTCAGGAAGTTTTTCCTGATATCTGATCAGTATTGACTCCCTTGAAGTTTCATCCCCTTGTTTCTAGTCCTCCCATCTTGTGCAAGTGAGAATAGGGACGATCCCTCTGCACTGTGACGGCCCTTCAGAGACTTGAAGACCACCATCATGTCTCCTCTCAGTCTTCTCTTCTGCAGGCTAAGCATCCCTAAATCCTTCAACTTTTCTCCGTAGGACGTGGTCTCCAGGCCGCTCACCTTTTTGGTAGCCCTCCTTTGGACTGGCTCTAGTTTGTCAATGTCTTTTTTGAATTGGGGTGTCCAAAACTGGACACAGGACTCTAGATGAGGTCTGACCAAGGTAGAGTGAAGAGGTATAATTACTTCTTGTGATCTAGACTCAATACTCCTTTTGACGGTCAGTTCCTGCTGTCAGCTTGGCCACTGTGCTGCCATCTTGGATGCCGTCTCTACTTTTCCTTTGCTGTACAGATAAGCTTCTAACCACTGGGAAATAACTGGGGGCTGGTGCTGTTATATCTTGAGAGAAAATGAGGAGTTGGTTGGGTGTTGGATGTTAAGAAAAGAGTTGAAGAAGAAGAGTTGGCTTTTCTATCTCGCTTTTCTCAACTATCTTAAGGGTAGCTGACAAACCTTCTGTTCTCACCTTTAAGGGGACTCAAGGTGGCTGGCAAACCTTCTGTTCTCAACTTTAAGGGGACAAGGCAGCTGACAAAACCTTTTGTTCTTTCCCTCAAAGCACCTGACAAAACTTCTGTTTTCACCCTTAAGGTGACTCAGAGCAGCTGACAAACCTCCTGTTCTTCACAGAGGAACAGGTTGGTGGGTCTGTAAGAGCTCAGGAAGGGAACTGTGAGTAGCAGAAAAGAGGGTCACGTTGTGCCCTGGAGGTCAGCAATGATGAGGACAGCCTTTTTCTTTGGTGCTCTTCTGCTCCCTTTGGAGGGCAGCGGGTGCCCTGGTGTTTCCGCGCTTTCTCTGATTATCCGGGGAAGGCAGAGGCCTAAGGCTTCTGAATCCCTGCAGAGAGCAGCTTAATCAGGTTAATAACGGGGTAATTTATCTAGTGCCATCAAGGAGCAGAGCTGGCAAGCAAGAGCCCATGAAATATTCAAAGCCTGGACCTCATAACAACAAATTAAGGACGAGTAATTAAGCATCATAAGGGGGGGGAGGTGGAGGGGATGGGGCAATGGAGGCTGCAGGAGGAGGATTCGGCAGGGTGCCGGTGTCCCCAAAAACAAGCGCTGGTCTGGGCTCGCCATTAGCGGGACAGTGGCAAATGCGCTCCAGTTCACCCCACAGGCACCGTTAATTGACCCGACATGGTTGTCTGCTCCGAAGCCCAGATGGCCATCCCTGGCTATGGTCACACTTAAGGTTTAATCCAGCTTCAGTCCACTTTCAGAGTGCGAAAATACGTCTGCAAAGTGACAAGGGCTCTGGTTTTTTAATCCAGCTTCAGTCTGCTTTCAGAGCGAGAGAACACATCAGCAGAGTGACAAGCTGTTTTCTTTTCAGTATTAAATAACTCAGAAAATTCACTTTTGGGATAACGTGGAATGAAAATTGCTTGTCACTTTGTTGATGTGTTCCCTCGCTCTGAAGGTGGACTGAAGTCAGATTAAACCTTAGATGTTGGGAAGTGGCAGCACTTAATATTACATAAACAATCTTAAAAATGGTGAATGCCAACATCCCAATCCTATAATAGCAACACAATTCCAATCTTGGAAATTATGGCAAACAAAATTATTGCAGGCAGCCTCCCCATTAATAGAACTAAAACATTTTCCTCCACTACAGCAATTAATAAGGGGGCAAACTTGGCATCATTTGAAAGAAGCAAATCTGATCACAGTAGAAGATTTTTATGATCAAACTAACATGATAAAATGTCAAGATGTGGATCAAGTTTTTGAACAACATCAATTACATTGGTTAGAAAAAAGAACTTTAGTTCGAACACTGACATCGCCTGAACTCACTCAGATAATAGGCAAACCACTTACTCCTATAGAACAATTATAAAGGAAACTAACAAATCATTTAAAGGTCTAACTTCAAAAGTGTATAAACTATTAACTGACACACACTTTGTTAGATCATATTAAATCCCTATGGGAAACAGACCTGACAGTGAACATCCCAGAGGAAGACTGGGATAGAATAACAAATAGTAAGCAGATACGGATGAAATCAACAAGGATTAAGGAAGCACATACAACACTAATCCATAGGTGGTATTTAACACCAGTCCACATTGCAAGAGCAACAAGATCACACACAACACAGTGCTGGAGAGGGTGTAACGACGCTCCTACCTACTTCCACACGGTATGGGAATAGACGCCCTTGCAGAGATTCAGAAGGTCAGTGCAACAAGAAATAGCAGCAATAACTGGTACGTCCCTCCCTTTGGATCCACAGATCTATCTCTTGCAAAACCTTAATACAATTCAGACTTCTTCTGACCTTAAAACTCTCTTGCATTCCATGATTCATGCGACAAATATAATAACAGCTAAACAATGGAAGCACTTAACAGAAGGGAATGGCATGCACAACTTTGGGATGCTGCCATGAATGAGTTTGTGACGGTCTTAAAAAATAGGATGTTGCAAGGAGGATGACGAGAGGCCGGGAAGAAAGTCTGGGTGCCTTTTATCAGGGCTGCGCAAGACAATAATAGCACCAATATACGCGACGAAGCTCATTTCTTAAGAATTGTAAGCTAAAATTGTACTTTAGCAAACACATCCATGGGCGGAGAGGAAAGGGGAGGGGGGAGGGTAGGTTGGAAGGTGTAAAGACTTATTATTAAAATAAAGTTGGGGGGCAAATGTGGAACAAAAATTGCTTGTCACTTTGTTGAAGGGTCCCCTCGCTCTTAAGGCGGATTGAAGCCAGATTAAACCTTAGGTGTTGGGAAGTGGCAGCAGCAGAGAAAGGGAGAACAGGATTAATTTCTAACCCCAAAGTTCTGGCTGGGGAGGATGGAGTGTCAGGCTCCCCCACGGGTCTCCTGGCCTTGAAGGGGAGACTCTGAGGGTCAGAGGGCACTAGAGGGCACAGGGCCTGCTTCAGATCCCCTGGGTAACTTTGGAGTGCTTGCTGTCCTCAGCCTGGTCTACCTGGCTGGGTGGTTGCAGGTTCGAAGGGAAGAGCCCTGGACAACCCCACTGGTAGGGCAGAGAATCCAGCACGTAACCTGGCAGTATCTGCTGTTTGTTTAAAATATTCTTATGTGACTTCCTGTCACCAGGCTTAGAGGTAGCTCCTGGTAAAACAAGGGCCACATGGTAATGTAAGAACAGAAGGATGGAGCACATTGAATGGAAAGGTGGAGCAGCCCTTGAAGACGGCTTAGAAGCTGCAGCAGGGCAGAATGTGGCTGCTGGGCTGCTGGCCAGACACAGACCATGCCAGTCTTAAAAGAGCTGCACCAGTTGCAGTCTTAAGAGCTGGACTTTTATCTGGGAATACCAAGTTTGATTCTGCACTCCTCCACAAAACCAGCTGGGTGACCTTCGGCTAGTCACAGCTCTCTTCTGAGCTCTCACAGCCCCACCTGCCTCACAGAGTGTCTGTTGTAGGGAGAAGAACAGAAGGTGTGTCAGGTGCTTTGAGTGCCCTGAAGAGTGAGGACAAAATGCTGTGTGAATGTGGAAAGATGTATGTAGGAATGACTTCATGCATGAATGAAGAAAGGAAATTTGAACACAAAAGAAATGTCCATCTCGTGCAGACGGACAAATCAGCAATAATGGGACATGCATGGTCAGAAAACCACAAGATCGTATTTGAGCAAACAGAAACCACAGCCAAAGTAAAGGGATTACAGGAACTGGCTACCAGAGAGGCCATAGAAATACAACAGCATCCCCACAACTTTAACAGGGACCTTAGGCCTTTTCGCACAGGCCTTTTTAGAAGGCGTGGAAGACAGCTCCGGACGAGGCATTCGCATTGCCCCAGCGAGGCTTGCGCCGCCTCGCGTCCAGAGCTGTCTTCCACGCGTTCCGGATGCAGAGCACTTTAAAGTGCTCTGCATCCGTTCCGAGCCGGGTCCGTTCGCGCACGCTTCTCTCCCTGACAGCCGTCGGCACGCCCCCAGGGCCCGACTTGCCAGGCCGGCGATCGCACCGGCGCGGCAAAGCCGGTAGACGGGACCCACCGAATTGGGGTTCCCGTTTCCCATCTGCCGGGTCCGGCAGCCCCTTTCTGGGGTGGCAGGGGGCCAATCCCGGGCTGCCTGGGGCCGAGGAACCCCTTGGGCGGTCGGAACGCATCGCTCCGGCCCCCCAAGGGTCCCCCCCGCCCCCATCGCGGCCGGAACTGTCTTAAGCTTCCCGCCTGCACGCGTTCTGAGCAACATCGGGAAACCTCTGTATAGAAGCAAGCAAAACAGAGACTCACACCTGAGTTCTGCAAACAGACAAGCCACTAGTCACTCACCCCCAGGGATTACACCAATACATAATGAACAAGTTAGCCTCAACAACCTGCCATTAACACTTCCACCCATGGAAACAATGCCAACAGAGGACAGCCAGGAAAAGACCAGTGACCCACTAGCAACTCAAACAAAGAAAACAAGATTTGTCAGCTGCCTTGAGGCCTTAAGGGTGAGAAAAGTGGGGTAGAAAAGCCAACTCTTTTTCTTCTAAATTGCTTGGCCCCAAATATCTAAAGGAACACCTTCTTCCATATTGTCCTCCCTGTGCCTTAAGATCTGGAGGGGAGGCAATAAAAGGGGTGGGCACCTGGAGAGGTCATGGCCCCAAAGCTATGGAACAGTCTCCCCCCTGAGGGGTGTCAGGCACCCCCACTTTACATGTTTAGAGGTCAGTGAAGATGCAGCTCTTTGCCCTGGCCTTTGGATAAAGTTGTGCACATAGGAAATGTGGAAAATTAATTATCAACATTTTATTTATTTATTTAGAATATTTTCCATCCTGCCCTTCATCCAAAAGTCCTTGGGAGGGTCACATAAAAAAAATATTATTAGAACGTAACTCTCCCTCTCTGAGTGAAGAGGCAACCAGTCTCCAAAGGAGGTATAAAGTTGGTTGCCTGTCATACCTTCCCAGAGAGCTTATTGCAGTCTGGGGGCCAATACAGAAAAGGTCTTTCTTGGTTGTCAGTAACCCTTATATGTCTGAGTTTGGTTGGACGATGTTGGTTCATAGGAGGTTTTTGTTCCACTCACAGAAAGCTGCTTCTGAGTGTCCTGCTGTGTGGGGATCCTTGTGGGGGGTGGATTTAGGCTTCCATGAGTTGTAGATGTTGCAAAACACCATGTTGGCTCAGAAAGAAGAAGAAGAAGAAGAAGAGTTGGCTTTTCTACCCGGCTTTTCTCGCCCATTTAAGGGGACTCAAAGCGGCTGGCAAAGCTTCTGTTCTTCTCCTCACAACAGACACCCTGTGAGGTGGGTGGGCCTGTGAGAGCTCAGAAGAGAGCTGTGACTAGCCCAAGGTCACCCAGCTGGCTTTCATGGAGGAGTGTGGAATCGAACCCGGTATTCCCAGATAAGAGTCTGGCTAGAGTCCCAGAAAGGCCAGGCTAGGCCTTTAGCTTTTCTTACTCTTTGTCCACAAATCTGAGATTATATTTGAATAGAAAGCTGCATCAAAATATTTTAAATGAATTAAATAAGCCAATGAAACAAGTGTCCACAAGCCCCCAAGATCAAAGCTGGGAGTGAAAGCCCCCAAGTATCATGTGGATTTGGAGGCTGGGGTTTTGCCTTGGGACCAACCAGCCAGAGATACCTCCAGGATGTTTTAAGAACCAGTCCATAAGAACTTAAGAGGAGCCCTGCTGGATCAGGCCACTGCCCATCTAGTCCATAAGGACCTCAGAGGAGCCCTGCTGGATCAGGCCACAGCCCATGCAGTCCATGAGCACCTAAGAAGGGCCCTGCTGGGTCAGGCCACAGCCCATCCAGTCCATAAGAACCTAAGAGGAGGCCTCCTGGATCAGGCCACAGCCCATCTAGTCCAGAAGAACCTAAGAGGAGCCCTGCTGGATCAGGCCACAGCCCATCCAGTCCATAAGAACCTCAGAGGAGCCCTGCTGGATCAGGCCACAACCCATCTAGTCCATAAGAACCTGAGAGGAGCCCTGCTGGATCAGGCCACAGCCCATCCAGTCCATAAGAACCTAAGAGGAGCCCTGCTGGATCAGGCCACAGCCCATCCAGTCCATAAGAACCTAAGAGGAGCCCTGCTGGATCAGGCCACAGCCCATCCAGTCCATAAGAACCTGAGAGGAGCCCTGCTGGATCAGGCCACAGCCCATCCAGTCCATAAGAACCTAAGAGGAGCCCTGCTGGATCAGGCCACAGCCCATCTAGTCCAGAAGAACCTAAGAGGAGCCCTGCTGGATCAGGCCACAGCCCATCCAGTCCATAAGAACCTAAGAGGAGCCCTGCTGGATCAGGCCACAGCCCATCCAGTCCATAAGAACCTGAGAGGAGCCCTGCTGGATCAGGCCACAGCCCATCCAGTCCATAAGAACCTAAGAGGAGCCCTGCTGGATCAGGCCACAGCCCATCTAGTCCATAGGAACCTTAGAGGAGCCCTGCTGGATCAGGCCACAGCCCATCCAGTCCATAAGAACCTTAGAGGAGCCCTGCTGGATCAGACCACAGCCCATCTAGTCCAGAAGAACCTAAGAGGAACCCTGCTGGATCAGGCCACAGCCCATCTAGTCCATAAGAACCCAAGAGGAGCCCTGCTGGATCAGGCCACAGCCCATCCAGTCCAGCATCCAGTCCCACACAGTGGCCACCAATTGCCCATGGGCATCCCAAGCAGAGTCAAGGGGAAACCTTATCCTGCCTCCCCCCTGCCCAGCCTGAAAGGTTTTCTTAGTGAAAACAGAAGGTACCACCAGGTATGGTTTAAAAACTGATATGTAGGGATTGCACAAATTCAATTTTCTATACTTTATTCAAACCGAACATTTGAATATCTGAATTCGTACGAATAAAGAAAAGCCGATTTCTGGACCTCCGTATCTCTTCACTCGAGTATTCGATACGAATCCAATGATGTGAATCTGGCACGCGTCCCATTTTCATACTGATTCATATGGACTCGCAGAAGATGCGTAGATACGCGTGCCCTGTGTACACATATGAACACATATGAATGTCTGAATTATTTGCACGAAGAGCGCAAAATATCCAAATTCGTATGAATACTAAGAAATTAATGTCTGGACATTCAATTCATATATGAATGCCTATTTATATATCCCTGTGACAACTTCAATAGTGCACCAAAAAGCACAGTACCGGCGTGGAGCAATGCAACTCTGTCTCCGTGTTTTCTGCCGTGCTGGATTGCTTCGCCCTGTCTGCTATTTCCTTGCACAGTGGCTGCTCTTGCAAAAGTACCCGGATGTAGGAAGACCATGAAAAACGAAGGGCTGGGAGAAGAGGTCGGGAGCTTCCCACATCCTGGTACTTTTGCGAAAGCAGCGGTTCCTCCTCGATTTTAAGGTTGGGCAGGTGACGGGGAACACGCCCAGCCTCTCTGACGATTTCCTCATCTCCCCTCCTCTTTTCAGGCCTCTTTCAAAGCTGATGTCTGCAGCATCCGGGGAGAAGATCTGCGGGGCGACTCGCCCTGACTTCCGCTCTCTGGTTGGGTAACGGCGGCCTCCCGAGCCACCTATGACTGAGACCAGACAGGTAGGTCTGAAAGGGAGTCACCCCGCTTGACCCAAAACCAGGAGCCGGAGTGACTAAATGAGGCTTGGAAATCTGTAAGGTCCCATTGCCTCAAAGTCTTAATCCACTTTCAGAGTCTTTGAATGGTTCATGGTCAGTTTTAGGAGGAGGAATTTCACCCCCTTGATTAGCACTTCTGATACTTGTACGCACAGTGTGTTTCTCTACTCCTGTTCTTACTCATCACCTGCTTTTCGTAAATGCGCATGGCTGAAAGACCATAAGGACCTAAGTGGACCCCACTGGATCGGGCCACAGCCCATCTAGTCCAGCATCCTGTCCCTCCCAGTGGCCCACCAGTTGCTTCTGGGCATCTCAAGCAGAAGACGAAGGCTGAACCTCCCGCTGCGAACGGCCTTCAGAGGCTGCCTGCCTGCCTGCCTGCAGGGAGATCTGCTGGCCACTGCATGCCTGCGGTCACTGCTGTTCATTTGGACTACCAAACCCGCCACCGCAGAGCTCCTTTCGAGCCGATTTTGTGCTTCGTAGCTTTCCACGGGAATTGCTCGTGCTCCGAGGCGGCAGGCGGGGCGGGAGGCGGCAAAGGGGAAAGGTCTCCGCGGCGTCTCAAGGTCACGGCAACTCTCCTCAGCTTTTGGGTTGCGGGAATCGGGTGGGGCAACGGCACGCTGGGCGGGTGCTGGACGCCTTTGCCTTTGCAGTTTTCGGTGGCTCAGACCTTGGCGTCGGGTCAAATCATCTCTCTTAATTCATGGAAGGCTTGTTATTTCTGCTGACTCCTGGCTGGTCCCTGAGATGCTCTGCCCATTCGTGTGTGAGTCGGTCACGCCAGCGGCCAAAGTGACTCCGCTTAGGGACTGGGCTTGAGTCTGCACTGGGCAGGAGTCCCCTGTCCTGGCTTCTTCCCAGAAGCCTCAGCATTGGGGCTGGAGAGATGTCGAGCAAAATTGCAGAGGCCAAACGGCCCTTGGGGACAGGACTGTCCCTTTGCACCCAGATGGGGGTTTGCGTCCAGAAATAAGACTTGGGATCTAGTGAAGAAGGAGGAGAGTTTGGTCTAGTGGTTAGGGAGCCAGAAGATCAGGTTTTCCGCCCTCCCTCATGAGGCCAGCTCGGTGACCTTGGGCTAGTGACAGCTCTCTTTAGAGTTCCTACAGCCCCACCCACCTCACAGAGTGTTCTGTTGTGGGGAGAAGAACAGAAGGTTTGTCAGCCGCTTTGAGTCCCCTTAAATGGGTGAGAAAAGCAGGGTAGGAAAGCCAACTCTTCTTTTCTAACCTGCTTTTCTCACCATTAAGGGGACTCAAAGTGACTGACAAACCTTCTGTTCTCCCCACAACAGAAAGCCCTGTGAGGTAGGTGGGGCTGTGAGAGCTCAGAAGAGATCTGTGACAAGCCCAAGGTCACCCAGCTGGCTTCGTGGAGGAGAGCAGAATCAGCGACTCTAGAATTCTATGATTCCCAGATAAGAAAGCGGCACCAAACTGACTCACTAGCGAGTACCTCAGATTTGTGCCGGCCCTAGTAGCATCTGTGGCTTACCACAACCCTGCAAGGTAGGCTGAAGCCAGGTGGAGCATTCGGCCCTTCTGCCACCCTGATTGGTCGTGTTTGCAGGTGGCCTCCTGACCGGTCTTCTGGGCTTGGCTCGCTCCCTCCGCCCTCCGCCCAGGCCTGAAAGAAGGAGCTGGCTGGGAAAAGGGGAACACCAGCCCTGCAGGGAAGGCCGGCGGATGGTCTGGGCGACGGGGGTCCCGCCCGCCTCTCCCGCCGCCCCTTTCCTCGCCCCCAGAGCAACGCTGCGCGCTCCCGCTGAGCTTCCCTGGGCAGCGCCCGCGTGGCCGGCAGTCTCTCTCCGGGGCCTGGGCACCGGCCGGAGCGAGGCTGGACGGCCCAGGGCACGTGCGCGCGCGCGGGAGAGCGAGAGGCGGCGCGCCTCGTGTGCCTGGAAAGCGAGGCTCGCGGGAGGGGGAGCGGGAGCGGGCGGACACGCGCGCACACATTCACACGCGCACTCCTCCCGACGCAGCGAGGAAGGGGCGTTGCGGCGGCGGCGGCGGCGCGGGGAGGGGAGGGGGCGCTCGGCTCCGGCACGCCGAATGGGAAGGGCCCCCCGCCGGGGTCCGCGAGGGGGGCAGATCCGGGCGCGGCGGGGATGTCGTGGCGGGCGCCGGGCGCCGTCCTTCAGCCGTCGCCGCCGCCGCGCCCTCCCCCGTTCCGTCCCCAAGACGGCGCCCGGCCCCCGGGCCAGCCCGGGCCCCCGGGGGACCCCCTGCTCCTGGGGCGCCCCTCGCCCAGCCAGCTGGTCTACCTCTCCTTGTACCCGCTGCTCCAGCGAGCCCGCGAGCCCGGGAGGCTCCGAGCCCCGCGCCCGCCCGCCGCCTGCCGCTGGCCGGGATCGGGCCCCGGGCCCCCGGGCCCCCGCTCGCAGACCCCACCGCTGCTGCCGCCGCCCCCCCGCGGCCCCCAGCCGCGCCCTCCGCGCGGGCACCGCCAAGCGCCAGAGCGCCCGCCGCGCGGCTGCCCCGGCCGCTACCCCTGCCAGGCGGCGGGCGAGCGCTGGGATGCCGCGTTGCCCCCGCCGCTGCTCCCCCCGCCGCCGCCGCCGCCGCCGCCGCCGCCGCCGCAGGGGAACTTCGCCCCAGACCGCCTGGCCGCGCAGAGCTGCGCCTGGAGAGCCCCGCCCGGGACCCTGCCGGCCCACAAGGTACGCTGGGCGCGGCGCTGCCCGGGACGCGGGGGGGGGCGACCCTGGGGGGCGTCCGGTGGGCAGAGCGGCTCCTACCCTTCCTTCCAGCAGGGCCAATGCTGCAGAGGGAAACGCTGGCACGGCGCCTTCCAGGTGAGAGGCGCCCTCGGGTCTGCTCAAGGTGCGTGCGTGTGCCACCCTTGCCCCTTGCAGACACGCACCGGGATGGTCTTTCTGCCCCTGCCCTCCATTGGGGGGTGTGGAGAAGGACCCGTCCAAGTCATTGAGGACCTGCCCCCGGGTGCCGCGGCTTCCCAGGGGAGAGGAGGGGCAAAGGGAGGACCCCCGCCCGGCCCGGCCCTCCCCCGCCCGCCCTGCGGTCTGTTCCAGGGGCAACTGTGGCTTCGCAGCCCGGGGAGCCTTCGTGGGGGGGGGGGGACGCGGCCGGGGCGGCGTGTGGCCAAGAAGTTTCCTCGGGGGCCTCGACGGCCGGGCGGAGGCGGGAGGGGGACGCGCTCGGCCTGCCGCCCCTCCCGGCGCTGCGTCCCTTTCTAGAAAGCACCGGCATCGTCGCTGCCCCTTCGCCGCTGGACGCCGCCTCGGACACTCGCCGGGGTCACCTAGAGGAGGAAGCGCGGCACTGACGCTGCCCGGTCGGAGGGGAAACGAAAGTACCCGGAGCGCCCCCCCCCCCGGGAAATGTTGGCATGCCGGACAGGGGAGCTTTGTCGGTGAGGGGAGAGCTTGGCTCCCCCACCTGAAGACGTGCCCTCCATTCACTGACACCCCTTTCTTTCTCCCCCATCCTTGGTTTCCTTCCTTCCTCCTTTCCTTCTTCTTCTCCTTCCTTCCTTCCTCCCCTCCCCCCTTCCTTCCTTTTTTCTTTCTTTTGTTCTTTCTCCCTTCTTTCCTTTCTTCTTCCTTCCTTTTCCTTCCTTCTTTTCTCTCTTTCTTTCGTTCTTTTTCCCTCCCTTCTTTCCTTTCTTCTTCCTTTTCCTTTCTTCTTCCTTCCTTCCTTCTTTTTCCTTCCTTCCTTTTCCTTCCTTCCTTTCTCTCTCTCTTTCTCCCTCCCCTTTTCTTCTTCCCTTTTCTTCCTTCCTCCCCCTCCTTCCTTCCTTCCTTCCTTCCTTCCTTCCTCTCTCTCTCTTTCTTCCTCCCTCCCCATTTCTTCTTCCCTTTCCTTCCTTCCTTTCTCTCTCTCTCTCTCTTCCTCCCTCCCCTTTTCTTCTTCCCTTTTCTTCCTTCCTTCCTTCCTTTTTCTCTCTCTTTCTTCCTCCCTCCCCATTTCTTCTTCCTTTTTCTTCCTTCCTTCCTCTCTCTCTTTCTTCCTCCCTCCCCATTTCTTCTTCCCTTTCCTTCCTTCCTTCCTTTCTCTCTCTCTCTTTCTTCCTCCCTCCCCTTTTCTTCTTCCCTTTCCTTCCTTCCTTCCTTTCTCTCTCTCTCTTTCTTCCTCCCTCCCCTTTTCTTCTTCCCTTTTCTTCCTTCCTTTCTCCCTCCCTCCCTCCCTCCCTCCCTCCCTGCAATTGATTTTCTTATGGAAACAGGACGAGAGCCAAGTAGAGCCAGCCTGGTTTGGTCAATCAGCAGGTCGCAGCAAACAGGGATGTTAGCACAGTTTGTGTGTGAACCCAACCATGCCATGGTTTTAAAATATCCTGGTTCAAATTGAACCCAGACCAAGAGATGCTGTAATGGAGCGTGGAAACCCTGGCTAGTCAGGGGTGTTTCGCCTGCCAACTGAGTCACCCTGTTCTAGAAAACTGGTTTGGTTGACGAACCCTCAGCCTGCGGCATCTTCCTAGTGTTCTGAGCAGCTACAGCAGAGGCTAAGTGGGAGCGTTTTTATTTCTGAAAAGGGTCCTGGGCCTTTAGATTCCTGGTGTCCAGCTTCTTGTCCAGCTGAGATTAGAGATGCACCCAACGCATGGGGGTGCGTTTATTAGTCACAGGTTCCTAATCCGGTTGGAAGGCAGAGGTGCCAGGGGAGGCAGCGTGGATGGCGAGAGCGATGGGCAGCATTCCTGCCAGGTTCTGGGCTCTTAACTTCAGTTGACCATCGTGTTTTTGGGAAGTCCCTTCCAGCTGGTCCTTCTAGGTGCTCAAAGTTTACATTCTGGGATGCAAACAGAACCTCTAGCTGTGTCCGGACGTCAGGGATGGAACTTGAAGCGTCATGGCCAACGGTTTCTTCCTATTTACCGTCTTTACTGCCCTCCTAAACATGGACAGTGAAGGTGGTCCCCACACAGCTCAAGAAGGAGCCTGTTCCATAGCCTAGGAGCCATCACTGAAAAGGCCCTCTCCCGGGTCTGAAGATGGTGAGGCAACCAGGAAGGCCTCTCTTCCAGATCTTAAGGCACCCTGGGTTTGAACCCCCTCTTGGGCGTGAAACCATGTCGTGTGTCCCTGGGCCAACTCCTGGGAAGAAATAATGAGGGGAGGCAGCATCCTTGGGTCTGACTTGCCACACAGCTTCAGAGGTTCCCTGGCTGACCTTCTGGGCCTCACTTAGGTTCCATGGAGGGCAGGAGAATGGGTGTTGCCCTGGCTTTCCATGGACGTTCCTGCGCCCTTCCAAGGTTCACGTTGGGGTTCTGGGTCAATGACTGGAATCAGCACTCTGGGGTGAATTGATTTGGGAGGGGGTGTCTAGACTTAGCACCCAGAATTCTCCAAAAAACGTGAAAGAGGGAGTTGGGTAGGTAAGGGAAAGGGTTCAAGAATGGTACCTGGACTTCTTTTAAGCTGGACTCTAGACCTGCTTTCCCCAGACTAGATGACGCTTAGGGGTCCCGCCAAGGGTTTCATTTCCTCCCCAAACAAGGCAAGGCACGTTGTTCCTTCCAGGTCCTCCTCAGCTCTGGTTCTATTATGACTTCCCACATTCTCATGAAATCTTGGTGGAATTTTCGACGCATCCTTGGAGCGGAGACCTTCTTTTGGGGTTCTTGGTCTTCCAGTGGATGGCTAAAGACACAGTGAATTGCCATCCGGCAGGGCTCCTCTTAATTCATGGAGGAAAGGTGCGTCCGTGGCTACTGTCTCCAGGTTGGGGTGACAGGCAGGAGGCTTCTGGAGGTCTTGCCCTCATCTTCTGCTTGAGATGCCCAGAAGCAATTGGTGGGCCATTGTGTGAGATGGGATGCTGGACTAAATGGGCTTTGGCCTCATCCAGCAGGGATCCTCTTAGGTTCTCAGCTTCTAGTTGACATTTTATTGTCTCCTCCTTTGGTTTCTTGGGGTTCCTCTTGACTCAAGAAGCTCAGAAATTAGCAGAGCACCCCTTCTGTTTCAAAGATGCAGTCGGAATCTGTGTGAAACTGGAGCCTCTCTCTTCTTGGTTTCCTGTGTTAAAATACCCTTTAATCCGGAGCCGGAAAACCGGAACCAAAGAGCATTGGATTCAACATAAGAACCTAAGATGAGCCCTCCTGGATCAGGCCTTAGACCACCTAGTCCAGCATCCTGACTCACACAGTGGCCCACAAATTGCTTCTGGGTGTCTCAGGCAGAAGATGAAGGCAAAACCTCCCCCTGCTCTTGACTCCCTGCAAGTGGCCTGACTGTCTCTCCAACCTGGGGGCGGAATGATTTCTGGAGATCTAGAAAGCCCTCCTTTGGGGGCTTTCATGTCCTCATTTCCACCCATTTGAAGGCTGTTGAGTTGCCTCGTTCTGTGAAGACCCTCACTGCTCCCAGGTGTCTCGGTTGGGAATATCTTGGCATCTGTCGGAAGGGGGATAAAGGGCGCGGAAGAGATTTCTGCCAGTGCTTGGTCACTTTGGCAGGTTATAATTTGCCACCCTGTGGGGCCTGACGCAAAGCCATGTGTCTGGGGAGAGGGCGAAGGGCGGCTTGCGTTCAGCAGGGGCAGATTGTGTTGAGTGGAGCTGGTGGTCACGTTGAGGAGAACCAGGGAACCAAAACCCAGAGGGGCCACGTTCCTTTGGGGAAGGGAGCCTTGGGGTGTTGCAGTCGCTGCTTGTCCTTGGCTTGTGGTGGCAGCCAAAGAACCCGCGAGGTTGGGGCATTTACTGCAATCGCTGTAGAAATTGGAAAGATCTCAGCAATTTGAGATGTTTTTAGAGACACAGACTGAAAATGGCAACCAGGAGGCAACATCTGGGCCTCTTCAGTATTTAAGAGGGGACCTGGTTGAAGGAGATACGATCATGCCTGGTATAGAAAAAGTACTTAAAGAAAAATTATTTTCCCTATCACACAACACTAGAACCAAAGGGGCAACTATGAAGCTGGTGGGTAGGAGAGTCAGATCAGACAAGGGAAGTATTTCGTCACCCGGAGGGTCATCGGTTTATGGAATTGGCTGCCAGAAGAGGTGGTGACAGCAATCAGCTAGAAAAGGCCTCAGCCTGGTTCATTTTGGTGCGGCTGGGAACTGTCCCACAGTTTGTGGGAGGAAGATTTTGGGTTTCAGAGGCAGTTAAAAGCAGAAGGTAAAAGGAGGATTGTGGAGAAGAAGCACCTGGGGGATCCCTTGGCCTCATTCCTAACCTGAGCTGAGAATTGTGCACTGCTGGCCATTTTAGCAATCAAGGAGGAATTAAGTCCCTAAGAACTAAGAGGAGCTCTGCTGGATGAGGCCAGAGCCCATCTGGTCCAGCATCCTGTCTAGCACAGTGGCCGCCAATGGCTTCTGGGCATCTCAAGCAAAACCTTCACCTGCTCTCCACTCCCTGCAAACGTACCTGGGCATCCATTCTAGTGGCCAGTGATACACCTGTCCACCACAAATCTAGAGAAGCTCTGCTGGATCAGGCCACAGCGCATCTCGTCCAGCGTTCTGTTTCACGCAGTGTCCCACCAGTTGCCTCTGGACCTCTCAAGCAGAAGACAAGGGCGCACCCCTCACCTGCCCTGCTTGTGACCTTCCCTGCTCTCTTCTGTCCAGGCGAATGCTGACCCGCCAATTTTGAGCCATGCTGGATCCAAGGGGGCGGCCGGCGAGTCCAGCCCTTTTGCCCAGATAGCCATGAACAGCTGCAGGTACAACGGAGGTGTCATCCGCCCCCTGAGCAGCCTCAGCGTTTCCCACCACAACGTCCATGAGCCGAACGCGGAGACCCAGCCCACGCCGACCTTTGCCGACTCGGGCCTTGAGGTGGTGGTCTCCAAGTCCGAGCGCAGCAAGACCTCAAACGCCCACCTGGACGAGGACGTGGAGGGCGAGGGCCGCGGCCAGGGCCACAAGAAGAACCAGAATATCGGCTACCGGCTGGGTCACCGGCGGGCCCTCTTTGAGAAGCGGAAGCGGCTGAGCGACTACGCCTTGATCTTCGGTCTCTTTGGCATCGTGGTCATGGTGACGGAGACCGAACTCTCTTGGGGTGTCTACACAAAGGTAGGCACGGGGGCTGGGAAATGAAGCGGCAAACCAAGCAAAGTGGGCTGGGAGCAAACTGAACGGGTTCAAGCACCTTGAACCTATCCAGCATGAGAGCCACCAAAATCCGATCACGGTTGCGAGCGGTGGTTGTTGCGCCCCAGTGGGGCCATCAGCCTATCCCATAAGTCCTCACCCACCACGTTTAGCCCCTTCCCAGTCTCTTTACTCCCTCTCCCACCGTTCGAGCAGGTGCCAAAGTTTTCCCAACAGTTGTGATTTCTGTGAGTTTGCAGCATCAAAGGAGTGGATGCCGCCTTTGTCTGACTCTCCTTCCTGCCCTGCGTTTCCCCTCCCCTTCTGTTTTCCCCAGGACTCGTCCTATTCCTTCGCTCTCAAATGCCTTATCAGCCTGTCCACCATGATCCTGCTGGGGCTAATTATCATGTACCACGCGCGGGAGATCCAGGTGAGCACACGGATGCGGGTACGTGCCAAGCGGCACTTAGCTGTGCTGTTGTAGGAGGAAATTTCTACACGGGTCAACTTTGCTCCGAGTATTATTTTATTCAGCTTTGTGCACAAAGAGAGGGCCTTTCCGCACAGGCTCTAAAAACACATTTAGAGCCTGTTCGGGGAAGGATTTGGATGTGGCTTCTGCAAAGGGAACGTCCACAATGGGAAGGGGCCAGCCACCCTCGTGAGGGCGCCTGGCCAATCGCGGCCACGGCGCATGCACGCGGGGTCCCCGCTTCCAGAAGCTGCCACGCCGTGACCAGGTAAGCACTGGATTGGGAGCGCGCGGCCATGGGTGGGGTGGGGTGGGGGCGGCTGCAGCTTCCCCTGGCAAGAGAAGGAGCAATCGCCACTTCTCTTGCGAGGGAGAAGCCAGGGAAGCCGGCTGCCGGTCTCGCCATGTCGGCTCGAAGGAGCCAATGGCAAAGGCCGGTGGGCAGGGTCAGCTGTCAAATGGAGAGCACCCTCTCCAATCCAGCCCTGCCGCCACCACTGCTTTGCGCCTGTGCGGATGCGTGGGGTCTCCAAGAATCTGCCTCTGTTTGGGGCAGATTCTTTTTAAAAATGTTTTGCCAGAAAATGGATCTTATCGATCCGTTTTCCAGTGGCAAATGCGGAAAGGCCCAAAGACACAGCCCAGCAATAAAGTAATGGCCGGCAAGTGTCTTCTCTTGTCTTCAGCAAAATGTGACAAGCATTTAGACTTTTTTGTACATAGACCACACGACACATGTTCATTTTGCAGGAAGCCAAAGCTGACTGTGGAAATTGGTTTGAGCAACAGCACTCTTGGTTCGCTTGTGGATCTGTGTATTGATATTAGAATATTTCGTGTCTTTTGCTTATTCCTGCAGGATGCCTCCTCTGGGTTTCTTTTGTCTACATGTTTGTTTCTGTTTCCAAGCACTTTAGTTCACGCAATTATATTTCCCATGTTCTTTATGTGATAGACTCAGGGGCTTTTCCTCAGTTTTGGGGGGTTCCAGGTTTTGCAATCACACTGTGTGAGATCTCTCCCTGGGGGCCACGCAGACGGGAAGGAAGTGGAGATTCGGTCGGGATGCGAGTTTTAGATTTCTGTGTGGGGAACATTTGAGGCACCTGAAGGATCTGGTTGCATCCTTTTCAAGGTGAGGAAGGGAAGTAGCACCTGCCGAGAACGCTGTCCCCAGTTTGCAAACGCAGCCCAGAAGCATCTTTTGGATTCTTACTGGGTTGGATTCCACCCTCCTCCATGAAGCCAGCTGGGTGACCTTGGGCTAGTCACAGCTCTCTTCTGAGCATTCACAGCCCCACCTACCTCACAGGGTTTCCGTAGTGGGGAGAAAAACAGAACGTTTGTCAGCAGCTTTGAGTCCCCTTAAACAGGTGAGGAAAGTGGGGTGTAAAAGCCAAGTCTTCTTTTTCTTCTTCTTTTGCTCAAAGAATTCAGAGAAGCTGGGCTGGAATCACGGGCCTGTTGTATTTCCAATGCCACCCAGTCACCCCACCCGCCGCAGTTCCTATGTCCTTCCCCCTGGATCGTCCTCTGAAGGCCCAAGTCTGCCTGGGGGCATTTCTCCGCTGAGCAACCCCAGGCTCTTAGGACCATTTGCCGGTCTCTGACTGACCCCTTCGAGGGGAGTTTTCCCCTTAAAATGTCGTCTGGGCTGTGGCTGGAGGCAGAGGAGGCTTTGAGGTGGCAGCTGCTGTTTCGAGAGACAGTGGAAGGATTTGTCCCTCGTGTGTCCAGGCAGCCATTCGCCTTCATGGTGGGCAGGAAGGGTGCCTCTGGGTGGGCACCATCCTCAGCTCTTTATGCGACAGGCATCGTTTAACCTTTCTAGAAAAATCATCTTCTTTGTTGCTCTAGATTCCTTAGTTCCTTGCACTGTATTTGTTGCTTTGGCAACACTGCAGATTCATCCTATTGCTTTGTGTTCCCTGTGGGGCCCCAAACAGTGGCCCTCAAGATCCTCTGGGACTATAAGTACCCACATTCCACTGTGGTTGCCGTGGCAAGTTGGGAGGTGTGGTTCAGGAATGTCTGGAGGGCCATTTTGGATTTCCTGTTGGCTCCATGAAGCACAGCCGTTTTGGCCTCTGGTTCCCATCAGCCCCAGGTATTCCAGCCAGTTTGGATGGCCAGTTCCCAGGAATCCTGGGAAACACAGCCATTTGGGGCTACAGCTGCCATCTGTCCCACTGGCAGGGAACTGTTTAAGGCTGGGGTACATTGTAAGATACTGAATTATTTACGGTAGTAAAAATCCGAAAGAGATTGCCAAGAGCTCCAGAGGGATCTCTTAGCATTGGGTGAGTGGGCAACCAAGTGGCAAATGTGCTTTAATCTCAACAAGTGCAAAGTAATGCACATCGGAGCCAAGAATCCAAATTACGTCTATAAACTGATGGGGTCTGAGCTTTCTGCAACACATCAGGAAAGGGATCTCGGGGTTTTGGTGGACAGTTCAATGAAGGTGTCAACCTAGTGTGCGGCAGCAGCGAAAAAAGCAAATTCACTGCTGGGAATAATTAGGAAGGAAATAGAAAACAAGTCAGCAAGTGTCATTTTGCCTCTTTATAAATCTATGGTGAGGCCACATTTGGAATATTGTGTACAATTCTGGTCACCACACCTCAAAAAGGATATTGTGGCACTAGAGAAGGTGCAGAAAAGGGCAACCAGAATGATTAAGGGGCTGGAAAAAAAATCCCTTACGAAACCAGGCTGCAACATCTGGGCCTCTTGAGTCTGGAGAGATGGCATTTAAGAGGGGACCTGATTGAAGTATATAAAATTATGCACGGTATAGAAAAGGTGGATAGAGAAAATTTCTTTTCTCTCTCGCACAACACTAGAACCAGGGGGCGTCTATGAAGGTGATGAGTCAGACCAGACAAGGGGAAGTGTTTCCTCACCCAGAGGGTCATCGGTCTATGGAATGTGCTGCCAGAAGAGGTGGTGACAGCAACCAGCCTAGAAGGCCTTAAAAGTAGGGTTAGACAAATTCATGGAGGTCAGGTGTATCGAGGGCTCCCAGAACAGATGTCCAGGTACGACCTCCAGGTTGGAGAGAGAGGCAGGAGGCCTCTAAAGAGCATCTGCAGGGATCAGGTGAAGGTTTTGCCTTTGTCTTCTGCCTGAGATGCCCAGAAGCCATTGTTGGGCTATTGTGTGGGACGGGGTGCTTGACTAGATGGGATGTGGCTCCTCTTTTGTGCTGTTACCTCCAATGGCCTTCTGGCAGGACTTCATCCGAGAGGCACCTGGTGGCCCCCCCATCCCACGCCACCTCAACTCTCCCCTCCTCTCCATTCCAGCTCTTTATGGTGGACAACGGTGCAGACGACTGGCGCATTGCGATGACCTGTGAGCGCATCTTCTTCATCACCTTGGAGCTGACGGTGTGCGCCATCCACCCCATCCCGGGGCAGTACTTCTTCACCTGGACCACGCGCCTGGCCTTCACGTACGCCCCCTCGAAGGCCGACACGGACGTGGACATCATCCTCTCCATCCCCATGTTCCTCCGCCTCTACCTGATTGGTCGCGTGATGCTACTGCACAGCAAGCTCTTCACGGACGCCTCGTCGCGCAGCATCGGCGCCCTCAACAAGATCAACTTCAACACCCGCTTCGTCATGAAGACCCTCATGACCATCTGCCCCGGGACCGTCCTCCTGGTGTTCAGCATCTCCTCCTGGATCATCGCCGCCTGGACCGTGCGCGTCTGCGAGAGGTGAGCGTCTCAGGTGGGACCTGGGGGGGCGTGGGAAGGAGCGGGAACCCCTACCCTGCTGCAGCCCAAGGGAAACCGATTCCCGCTCTCTCCAAGGGTGGCGTTGCTCCACAGTGTTTCGTGTTGGAGCAAGGTGGGTCTTGTGGTTAGAGGATGGGACTCTTATCCCGTAGACTCCTGGTTCGATTCTGCACTCCTTGGGCTGGGTCTCAGCAGCCTTGAGTCCTCTTAAGGGTGAGAACAGTTGGTTTGTCAGCAGCTTTGAGCCCCCTAAGGGTGGGAACGGAAGGTTTGTTAGATGCTCTGAGTCCCCTTAAATGGGCGAGAAGAGTGGGGTAGAATAGCCAACTCTCCCTCTTTCGTGAGCCAATTTAGTCTCGTGGTTAGACTGCCGGTTTCTTATCTGGTTCAAGTCCGCGCTCCTCCCATCGGATGGATATTCCTGCCGGTGCAGATGAGCCATGAAGGGGTCATTTGAACCCTGGGTTATCTTCACACGGAGAGGGGAGACTTCCCATTTATTTTCTTCCCAGTGTTTACTGGTATGAGCTGTTTGCAGTAAAGTGGGAAGAAGAAGAGTTGGCTTTTCTATCATGCTTTTCTCACCCATTTGAGGGCTCAGAGCGGCTGACAAGTCTTCTGTTCTCACCCATTTAAGGGGACTCAAAGCTGCTGACGAACCTTCCCACAAAAGAACAGCCCGTGAGGTGGGTGGGGCTGTGAGAGCTCAGGAAGAGAGCTGTGACTCACCCAAGGCCACCCAGCTGGCTTTGTGGAGGAGAACAGAATCAAACCCAGTATTCCCAGATAAGAGACCAGTTTCCTAAACGCCAGACCAAAGGAAATGCCTAATTTGTGTCTTTTAACTGTAGTTATATAGCTCCTAGGAGCTATGCCAGGCCCACGTAGTTCAGTGCTGCCTAACTCTGAGTGGCAGCTTCTTTTGATGGGCCCATCTGTTCTATTTCTCCAAGACTCCTTGGAGGGTTCAGATTCTGAGCCCCAAGATCCCTGGACGGACAGCAGGTAGTCTTGGCATCTTTTGTACTTAAAAGACAGATGTCCACATTTGGCAGCTCTGCTAATTTTTCGTGTTCCTGGAATGGCATACCGGCTCCCAAAATGCTACAAAGGAGATTGAAGCCGGCTGTGGAGGCCGACGGATGACCGCCGCTAATCTTTGCCTGGTGACCCTAAAACCGGCCACTTTGCAGGACCGGCTCGAAAGAACTTTTGGGGCCTGCATTGCCCTGGCGCACGGTCCCCTCTTGGGTGCGGCTCGTCTGGGGTAGGCTGGGCTGGGGGGGCTCCTGGCTTCTGCCCAAGGCTGGCCGGTTCCCCGCCTGCGTCTCTGTTTGCCTCTGGCCTTTGTCTTTCGCTTTCCGTCCTGCTGCTGCGCGACGATCTGGCCGCAAGCGGCTCACTTTAACCTGCTCTTCTCGTCTTTCCTCCTCTCTAACCGCTGTGCTTCTCCTAGGGACGAACTGTGAGTTCTGACTCTGGGGCGGGGGGCGGCAGGGGGCCAGGCACGACCCATGCACGGAGGCCGAGGTGCGCGTAGAATTTAAGATGAGCTGCGGCTTGATTGTGGGGTTCGCTGCAAAGAAGACACCCAGGGGTTTGCAGACATGAAAAAAACTCCCAAAGTTCGGGAGGGAATCTCTGTGCTGTCCGTCCGTCCACAGAGTGTCTGTTGCTGCCTCTTCGATGGGTCTGGCTGTCCCAGCAGGAATCCCTGCTTATCAGCCTTAAATACCAATGGGGAATCAGACACAGGCAGGGTGGTTCCGCACTGGCCAGTTAAACCACCTTTCAGGGCGGATTTTAAAAACCCAGACACTTACCTTCGTGACCCTTCCCAGCACCACTTCTGCCTTTCGATGTGTGAGATCCGTTTCTAAAATGTGTCTCGCTGCCGAAAACCAGATTAAAATGAAGACCTAAAAGATTAGGTCTTCGGTCTGTCCCATTGCCTGGATCCGCGTGGAAGCAGGACGCTTCCGCACATGGCCAGGCGAAGGGACGGATGTCCCGGCGGCCATCATGTTGGGAGGGGCGGAAGCAGGGCGGCCTGCCTCGGAAGCCCCTCCCTCACATGCTGCGCACCACCGGAAATATGCGATGGCTGGCAGCTGCCTGCTCCAGTCCCGCGGCTCCGGGGGCGGCATCGGTGGCACGGGAACCCGGCGGACTTTTGAAATGGGTGCTGCGGCTTCTGCACAGCACCCAGGCCACCCGCCCTGCCGGATCCGCCCTCCCCACGCGGGTGCAGACACGTGAGGGCCCTTCGGATCTGTCCAAAATAGGGATGGATCGTTCGCCGAAAAACGGGTCTTCTTTGATCCGTTTTCCGGCAGCAAATGCGGAAACATCCACAGATTCCTTCTTCACTAATGTAAAGAATTATTTCTTTTTGCTTTTAATAAAATACATGTATCAAAAATGTAACTTTTTCTAGAGCTACAAATATCACAAAATTATGGATATTTCTAGATGTGACACAACACCCGAGTTAAGCTAGGTTTTCTTGCGAATTCTGACACACCGGGCTCCAAAGGTTGGCCATCACTGACATGAGGGAACAAAGTCCATCTAGTGCAGCATCCATCTCACCCAACGGCCCACCAGTTGCTTCTGGGCATCCCAAGTAGACGATGAAGGCAAAACCTTCACCTGCAAATGGCCTTTAGAGGCCTCCTGCCCGTCTCTACAACCTCAAGGTGGTACCTGGGCATCCACCCTAGTAGCCATTGATACCTGTGTGATCCATGAATGAAGAGGAGCCCTGCTGGATCAGCCCACAGCCCATCTAGTCCAGCATCTCATCTCACCCAGTTGCTTCTGGGCATCTCCAGCAGAAGATGAAGGCAAAAACACCTGCTCTGTCTCCCTGCAAATGGCCTTCAGAGGCCTCCTGCCTGCCTCTCCAACCTGGAGGTGGTACCTGGGCATCCATCCTAGTAGCCATTGATAGACCTGTCCTCCATGAATTTGTCTAAGCCTTTCTTACAGCCAGACAGGCTGGTTGCTGCTACCAACTCCTGAGGTCCTGTGCCAATCTCTCTCCTGTTCAGCAGCACCCTCATCCATTAGGCATCTTATCCCCATTCTCAACCTAGAACCACAAGCCCCCGGCTCTCTTGCAAACACGTCTTTCTCTCTCCTGGGTACTTCAAATTGGGCAGAACAGGAAGTACCTTTTAGGGCAGAGAGGCAGGCTGAAATTTTGCAGCTTGCTAAGATCTTATAAACTGGCAGTCCTATTTGCAAAAAGCGTGGCCTAGCCTTAACCCTTAGGTTGAGCCTAGCCGGGGCCCACAAGAGGGAGGCATTCTCTGTGAGTCTCGGGCTGTGTTCCGCCTAAGTTTTAATCCGGCTTCACTCCACTTTCAGAGTGAGAGAACACATCGGCAAAATGACAAGCTGTTTTATTTCAGTGTTAAATAACTCTGAGAATTCATCTTTGGGATAGATAATGTGGAAAGAAAATTACTGGCCGGATTAAACCTTAGGTGTGAGCACAGCCTGGGCCACACAGAAAGCCCCTCCCTTTTGTTGGGTGGCCAGCTCTGTTCCTCACAGGCCTCTCAAGAGCAGATGCTGGGGAGGTCCGAGGGTCATTTTGCTCCGGGGTTTCCAGACACATTTGGCTGCTTGTAGTTCCAGGGGGAACTTTGATAGTTTCTCTCATGTGCAGACACCTGGTTTGGGCAAGGAAGACCAGTATCACCTGGGAGGAAGGCAAAGGGGTGATGGCGGAGACGATCTCCAAGCGCCCAAAGGGCCCAGAGCGAAATGTGGCATGTTTGGAAAAAGAGGAAGCAGCGATCCTAAATTTCTTCTCCTACCTTGCTTGGCTTTGCCTGTTCGTGCGGCTTTTCTTCCACCTTGGGTCTTTCCTTTACTTCCTCCTCTCTTCCCTCTTCCTTCTCTTTGTCTTGCATGTTTTGCCAAAATGCACATTGGTGACACGCCTCTTCTGAAGCTGGCAATTCGCCACAACCGGCTCCCCCAAACGTTTGGGGAGGCCCCTGCCGTTCCTGAGCTCTGCCTGTTTGCTTTTCTTCGTTTCTTGCCTGCTATGGTTTGCACTGAAGGGCTTGAGCTAAAAGATCTGACCCGGATCAGACCTTGGGAATTCCTGGATGGAAAGCAAGTCGGGACAAAGGCAAGGGGAGAATTTTCCTTCCTTCCTTCCTTCCTTCCTTCCTTCCTTCCTTCCTTCCTTCCTTCCTTCCTTCCTTCCTTCCTTCCTTCCTTCCTTCCTTCCTTCCTCCTGGACTAGCTTTCAGTGCCAGGGGAGATTCCCACGTTTTAAAATATGTAAAACAAGTAATTGAGTAAACACGACAGCCAATGGGCTGTGGTGAGTCCCTCTGGCTGGAAGGGACTGAAACCTCCACGTTCCAAGCCCCCCAGGGCCAGGAGTGATGCCTGGGCTGCTGGTGGAGATGCTCCCCTGGACTTCCTTCCCTCTGCTGCTCTGGCTTTGCTTTTGCATTTCTGCCTGTAGCAGGCAGGTAGGGAACGCCTGGGCAGGTGCATCTGCACTTGCAAGAGGCCTTTACAAGCTAGAAACAGCCCCCAGCAAGTTGCCTAATTACTGACTAGGTGTGGAGCACGAAATGGTGCTCTACCACCTTTCCAACCCTTACCCCAACTTACCTGCAAGAGCCCACCTGGCGACCATGCGCACGCCTGCTGGCTGGGAAGGTCATTGTAGCTGCTGCGCCAGCATGCTGGCCGCTCCAATGATCCCCCTGGCGCCTCTGTGAACAGCGTCAGCATCGTCGCAGGGGGCGCCGCACTCAAAATGGTGGCACCCAGAAGAGGACCGGCCTGGCACCTGAACACAGGTAAGTGACTGATCGCGTGTGGAGTAGGCTGAGATTGGCCAGCGAGTGCGAGTGCGAATGCTAGTCGGTGTTAGTTGATTTCACTCCTTTCCTGTCCACCAGATGGGCAGGGAAGAGCGAAAATGCCCCAGGGAAATGCCTGACCTGCCTGCATGGAGACCCTCGTGGGGACCAGATATCTTCTCCCCTGGCACAAGGTCTGGCAGTTGGGGGGGAAACAGCCCTGCAAGCCTGTATTGTTACCCAGTTTGCCAGATTTGACCATAACTTAGGACTGGAGTGCCGGACCTTGACCAAATTTTGCCGCAGCTTAGTATAGGGGTGCAATATCCTAACCAAATTTTAACGAATTTCACAACAGCTTAGTATAGGAGTATAAACAAAAGTTTACAAACTTTTAACACATTTCACCAAATTTTGTCAGACCTTAACCAAATTTTGCTGGAACCTAACCAATTTTTGCCAAATTTCACCAGATTTTGCCATAACGTATAGGAGTGCTGTACCCCAACCAAATTTTGTTAGGGTATGGTGAAGTCTGGTGAAATTTGGCAAAATCCAGCAGAATTTGGTTAGGGTGTGGCAAAACTTGTAAAAATGATTCAGAGTATAGCCCTCCTGTACTAAACTGAAGCAGAATTTGGTTGGGGTACAGCACTCACATGTGAGGTTGTGGTGAAATTTGGTGAAATTTGGCTAGTGTAGGGCACACCATGACTCTTGAATATGGCACATTTTGCAAGTCGGCCCATCCACAGGGTTTTCTGGGCACCAGTGACGCCGTTGCTTACCTTGCTTGCTTCGGGGAGACCCTTGGCTTCCCGGGCAGCTTCCGTCCTCCCGACTTTGACCTGGAGCCCAGGTGAAGGGCGGCGAGGCCGACCGCCCTGGTGATACGGACCGAAAGCTGCCATTTCCTCTTCTCACCAACGCTGATCCAGCCCTGTGGGGAAATCCCTGATCCCAAGAGCCTGCAGGGATCCCTCCATCTCCCTCCCCCGAAATCCAACAGGACAGGCCCGCAGCTTCTCTAGGCAGCCTAATGGCGAAGCCGATCTGAAGAAATCCCCCCACTCAAACCCTCCCCCCCCCGGGCAGCCTTCCAAATGCAGTGACCAATGACCATTTTCAGACTTCATGGCCGCAGGTGGCTGGGGGGACAGAGTCCCCAGAGGCCCAATTGCAGGCATATGCCAAGGCAGCGCTCTCCATCTTGCTTCCCTGGTCCCGAAAGAACGTCAGTGTTTCCAGGGCGCGTCCCCTTCCAAGGCCGATGGAGGGAAATGCTGCAAAGACAGTTGGGGGGGGGATATTTTCTAGGGTTCCATCCACACCTTTTCTACAGCCTTGGTTGTTGGATGGATTTTCCAGCAAAATCTCTTACATCATGCCTAAAATGAGTCAAAAAGCTTAGCAGGTTAAAGATCTGCATTTGGGGGTCTGTCGGTTTAGTCTGAAATGAACTGTTTGGCTGGAACAGGAGGTTCCTTACCTAAAAGGAGCCCTGCTGGATCAGGCCACAGCCCATCTAGTCCAGCAGCCCCTCTAACCCCGTTCCTTCCTGGTTTCCTTCTCTTTTCTGGATCCTAAAGACAGCATCAAAAGGGGATCTTTGAATAAATTCACAGAAACTCCTAGGTTGTTGCCAGACCAGATAAGAAATTGCCCCAAATGGAATGTATACCTGTAGCAGGTGAACACCTGGGCCCCTTTGGAAAGGCAGGGAGGAATTCCCTAGGGAAGACCCCCCTTCTGGGTTTACTTGGGGCAATGGTGCGGGAGGGGCACAGAATCTGAATTAAGCCACCCTTTCGCGGAGCCATAGTCAAAGCAAATGAATGAATGAATTTCGCACCTTCTCCAACTCTGATCTCTTCCAGGTATCATGACAAGCAAGACATCACTAGCAACTTCCTTGGAGCAATGTGGCTCATCTCCATCACATTCCTGTCCATCGGCTACGGGGACATGGTCCCACACACCTACTGTGGCAAAGGTGTCTGCTTGCTCACTGGCATTATGGTAAGGGTGAGATGCGTGCCCAGGCGTTGCCTTTGGGTCGCAGAGAGAAGGAGGAGGCCTCTGAAGGCCATTTGCAGGGACTTGAGAGCAGGCGAAGGTTTTGCCTTCACCTTCTGCTTGAGAGGCCCAGGAGCAACTGGTGGGCCGCTGTGTGAGACGGGATGCTGGACTAGATGGGCTGTGGCCTGATCCAGCAGGGCTCCCCTGAGGTTCCTATGGACCAGATGGGCTGTGGCCTGATCCAGCAGGGCTCATCTGAGGTTCTTATGGACTAGATGGGCTGTGGCCTGATCCAGCAGGACTCCTCTGAGGTACTTATGGACTAGATGGGCTGTGGCCTGATCCAGCAGGCCTCCTCTTAGGTTCCTATGGACTAGATGGGCTGTGGCCTGATCCAGCAGGGCTCCTCTGAGGTTCTTATGGACTAGATGGGCTGTGGCCTGATCCAGCAGGGCTCCTCTTAGGTTCCTGTGGACTAGATGGGCTGTGGCCTGATCCAGCAGGGCTCCTCTTAGGTTCCTGTGGACTAGATGGGCTGTGGCCTTCACATTTCAGGGTGCCGGTTGTACAGCTCTCGTGGTCGCTGTGGTTGCCCGGAAACTGGAGCTCACCAAAGCTGAGAAACATGTCCACAACTTCATGATGGATACGCAGCTCACCAAGCGGGTAAGAGGGCAGAGAATTCCCCCCTTGGGGCAAAGGGGCATCTTGCCGTCGGTTGGCTGATTTTAAAGACTCCCTGCTTTTAATGCCTACTGGAATGGAGCAGGTGAAGGTTTTGCCTTTGCCTCCTGCTCGAGATGCCCAGAAGCAATTTGTGGGCTGCTGGGTGGGATGGATGCTGGACTAGATGGGCTGTGGCTTCACCCAGCAGGGCTCCTCTTAGGTAAGGAACCTTCTGTTCCAGCCAGGCAGGTCTTTTCAGACTAAACCAGACTAAACTCTTATGTTCTTATGACACCCCCCAGGTGAAAAACTCTGCCGCCAACGTACTCAGGGAAACGTGGCTGATCTACAAGAACACCAAGCTGGTGAAGAAGATTGACCATGCCAAAGTGCGGAAACACCAGCGTAAGTTCCTCCAAGCCATACATCAGTAAGTCCAACCTGTTTACCTGCTTCAGCCCCAGCGCCTCCTGCCCCTGGCTCCCCCTGCCTGCTTCCACCCTCCCGCCTCCCCTTCCCCCGTGGGCCCGGCCAGATCTCAGAATAGTTGTCCGTGGTCTGCAAGTCTCTTACACTCAGCGTATTTTAATTTTCCTTATTCATCGAAGAGGAGCTGGGAAGCAACTTCCTGGCCCTCTATGCTTTTGGAGACGATCGCTGCAGTCACACCTAAGTTTCAATCCAGCTTCAGTCCACTTTCAGAGTGAGGGCACCCATCAGCAGTAGTGTCAAGCTGTTTTCTTCCAGCAGTATCTACTCCGAAAAAATCCACCTCTGGGATTTTTAAGGAAGTGTAAAGAAAATGACCAGTCGCGTTTTCTGATGTGTTCTTTCACTCTGAAAGCGAACTGAAGCTGGATTAAAACATGAATGTGGACGCAGGCAATTGTTCATACCTGACCCGAGCGGATTGTTCTGATTTTGTATTTTTGGGTGTGGGTGTATAGATTCACTTTTGGTTTGGATTTTAAGCGTTAGTGTCTGGAGTTTGTGTTTCTTTATTTTCAATCATCCTTCGGGAAGGAAGTATAGAAGCCTAAGCAAAGAGGGAAGTAAATCTTCCATGGCCCATGGCTTGCTGAATGTCTGCAGAAGGGGGGGCCTTTTGTGGGGAGCTCTTGGCTTGGGGTTGGTGACTCTTTTTACTCCAGTTTGTGGAGGGGGGGGGGGAAAGCAAAGTTTGGGCAGGGGAGAAATTGAACAGAGTTTGTCAACACTGGTCAGAATTTTAGAAATCCCGATTCCTTCTTTCGATCCCCCCGAGGGCTGAGTGGCGATCGGGAGCCAGGGACTCCTTGATTCAAACCCAGCACTCAAACTAGAATGCTTACACCAAGTTAGATTCCAGAGGGCAGCCCTAGAAAACCCTGACCGTGACCCGCAGCACTGCCTACGGGGCCTCTTTGGGGGCTGCCCCCACTCTGTCCCAAATTTATTGTGCTCGGCCGATCAGAGGACGCCTGCCAGCCACAGGTGTTGGCATCTATGGTGGACCACAGACTCTCCGCGTTGTCATCCTGGGTCGGGGGTGTCCCCCCCCCCACGAGGAATCGGGAGTAAGAATCGAGAGTTGATCTGGTGTCTGTGTGGTTACATGCTCCCCCTCCCCCGTTGCTTGTGTTTATTTAAACCTTTTGTTTTGTCTCTGTTTCCCTCTAATTCCCCCCCAAAAAAAATCCTCGCAGAGCCCAGAAGTAAGTTGTTTGCTTGTCTTTTCGGCTGCCTCCCCCCCCCCCTTCCGCCTTGGCGCTCTCCTCTGCATGGTTTGTCCATCTGGTTTCTCCGCCCCAGAAGGGCCAAAGCGGATCCCGTCCAGACAGGCCTGCCCCCAACCCGGATCACACACACAGCCACACGTCCATGTTTCTCTACCCACCCACCCATCCACGCACCCACCCACCACGAGTTGCCCCCCCCCATGTCTGGCTCGCTTTGGTCTCCCCAAATTTCACCCCGTTTGAAATTTGGACCGCGGGGGGCAGCCGGTCGGGATCGGCAGCATGTTGCCCTGCCCGCCACAGCCATCTGTGTGTGTGTGCGCCCAAGGGTGCCTCCCTCCCTCCCTCCCTCACCCCGAGGGGGGGCGGAGGACACCCTTGGCGAGGTTGTTCCGTGCTGCTCTCTGCCTGCATCACAACGTTGCCGAGCCCGGAGGCTTTTGCAACGTGGTTTTCTGGAGAACGGGATGCCATGCCCATGAAGCGCGCCCACCATTCTCATCTCCCTCCAGAAAACCCTCCGTCCTTCCTGCCTCATTTGTCACCTTCCTGGTTCCGAAGAAGAAAAGAAAAAAGTCTGCGTGGAACTCCCAGGACGGGGGGGTGGGGTGTCTTTCCCCCGGCCCTGATTCTCCATGCCCTTGTTTTGTTTTTAAGAAGAAAAACTCAGGATGGCGCGTTTTCCCTCCGCCAAGTCTCCAATCTCCGGCTGTGTGAAGAACGCACGGAAAATCCAAGGAGCAGCAGCAGCCATTAGCTTCAGCCTCCCCCCCCCCCCCGCCCGGTGGACACACCCTGGCCAAAATCCAGCGCACGGCCAGCGGCAACATCCAGGCCTTCAGCCCTTTCGCTTTCAGCCCCACCGTCCCACTCTGTGCCTTCTTTGTGCCAGCGCGTCTTGCCCCTCCCAGCCTCCCGTGTGCCCTTCGAAGCCGCTGTGGCTCACGCTGGCCCAATCCTGCCCCATTCTGCTGCTGGACAAGATTAGATCTCCGTTGAGAGTCCTTAGAACTGCTGGGAATCTTGCTGGACTCTCCCGCAGAGGGGGACGGGCGCAGCTGGGCACAGAAGGGTAGGTTCGGCCACTAGGCTCACTCCAGATGCCCCCAGGTGGTATCAGCACCAGGGACGCCCTCGTGCCATTCTGGGGAGTCAGCTGCAAACGGACCGTGTCTCCCTCATTAGGGGAAAGGGCCGTAGCTCAGTCGTTGGCTCCCAGGTGTGATTCCCAGCATTTGCCAGCAACAGCTGAGCTCTCCCATACCCCTTGCTAAAGGGAGTGCAAGGATCAGGGTGCTTCTGCCCCCCCTCCCGTTAAGTTCCCCTTTTATGCCTTTTAACGTGCTCAGATGTAATCACCCAGTTTTCTGTGAGGTTTGATGTTCTTCATTATTATTTTCGGACCTGTACTCTTCACCTCAGCCATTTTGTTTCTTGGCCTGGGCACCCCTAGAGGATGGGGGAGTCTCCCCCAGGTGATATGCAAGATTTTGCATATCCGGCTCCACCCACCCCAGTGGCCTCTGCTAATTGGCCAGCTGCATGTGAGGGGGTGGGTGTTGGAGCTCTGCACGTGCCCTGGGGACCTGGCAATGTGGGATCCGGCCAGTGTGCATGCCTGACTCCCAAGTGATGGTGGTGGAACGGTGTATTTGGCTCTTTCCCTGTCCATGTCTCCGGCCCACAGCCTTCCCCCAGCCCCAGGTGTGACCCCACCTGTGGTTTCCTTCCACCAGGTTGAGGAGCGTGAAGATGGAGCAGAGGAAACTCAACGACCAAGCCAACACCCTGGTGGACCTGTCCAAGGTGAGGCCGAGGGCAGGAGGCCCAAAGCAAGGAGAGGTTTTGGGGCGGGATGCCTTGGCCCGATAGGAACTAGAGCCACGGAAACCTAACACAGACCAGACAGGCAGGAGGTTCAAGAGCAGGTGAAGGTTTTGCCCTTGTCTCCGGCTTGGGAGGCCCAGAAGCAGCTGGTGGCTGACCGTGTGAGATGGGATGCTGGACCAGATGGGCTCCTCTTATTTATTTATGTTCATATTTATATCCCGCCCCATACCCAAAGGTCTCTGGGCGGTGCACAGCGTTTAAAAACAAACATATTAAAAGTGTATCAGACAATACTAAAAGTAGTACAAGGTTTAAAAAATCCAGCATAATATTTAAAAAATGAATGATACAAAACAGTTAAAAACAGTAGCGTTTGCAGTGGGGAAGCCTAGGGAGCAGTTAACCAAAGGCCTGAGTGAAGAGGCACGTCGTCACCTGAACCTGAACAGAGAAGGGGCCTGGCGCACCTCCAGGGGGAGACCATTCCACAGCGGTGGGATAACCGGGAGGCCTCGATATGGGAGACGGCGCTCCTTTAGATATCTCTCAGGTTCCTATGGACATGATGGGCTGTGGCCTGATCCAGCAGGGCTCCTCTTAGGTTCTTATGAACTAGGTGGGTTGTGGCCTGATCCAGCAGGGCTCCTGGATGGGCTGTGGCCTGATCCAGCAGGGCTCCTCTTAGGTTCTTATGGACTAGATGGGCTGTGGCCTGATCCAGCAGGGCTCCTCTGAGGTTCTTATGGACTGGATGGGCTGTGGCCTGATCCAGCAGGGCTCCTCTGAGGTTCTTATGAACTAGGTGGGCTGTGGCCTGATCCAGCAGGGCTCCTCTTAGGTTCTTATGGACTGGATGGGCTGTGGCCTGATCCAGCAGGGCTCCTCTTAGCTTCTTATGAACTAGGTGGGTTGTGGCCTGATCCAGCAGGGCTCCTGGATGGGCTGTGGCCTGATCCAGCAGGGCTCCTCTCAGGTTCTTATGGACTGGATGGGCTGTGGCCTGATCCAGCAGGGCTCCTCTTAGGTTCTTATGGACTGGATGGGCTGTGGCCTGATCCAGCAGGGCTCCTCTTAGGTTCCTATGGACTGGATGGGCTTTGGCCTGATCCAGCAGGGCTCCTCTCAGGTTGTTACGGACTAGATGGGCTGTGGCCTGATCCAGAAGGGCTCCTCTTAGGTTCTTATGGACTAGATGGGCTGTGGCCTGATCCAGAAGGGCTCTTCTCAGGTTCTCATGGACTAGATGGGCTGTGGCCTGATCCAGCAGGGCTCCTCTGAGGTTTTAATGGACTAGGTGGGTTGTGGCCTGATCCAGCAGGGCTCCTCTTGGGCCTCATTGTTCCCCAGCCCTTATCTCTCCCTTAACTCCTTTCTTCCTCCTTGTCCTCCACGTCCTGCAGACACAGAACGTCATGTACGACATGGTCTCCGAGCTCCAGGAGCGCAACGAGGACCTGGAGAAGCGAATCAGTGCCCTGGAGAGCAAGATCGACACGCTGGGCCTGACTCTGCACGCTCTGCCCAGCCTGGTGAGCCAGGCCATCCGACAGCAGCAGCGGACCCTCCTGCACGGGTGCAGCACCTCCAGCAGCTCCGAACGCTCCGCCTGGACTCCCACCCGCCGGCGGAAGTCCCCCTCCACTGCCCCCCACACATCCTCTGACAGCGGGTGAGAGGCAGGGGCAGGGGCCTACACCGTACAGACCCTGCTCGCGTTAGCGTTTTATGGCCATTGTGTGGCTAATTTTTCCCTCGGAGCTTTTTTTCTGGAAAGCCCTGTCGACCCACGTGAGCTTCCCCGGATTGGCAGCGCGGAGGCGGAGAGAGGGTTCCCAGAGACGCGCGGAGCAGCTCAGCTCGCGGCCCTGGGCCTGTTCAGATGTGAATGTTATGCAACACTCTTTGGGGGTGGGAGGGGGAAACCCGGTGTAAAAATCACACTAAACCTTTTTTTCTTTCCTTTTTAATTTCCCAAGATCCGCTTTGACCTTCTCACTGTTGCGCAAAACGGTAGAGATGTTTCCTCTCTGGTCTGGAAAAGACCCATCCTATGGAGGCTAAAGTGGCCTTTTTCCCAGCATCCCCCTGACCCAAAAAGATGGGGACCCAAACTGCCAATTCCCCACCACCCAGTTTTGGGGAGAAGGGAGGGCAGAAGTCTTCCCAGTTCCAGGAAGAGGCTAAAACTGTCTCTCTGGTCCCCGACACTTGGGCTAAGCCCTCTTCCTTCTTCCCAGGCAGAAGATGGAGGCCGGTCCCACAGGGGCCACAGTCAGCAGTTGGCTCATGCCAAGCAAACTGCCTGGAAAGCAAAAGAGCAGCCAGTTCGGTTCCCCAGCCTCTTCCCTAGAAGTTTGCAATGGCAAACCACTTTTGTATGCTTGCCAATAAAACTGCACTGAGTGGCCCACGAATTCTGCAAGCAGATGTTGCTCGGCGGTAGAGCAAACTGCCTATCAGTTTGGTTCCCCAGACTTCCCCGCAATGTTGTTGGCAATGGCAAACTACTTCTTCATCCTTGCCAAGAAAACTGCCCATGCAGTTGACCAGGAGTCAGCCATAATTTGGTGGTACCCAGCATCAACAAAATTACCAAGAGCTCAGCCTCCTTCTAGATATGGTGTCCGTTTCTGACCCAAAATAGCATGCTTTCCTTTTCCTCCACAGGTGCCAGTGAGCTCCGTGAAGGAGGGGTGTGTTTTTCTGCCTGGAGAAGTAGACTTAATTTTGGCAGGCAGAACATCCCAAAGCCCCCCCCCCCCCCCCCGGGCCGGGACCAGAGTCCTTCCCTGGTCTGAGCCAGAGGTGATTCCTCACCTGTGCAACTATTTGGGGACATGCTGGGTCAGGAAGAGAAAGAAGGTTGCACTGAAATTGTGCCCTCAGATTTGGAGTAATTTTTGGGGTGTGTGTGTCTAAAAATAACCACAGTCTAATAAAAGAACAAGTGGGATTTCATCCTGTCTCCGATCCAAAGAGGTCAGCTTGAACACTAGAGCCCTTTTCCTTCTGAGAAATGTTTCTAGAGACTTAATTTGAAGTGTTCCAAAGGTAGATTTTTTCCTTTCCTTTCTTAAAAAAAACCCGGTTATGCTTCCCCATTCCCTTTCCTTCGCCCACAATTCCAGTCTCCTCCTGCTCTCCTGTTCTGAAGGTGCAGCACTTGGGCTGCTCCTTTTTCTCCATTATCTGCCTCTCCAGACCTTTACAATCCCCCTTATTTCCAGCTTCTCTTCCTCCTTAAATGAGCAACGGGTTCAGGTCACGGGGCGACCTGCTCCTGTGATTGCAAAGCATAGATTTCCTGAGCAAGGGGAGCATCCCTTAGAGACATGTGTAAGAGGTGTAAAGCAATAAGAAGAGTTTGCTTTTCTACCCTGCTTTTCTTACCATTAAGGGGCCTCAAAGCTGCTGACAAACCTTCTGTTCTCACCCTTAAGGGGACTGAAAGCGGCTGACAAACCTTCTCTGCACCACAGACACCCTGTGAGGCAGGTGCAGCTGTGGCAGCACAGAAAGAGAGCTGTGACTAGCCCAAGGCCACCCAGCTGGCTTCGTGGAGGAGTCTGGAATTCAGTCCGGATGCCACCGGAATAAGAGTCCGGCACTCTGACCGCAAGACCACACCGGCGCCCTGCCTCAGTTTGGTGGTCGGCGGTGACACTTGCCATTTCTGCTCCCGGTTACAAAACCCAACCAGAATGAAAGCGATTGATTTGTCCTCTCCCGTCCCTCAGCGTCTGGGATTCAGAATGCAAGGGCTAAAGCTGCTAGCTGAGGCAGGTTCCAGGCAAATCCTTCAAGAGGCACAGGGCGTGGGACTCCCCCCGTGGAAAAACCACCAGGTGCTTATTTCCCAGCTGCTGCTGCTGCCCTGCAGAGGTTATAAGCACCAATCCCCAGCACCCATCCACGGCAGCACCAGCAAAAATTTTGCCTTGAGCTGCTTCCCTTTCTCTTCTGAGCTCCCATTTGCCTTTAAAACCATTTTGCAACTTCACAAGCAATACCAAGGTAAGGCACTCGAAGAGCGTCCAGGAAAGGCATCCTCTGCTCTCAAATGGAAAGAAAGGAGGCTGCAGGATGCCGTCTAGATTTTTGGCGAGGAAGACTCAGCTGCCTGCAGAGGGGCCTGTGGTTTGATGTCATGGAATCGGCCCCATAGCCACCTTAGTGGGCAATTGTTGGCCGTTGGGCAGCCAAGTGAGTGCATATGCAACGGGGAACGTGCTGGTGGCACCTCAAGGCTGACGGAAGCCTTGCTGCCCAGGTGGGAGGATTCCCTCGATTGAATCAAGGCATCTGGCTCCTCCAGACAGGATATTGCACCGTTTCGGCCCCATGTATCTGCGGCAACCCAACGGCAGCCCTTCTGTTCCGCCCCTGAAAGTGCTAGAAACTATTGCTGAAGAACCCAGCGGCGGTTGCAGGTTTTCCAGCAATAGCACGTTTGACTTACCTTATGGACACCGTAGCTCGATCCACCGCACCTATGCGGAGGTGCCAGTGAGCAAACCTGGTTGTTTGGGGTGGCCAAATAGCCAGATGGGTGCATTGGTCCAGCACAGAAAGGCAGCGCCAGCCACAGAGTTGTCTAGCCAGGAGGCAGTCTTTGCAGACAGCATTTCCTGCATTATCACCTCCGTGACCATCCGGCCACCCTCTGGAGGTGCCCTTGATCGAACAAGCGCAAAGCTAAAACAACCAACATAAAACGGAGGTAAAAACACACAGAATTGCAATTTCAGCACCCGCTTTGCTGAAGTTAATATAGGATCTGTGTTCTCCAGTGAAAAAAGACCATGTTACCACTGGGGCTTGGCCCCACCTTCACTTTGAATCCTGGGGGTGTGGAAAAACAGAGCGCCTGTCACATCCACAATGGATCCAGATTGCATTTGACATGGATCGACAGTGGATTAAAAGTGGATTCAGGTTGGATTTGATGTATTTGTTCATATCAGATACGTATTGAATATGTCCGAGTGGATTTGTACTGAATAGAATTTTACCACATTAAATGTGATCTATTCATACAAATACGGATTTTCAAACATTTAATTTGTTATGAATCAAATGTCAAAAATGCATTCACGCCCGTGAAGATGGACTGAAGAAGGTTTAAAGTGAAGGTGTGGCCACATCCTAGGTCTCCCTGATAGCTTGGGGAAGCTGGATAAGTCTCTCACAGTGTCCATTGTGGAACGGACATCCCAGGAGATCCTGCTGAACAGATCTGGGTTCCTGTTTGTCTGGGGAACCCTTAAATCTCCATGTAGGGCAGGTCTGGCCTCAGCGAAGGCAGGCCTCTCTTGGCTGTCAGTGTTGTTAATAAGCACCATCTGAGAACAAGAAGAGTTTGGTGCTCTTGAACAGAAGGATCTAGGAGTCAGTTTATTGGAGACATCGCCTAGTTGGGGCCCACACAGAGAAGACAATGCAGAGGAAGACGGATCTAAGTCAGTTTGATGCTTACAGATCTAAATTAGGAGCCCCTTGGCATTTTGGAAGATGCAGGTCTTGAGCCAAAATGTAATTCCCTTGTTTGCCAGCAACATGAGGCCAGAGCATTGTAAACCCCTATGCAAACTCTCTTTGTCCTGAGAGACCGACAGACCCTCAGCTGAACTCAGTGGGCCTCTCTTGGGTACTGTGGAAAATGAGGCACCTCAGGAACAGAAATCTGACCCTCGCCTCTGGCTGGACACATTGGTAGCTTTAATCTGACATCTTTGATTCTTTAAATGCATCTGTCCTCCACCTCCCTCCCTAACCCAACCCCCCTCTTCCTCTCCTTCTCCCGTTCTTCCCTGCCTCAGTTTCCCTCCACAGCGACTGTCACCTTTGGAGAGTCAAAGGGAAGGGGAAGGGTGACCAGTTTTGGGGACTTGCTTAGTATTTCTTCTTAGGAATATCAGATTTTTTTCTACAGTGTTTTATGTACACTGCTGATGTATGCAGACTTAGAAGCAATGTAATAAAATACTCGGAACAAACTTTTGGCCTCACCTTTCTTGACCCTTCCAGTGTTCCACTTTTGCACACTTTGATTTTGCCAACCTTTGCGGGGATCCCCTTTGCTTCTCCCAAAGGGGTTGAAGGAAAAGATCAACCAGGGGGTTTAGTTCTGTCGGATGTATATTCCTGCCGGTGCAGAGGACGCCCAAGGGGGCTTTTGAACTCCGTGTAATCTTCACATAGAGAGATTGCGTGCTAAACCCCCAAGGAAGACAATCAATTCTGGAAGAGGGGAAATTTCCTCTTTATTTTCTTTCCGGGGGTGTTTTTCCACAGCACTCCTTTAATTCAGATCTAAGAAGATCCAGATCTAAGGAATGGGTACTTCCCTTAATCCAGATCTAGTAGATCCGGATTAAGGGAAGTACCTAGTGTGTTTCCATGGGTGGTCTAGCACCCAAGAGCAGTGAGTGCTAGCCTGCCTGCTGTGGAAACACCAGAGCACCCATGTGGCAAATCTGGATTGGCCCACAAGGGTCTGCCTGTCACCTCAGGTGTTTTGGGGGACAGGGGGTGCAATCTCCAAAGTTGCCTTTGGAGATTAGCAAAGGCTCCGAAGTCCTTCTGTTTCCTTTTTCAATGTTCCATTTGTAAGCCAAGACCAGGGGCCTATTCGCACTTGGCTTTATTCTGGAATATATCTTGGAATAGGCGTATGCTGTCCACATGCTAGTGCAGGCTATAGGATGCCCCAGATGAGGCCTGTCAGAGTCTGCATTAGCAGGTGGACAAGAACCCCCTGTCCTGAGATATATTCCAAAATACAGCCAAGTGCGAATAGGCCTCTGGTCTTTTCCATGTCCACTTTGCCTTCGATTTTCTCCAAGAACTGTCCATGCAGTGCTTTATTGTGCCAGCTGCCCATTCGGCATTGAATTGCAGTTTTCCGGTACTAGTTCTTGGTTTCCTGCACCTTGAGAAGCTTCTGGTTGTTGACTTCAATCAAAGCTGATTCGTTGCTTTCTGCCACGTAATCTGCTAATGCATGCTTCTCTTCTTCCACTGTTTGCTTCACTTGCAAAAGTCCTCTACCACCTGCTTTCCTGGGCAAGTACAACCTGTCGACATCACTCCGAGCGCTCATCACTTTCATCATCATCATAATCTATTATTATTATTATTATTATTATTATTATTATTATTATTATTATTATTATTATTATTATTATTATTATTATTATTATTATTATTATACATCCATACAAAGCATTGTTACATTTATGGACCTGGAGAGCTAAGAAAGCAGCTGGCTGCCCACCCATTTCTCCAGCGGATGCAAAGTGGTTTCAGAGTGGATTGAGAGCAGATCTGACACGTTCAGAGTGGATATGTAGGGATTTGTAGTGCATACATAGGCGATTCATAACAGGGATTCTAATCAGATTCGTATCAAGCATTCCTATCAAACTCAAATACTACCATATTCAAGGAAAGTCTGTTCAAAAGAATACAAATTTTCTTGCATTTGATTCTATACAAACTGAACATGAAAAAAGCATCTGTGCAGGTTCCTCATCCTGTCTCACGCAATGGCCCACTAATTGCTTCTGGGCATCTCAAGCAGGAGATGAAGGCAAAACCTCCACCTGCTCTCAACTCCCTGCCAATGGCCTTCATCGGCCTCCTGCCTCTCTCTGCAACCTGGAGGTGGTACCCGGCATCTATTCTAGGAGCCACTGACACACCTGTCCTCTCTGAATTAAGAAGAGCCCTGCTGGATCAGGCCACAGCCCATCTAGTCCAGCATTCTGTCTCACCCAGTGGCCCATCAATTGCTTCCGGGCATCTCAAGCGGAAGTCAAGGGCAAAACCTATAGGGGTCAAACAACATACCTGCACGAAGCCTGTGACAGTGTACGTGTAATAGATCTAGGGTCCTCCTCTTAATAAACAATCATTATTTTACATAATGACGATCTGGAACCAGGAGAAGTGGTGTAGAGATGTTTTCCTTACCTGCTGCTTCCAAACATTGTATCTGGAAAATATGCATCAGGTGTTGCACCAAGAGATTTCAGTAAATATATAAATAGACTTGTTGGATTTAAAAAACCAACAGCCCCATATGGACTTATGGCCAGAATAAACAGTTCTTACATGTGTGACATGAAACCCTGAAGGACGTTGTATAAACGTCTAAACGTCTCAAGCTCATGTTAAACATTTGACATGTCCAAGGGCACATTAAGTCCCCATTTAATCCCACAAACCCTTTGGATTGCAAAGAAAAAAAAGCAGAATTCCACTCTGTATAGGAGCTCTATAAACCTGGAGGCTTTTTAAGGCTTTTCACCTATTCTAAGCAGAAATATAATTTAAAAATCAAAGCACAAACAATATTATCTTCAAAAAATATGTGAAATATAGATGCTTAAATCATGTTGCTGCCCTTCCTTTTTCCTAATCATGCAGTTTTTGAAAAATTGAAGTCCCAAGAATGGTGGGCTGCAGGTTTTTTAATGGAGCGGCTTCACTTAGGAAACTTATTTTTTAAAGAGTGGCTACAGTTATGAACACAGCAAATTTGAATTAAGAACTCTAAACCAGTCTTTCCTTGGGTTTTGCTGCTATCTAGTGGGCTGAACCTGCCATAGCAGGGTTTTGGATGAGTTTCATCAGAGTGTTTGATTGATATCGGTTAGTAGTTAAGTCACTTTTTATTTCCAGCACCTAGGTACAACAACAATACAGGGAAGTGTTACCATAACAAGGATGTCTCAGAGGTATGTTTAAAACCGCCACCTGCTGGGAACATAATTAAAGGTAAAAATCTAGATTGAAGGATAAAAGAGATGGAGCATTCTCCCTCAGGGAAAGTACCTAAAGGCTACATAAGAGAACATAAGAAGCTAAGAGCCGCCTGTGTGGATGAGGCCACAGCCCATCTAGTGTCCACCAGTTGCTTCTGGGCAAGACCTTCACCTGCTCTCGAATCCCACCAAATGGCCTTCAGAGGCCTCCTGCCTCTCTCTGCAACCTGGAGGTGGTACCTGGGCATCCATCCTAGTAGTCACTGATACACCTGCCCTCCATGAATTAAAAGGAGCCCTGCTGGATGAGGCCCCAGCCCATCTAGTCCCACACAGTGGCCCACCAATTGCTTCTGGGCGTCTCCAGCAGAAGGCGGCGAAACCTTCACCTGCTCTTGACTCCCTCAATTGGCCTCAGAGGCTTCCTGGCTCTCTCTGCAACCTGGAGGTGGTACCTGGGCATCCATCCTAGTAGTCACTGATACACCTGCCCTCCATGAATTAAAAGGAGCCCTGCTGGATGAGGCCCCAGCCCATCTAGTCCCACACAGTGGCCCACCAATTGCTTCTGGGCGTCTCCAGCAGAAGGCGGCGAAACCTTCACCTGCTCTTGACTCCCTCAATTGGCCTCAGAGGCTTCCTGGCTCTCTCTGCAACCTGGAGGTGGTACCTGGGCATCCATCCTAGTAGCCATTGATACAGCTGCCCTCCACGAATTTATCTACCAATGGCATTAAAGGAAACCGTTGGCCTGTTTCCGATGCCTTTCTTTGTGTGCATTATTTGACTTCTTGCTGGCCCAGAATTAATATTTAACTGCACAGGGACTGATAAAGCACCAGACTGGGAGCTTGGAGCCTTCTGTGCAACACGTTCTCCTGGCTTGCATTTTCTTTTTGCAAGCGTCTGGTGGGGCCGGAGACATTGCTAGCGTTTCCCTTGCTCTGCTTGGCTGAAGGAAGCAGCCCATTTCCTCCGGGCTTTGAAGTGGCCTCGGGTGGCCCCATCGCCGGCGCACAGGCGGGCTTCACCGTGGGGACCGGATGGAGGCCTTCGCTCTACAGCTGGAGGAGGCAAGGAAGGCCAAGAGGCCTGAAGACCCCAGGGCGCTCGGGTAAAGGGTGCCAGACGTGGAGACTGCCGCCCCTTGCAGAGAAGGGGAAAGGTAAGCAGGCGAGGGGGGAGTATTTTGGAAGCATGTGCTCGTCACCAGCCCTTCAAAGAGATCCATTTCTAAATGTTCCGACATATTTGAAACTTTCCCCCCATTTTATATATTACATCTCACAGGCTGGCAATGTACCTTCGCCCCTCCTGTCCTCCACTTTGTCTGCACAAAAGCCTCGTAAGGCAGGCAGAACGGAGGGGAAACAGATGTTCCAGAGGCGAACTGCATTCGAGTCAGGCTCCCCCCCCCCCGTCACAGCTGGGTCCTCCAGTCACAACGGCTGTGATCCCTTCAGAGTGTTCAGAGCGAGAGAAGATATCGTGTGGAAAGGAAATTACTGGTCGCGTTGCTGATGCGTTCTCTCGCTCTGAAAGCGGACTGAAGCTGGATGTGACCACGACCAGCAACAGCCCTCACGGAAGCAGTTCACACCTTCATGCAAAGGCCTTTGAGGCGGGAAGCAGTTTGTAATTCACACCTAAGTTTTAATCCGGCCTCAGTCCACCTTTGCAGCGGAAAAAAACAAAGCAAAGTGAGCAGACCGTTGCTCTCCACATTATCTATCCCAATAATGCTGAAAGAAATCAGCTTGTCACTTTGATGATGCATTTTCTTTCCGTGAAAGTGGACTGAAGCTGGAATAAAATGTAGGTGGGAACGTAACGTATTCTAAATGCAAGGCTCACCCGTGTTTCCACAATTGCCTCTTTTGGGGGTGAGGAGGACAGAGAGAGAACTTTGCTGTTGTTCATTTCATCAGTCTTGAGACTGGATTCCGCCCAGTTTGGGGTGCATTTCCCCTGCTTCCCCAAACAGAATCGAGCAGACTTTGCATAGGCGTGAAAAACCATTTTTATTCCTTTCTTAAACATACTTAAAAACACTGCATTTTATATTATTTGTTCACCTACCCTGGGACTGGAGTCTAGGATGATATGATAAATAAACAGCAAGTAAGCAAATAAACAAACCCCTTATTGATTGATTCCTATTCTTCCTTTTTTCAAAAATTTTTCTGGGCCCACAAATGTTTAATACATCTTGCTCTGGCTTCAAATGAATATGCAAACATGTGCAAAATCTTCTGGTTTCTTTTTGCAGCAGTTTAAACACTATCTGAATTCAGGCCTTTTGCTTCAATAGATATAGAATCATAGAATCATAGAATGGTAGAGTTGGAGGGGACCTCCTGGGTCATCGAGTCCAACCCCCTGCTCAAGGCAGGATCTCCTGACCTATACCATCTCAGACAGATGGCCGTCCAGTCTCTGCTTGAAGACCTCCAACGAAGGGGAACCAACCACCTCCCGTGGCAGCCTGTTCCACTGGTTGATCACTCTTACTGTTAGAAATTTTTTCCTAACATCTAAACTAAATCTTTTCCCCTGCAGTTTCACCCCATTGTTTCTAGTCCTTCCTTGAGAGAGTGAGAACAGGGCTGATCCCTCTGCCTTGTGACAACCCTTGAGGTATTTGTAGACAGCTATCATGTCTCCTCTCAGTCTTCTTTTTGTTAGACTAAACATTCCTAGTTCCTTAAGCCGTTCTTCATAGGACATGGTTTGCAGACCGTTCACCATCTTGGTAGCTCTCCTTTGAACCTGCTCCAGCTTGTCAGTGTCTTTTTTAAACTGGGGTGACCAGAACTGGACACAGTACTCCAGATGAGGTCTGACCAAGGTAGAGTAGAGGGGGATAATAACTTCAAGTGATCTGGACTCTATGCTTCTCCTAATACACCCCAGGATTGCGTTTGCCTTTTTTGCAGCTGCCTCGCACTGTTGACTCATGTTCAGTTGATGATCTACCAGGACACCCAAGTCTTTTTCACATGTGCTGCTGCTCAGCCGAATTCCTCCCATTGTATATGTGCTTTTTTCATTTTTCTTGCCCAGGTGCAGAACCTTGCATTTTTCTTTGTTAAATACCATTTTATTAGTTGCAGCCCATTGTTCGAGTTTCTCTAAATCTTTTTGAATCCTCTCTCTCTCTTCTCTGGTGTTTGCAATCCCCCCTAGCTTTGTGTCATCAGCAAATTTGATCAGTTTCCCTTCAACTCCCTCGTCCAGATCGTTTATAAAAACATTAAACAAAACTGGGCCCAGGACAGAACCTTGTGGTACTCCACTTGACACTTCCTTCCATTTGGATGTGCAGCCATTTAAAGCCACTCTTTGAGTACGATTACTAAGCCAGTTTTGAACCCACCTTATAGTTGCCTTGTCAAACCCATATTTGATCAATTTTTCAATGAGGATCGCATGAGACACTTTGTCAAATGCTTTGCTGAAATCAAGAAATACTATGTCTACTGCATTTCCTTGATCAACCCATTCAGTGATTTTGTCATAAAATGAAATCAAGTTAGTCTGACATGACTTGTTTGATACAAACCCATGTTGACTACTGTTAATTATTGAATTCCTATCCAAATGCTGACATATGTGTTGTTTAATAATTTGTTCGAGAATCTTTCCTGGTATTGAAGTCAGGCTAACAGGCCTGTAGTTCCCTGGGTCTACCTTCTTCCCTTTTTTGAAGATAGGAACAACGTTTGCCCTTCTCCAATCGTCTGGGACTTCTCCTGTTCTCCATGACTTCTCAAAGATTACAGCAAGTGGTTCAGCAATTACCTCTGCTAATTCCTTCAGTACCCTAGGATGTAATCCATCTGGACCCGGGGACTTAAATTCGTTTAAGTTAGCTAAGCGTTGCCTTACTCTCTCAGTGTTGATTTTGTGTCTTGATTCTCCTAGTCCTTCATCAGTACAGTGAAGGACTGTTGCATGTACATTATCCCTCTTGGAAAAAACAGATGCAAAATAGGAGTTCAGAATCTCTGCCTTCTCAAGATCACTTTCGATCACTTCTCCATTCTCTCCCTGCAGACTTCCCAAAACCTCTTTGACTTTTCTTTTGCTGTTGACATATCCCCAAAACCCTTTTTTATTGTTTTTAGTCTCTCTTGCAAGCCTCAGTTCATTTTTAGCTTTAGCTTTTCTGATACTTGCCCTGCAGATTGTACTGATTTCATTATATTCCTCCTTAGATATGTATCCCTCCTTCCATTTCTTAAACATTTCTTTTTTCTTTTTTATCAAGTTTTTAAGTTCTAGGTTTATCCACCCTGGTCTCTTTAGATGTTTTCCATTCTTCCTTCTTTGAGGAATTGTTAATGATTGCGCTTCTAATATTGCATTTCTCAAAATATCCCATCCTTCTTGGACATTTCTATCCTTTAGTACATTTAACCATTTGATCCCTCCTAACCTCCTCCGGAGTCCATCAAAATCCGCCCTTCTGAAGTCCAACTTTGAAGTCTGAGTCCTCTCATGCTTTCCTTCCCTTATTATCCAGAATTCAAGGATAACATGATCGCTGCCTCCTAATGCCCCAGAAACTCTGATATCCTCCACCATTTCCTCTCTGTTGGTAAGAATTAGATCAAGGATAGCCAATCCTCTTGTTTCCTCCACCACCTTTTGGTACATGAAATTGTCAGCGAGAGAGGATAAGAACTTATTAGACTTGTGACTTTTTCCTGAGCGAGATTCCCAACAAATGTCTGGGTAGTTAAAGTCTCCCATAATCACTATGTCATGCTTTCGTGAAAGTTTAGCCATCTGGTCTAGGAAGAGGTCATCCATATCTTCTGTTTGTCCAGGGGGCCTGTAATAGACTCCTACAATGGTATCCTTTCTGTTGCTCTCTCCTTGAATTCTTATATATGTACTGCCTTTTTGACCAGTCTAAGGTGTAATTTAAAGAGGCTGTGGTCACACCTAAGATTTAATCCAGCTTCGCTTCACTTTCAGAGCAAGAGAACACGTCAGCAAAGTGTCCAGTAATGTCCCTTCCACATTATCTATCCCAAAGGTGAATTTTCTGAGGTTATTTAACACTGAAAGAAAACTGCTTGTCACTTTGCTGATGTCTTCTCCCACTCTGAAAGGGGACTGAAGCTGGATTGAACCTTAGACCTATTTGCACGAGGGCCGGAGGAGCAGGTGAAGGACGCCCTGGGCTGTCGGCTCTGTTCCTCCCAGGGTGGCCACACGCCTTCCTGGTGTAGAGCACAAATTCAGGGTGTTCGCGGCCGTCCCACAGCTGTTCCGCGTTCACACATTCCCTCCCCGACAGCTCCGGGCCCCGCCTCTGGCTGCCCCAATTGGGCAGGCCGGTTGTGTACCTTCCCCGGCTTCCCGTGGGTTCTTGGGGACCAGATTGGTTCCTCTAGGGCCCACAGGAAACCCCCCCCCGCCCTGCCCCCCAGATGGGCTAGCTCTGGTGAGCTAGCTGTAGCTAAGCCAATCAGAGCGGCCGGCGTGCACAGGCCCACAGCCTCGCTGACCCGGCTCACCACTTTGGAACCTGGTGAGCACGAGGTAAGTATCTTGCACATGCGTACATCTCTGTGTAGGCCCGTGCCCGGGCCGGGGGGGGGGTGGCCTCCTAGAAACCACGGGAACCTGGGGAAGGGAATGGACAGGCCTGCTCGCCCTGGGTTGAATTTGCCCCAGTGGGGGCAGGCCTGGGAGAGACGTCCCGCCCCCATGGCTAGGCCATGTGGGGATGGATTCCTTTCGCACGCCCTCCTTACCTGCCTAGGTGTGAATGGGGAAAGCGCCCCGAGTGGCCTAGCCTGACTGCACTAGCGCCGTTTGGCTGTAATGCAAAAAGGCTTCTTTTCACTTTGCTGGCTTCTCTCACTCTGAAAGCGGACTGAAGCTGGATTAAACCTTAGGTGTACGCGCAGCCCCTGTCTCTTTGCTGATGTTTTCTCTCGCTCTGAAAGCGGACTGAAGCTGGACTAAGCCTTAAGTGTGACCACAGCGCCTATCACGTAAAATAAAAATAATAAAATCCGATTAAACCCTGGCATGTACAGGAGGGATAACTCAATGGAGGGAGGCGTATTTTCTTCTCTATGATTACATAGGGCGATGTTTACATTCTAGAACATACCCCAGCGGTGAGGCCAGCATCCTACAAGCAGGGATTCAAAGCCAGTGAGCTACAAAATAACTCCACCCTACACAAAAATAATCATGTTTCACTTGTGCCGACAAGCGTAGCAAGATCTGCCGCTCCTGAATTCATCTGCCTCTTTCTCTTCTTCCGGCTCCAGGGGTACCAAACCTCATGCAGAGAGAAGACCAGGTGATCCTACCAACTTGCTTTCCTTGAGAGAGGATGCTGGGAATAATCCAGATTTGGCCTGGCAGCCATTTTGGGGACCAGACCCAAACAGGAAATCCGAGTGCCCAAGTGAGGAGGCTCTCTGACGGAGACTAGCCAACCACTGGCAATGGAAATGTCATCGGAGGGTTCTGGGAAGCGACCTGGCCCCAAGGCGTCAAATCGTCTCTCCTCGCCGCCAAGGGTGGTGTCTTTGCCAGCTCCCCAGCCCCAAGGACCCCCTGCCCTGAAGCCCGTCCACCGCTTTATTCCCACCTCTTGGAAGAACCTGTTCCAAAGACGTCCTGCCTTCGCCTACCTGCCCAGCAGTTTCAGGATCTCCCCACCAATGTCTCCCTGTGCTGAGCATCTCAGCTGTGGAGATCAGGAGGGTTCCAGAGATGGTGAGGACAGTGAGAGTTGTGGAGATTTTAAGGAGACACCCTCTACCTCCACCACCCTGACAAGGTCCGGGAAGACCGTGACAGTGGCCGCCAGCCAAGGCGGCTTGTCCAGTGGTCCACCAAGCTACCGGGAGAAGCTGGAGGCCTACGACCAGAAGTTCTCCTACATGAAGTCGTGGCCTGGGTTGCTGAGGTTCTTGGGTGGCCTGGAACTCCTCTTGGGTGGGATGGTCTTTGCTTGCACAGCGGCCTACATCCAGAAGGACTACCAGTGGACCGAGCTTTATGGCGGAGGCCTCCCGCTATATCCCGGGGGATACGGGTACAACTACTATGGGCCGATGACCCCCTTTGTGCTGGTGGTGACCAGTCTGGCCTGGCTGGTCACTGTGATCCTTCTGGGCCTCGGCGTCACCATGTACTACCGCACCATCCTTCTGGGCTCCCACTGGTGGCCCCTGACGGAGTTCGCCCTCAACCTCCTCATGTTCCTCTTCTATATGGCCGCTGCGATCGCTTATGTGGACGACGTCAACCGCGGCGGACTCTGCTACTCCATCTTCGCCCGGAACCCGCTGATTGTGGCCCTGTGCCGCGTGGAAGGCGGGCAGGTGGCAGCCATCGCTTTCCTCTTCATCAACACGCTGCTCTACCTGGCGGGTGCCCTGGTCTCCCTCAAGATGCGGAAGCACCAAGTGGCCAGGAACGAGGCAGCAGATGCGGTAAGAACACCTGTGGCTGGGGGTGGGTTGTAGCTATAGAAATGTAGAATGGCAAACAAGAGAAGAGAACAGGTGGAGAACAGGGGGCGAGGTCCTCAAGGACAGTGAAACCTCCTCTTGGACCTTCTTATCTAAGTGAGGGACCAGCAACAGCTTGACCGTTTCTGAACTTACCACAGCTGGTAAGTGATGCTCAGAATCTTCTCTGTCCTCAGGGCCACCCTGTGAGGTAGTCTGGAATGGAATACGATAAAGATGGGTTAGATAAATTCATGGGGGACACGGTGTCCGTGGTTAGGGGAATAGGTGCCTAGATATGAGAGACAGGCGGGATGCCTCTGAAAGCCATTTGCTGAGATTTGAAAGCAGGTGAAGGTTTTGCCCTTGTCTTCTGCCTGAGATGCCCAGAAGCAACTGGCGAGAGGATGCTGGACTAGATAGACTGTAGCTTGATCCAGCAGGGCTCCTTCTAATTCGTGGGGGACGGTGCCACCCCCAGGATGGGAAGCAGGCAGGAGACCTCTAAAACCCAATTGCAGGTGAAGACTGTCAGACATCAGAAGCAACTGCTTCCCGGGGCCTACGGCTTGCTAGCAACTTTTCAAACACAGAATCTGCCATTTGAACGAAGACTGTAGCAAAAGACGAAGCAGGGGGAAGAGTATGCTAGATGTTGCCACCTGATGGTTCTCCAGGGTCTCAAGATGGTTGGAGCCATGGCTTCTTGTCCCTGTAACCTCAGCCTCTTCCCTCTGTCGAAGGGCTGGAGTTGGAAACTGCAGAACTCTCACGGGCCTCTTAAATTCCCCAACAGAAGCCAATCTTCTTGGAGGTGGTGCCCAAGCAAGGAACACCGACACCATCCAGGGCGCTTCCACTGGGGAAAGTCCCAAAGCATGTGGAATTTTCAGAGGAGGGAGAGGAACCAAAGACACTGAATTACGCCATCCCAACGGGCCACAAACCCAAACCTCACGTGGTCCCGGACTATGTCATGTGAGTACACCAGTCTGGTCTGGGGTTCGGTTCAGAAAGGGTTCCTCTGCCTCATAACCCTGGATCTTAGTGCGGGACCCTGAAGTCACACAGCCATCTGTCCTAAGCTGTTTCAAAGGCCTCCTGGCCAAAATTTCAGTGGCTGTGCCCTGGGAACAGAGAGGAATTTAAACATGGAAATTATCCGGACCAGCTGCATTCAAGTCACTGCAGAGGGATCAGGCCCAGACCCGTGCATAAGAAGGAAGAGGTCGTCACAGGGCGTTGAAAAATCTCCTTCACTAGAGGTTTCCAGGCAGTTTAGGAATTCTGGATTGAGCATCAGGTTAGAAAGAGCCAGGATTCTAAGATAGCCATTTTGCCTTCATCTTCTGCTCGAGATGCCCATGGGCAATTGGTGGGCCACTGTGTGGGACAGGATGCTGGTCTAGATGGTCTGTGGCCTGATCCAGCAGGGCTCCTCTGAGGTTCTTATGGACTGGATGGTCTCTGGCCTGATCCAGCAGGGCTCTTCTGAGGTTCTTATGGACTGGATGGTCTCTGGCCTGATCCAGCAGGGCTCCTCTGAGGTTCTTATGGACTGGATGGGCTGTGGCCTGATCCAGCAGCGCTCCTCTGAGGTTCCGATGGACAGGATGGGCTGTGGCCTGATCCAGCAGGGCTCCTCTTGGTTCTTAAGGACTGGATGGGCTGTGGCCTCATCCAGCAGGGCTCCTCTTGGTTCTTATGGACTGGATGGTCTGTGGCCTGATCCAGCAGGGCTCCTCTGAGGTTCTTATGGACTGGATGGGCTGTGGCCTGATCCAGCAGGGCTCCTCTGAGGATCTTATGGACTGGATGGGCTGTGGCCTGATCCAGCAGGGCTCCTCTGAGGTTCTTATGGACTGGATGGGCTGTGGCCTGATCCAGCAGGGCTCCTCTGAGGTTCTTATGGACTGGATGGGCTGTGGCCTGATCCAGCAGGGCTCCTCTGAGGTTCTTATGGACTGGATGGGCTGTGGCCTGATCCAGCAGGGCTCCTCTGAGGTTCTTATGGAGTAGATAGGCTGTGGCCTGATCCAGCAGGGCTCCTCTGAGGTTCTTATGGACTGGATGGGCTGTGGCCTGATCCAGCAGGGCTCCTCTGAGGTTTTTATGATTTCAGCAAAACATGAATGCTGTCTCCTTTTCCTCTCCATCTTTTCTCCCTCCTCCTCCTCCTCTTGACCTGTCTCAGGAAGTATCCTGCCATCGGAAGCCAAGAGGACCAGCAGCGCTACAAAGCTGTCTTTAATGACCAATACGCCGAGTACAAGGAGCTCCATCATGAAGTCCAAGTGATGCTGCAGAGATTTAAGGAGCTGGACGCCCTGATGTCCAGGCTGCCCCAGCATCCTCAGAGCAAGATGGTCATTTTGGATTCTAATTCATGGGTTTGGGGTGATGTCCATTCATAGAATCATAGAGTTGGAAGGGACCTCTAGGGTCATCGGGTCCAACCCCCTGCTCAATGCAGTATTTCCTAAACCATCCCAGACAGATGTAGGTCCAGGCTCTGCTTGAAGACCTCCAGCGAAGGAGAACCCACTACCTTCCTTCAAGAAGGAAGTCTGGATGGCTTTAAGGAAGAATTAGATACATTCATGGAGGTGTATCCAATAGGAACTAGAATGGATGCCCAGGAACCTCCTGCAGGTTGGAGGAACAGAGCAGGTGAAGGTTTTATCTTTGTTTGCTGTTTGAGAAGCCCAGAAGCAACTGGTGGCCACTGTGTGAGAAAAGATGCTGGACTAGATGGACTGTGGCCTGATCCAGTGGGGTCCTCTTAGGTTCTTATCCAGAATAGATGTCCACATAACTCTTCCAGGATGGAGAGACAGACAGGAAACCTCTAAAGGCCCTTTTCAGGGAGTTAAGAACAGGTGAAGGTTTTGCCTTCATCTTGTGCTTGAGATGCTGTCTCATGGTGTGAGATGGGCTATGGCCTGATCCAGCAGGGCTCCTCTTAGGTTGTTTTGGACTGGATGGGCTGTGGCCTGATCCAGGAGGGCTCCTCTTAGGTTGTTTTGGACTGGATGGGCTGTGGCCTGATCCAGGAGGGCTCCTCTTAGGTTCTTATGGACCAGATGGGCTGTGGCCTGATCCAGCAGGGCTCCTCTTAGGTTCTTATGGACTAGATGGGCTGTGGCCTGATCCAGGAGGGCTACTCTTAGGTTCTTATGGACTGGATGGGCTGTGGCCTGATCCAGGAGGGCTACTCTTAGGTTCTTATGGACTAGATGGGCTGTGGCCTGATCCAGGAGGGCTACTCTTAGGTTCTTATGGACTAGATGGGCTGTGGCCTGATCCAGGAGGGCTACTCTTAAGTTCTTATGGACTAGATGGGCTGTGGCCTGATCCAGCAGGGCTCCTCTTAGGTTCTTAGGTTCTCATTGCTAGGAATGAAGTGCAAAACAGTTCTACTAGAAATGTTTTTAGCTCAAAAGAGGCTGTTTGAGATTCAAAACAGTATGGGCTTTTCCAGCTTTTGAAACAAAGTGGAACCCCATTTCATTAAAAAAATTTTTTTTATTTTTAATATATAACAACGGACATCAAAACCCCATAACATAAACCAAATATACACTTCTGAGGATCGCATAGTCCATACAGTTCAATCAAGATTTATTCAGTACAGTCTAGAATGGAAAATCTGGAAAAAGCATCAATATTTTTTTTCAAAATTGATTCCGAGAAAGAGGAAGATGGTCGAAGCCTGGGATCAGTTTGTGCCTGAATGATAAAAGGTGCCCATTTCTTGATAAATTGAGCTTCTTGTTCCAGGAGTTTCATCTTATACATTTGCATTCATCAAAATTTTTTGAAAATTTAATCTGGACTAGGTCAATCACAAAGGAGGTGGAGCCCCCTCCCCCCCCCAAACCTTCTCAAACTGCAAAGCAATTGGATGATTGATTTTTTAAAAGTTAAAACTTTTTTTTTTATCAGCCAGGAAAGGAAACTCTTTGCAATTTGGGCAGAAGGCCAGAAAGGTGGAACTTGAAACAAGTTTTCCCAAGTATTGTTTCCAACAGAGAGAAACACTCAAAACAAACTTGGAACAGTTTGGTCCTGCTGGTTAAATCCTGAAACCTTTTCAGTGACTATGAGTTTTGTTTTCAGTTTGTAAGACAAATGCCGGTTGCCTGGCTGTGACGCTAAGCTGCCATGGAAACCCTCCAGATGTGAGCCCTACCACATCTGGAGAGCTTGGAAGCCAGTGGCTAAACGCTCTTGCCTTGGGGGAAAAGGCTGGTGCGGTGTGAGGGCCTTTTGGGCCTGCTGGTGGAAGGAACCAAGAAGTGGCCCACCTGTCTCCCTTCCACACCACAGGTGTGAACAAATATTCTAAACATTCAAAATCTGATTGAATTCGTTCAAATGTTGACGTTCAAATTTGAATTTAGACATTCGAACGAATTTTGAATGTTCTGAAACAATAATATGTAAACAATTCTGAAAGAATAATAAGTATTACATATGCACATGTACAAATATTACACATTTGCGCTTATAATACAGAACAAAAACTACGGGATGTATACGAAATGTATACAGATACATATAACACATAGGAATGTTACTGACATTTGTATCTTCAAATTCGTATCTAACATTCCAACGAATGTATTGGATTCAAATCGCTTTTTGTTGTATTTGGATTTTAGACATTCGATTCAACTGACATGCAAACGCACACCAATTTCTCCTCCTCCGCATGGGATTGAGGGTCCACTGGACTAGGGTGCCCCAATCTCACCCTGATCTCTTTTTGGGGCGGCATATGAGACCACCGATATACTGTGGGGAACCTATTTTGGTGCACCCAGGAGGAACAAAGGCCAGAAGCCTTCATTCCTGGCCTTCGGCATTCAGAGGCACCCTCTGCCTACTCCAAGTGGCAGATGGTAGAGAGCAGGCCGGGCCAATGTGGGCCACACCAAGGGCAATCTTTCCCAGGCCAGAGAGTCCCACTCTGGTCTGGTCTCTGAGAAGCAGCTTCAAACATGCCCTTCGTGTCTTTGCAGTGATTTTAAAGGCCTCATTTGCATTCTGCAGGAAAAGGCCCGACTGTCTGCTGTGTGGAAGGAATACGAAAGCAAACGAAAGGTAAGGAGACGGGGGAAGGTGGGGCCTGAACTCCCAGACCTGGATGAGTTAAGACCAACTGAGTTAAGAGGCAACTGGTGGGTGAGACAGCATGCTGGACCATAGCCTGATCTAGCTAGGGCTCTTCTTGATTCATGGAGTAGAATGTATGCCCAGGTACCACCTCCAAGATGGACGGGCAGGCAGGAGGCCTCTTAAGGCCACTTGCAGGGGGTTGAGAGCAGACGAAGGTTTCACCTTTGTCTTCTGCTTGAGATGCCCAGAAACAACTGGTTAGCCTCTGTGTGAGAAGGGATGCTGGACTAGATGGGCTGTGTGGCCTCATCCAGCAGGGCTCCTCTTAAGTTCTTATACACTTAAGCCTGAAGCCAACAGTGAGGGTGGCAATTCCTTATCCTTAATGTCTGCTCTGTTTCCCTCCCTGGCCTGAAATCCCAGGATCCGACCTTCCTGGAGAAGCAAGAGCGCTGTGCATACCTCAAGGCCAAGCTGAGCCACCTCAAAGTCCAGATCCAAGCCTTCAACCTCAAGGCCAGTGAAAGCTCCGTGTATTTCTGAGATGACTCCATCTTTCATCAGGGCAGATTTGGGGGTCACCTGGCAGAAGCCTCCATTCTAGAGATACCCGTATATTCCGGCATATAAGACAACTGGGTGTATAAGACGAGCCCCAACTTTTCCAGTTAAAATATAGAGCTTCGGATATACTCGCCATATAAGAAGTCAACACCGGCATATAAGATGACCCCCGACTTTTGAGAAGATTTTCCTGGGTTAAAAAGTAGTCTTATACGCCAGAATATACTGTAGTTTCAAAACTATCCCTGCTCTCTTTCCTCTCCAGGCTTGCAATTTGAGGGATGTAGCACAAAAAGAAAAGAGACCACGGAAGGAAGAGGAAAACTACAAGATCTGGTATTAGCTCTTAGCTGCAAACCTGTTATGAACAGCTAAACTGGGAATTTATAGAGAAGAAGCTGAAAGTAGCTGGTCTTAGCTGAGAGCTCTTTGGACCCTCTTCTCCCCTCCTCCTGCTCTCCCCTCCAGCCACTGAGCCTGACCGTCGTCCAGGCCTGGGATTTCACGCCACAGTATTAACGATGCCGCTTCCCTCTCTTGCTGCCCCATGTCATAAAGACGGAGTGTCGGCTCTGTGATTCTGCCATTTCTCACTTTCCCCTTTAGGGTTTCACATCCCTCCTTCACGGCGGTCCTGAACAAAGGCTCCATGCTTTGGGATTCGGTCATTGTCTCTGAAATGGAAGGGCTGGAGGGCAGAAACCACTGGCTCCCCATTTCTTCCTGCCGTTGCTGGACCTCTCCACCGCCCGCCCGCTGAGACATTCCCCTCCATCACGAGGCTGGATTTGCCAAGAAATCCCTCCCAGGCGGACCTGGAGGCTTTGCCAGTTCTCAGGGGGAGGCAGAGGCCCAACCAGAAAACCAGGTTGGCTTTCCACCTTGCCTGTTTATCCCAAGTGGCTCGTACAAAATGTGCCCAGAAGCTACGCCAAAGCGTTTCCTCGCTCTTTTCCTTTGGGTGCCTGTTTTCCTGTCTTCGCGGGTGGAACGTTTTCTTCTGCCTGTTTCGTTGCTTTCCTGGGCAGCATTTGGGAGCAGGCTGCAGCCCGGCATCTCCACTGATGGGCAAAGGTTGGCAGCAGGATTTGGGCTAGAAAGTTCTCCCCTTGGAGGGTCTGAAATCTCCTAGGGACGCTTTACTTCTTGCGTGAAACTAAAATAAGCCTTAAAAATAAAATCCTGTAGATAAGCAAAACTACAAATGGAAATAAAAGATAAAACGGTTGACTGCGTGCAAAACATTCCGATTTTAGCAACATAACAAACTGGAAAATGGGTCTTCAAGTTTTAAAACACAGAGGGAACCAGGCTTAGGATGACCTCCACCCAGGATTCCAGTTGCGAAACAGGTAGAATATTCCAGGCGCCCAGATGGGAGGGCCCCGTTCTGATGGAGCTCCCAAAACATTCCGAGGCTTCTGGGTTTTGTTCCAGCCTTGAGACCCATTCTAGATCCACCTCTTCCGGCCAGGTTCTGCCTCTGGGTTGGAGAGACAGACAGGAGGCCTCTGAAGGCCATTCGCTTGGACTCCAGAGGGGGTGAAGATCTTGCCTTCCTCTTGAGAATCAACTGGTAGCCACTGTGTGAGGTGGGATGCTGGACTAGATGGGCTGTGGCCTGATCCACCAGGGATCCTCTTAGGTTCTTCTGGGTTAGATGGGCTGTGGCCTGATACAGCAGGGCTCCTCTGAGGTCCCTATGGACTAGATGGGCTGTGGCCTGATCCAGAAGGGCTCCTCTGAGGTTCTTATGGACTAGATGGTCTGTGGCTTGATCCAGCAGGGCTCCTCTGAGGTTCTTATGGACCAGATCGGCTGTGGCCTGATCCAGCAGGGCTCCTCTGAGGTCCCTATGGACTAGATGGGCTGGGCCTGATCCAGCAGGGCTCCTCTTAGGTTCTTATGGACCAGATGGGCTGTGGCCTGATCCAGCAGGGCTCCTCTGAGGTTGTTATGGACTAGATGGGCTGTGGCCTGATCCAGCAGGGCTCCTCTGAGGTTCTTATGGACTAGATGGGCTGTGACCTGATCCAGCAGGGCTCCTCTTAGGTTCTTATGGACCAGATGGGCTGTGGCCTGATCCAGCAGGGCTCCTCTGAGGTTCTTATGGACTAGATGGGCTGTGACCTGATCCAGCAGGGCTCCTCTTAGGTTCTTATGGACCAGATGGGCTGTGGCCTGATCCAGCAGGGCTCCTCTGAGGTTCCTATGGAGTAGATGGGCTGTGGCCTGATCCAGCCGGGCTCCTGTGAGGTTTTTATGGACTAGATGGGCTGTGGCCTGATCGAGCAGGGCTCCTCTGAGGTTCTTATGGACTAGATGGGCTATGGCCTGATCCAGCAGGGTTCCTCTTAGGTTCTTATGGACCGGATGGGCTGTGGCCTGATCCAGCAGGGATCCTCTTAGGTTCTTATGGACCCGATGGGCTGTGGCCTGATCCAGCAGGGCTCCTCTTAGGTTCTTATGGGCTAGATGGGCTTTCCAGCATCCTGTCCAATGGGCATCTCAAGCAAAATATGAAGGCAAAAAGACAGAGGCTCTTGACTCCTGGCAGATGCCCTTCAGAGGCCATCTTCCTGTCTCCCCAGCCTGGAGATGGTACCTGGGTGTCCATTCTAGTAGGCACTGAATAACCATGGTGTTGGATGTTCACAATCTTTATGAAAATGGAGGGTCCCCTGAAGGGCTGTATCCTCAGTGTTTTTTCCTCCCTTACAAATTTGCCTTTCACCCACCGCATCCTGTATTAGCATCCAAACCTAAGAAGAGCCACGCTGGGCCAGATTTCTGTATCCACCAGCCACTACTCTGGGTGGATTTCATTCTAGAAAGCAATATGCTTCCATCGCTTTTTGAGGCTCGAGCTTCACCCCCCAGTTTGCATTTCCCTTTGCCTGGCCTGTCTTTACTGCACAATTAGGATTTCCCCCTCCCTGTTGGAATAGTAGATTTGGTGGACGCCTGCACCAGGCTGTGAATGTCTGTATGAGCGTAGGAGAAATGATGCCGGAGGGCAAGAATTTGGCTGCGTTCACAGCTAAGTTTTAATCCAGTTTTGGGCCACATTTTGGAATAAGAGAACACACACCTTTCGTCTTTATCTAACCCAAAGGTGACTTTCTCCAGGTAGATAGTGCCGAAGAAAACAGCTTGATACTTTGCTGGTGTGCTCTATCATTCTGAAAGTGGCCTGAAGCCAGATTAAAACTTAGGTGTGAATGCAGCCTCCTCAGTGGTGGCCCCTAGACTATGGGATAGTCTCCCCGTTAAGGTGCATCTATGACCTTCCCTGTACACGTTTAGGAAGGCAGTGAAGACGCACCTCTTTACCTGGCCTGTGGTTAAACGGGGAAACGCTTTCCCTCCCCACTTGCAGACACTGTTGTTTTATTATATACTGTTATTGTTTTAATGTGTTTGATTTTAAATGCTGTTACCTGCCCTGAGACCCTTGGGTACAAGGTGGGATAGAAACACAAGCAAGCAAGCAGAGTTCGGACCTACATCTGTCTGGGGTGGTTTAGGGAATCCTGCATTGAGCCGGGGGTTGGACTAGATGGCCCCGGAGGTCCCTTCCGACTCTCTGTCTCTAGGAAGTCTCTCTGTGTGCATGTGCAAGCAGACTGAGAAAAGCCACCTGGACAGGTGCGATCTGCAACCCAGGCAGAGGTGGAATTGGCACCTGCCACCCCCAGCCTGTGCAAGGAAGGAACAGAGATTTAAATTCCTCTTTTGTTGGCAGGGCCTCTGTGTGTGTGTGTGTGTGTGTGGTGTACAGTGTGTACCAAGCTCTCCCTGGATCAAAGGTTGGCTGGGAACGCAAAGAGGGAGGGGAGCTGCGTGTGTGTGTGTGTGTGTGTGCACGCTTCCCTGCAGAGCTGTAGCGCAATCGTTAGCCCTCAGAGCTTCCATTTTAAAGGCCCTCGAAAAGGTGGGCCAGTCCGCAGTCTGCCCAGCTCAACCAAATGCCCCTTCTGCTGCTCAGTCCAAGACAATCAGGTGGGCAAAGGTACCAGGAAGCTGGCAAAGATGAAGGCGAGCCCTGAAGGTGGAGGAAAAGGCCGCCGGGCGGCATGAAGGGCGCTGGGGAAGGCGGTGTGGAGAGACTCTGCGGGTAGAAGCCGTCGGATTGAGGTAAGAGGGAGTCAGAAGCAGGTTTGCTTTCTTCTACATGGGGCTGAATCCACCCGCAGAGCAAGGGAACCATCAGTAAAGAGACCTGTCATTTTCTTTCCACATTATCTGGCCCAAGGGTGAATTTCTGAGTTATTTAACACAGAGAAAACACAGCTTGTCGCTTTGCTGATGTGTTCTCTCGCTCTGAAAGTGGACTGAGGCTGGATTGGGCCTTAAGTGTGACCACAGCTCAGGATATGGGGTGTCCAGGACGTTGGCTGCCTGCAGCTTCCACCACTCCATGCCAAAAGGTCCAGCGGAGCAAAGAGGTTTCGTGGTTCCTTCCTTGTGGGCTGGGGAAGCACCCACGGAAAGTGTCCTCAAACCGTCAAGCCGAGTGGCCTGCGACCAGATGTGCCCCTCTGGTTTTAACCCTTTGCTCGCCGAGCTGGAGCAACACCTGTGCCAGCACCCAGCCTTTGGGGATGCCCAGTTGAGGGGAGAGGTTGGCACTGAGGTGGCACCAATCCGAATTGGCGAAAAGCCTGCTCAGCGTGGCTCCGAGGCAGCGGCACTCTGGTCTCACACACAGCTCCCGGCTCCGTTCCACCGGCATCTCGAAGGGGCTCGTGAAAGAAAGGCCTTTTCAGCGATGGCCCCTGACTCCAGAACTGCCTTCCCCCAAGAGATAAGCCAAAAGCCTGATAAGCAGCTGACCTATTTCCTTTTTTACCTATTTTCTTCTACTTACTTATTTTATTCTGTGTTTGTGTATTTCATTGAAATATGATTTTGGGGCCAAATTAAGACGAGAGGCTGAAAGCCAAGAAAGAAATTAGAAGACCCCATTGCCCTTGAAACAGGCCGAAGGCAGAAGGCAACTTTTTGATAATTCACACGCAGAAATAAAGAGAGAGACGCAATCCAAGAAAATTGCAAATTGAGGAATTTGGCACCGGAAGCCATCAGAAGGCTCAGCGGCGGATGGCAGGAATGCTTCCATTGTTCCAGACAACTCCTTCCCCGCCTCCCCCATGCCCACATCCCCTCCTTGGATTCTCTTTCAGAAACACTTGTTGCATTTTGGAAACCCAGGCGTAGACCAAAAGCTTAGGGGGGCCCAAGCACCCCCCCACACCCAGGGAACGTGACTGGCAAAGAAAGGTAGAGTTGCTCAAGAAGTGCTTGGGGACACAAGGACCTAAGAGTTGCTGTGCTGGATGAGACCGTGGCCTAGCTAGTCCACCATCCTATCTCACATGGTGGCCCATCAGTTGCTTCTGGGCATCGCAAGCAGGAGATGAAGTCAAAACCACCTGCTCTCCACGCCCTGCACATGGGCTTTAGGGGCCTCCTGCCTGTGTCTCCAACCTGGGCACCCATTCTAGTGGCCATTGTTACACCTGTCCTCCAAGAATGAAGAGGCCGCAGCCCATCTAGTCCAGCATCCTCTCTCAAGCAGAAGACAAAGGCAAAACCTTCACCTGTTCTCGACTCCCTGCACATGGCCTTCAGGGGCCTCCTGCCTGTGTCTCCAACCTGGGCACCCATTCTAGTGTCCTCCAAGAATGAAGAGGCCGCAGCCCATCTAGTCCAGCATCCTCTCTCAAGCAGAAGACAAAGGCAAAACCTTCGACTCCCTGCACATGGCCTTCAGGGGCCTCCTGCCTGTCTCCCCACAGCTCCTGAAGGAGACTGGGTGAAGTGGAGAGAAAAAGGGTCCACGCACAGCCTCAGAGAGCTCTCTGCCCCAAAGGGCTGACAATCAGAAACCTGGGACAGCGAAAGGGAAGGCCATTGCCTTCGTACAAGAGTCGCTTCCCTGTCTCAAAGCATCGTCCCTCTAAAGGGCTCTCCAGCCCCCTTTCTACTTCAACGTACACCTGTCCTTAGCCGGGAGAACAACCTCCTTGGCATACCCAGAGCCAAAAGATCCCCTCCCACCACCTGTGGCATCAGGATGGATGCTGTACTTTTCCCCAGGTGCGCAGCGGAAACTGGGCCTCACCCTCTCTTCTGTTAGATCCAGGATTTAAGAACCAGGAGGGCTCCTTCTGGCCCAGACCACCTTCTCCCAGTAGCCAACCAGCGGGACTTGGAAGCCCACCGGCTGCCTCTACACTGTGGCAGCAACCGCCTCTTAGCATTCCGGTTCCACGAATTTCCTCCAGGTAGCATCACTGCACGTTCCTATGAGAGATTCGGCTGCATCCACACCTAGGTTTTAATCCACTTTCAGAGTGAGAGAATAAATCAGCAAAGAATCAAACTGTTTTCTATCAGTGTTATTTCACTCAGAAAATTTTCACCCTTGGGTTAGATAAAGTGGAAAGGAGATGGCTGATGTGTTCTCCGAAAGTGGACTAAGGCTGCATACACACCAAAGTTTAATCCAACTTCAGTCCACTTTCAGAGCCGGAGAACACATCAACAAAGTGACAAGCAGTTTTCTTTCAGTGTTAAGCAACTCAGATAATTCACCTTTGGGATAGATAACGTGGGAGGAAAATTCCTGGCCGCTTTGCTGAAGGCGGACTGAAGCCAGACTGAAGGCGGACTGAACCTCAGATTTGGCCACACGGTTAGTTCCAGGAGGCAACTCTGTGAAATTTGCCTGGGCTGCTATTTTCTTAGGTGCTGATCAACATTACAGAAGTTATTCTCTTCTTTCCTTCTTGGCTCTTCCTAAGGGCTGCTTCTCTTTCTCCGTTGCTTTCAAAGCAAGAATTTTCAAAATATCAAGAGTTGATTGGATTACAAATGATTGACGGAGCCTTCTGCTTCCCCACTGCTTTAATGCTTTGTTTTGCCTTTCTCTGCAAAGCGATTTTGCACGCATTCTTAGACAATAAACAATAGCACACGAAGAGCGGAATGGCCACAGTCAGAAAAGAAAGTATTTCACCTGCTTTCCTGAACTGGAAAGGATTAACTTGCTCTGTTTTTGAAACAACAGCAACAATAATTCTCCACATATTTTGCTGAGAATATTCCATGCCCAGACATCCAGGGAAAGACTTCTGCATAGACCAGGTCTGGGATTTCTAACATCAAAATGGAAGTGGGGTCTGCTTCATGCTAGATAGCTTGACCGAAAATTCCTCAGCAGCGCCTGGAAGTCTTTGTACAGAAACAAGCAAAACCTTAGTTCAGCAAATACACGACCCACCCGTCACTCACCCCCAGGTGATAGGAGAAGGGGAAGAAGAGTCGGCTTTTCCACCTTGCTTTCCTCACCCATTTAAGGGAACACAAAGCGGCAGAACTGATCCCGGAATTCCCAGATAAGAGTCCAACTCCCTAACCACTAGACCAAACTGGCTCAAAATACAAATACATAACCAACAGTTATGCCTCAACTATCCACCATTAACACTTCCACCCAAGGTAGCAACACCAACAGATTACAACCAGGAAAAGACCAATGCCTCATTAACAACACAAACAAAAGAGCTGCCAAACAAACAGCAGACATCTATAAGAAGGGAAACAAGGTCTAGGAAGACACCAGTCACTTTTGACTCTTCCAAAAGCAAAATCCTCTGAAGATGGACGCTGCAGCTATATCTGAAAGCTTAGGTTCTCAGAAGAAACCCGAGGCCTTTTTGCACGAGGGGTTTTCGAACATGTGGAGAACATGTACTCTACCTTGGTCAGACCTCATCTGGAGTACTGTGTCCAGTTCTGGTCACCCCAGTTTAAAAGAGACACTGACAAGCTGGAGCAGGTTCAAAGGAGAGCTACCAAGATGGTGAACGGTCTGCAAACCATGTCCTATGAGGAACGGCTTAAGGAACTAGGAATGTTTAGTCTATCAAAAAGAAGACTGAGAGGAGACATGATAGCTGTCTACAAATACCTCAAGGGTTGTCACAAGGCAGAGGGATCAGCCCTGTTCTCACTCTCTCAAGGAAAGACTAGAAACAATGGGGTGAAACTGCAGGGGAAAAGATTTAGTTTAGATGTTAGGAAAAAATTTCTAACAGTAAGAGTGATCAACCAGTGGAACAGGCTGCCACGGGAGGTGGTTGGTTCCCCTTCGTTGGAGGTCTTCAAGCAGAGACTGGACGGCCATCTGTCTGAGATGGTTTAGGAGATCCTGCCTTGAGCAGGGGGTTGGACTCGATGACCCAGGAGGTCCCCTCCAACTCTACCATTCTATGATTCTATGATTCTATGCGGGGACACAACATGTGCCCCTCAGGGGAGGCCGGATCCATTCCGGGCCACCCCAAGCGTCCCAATGCACTCTCCACGCGTTCCATTTTCAGAGCAGAAAAAACTGCTCTGAAAGCATCCTCGCACGTTTGGCGCATTCCCAGCTGTTTGCACACTCTCCCTGTGACAGCTGGGCCCCTCCCCTGGGCTGCTCTGATTGGCTCCTCTGGATGGGCAGCCCAGGGGTCTCCTTTCCCTCGGCTCCCGCTGTCTCCAGGATCCGAGATCGCGGCTCCTGGAGCCTGGGTGACCCCCACCTAACACCCCCCAACCCACCCTAGGTTGTGTGCCTAGGTTCACGGCCTTACCTGCAGGCTGCCAGGTCAATTCTGCCTGCAGGAGGCCCGCGTGTTGAGCACATGCTCACGGGGCGGCCCCTCATCGGCCAGCCACCCTCCTGGCTTCACCGGGCCATCTGCGCAGGTGTGGGTGGCTGACCAATGAGGGGCCGCCCTGCAAGGATGCACACAGCACGCTGGGCCTCCTGCAGGCAGAATTGACCTGGCAGCCTGCAGGTAAGGCCACGAATGCACGCATGCGTCACCTGGGGTGGGGTGGGGGGTCCTGCTAGCCCTGGAGACAGCGGGAGCCAAAGGAAAGGGGGCCCCTGGGCTGCCCACCCGACTCCAGAGCAGCCAACTGGAGCAGCCCGGGGGAGGGTCTTGGGCCCGAACGGGCTGAGAACAGTTCCCCGTCCGCACGAGGGAAGGCAAAGGATGCGTTTGGAACGCGTCTTTTACCTGCCAGTGCAGGTCGGGAACTGCTCTCAACGCGTCGGGGCTGTAATGTGAAAAGGCCTCTGGAACAGGCACAAAGTGCTACGAATGAGATAACCCAAAACGCTGCTCAGTTTCTGCCCTCACCGCCTCACCGCTCCCACTCAGATAAGACTTCAGTTTTAATCCAGACTCAGTCCACATTCAGTCAGGCTGTGTTCACACTTTTTAAAATCCAGCTTCGGTCCACATCCAGAGTGAGCAAAGCATGAAGCTGTTTTCTTCCAGTGTCGTCTGAAAAACCACCTTTGAAATAAATAAGAGAGAAAGAAAATGCTTAGTCACGTGGCTCGAGTGTTCTCTCGCTCTGAAAGTGGACTGGAACCGGATTAATACTTAGGTGTGAACGCAGCCTCAGAGCACACATCAGCGAAAGGACTCGCCGTCTTCCTCTGTGTTCACTTCCTCATTTCCATTTTATCTGTCTATATTTCCAATGAAAATCTGCCCAAGGCGGTTTGCAACAAACAGAAAACACACAACGTAGAATAATTATCAAACCATTACAGTGAAAACGCATGATAAAAACTGCACATGGCGAAGGGGGCCGAACCCACGCGCGAGGCACCCGAGGGCCGGCGAGGCGCCCGGAGGGCAGAGGGGTCCGGGCCACCGCGGCAGAGGCGCGAACTCGGGACGCTCCGGGGCCGCGGGGGGAGGGCGGGGCGGCCGAGTGCGCGTGCACGTGCCGGCAGGGGGCGCGCCGCGCGTGGCTTCGCCTCGCCGGGCGGCGCTGGTCTCGCGGCTGCACCGGGAAGGCGCCTCGCAGCCTTTACTTATTCATCAGCTGAAAGGCGAGGAGAGCGCGGCCGGGCGGAGGACGCGGCGCGGCGCGGCCAGGTGAGCGGGGCGCCTCCACGCGCCGAATCCCCTCCCCCTCGTCTTTCTTTCCCTCTCTCTCTCCTTCCTTCTTTCCTTCTGCTTCATTTTTTCCTTCCTTCGCTCCCTCCCTCTTTTCTCCCCTTCCTTTCTTCATCCCTCTTTTCTTTCTTTCTGCTTCACTTCTTTTTCCTTCCTTCCTTCCCCTTTTCTTTCTTTCTTTCTTTCTTCCTTCCTTCCTTCCTTCCTTCCTCCCCTACCACTCTCTTCTCTCGTCTTCTGCTTCATTTTTTCCTTCCTTCGCTCCCTCCCTCTTTTCTCCCCTTCCTTTCTTCATCCCTCTTTTCTTTCTTTCTGCTCCACTTCTTTTTCCTTCCCCCCTTCCTTTCTGCATTTCTCTGCTAGCTTTTTCTAAACCCAAAGTTGCGTGGCGGTTGGATGGCATAGGAAAAATCACAGTTCAGTGTTTCGGGCCCGTGTGGAAGAAGGCGGCATCCCCACCCTAAGTTTTAATCCACTTTCAGTTCACTTTCAGATTGGCAAAATGGCTGGTGTTTTTCTCTCCACGCCTTCTAACCACAAGGTGCATTTTCTGATTGAAATAATGCTAGAAGGACTGACCCTTTGCTGGAGGGCGGCCCTGCCTTGGAAGTGGGCCGAAACCGGATTAGAACTCAGGTGTGGATGCAGCAGCTGGGCGGCGGATAGACAGACCCGCGTATCTCTGTTCCAAGATTTCATTTACTCAAGAATAAATTAACTCAGCGAATCCCCATCCGATGCGATTTGCCTTCAAGGGCAAAGATTAGTTCTACAAAATCTAAGAAATCTCAGGAAATTTGGGTCCGTTTCTGTGACCTTTTTACACAGTCAAACAACTAGTGAAGATTTCTGTTTTACTTATTTTAAAAGTTCCCAGTGGATGAACTCTCAACGGGAACAAATATCAACGCGCCATTCATAGGATTATAGGGCTGGGAAGGGCTGTAAGGTTTACCCAGTACCAACCTTTTGCCAAATTTAGGAAGGCAGAAAAGTCCAGCAGTTTCACTGATCTTTATAGGGCTTGCAATGCGGAAATGAGAGAGGGTCCCGTCCCCCCACCCCCGCCATGACAAGGAAGGTGATGAAGCCAGGGACCCATCAAAGAGAGCGATACCTGGGGTACAGAACAACCCCAAGTCCGCAAACTGCATATTCAGTTACCCATAACGTGAAGGGCTAAAGTTTGAAGTCCTTGAAAATTTATTTCCCAAGTTGCCCTTTGTTAACCTGGGCACAGAGTTCCTCCTCCAATAAAGACCTGCCTATACCTTTCCTGGATGAGTGCCGTGAAACAGTTGCCATTAACAGGACATTCTTAGTGGTGACCCCCCCCCCCCTTTTATGGAACAACCTCCCTGGAAGTGAAATTGAACGTTCTCACAGTTTGGGGATTGGATGATTCTGAATAGGTTTGGTATAGTTTTATCTTATCTTAATTCATCAAAAGAAAAATATATCGCCACCTTTCTACGTAGATTATTTTATCTGTTCCTTTTCTGGTGGTTCAGTTTGATTGTTTTGCTGTTTTATTCTGTTTGCTGCCCTAAAACTGTGGATAAGAGCGGTATAGAGACCCTAGGGCTGGGTGGGTGGATGGGTGGATGGATGGACAGACAGCTTTTTGTGGGGGGGAGTTGTTTGTTTTTTCCCAAGATTTGTAACACCCTTTACTCCCTACCAGGATTTGCCAGGCGGCCTCTGGAATCGCCCCCTGGGCTACGTGCGGAAGCTGATCTGGACGTGTGCCGGCCTCCGTGCAGCATGTTTGGCCCCAACAAGCACCTTGACGGCCCCACCGTGGACTACGGGCCGCCGGCTGATGACTACGGCTATGATATCCACTCGCCATCACCGGGGTCCTACTACGTGGAAGATGTTCCACAGTATTTTTACAAGTGGAATTCTCCCCCCGGGGTGGTGAGGATCCTGGAAGGCCTGGGCGTCCTGTTGTGCGTGGTCATCTTCGCCTGCGTGGCGTCCACCCTCGCCTGGGAATACGGCTACGGCTATGGCTACGGCGGGCTGTACAGTGGCGCGATGGGAGGATACGGCGGGGGCCTCGGATACTACGGGAACGGCTACGGCGGGGGCCTCGGCTACGGCTACGGGGGCTATTATGGCGGCATGGCTAATCCTCGCTCGGCCAATGGGTTCATGATGGCCATGTCCATCCTCTGCTTCATCGCCTTGCTGGCGCTCGCCATCGTCAGTGTGACCAGGTCCGGCGGCTCCCGCTCCCGGCGGTTCTACCTGGTGGTGCTGGTGCTGTGCGCCGTCATGGCCTTGCTCATGCTGATCGCCTCTATTGTCTACATCGTGGGGGTCAACCCCAGGGCCCAGATGACCAGCAGCTACTACGTCAACCCCATGCTGGCCATGTGCAACTCCATTTACACCTCTGGCGTCTACGTCAACCAGTACCTGTACCACTACTGTGTTGTGGACCCACAAGAGGTAAGGGACTGCTGATTTCCAGGGGGGCATCTATACCAAGGTTTAATCCAGCTTCAGTCCACTTTCAGAGGAAGAGAATACATCAGCAAAGTGACAAGGGCTGTGGTCACACCTAAGATTTAATCCGGCTTCAGTCCACCTTCATCAGCAAACTGACCAGTAATTTTCTTTCCACATTTTGTCTATCCCAAAGGTGAATTTTCAGAGTTGTTTAATCCTGAAAGAAAGCAGCTTGTCGCTTTGCTGATGTGTCCTCTTGCCCTGCAAGTGGACTGAAGCTGGATTAAGCCGTAAGAGTGACCACAGCCTAAGTTTCAATCCAGCTTCGGTACCCCTCCAGAGAAAGAAGACGCTGGCAAAGTGACCAGTCATTTCCTTTTCAAAAGCCAAAAATGGATTTCCTGAGTCCAACATTGCTGAAAGAAACAGAGTCTCACTTTGATCTCGCTCTGAAAGTGGATTCAAAGTGGATTAAAACTTAGGGGTGGATGAGGTCTGGGACCGAGCAAATTTCCCTGAGTACAGAGGGAGAATATGCAACTAGTTTCTGTATTCCAGAAAGCAGATTGAGGTGTTCCAGTTCAGGACAAGCTGGCCTTAAGGATCCCAATGTACCAGCATGCAACTCAAGTAATTCCCTGCAAGCCCCAGCCAGGCCAGGCCACAGCCGGCATCGTTTAATCTCTTTGGGTTCCAGTGGAATAAAGGGAATTGTGGTTTGGTTACGTCCGCATGGGTAAAATGGAGCCAGGCACCCTCAGCCTCTGGGTCTGGTTCCCTTCCATTCATTTGTTCTCAGGTTCAGAGCCTGTTGCAAATAAAGGTGAAGGTTTAGCGCTGAGAGGCCCAGAAGCAACCAGTGGGGTGGGAGCAGAAGGGCTGCGGCCTCATCCAGCAGGGCTCCTCTTCATTGATGGAGGACAGGTGTGTCAGTGGCTCCTCGAATGCTTCCTCCAGGTTGTAGAGACAGGCAGGAGGTCTCTAACGCCCATTTGCAGGGAGTCAAGAGCAGGTGAAGGTTTTACCTTCGTTTCCTGCTTGAGATGCCCAGAAGCAACTCTTGGGCCACTGTGTGGGACTAGATGGGCTGTGGCCTGATCCAGCAGGGCTCCTCTCATGTTCTTAAGGAAACGTCATGTTGGCTGAAAAGCAAACATGAGGAACTCTTTGTTTAGGGGCAAAGGGACAGACCGGAGAAAGGCGTTTCGGGGCTGGGCAGAGAACCATTGTGAACCCCTACCAAGAGCAGACGGGCACACCTAGAAATTACCCAGCCAAGCAGATAAGATAAATCCTGTTGTGCGGCGTGGGAGACTCTGTGGGGCCGGCAAGGGCACGGGAATCACGCGAGGTTTCCTTAGGGGAGGGCAAAGCATCCCCTCCTCCCCTGTGAGACGCACCACCTGATCCTGTTTCTGCCTAGTTCCCATCCTAAGGGCTCACCAGGCTCCTGTGAACACTGCAAAAGCCTTTTAGTGCCAACGGGGCACAAGGTGGGAAATCAGGTCAGTTTTCAGAGAAGCAAAAATCACCCTGAGGAGCAAAGTCTTTGGCTTGGGGCAAACGAAAAAGCAAAGAAGAGAGTTTCCACCTTGCAAATTCATCTGGTCGTCACCCCCCACCCCCACCCCGAGGTATTTTTACGTTTATTTCCTTTAATCTCCCATTGTCTCCCTCCTCCTGAAGGGTGAGCAGGCTTTATCAACTGAAAGTGGAGATTCTGATCCTGAAAAGCCAGAGAACCACAAAGCGTGTGCAGGCTCACACACACCTATGGAGACAATTCCTGAATTGCCCTGAGAGGCAGGAAGCACTCCCCTGGGGGGCCACGAAGGGTCTCTGTGCCTCTCAGTCAGCCTTCAACGAATGCAAAAGGATCTGCAGTTCTCAAAAGCTTGCACACTTAAGGATGCTTTATGGTTGCTTTAAGCAGAATTTTGGAAACTTTATGGTGGCCTAAATACAGACATAATACCCTTTATAACCCTTATAAGGGTATTATGCCTGTATTTTTTTGAAGTATCTGTGGGGCTTGCACCTCTCGGGGCCATTGTGCCTTTTAGAGCGCTGAATCTTTGCAGATATTCTGGTCCAGCCTGGGAAAGGAAGCTGTCCTCTCTTTCGGCTTCCTCCCAGCTGTGTGGGCAGCCAGGAGTGAAAATCTACTCTGCCTGTGCTCAGAGGCCCACGTGGTCCGAGTCAACCTAAAAGCCCCAGAATGCCAAACTCAGCCGGGCTTTCTCTCACCCACTAGGCCATCGCCATGGTGTGCGGCTTCCTGCTGGTCATTCTGCTCTGCATCATCTGCTTCTTCGCCCAGAAGACGCGGCAGAAGATCTGGCGATACGGGAAACTCAACATCTACTGGGACAGGCCGCCCGCCTTCCAGGAAGGACCCAATGTGGAGGAGTGGGTGAGTTTTTGCAAGGGGGTAGGGGACGCCGCCTCCCCTCCTACGCAGGGGCCTTCCCGCGCACCCTGGGCTACATCTCAACAGAGCCAATGTCCACAGGATTAAGCCCCTCGGCATGGGCGACTCTCACGAGCTCACTCAAAGACAGGGGGCTGCTGCTGAATTCCTGGCTTCGTGTCTTATATTTTCTTTCCAATTTGCATATAATTTTTAACTTGCAAGTCTGTTGTTTTGCCTGACCATTAATATAAAATAGCTTATTATTATTATTAACAACAACAACAACCACCACCCCTGGTACACCACGGTATTGATTGAGGAATTGATGGGCTTGACCTCCCTAAACGTGGTGCGTTATAGTTTGAGCCGGATTCAACCATGGTTTGCTCTTTGCTCCTTCTGGGGATCCCAAGGATCGAACCCACAGCCTTCTGCTTCTCAGGAGGTTGCTGGAGCCCTGAGCTACAGCCATCTGCCAAAACTGTAGCAAAGAAGAAGAAGAGCTGGCTTTTATACCCTACTTTTCCCCCTCTGAAGGAAACTCAAAGCTTCTGTTCTCCCCCTTAAGGGGCCTCAAAGCGGCTGACAAACCTTCTTTTCTCATCATCTAGGGAACTCAAAGCAGCTGACAAACCTTCTGTTCTTCTCCCCACAACAGAGACCCTGTGACTCTCCCAAGGTCACCCAGCTTTCTCCCTGAAGGAGTGTGGAATCAAACCCAGTGACTCCCAGGTAGAAGCCCAGCACCCTAAACACAAGCCCAGTAGAGTGTAACACCTGGGACCAGAGAAAGGCAATGAGCATTTTGAGGTTTCACTTTCATGGAGCCATGTTGGTTGTTAGTTGCTGAAAGCAAACCTGGGCAGCTGGTGGCAAATAAGGCCCACCCAACTGTGTAACCCCCCCCCTCCCAGTTTGTTCCTCTCAGCAACAAAAAGGTTCATGGATTCCTTTCTTGCACGCAGGGCCGGAGGCGGACATCCAAAGGGAAGGAAGTTACGGTGTTTCCGTCTCTGCTCCGCTCTGTTAATGGTTTCTGTCTGGCTTATTTGCTTGCAAACACTCCAGTTTCGGTCTGGTCAATTATTAACCAGAAGGCAACCCCCACCCCACCCCCAAAAGATAGCAGGAGCAGAATGGCAAAGCCTGGCACGGAGTCTTGGCACCCGCCTCAGTCTTTCCAGGATGAAGGGTGGACAAGAAAAGGTTCAGCACTGTATTGTTCAAAGCATTTGCTTTGCAGCTCTTAATTCAGCTTCAGTCCGCTTTCAGAGTGGGCGAATGCACCCGTGAAGTAGGGAGCTGATTCCTGTTCATCTTGCTGATGTGTTCTTCTGCTCCAAAAGTGGACTGAAGCTGGATTAAAAGCGAGGTGTGAACCCTGAGAGTCTTTACCCACTTCCCAGTGGGAGAAAATGTTGCTGAAAGAGTTGGAAGCGAATGTATGAATGTTACCTTAGCCCACAGAAATGATCTAAAATATATAAGAATTTGTCAAATAAATGCTCTACAGGTGAGCAAGAGGGAACGTATTCTCTTATGTGGTGGACATGCCCAAAAGGGCAAAACCCTTTTGGCTACAGATACATAGTGAAATGCAAAGAATGTTACAGATATGGATACATTTTTATTTATTATTATTTACATTTATATCCTGCCCCATACCCGAAGGTCTCTGGGCGGGTTACAACAGATTAAAATAGAATATACATTAAAAGACATTAAAAGTTCAACAAATATAAAACAATATAAAGCAGAAACTTTCTTATCGGGGTGGAAAAAGGAAGGAATTAGAAAAATATCATGTTATACTGCAATATATGGTTATTGCAGCTAGATGGATTTTGCAGAGATGGACAGATGGATGAATCTATTAAGAGAGAAGACGAGGTCAGCTTTTGTTAGGAACTGGCAACCTTACAGACATCAGAGACAGAATGACCTAGGCTGTGGTCACACCTAAGGTTTAATCCAACTTCAGTCCACTTTCAGAGCGAGAGAACACATTGGCAAAGTGACCAGTCATTTCCTTTCCACCTTATCTATCCCAAAGGTGGATTTTCTGAGTTATTTAACATTGAAAGAAATTAACTTGTCACTTTGCTGATATGTTCGGTCACTCCGAAAGTGAGTTGAAGATGGATTAAACCTTAAGTGTGACTGCAGCCCAAAGAATGAGAAACAAAGACATAGGAGTGACCAAAGACTAAATCAGAGGGGAAAAGGCAGGAAGAAAACCATCAGGGGAAGTCATCGGTTACCAGCGATTCATTATAGGTGTGCATTGCAACCAAACATCAGTGCGCCAACTGATGTTCTGGGATGATATTTATGCAATAAGATGTTTTATGTTTAAAGAAAATAATTTTAAAGGAGAAGAAAGGTGGAGAAGATGGACTCTGGATGCTGCCCACAGGCCCTCAGGCCAGAGGACTCATTTCTCACAGGTTCTCCGGTCCGTGTAGTCGGGAGACACCCTGTCGTCGATGGGGCTGTAACGCCCTGGAAGGGAGAGGTGCAAAATTTGGGGGTGTCCTTGGACTCTGTGCTGACGCTTGAAGCTCAGGTGGAGGCCGTGGCCAGGAGCGCCTGTTCCCAACCGCGGCTGGTGCGCCAGTTGAAGCCCTTTCTGGACAGAGATGACTTGGCCACAGTTATCCATGCTCTGGTAACCTCCAGACTGGACTATTGTAATGCGCTCTACATGGGGCTGCCCTTGAAGACGGTCGGAAGCTGCAGCTGGTGCAGAATGCGGCTGCAAGATTGCTGACCAGGACAGCTGGCCGGACGCGCATCATGCTGCTCTTAAAAGAGTTGCCCTGGCTGCTGATTCTCTACTGAGCCCAATTCAACATGTTAACTTTGACCTACAAGCCCTCAAATGACAGGCCCCAAATATCTAAAGGAACGCCTTCTTCCATATCGACCTGCCCGTGCATTAAGATCTGGAGGGGATCTTGTACCACTACCCTCAGTAACAAAAGGGGCAGGCACCCAGGAGAGGGCCTTCTCAGTGGTGGCCCCTAGGCTATAGAATAGTCTCCCCCTTGAGGTGCGTCAGGCTCCCTCACTGTATATGCTCAGGAAGGAGGAGAAGATGCAACTTTTTGCTCTGGCCTTCAGTTAAACGTGGACAGGCTCTCCCTTCCCATTTGCAGACACTGTGGTTTTAATATATGCTCTTATCGCTTTAATATATTTTAAATGTTGTTACCCGCCTGAGACCTTCGGGTGTACGGTGGGATAGAAATATAAATAATAAATAAATAAATAAATAAAATTTGAGGCGCCTGGGGGCACAAATCGACGATTGCTCTGCAGGAGAGAGATCCAGGTGCCATTTCTCACCAGTCCGGACAATTTTCCAGGCTGGCCCAGATGGACGGCTTGTGAGCTCTAAGCCCAACAAGGCAAACTTTCTCAAGTCTTTGGTGTCAAAGGACACCTCTTCCAAAATGCTTTGGGTAGAGTTTCTCACTGGGCGGAGGGGTTTTACCTTCCCAAATGGTGTCCTCACTTGGTTTGCTTCTGACTTCGCAACAACCAAGCAACCAATTGCTGGCTGATGGGTTGGGAGCCGTCCGGAATTCTCCCCTTGAGGGCAGGATCTGAATGCAAGGCTCCCAGCCCCACAGATTCAGCGCCTCTCCACGTTTGAGCAGGGCACGGCCGGCTGACAGGCGGCCACGCCTTTCCTCCGCAGAGGTGTCGTTTTCTGGGCACCCTGAGTGCCAGCCGGGCCCAGGACCAAGGACAGCATTAGCACCGCCTGTGCTTGAGCAGAGTCTGGAACTCCCGTCTCCGTCTGCTGGAAAACATCTCCCGCCGGGGCAGAATTCAAGGACGGTGCTTATGCCGGGCGGCTCCCCAAGGGGCCAAGGCTGTGACTCACCGCTGCACCGTGCCTGAAGGCCATGGAGGTGCGGCGTTGGGGAGCTTTGGGGCCACCTTTGAGAGCGGCAGGGGCAGGAGGGCGCCCTGAAGAGGAGGCACCACCTTCAAGCTAGAACGGCTTGTGCCCCCAGGAGATGGGAGAATAAACCCAGGCACCAAGATCTGCCTGCGTTGCTTTGCGAACAAAGATTTAGGAAGGCTCAAGCCACGCTGGCTGCGTGTGCGTTGATGGCTGGAAAGGCCAGTGCGGGATAGGCAGGTCCAGTTGAGAAGGGTCAGGTTGGGTATGCGGCTCCCAGCGCCTCTTTCACCTGCCCTTTCGTCCCTTGCTTGTTGCTACAGGGCTCTTTGCAAGAGAGAGAGAGAGAGAGAGAGAGAGAGTGTACACACACACACCCTTTGTGCCAGCGCAGTGTGCACGCAAAACAGACCCCCCTCTTTACACCTGAGGTTCATCTGCCAGGGCCTGGCAAGCTTGGACGGCGGCAGCTAAATCCTCAGGTCGCGGGTTTGCTTAGGGTTTCTTCTCTGAGACGGCTGGCCTTGCAGGGCTAAGCGAGCTCCTTCTGCCCGGGTCTGAAATCGGAGTTGTCCTTCCAGGACGAGGCTAAGGAGCCCATCCTGCCCGTGGCCCTTCGGTTGTGGGGGGCGCACGAGGGCATTTTGCTTTCCAAGTCGCATCAAATCGGATATTCAAAAATGCGATTCAAATTTTTAAAATCTGGATTTTTGAAAATCTGATTTGAATCCGGGTTGTTCAAATCCGTACTTTTAAAAATACGATTCAAATTCAAAAATACGAATGTCGGCAACATTCGTATCCGTTTTTCGAATCTGAGCGCATCCTGTTTTCATCCCGCATTATAAGTGCAAATGCGCATTATATTCGTATGCGATATATGCAGATCTGTTCATGTGAATTATTCGAAAATCCGCATTGGATTTTTGAAAATCTGAAATTCATTCGAATGTGAAAATTCAGATTTTCAAAAACCTGATTCAAATTCAAATATCGAATCAGACTTTTGAATTTTTGAATATTTGTGCAGATCCCTGTTCAGTTGAGACCTGCCTGGCGCGGGAGACACTAGCAGAGGCAAACGCCACCGCCCAGCATAACTCACAACCTCACAAGGGCCCCACGACAACACACACACACACACACACACACACACACCCCTTTCCACTCCTTTAGGAGTCTGGAGTGCCGCGCTGTCTCCAAATGCATGTGCGCCCAAGACAATGACAAGGTGTGGCTGCAGCTCAGCGGTAAAGCAAAGCAGAGGGTTTCCGGATCGACCCCAGCCTCTCTCCAGAATTAGGTAATGGCAAACCACTTCTGGATGTCTGCTAAGAAAACTACATAGAAGTGTCCATGGAGCCTGGAAGTGGCTGTAGCTCAGTGGTAGAGAAAACTGACAGGAAAGCAGAGGGTTTCTGGTTCCATCCCCAACATTTCTTTGGAAGTAGGCAATGGCAAACCACTTCTCCATGTTTGCTAAGAAAACTGCACAGAGGTGCAGAAGTTTGGAAGTGGCTGGAAACTTGCTGGAGAGCAGGGGGGGTTCCTGTTTGACCCCCAGCCTCTCTCCAGAAGTAGGCAATGGCAAACCACTTCTACATGCCTGCCAAGAAAACTGCACAAAGGTGCCCATGGAGTCAGGGAGTGGCTGTAACTCAGCGTTAGGGCAAATGACCTGGAGAGCTGAGGGTTGCCAGTTTCATCCTCAACCTTTCTTCAGAATTAGAGCATGGCAAACTCCTTCTGTATCCCTGCCAAGAAAACTGCACAAACTCCCATGCAGTCAACAATGATAGTGTGATTGTTCTTGTTTTGTTTTTTTAAACCCTACTTTTCTTCCAAAAACAATTAGTCAAGACCAGTGTGTGTCCAGGATTCGAGCCCCACACAGTTTGGATCAGCTGCTGCTTTGCAGCTTTTCCTATCTCACAGTGTTGCTGTCATGAAGATAATATGGAGGAAAGGGGGGAATATCGTGGAGATTTAGATGAAATAGTACATTGGAATGAAGATGGGCTATAAAAGCCATAAACAAGTCAATAAAGAGATAATCTACCCTCAGCCCTAGTCACACGGCATGGAAGGAAAAGAGGCTGCAAAGGGAAGACGAAAACAGAGTCTGTAGGCAACGTTTTCAGTCCTCAGCTGGGAAATCCTGTTGCAGAGGAAGCAACTAAAACCCTTATAAGCGGCTGCAGTTTGCTCTGAACACTTTAGGGCCTGGGACAGAGAAGTAGCCTGAAGAGGCCGGAATGACGGCAGTGTGAATGTGCCGGGAGTCTTGCTTGCTGCGCACCTCATTGGAGCATCTTCTATTCCAACTGGAGGGCAACCACGGCAGCTCTAGGTATCAGGATGAGGGCTGAGAGCTCAGAGTTCCAGTGCCCATGAATAGGCAGGGAGCTTGCAAACTGGTCTGTAAGTGTTCATCTGTGGTCTGCGCTTGACCTTCCGCACAGGCTGTTTTCCTGAGAGATAAACAGGGAAAACACAGGGGCCCGTATCAAGGGGCGTCCCTATCTGAGGAGACGCAGCCTGCGGACACTTGCTTTGATCCAAGCGACGATTCCTTGAATCTTGGCCCGAGATCTGAAGCCCTTTTTGGTCACGTCCTGTTCCCATAAAAAGGCAGGAAGAGGAAGAAACAAATATACCCCCCCCCCCTCTCTGTTGAGACCCAGGCTAAACACACGTTTTCCTCAAAGTCCCGCTGCGGGATCCGGATCGAGATGGATCCGCACCCTTCCCCGGAAATGTCTGTGCTGTGAGCTGCCCAAAGGTCAGACGGGAAGCAGGCCAAAGAGCCGGACCGCCTCTTAGGGCTGCAGTGCTATAAGCGCTTTCAAGGAGGGGGCGGGAAAGATTTTGAACCGCTCAGGTTTTATTTCTGCAGATCTGGCTGCTCATGTTACGGAGAGGCAAACGAGAGATGGTATTTTGGTGGGCATACTTGGTGAATGAACTATCTGAAAAGCCAGCCTAGAAAGCCATCTGAAGGGAGTCCAGAGGAGGTGACGGTTTTGCCCTCGTCTTCGGCTTGAGACGCCCAAAAGCAACTGGTGGGACGCGGTGAGAAAGGCGTTGCTGTGCTAGAGGGGCTGCGGCCTGATCCAGCAGAGCTTCTCTTCATTCACGGAGGACAGGTGTGCCAGTGGCTACTAGAATGGATGCCCGAGTACCACCTGAGACAGGCTGGAGGCCTCTGAAGGCTGTTCGCAGGGAGTTGGGACCAGGTGAAGGTTTTGCCTTCATCTTCTGCTTGAGATGCTCAGAAGCAACTGGTGGGCCACTCTGTGGGACAGGATGCGGAATGAGATGGGCTCTGGCCTGATCCCGAGGGGCTCCTCTTAGGTCCTTATATTCTCCTTCCCAGGTAAAGAATGTTGCTGAAGAGGCCAGCACCCATGATGAGACGGCCACCCTGGCCTACTCGGAAAAGCCCATCAGCCCAGTCCATGCCCCTGCCAGCCCCTACCACTACGGCATTTCCAGGAAGGGGTCCTATCCTGCCGAAAACCAGAGCAGGTGAGCGAGAGAAAGAGAAGCGGAGACTCCCAGGTCTGTGTTGATATCATGTTTTGCAAGTGGAGCTGCGAGAGAAGCAGCCTTTCCTTCCTCCCATCCCCTGCATAAGAGCTGAACCAGGGGGACCCGATTTCCTGTACGCCCTTTGGATGCTTCATGTGTGCCTAAGGTCTGCGAAGCCCTGCCTGGTTCAGCTATTGGGACGAACGTTTGTAATTAAGTGCTACTAGGTGGCGCCATTGAGCCACACTGGAACAAGGGATTTTTCTGCTGACTCCCCTTGGGCCCATTTCGTTGACGGGTATGTTCGGACTTCCTCTCTAGCCCGCCACTGTACACCTCCACCGACAAATCGGCCCGGACGTTCAGCTCCAGCACCCTGGAGAACACCAGGGATGCTCCCAAGAAGCCCTCCGCCCGCAAGGGAAGGAGACGGAGGAGGAACCCCGAACTGGAAGAATCCCAGTACGAGACCGACTACACGACAGCCGTGGAGTCCAGTGATGAGAAAGACCAGGACGAATGGAGAAGGTGAGCGAGCGGGGGTTCCGAGTGAACAGGAAGTGCCACCATCTTGGACGGGGAGAGGGCGGTGGTAATGGGTTGGATGGGGGCTAATGAATGGAAGCTGAATACAGACAGGACGGAGATGCTGTGTGTCACGGGGTCTCAGGTCCGTGCAGTTGGGAGACACCCTGTCCATGATGGGGTTGTAATGTCCCGGAAGGGACAGGTGCGAAATTTGGGGGTACTCCTGGACTCTGTGCCGACGCTTGAAGCTCAGGTGGAGGCCGTGGCCAAGAGTGCTATTCCTAACTATGGCTGGTGCGCCAGCTGACAGAGGTGACTTGGCCACAGTTATCCACCCTCTGGTAACCTCCAGATTGGACTACTGTAATGCGTCTACATGGGTCTGCCCTTGAAGATGGTTGCATTGGCTGCCGATTCGCTACTGAGACCAATTCAAGGTGTTAACTTTGACCTACAAGGCCTTAAATGACGGGCTCCAAATATCTAAAGGAACGCCTTCTTCCATATCGACCTGCCTGTGCCATGAGATCTGGAGGGGAGGCCTTCCTGCTTGTCCTACCACCTGCAGTGGTAAAACGAGTGTTCACCCAGGAGAGGGCCTTCTCAGTGGTGGCGCCTAGGCTGTGGAATAGTCTCCCCCTTGAGGTGCATCTGTCACTTTCATTGTACACGTTTAGGAAGGCAGTGAAGACGCACCTTTTTGCCCTGGCCTTCGGTTAAATGAGGGTACCCTTTCCCTTCCCACTTGCAGACACTGTTGTTTTAATATATGCTGTTAATATTTTAGGATGCTTGATTCTAAGTGTTATTACCCGCCCTAAGAGCTCTGGGTACAGGGCCGAATAGAAATGCAAATAATTAATTAATAAGTAAGTAGGTAAGTAAGTGCTGCAGTTCCACCTGCCCTCGTGGAAGGGGCATCCTGCCATTCCAACGCAGCACTTAATGCTCTCAAGATTTTTGTCTTTTGCGCACTTGTAGGAATCCTGGGAGGATCTTGCTCTTCTAAAGGCAACACTTGAAGTGCTCTAAAGGTTTTCAACTTTTTCAAACCCCTTTAAGAATCCCTAACCGTTCTAATGTAACATTCAAAATGTTCCAAAGGTTTTGACGTTTTGCACAGCCCTTGAAGAATCCTGGATCGCTCGTCAGAGCATCCAGCCATTCCAATGCAACACTCCAAATGTTCCAAAGGGTTTTGAGTTCTGCACACCTTAAAGAATTCAGGGCCGTGCGGCAAACATTCCCTTCCTGAGTTACTAGAAGGTTCTTGCACTGGGCTGCAGCTGGTCGTCAAATCCCCCCCACACCAGGTGTATCCCAGGCACTGCGGCCAACCTGGATGTGTGAATTTCCTGAAGGGCACCAGGTTTGTTTTGAGTTGTTTTGTTAAAATAAGGTTCCTCCTTTCCCGCTAGCCTGTACCCCCCAATCACGTCAGACAGTGTCCGCCAGGCCTACAAGCAAGAATTTGACACCGATCTGAAACACTACAAGCGGCTCTGCGCCGAGATGGACGACGTGAACGACCAGATCAACAAACTCAGCAAAGAGCTGGACCTGTTGCCTGAAGACAGCGTGCAGTACCAGGTAAGCCTCTGAAGCGCCCAGGTAATCTGCCCACGCAGAAAGGAGGACCAGTGGTGCAAAACAGAGGCAGAGAACTCTCTTGGAGCCACAGCCCAAGTAGTCCAGGATCCCACCTTACACTGTGGCCGCCAATTGCTTCTAGGTGTCTCAAGCAGAAGATGAAGGCAAAACCTTTACCTGCGCCCTAGGGGGCTTCTGCCTGTCTCTCCAACCTGGAGGTGGTACTTGAGCATCCCATTCTAGGAGCCAAAGATACACCTGTCCTCCACAAATTAAGAGGAGCCCTGCTGGATGAGGCCACAACCCATCTAGTCCAGCATCCCGTCTCACACAGTGGCCCGCCAGTTGCTTCTGGGCATCTCAAGCAGAAGACAGAACCTCCGCTTGCTCTTAGCCAAAGTCATGGAGTACAGGTATATCGGTGGCTACTAGAATGGGTGCCCAGGTTGGAGAGACCCTAAAGGCCCTTTGCAGGGGAAGGTTTAGCCCTTGTCTTCTGCTCCAGATGCCCAGAAGCAGCAATTCATGGGCCACTCTGTGAGATGGGACGCTGGACTAGATGGGCTGTGGCCTGACCCTGGCTGCCAGATCTGTGATGCTTTCTGCCCCGCTGAGGATGCCCTCATGTCAAGGAGCATCCAGGCCTATTCCAGCGTATAGGTTGTGCCTGAATCCCGTCCAAATTTTACCAGAAGGTTTCAAGACATTTAAACCTCGGTCCCCATTTAAAGCGCTCCTGGCTGAGGCTCAGGGATGCCTTTGGTGTTTGGGTGCCTTTGGAGGGGACCAGGAACGAAGTTTCTCCCATCAACATCTGGATTCCTTCTGCCCACAGGGGGTGGCCGAGGAGTACAATCGCCTGAAAGACCTGAAGCGGGTAAGTGTCGTCCTTCTTTGGCCAAGTGGCCTCCTCCTTTCCCGAAAGACGGTGGGCACGAAAGGACCCTGAACGGGGATTCCGCCCCAGTTTGGTTGCAGGTTTGAAGGGAAGGTGGCAGTGACCGTCCACTGTTTCCTTTCCAAAGCAAAAGCAAAAGCAAACGTTTCCCTTCTCTCCCCTAAAACACACCAGACCCCCGACTACCAGAGCAAGAAGATGGAGGTGAAGTCTCTGCGGAACAAGCTCTTCCACATCAAGCGGGTGGTCAGCGACTATGACAAGGAGCGGCTGTGACGCCGTGGGCCCCTCGCCCAGCATTTGCAGAAAGCCACCTGGGCCAAAGCGTTTCCCCAGGCCCCGTGCGCCGTCTGGCCCAAGAAGAGCGCCTCAGCCTTCCACACACGCGGACGTTGAGGCCACGAAAACCCCGACCCTGATCCAATTCTGCAAACCATCCAAAGGGCTCCAGCAGTTCTCTGGACAGCAAGCGCCAAGCTGTGTTGATTGGGGGGGGGGAGCCCTCCCCAAAAGAAAGGAAGAAAGTCACAGATAGGATCCTGTGAACATACAGATGCTTTTTGCCAACCCAGAGTCCTGCCTCAAATCCAACTTTTCTATCCATGTGCGTGGGTGTGTATATATATAAATATGTATATATTGTGTAATTGCATGCATTATTATTGGACCTGATGGGAGTCTGAACAAAGGAGCCAGGTTAGAAGAAGAGGAAGAGTTGGTGTTCATTTGCTACTTTTCTCCCCCATTTAAGGGAACTCAAAGCTGCTGACAAATCTTGTGTTCTTCTCTCCACCACGGACAACCTATGAGGTCTGTGGGGCTGAGAGAGCTCAGAAAAAGAGCTGTGACTAGCCCAAGGCCACCCAGACGGCTTCATGGGGGAATGCAGAATCAAACCCATGACTACGAGTTATGAATCCGGCCCTCTAGCCACAAGACCAAAATGGTTCATAGGAGATGGTTTGCCCAGCTGTTTGGAAAACAGACATAATGCTCGAAGACCCCAAAGCAAGCAGTGCAAATTTAATTTTCCTTTCAGCTGGGGCAGGATTAGGCGGGCAGGAATTCGGCACTAAACAAGCAGTGTGATGCTCACACAAGCTCTGCGAACAGGCGAGGTCCAAGGTCTTTCCCTCCCTCCCAAAAAGCAAGCCAATGGAGAGAGAAAAGAATCCCCAAACCTTTGGGATTTCTAAACATTTACCCCAAGCCACTTCCTCCCTTTCCTCTGGCACTCAGAGAAATTTTGGGGTGTCACCTTCAGCATCCACATAACTGCATGGCTGAAGGTTTCCTGGTTTCCCCCCCAAGGAGGAAGAGCTAAAGATGGAGGGATGGGAAAGAAAAGAGCAGCTGGAATTGATCCAGGCAGGCAGGGAGGGGTTTATTTCATCCCCCCCCCCTTTTAAAATCTAACCAAATTTAATTCTGGAGCTGAGAAAAAGGTGCTGCAAGACCAGCACTTGGGCGCCGTTTCTGCCCAAAATCCAACCTGAGCGGCTCTGGTGGTTTCGGCCACCGGCCAAAGCACAAACAGAAAATTTTGGGGAATGGCAAGAGGCAAGAAGCTTGCTTTTGTCTTTTTAAATTACCAAGCAGTGATTTTAATAAAACATGAAAAACGGTGCCCAGTGATTCGTACGGAGCTGAGTGCCTGTGATGAACTTTCTGGGTGTCAGGGTCGCATCCTGGGTGCAGCGTGCCTTTTCCTTTCTTTTCTGGAGAGAATCCAGGACGTGGCAGGATTCTCAACCATGGTCTTCCAGATGTTTCTGAACTACAAAACCCATCCACCTGTGCCAGCCCTACAGCTCCCATCATTCCCTGCCAGATCCTGCTGAAGGTGAACTACATGTCCCATCATTCTAGTTTGACTCAGTGGAGGGTTGCCTGGACTTTTGCAGAACGCCATGCAGAGAATTTTAGGGTTCTCTGTGGATTGAGTGGGCTTACTGACCATAAACCACCATCCTTATGAAAAAAAAAATCTTTATTTGTTTCATTGGTTGAGCGTCAATCAGACAAGGAATCAAGGTGTTTACAGGTTCTGTCTACCTCCCTGCTTTCTGTCCTTTGGCCCCGGCCCCCCAGGTTTGCACCCCTGGAAGTGAAGCCTGTGAGAATTTGGCATGAGGGTAGGGGGTGGTTCCAGGAAGCGCCTGCTTGGTTCTCAGTCAGAATTGTGGGCCAGCCTCTCAGCGGGCAACCTGCGAGAGACTCTGGGTCCAAACAGCTAATGGCCGGGGGGGCCTGTGCAAAGAAGGCCCCGCGCAGGATCTGGGGTTGGATTTCAAAATGGAGAAGAAAAGTAGGAAGCGCGAATGCAGCGGAGTCAAGAAGCGAAGCCCTGTGCCTTCCGCGGTGGGAGACCCAAATGCAAACGCAAGAGACAAAAAGGGTCCCCAAGAAACTGGCCAGCGAAGAACCGGAGACGGCAAAGCCCCAGGAGTTCAGCCTTAGAAAGTGGCTGAAGGGAAAATGGCATCCTCCCGGCCATCGGGCAGCCTTCTGGGTCTGGGCTGGGTCCGACTCCATGGCCTCACAGAACCCTCCTGCCTCCAGAGGTCTCCCTGCCCCTCACTTTCACTCTGAGCATCCTGCCAAATCCATGCGGGCTCCTGCTCCCTTCACCAGAAAGGCCCGTTCAGAACACGCCTGGTTTTTAAGCTAGGCTGCTCTTGCAAATGGAGGTTCACCGAAAGACTGAGAGGAGCCCAGCCACAGGCCAGCAAGGACCACCGGCCAACAGAGCTCGTCTGCCCCTGGAAACGCCGCCTGCCTCTTCCTTTTACCCGCTGGTGGACGGATGTGGCTTGCTCTGGCACCCGTCAAAATATTTACGTGGGCATGGTGCCCCCCCCCCCCGCGCTTTTCTCGCCCCAGGGCCAACCGGCTCTGGCTTTGAGCCCTCCCTCTGCCTGCGCTCTTTTGGCCGTCTGATTTGAATACATTCGCGTCTCTTTCTGAACATTCCTTATGTGTCCAGCACTACGCGTCTCACACACGTCCAGGCTGATGCGTGAGGAGACATACCGATGCTAAGAGATTCATATACGAATAGGGTCTCCAGACATTTGTACTTGAGTATTGGCACAAATACAGTTACTTCAAGTTATTTGAGTTATGTGTATGGATACATACACACACAAATGTCCAAATTAATATGCGCAAATAACTCAAAACATTTGTATTTGTAGAAATACTCAAGTGTGAATGCCTGGACATTTGATTGTATGCAAGTTTGAACGAATACTGAATATTTTGAATATTCATGCACATCCCTAGAACTGCACTAAACGAAGCCCTTGGCCCTGGGTCTAAAGGTGAAGGGTTCTAATCCCGGGACAGCAAGCCCTCCCTTCGCCCCGGAAGGGTTTTGCCATCCCAGGACCGAAACCGCGGCCGGTGCCGTTGGTGGTGCAGGTGGGTTTATCAAAGGTTCATTCCTGGGCCCGCAAACCGTCAGTAGGGGCCGCCAGGTTTTGAAAGGACTGTTTACGTTGTCCAAAGGGGAGAATGCCTAGAGACAGGAGGAAATTCACAGCCCCTGAAGGGGTCTGCCGGATCTCGCTTTGTACAAAAAAGAAGCACATGGGATTTTATCGCCGCCACTGCCGCCCTCAGAAAAGAAAGAGAGAAGGAAGAAAAATAATAATAATAAAGGGAGTGTTGTTTATAATGGGTGCAGGCATTTTGCAATTCCTGGATGCAAAACTGTAGAGAGAAAATTTGCATAGATTACAACCAGGACTTTGGACCCGGAAGACCTGAGTTGGCGTTCGGCGAAATCCCAAGGATAGCTCCGACTTCAGCTGTTCCGGTCTGTAAAATGGACTCAATGGTGCTTAACGTTACGAGCTGCAGGGAACAGGGGCGCACGGCGACGGAGGAGAGAGGGGTCCCTAGGTAAAGGGAAACAGCAGCAGCCTTTGGTTAAACCGGCCAACCCAAAGAAGACGCCAGAACCCCCAACGCCACGACTGTCACGGCGTGAGATCCGTCTGTTTTTGCATAGCGTTGCCACACACTGGGGAGCGGGGGCAAGAAGACTCAGCCCTGCCCGTAGCTTTAAGGGGAGGAAGCGATTCTGCCATAAATGGGGAGCAGCAGCAGGGACAACGGGGTACATGAACACCAGGACAGTTGGCAGGCAGCCAGAACAAGAGGGATGGTCAAGAGCTTCTGCTGGGCACCATTTTTAAATAGCATCCCCATGAAGGTACCAACTGGCTTAGGGAAAGCCCCAACGGACTCCAAGGTGGGGCCTCGGGCTGCCTGGGCATCTCTGCTCAGCGACGGATCAGAGAACGTTTGCAGACCACGACAGGCAGAGGCCGCTCCCGGGGTCCGATGGAGCCCTCCTTTCTCGCCTTGCTAAGTGGGGCCGTTCTCTCATGGCCCCCAAAGTCTCTGTCTGGGTCGGAATGTCTCAGCTGGTCGGAGGTGTGGTTTGGAAAAGCTGGATGCTGCGCACTTCAACGCACTCGCCACACCAGCAAGCAAGGCGGCAAGGGAATTCTCCACGTTTCGCAGGCCCGTCGGCGCCAAGTCCAGAAGAAACCACACTGTACCCGCCGCCTCGCTCTGAGTGGCGCATTGGCCTACAAAGAGGTGGTGATGTGCCGCCATGCAGGCTGGGGAGGGGGAACACACCCACCCCAACCCTGTACCAAGGCTGCTTCCAAAGATGCGGGCGCAGAGCGGGCAGGCAGGGAACCCCGCTGAACGCGCCTCCAACTTGAAGGGACCCACCGCAAAGGGATCCCTCTCCTACAGCAGGGAGGCCAAACAAAATCATGCAAAGAGGTAATTCAGATCTGGGGGGAGAGGGAAGGAGGGGGCAAGAGAATCATTACACCCCCGAGGTATCCAGGCATCCATCTGAAACATGGCATGAGAAAACAATTGAAACTCAGAAATGAAAAAAAAAAAGGATTTCTTATTCTGCCCCCTCTTCCTGCGAGAAAAGGAGGAGCAGGAAATCAAAGTCAACCAACCCGGTCTCTCCGCAGTCTCTCTTGGCGGCTCGAGGCCATGGCGGAAGCGGCCGCCCACGGAAGCCTCGGCCCGCCCGGCCCGCCCTCGATCGCACGAGGTCTAAGGCTTCGTTCTGGGGAGGAGGGCTGCGGCAGACATCCGGGCTGTCGGTAGTGTGGCCGCAAAGATAGGCAGGGCGGAGTCCGCAGGGCCTGACCCAACGGTCCCTCCTCACTGCCCGGTGCCGTACGGCCAGTTAAAAGTGCTGCCCGAGAGAAGCATATCTCTGATGAGGGTTTCGATGGGCGTCTTGCCCACCAGCCTCATGAAGAAGAGCTGGGAGATGAGCGAGGCGGGGACGGCCCGCAGAGCTGGGAGGCGCAGCAGGAGACGGCCGAAGCGCTGCGGCTGCGAGGGGTATTGCGAGCGGACGTACTCCGTGAGGGCCACCTGCGCCTTCTCCTGGAGGCTCTCCACGTGGACCGCGTCCGAGAGGCCACAGGCGTCTGAAAACGACAAAGAGGAGACGGAAAAGAGTAACGCTCAAGGGGTTGCGACTGGGAAATGGGTGATCGATGCAGACTACAACTCCCAGCCTGCCTTGCTACAACTCCCACCCATCCGTGCCCTAACCCTAGCCCCGCCATTTTGGGCAGATGAGCACCGCCTTCCGTGCGACGACCTGCAGGGCCTGGCAGGTCGTCCTCGCAGTTCCCCAGGTGTCTAGTCCTAGTCCTCACAATTCTGAACGGTCTCATATAAAGACACCTTGAGCTCTTTAGCTCATCTCAGACCGTGCCCTTCCTTCTCTTTCTCTGCTGTCCTTGGACGTGCCAAGAAACCAATCTTGAACAGCCTGGAATAATCCTTAATAAAAGGCAAGCAGGATCTTGAAGCTCAAGGCTTTCAAAAGATCACTAGTGGATTCCATGTAGTCCTTCACTCCGGCCACCTGGGGGCACTGCAAACACACACTCTGCTTTGGGCCAGAGAGGGTGAAGGAATATTGTGTGACCCTGCTGGATGAGGCCACAGCCCACCTAGTCCATAAGGACTTAAGAGGAGCCCTGCTGGATCAGGCCACAGCCCACCTAGTCCAGCATCCTGTTTCACACAGTGGCCCACCAATTGCTCATGGGCATCTCAAGCAGAGGATGAAGACAAACCTTCATCTGCTCTTGAATCCCTATAGATGTCCTGTCTCTCAGGGTGGCACTTGGGCAGGTGTTTGTGGGAGAAGGTACTCCTTCGGATAACCAGGGGCCACACCCCTGAAGGCTCTGCACATCAGCATCAAGGCCTTGAATTAGTAGCCAGTAGGCACCCAGTGCGTTTGAATTTAGTGATGGCTGGGATGCCAGTGAACCTCCTGGGTTTTGTAGATTCACAAGGGGCAGAACGGGACCCTCACTCAAGAGACGAGAGCAGCAACCGGGACATTCCCCAGGGACGGGGGAATACCAGACATCCCGCATATTCACAAGGGAATATTGGAAGGCAGAAAATATCAGGGGCTCCTGTAACTGCCCTCTGGGTTCCCCCACTGCCAAAGCCCCCAGGCATAGAGAGTCCCTTATGGGTACGCTAAAAGTCAAAGCCAGGCTGGAAATCTCTCTCCAGTTTCACCCCTTCCCTCCCCTTCTAACCCTCGGCCTGCTCTCTTTGACAGCAACAGCTCAGTGGAGCTGAGTTTTGGTTGATGAGTATCCAAAGATCACAAAAAAAAGGACACGCACACACACACACAGCTTTTCTGATCACCCAAAGCACTCGAGGAGAGCCTAAAAGGGAGGCGAGGGACGAACGCGGCCTGGCTGGCTTCCTCGAGCCACGCACCTGGCGTGAAGAGCACGATGGCCTTGAGGCAGCTGAATTCGGCCGAGTCCACCTGAAGGCGGTTCAGCTTCTCCACCTGGTCCTGGAAGATACGGATCTGGTCCATGAAGGAGACGACGCGGTCCGCCGACATGGGGGCGGCGTGGAAGCCGGCCGCCGCCAAGAGCGGGGCCATGTGCAGGGGCAGCGCCGACTGGGCCGCGTTCAGGACGAAGAGTTCGCTCCAGCTGAGACGCAGCAGCGCCACCTGGTCCGAGACGGGCAGCTCTGGGAAGAAGGGGATGTTCCGGGCCCACTCGACCGTGCTGAAGAGCAGCCGGGCAGCCAGCTCGCAGATGTTGTCAATGCCCATCATGCTGCCTTGCTGGGCGTACTGGGAGCTGAAGCGGGCGGTCGGGTACGGCTCGGCCCGCAGCAGCTGGGAGATGAGTTCGGACACGGGCTGACCGTTGTAGTACTCGCCGCTGGGCATGGCGTTAGGGCTGGCGCTCGAGTGGGTGGGCGGGATCCGACCCCTCTGGACAGCTGCAAAAGGGGGCAAGAGAGAGGTTAGTTCTCACACGCTCAGGGACCCTAAAACAAAACCACGACCCCATTAGGCTGCTCCCCATACAGAAGAAGAAGAAGAAGGAAGAAGAGTTGGCTTTTCTACTCCACTTTTCTCACCAATTTAAGGGAACTCAAGGTGGCTGACAAACCTTCCGTTCTCACCCTTAAGGGAACTAACAAACCTTCTGTTCTTCTCCCCATAACAGACACCTTGTGAGGCAGGTGGGGCTGTGAGAGCTCAGAAAGAGAACTGTGACTAGCCCAAGAACACCCAGCTGGCTTTATGGAGTGCGGAATCAGACCCAGTGACTTTGAGAGACGGGTCCAGCGCTCTAACCAAAAGACCAAAACGGCCGTGCCCAGTGAGACCATGCGGGAGGAGGAGTTGGGTCAAAGCAGGGGGCTAGGGGAAATACTAGCACCCCAAAATTCCATTCCCTGCCCTGTGCTGCATAAACCGGGGTGCTTTTCCATTTCACAGACTTCTCCCGGGCAGCCCAATAGCAGAAAACCACCCAGATGCACTTGGCCATATTCTGGAATATATCTCAGGATAGGGCCCGTTGTCCGCATGCTATTCCAGACGGGCAGGCCTCACTCTGGGCCCACTGTAGCCCACACTGGCATGTGGGCAGCAGGAACCTGCTCCCACGATGCCTCAGGATTTCCCCTCCGGCTCAACCATTTGGCACAAAAACCGTATACAGGGGAAACTCCAGACCAAGGCATGAGGAGGGCTACAGCTTCCCAGCTGCACATGCTCTTATTATCAAGACACACGTTCTACCTGTGGCAAGACGGAAGGCAGGAAGAGCGGGTGAGGATTCTACCTGCCTTCTGACGGAAGGTGTTGACCCAAATAAACCAAGAGAAACTGCCCTGAGACTGTCAAGAGAAGAGACAACATAAGACGGCCCATCTAGTCCGGCATGCCGTCTCAACCAGTGGCCACCAGTTGCTTATGGGCTTCTCAAACCGAAGACAAAGGCAAAACCTTCACCTGCTTCAGAATCCCTGTCAAGGGCTTTGAGACGCCTCCTGCCCGCCTCTCCAGCCTGGAGGAGGTACCTGGGCGTCCACTCCAGGCGCCATTGATACTCCTGTGCTCCACGAATCAATCTAATCCTGTCCAGGCTGGATGCGGTCACCAGATTATCTGAGACAGAGATTCCAAATATTTAAGATATGCCTAGAGCATCCTTCTAGTTGTCTGTTTTATCCATCCCTACCGGTCAGGGACCATAATATATTTATATAGCCCATATCTCCGTAACTGTAACCCTGTTTGCGGGGGACAATTAATGAGAAGGGGGGAGAACTGCAGCAAACGTCTAGACAGTTTCATGGCGCTTCTTCTCCGTTTCCAAATGTTTGGGGCTGGGGAGACTGTGAGTAGGAAGCCCCACATCAAGGGCAGCTCTTAAATTCTCATTTCATTCCAGCCTAAAGGCAGCCGTGAACCTTTTCCCTCAGTGGCCCCCGAAATGCCTTCCGAATCCGGCCTCCATTTTCTGCCTCACACAGACTTAAAGGGAGAAAACGCTCCAGTGGCGGAAGTTTCTCTCCGTTCTTTCCTGCGCCATCAGCCTCTTTGAGGGCTAGAAACTTGATCTGAGTTTTGAACCTTCCCAACCTCTTTCCATAATCCCATCTTCTGTTCTTGATCACCTACAGGGCTGAAATCGAAGTGCAAACAGTGCCTTTTATATATATTCAGACCATCACCTGAGGACGATGAGAACTGAAGAAGCAGCAGAGTTGGCTTTTCTACCCCACTTTCTCACCCATTTAAGGGGACTCAAAGTGGCTGACAAACCTTCTGTTCTTCTCCCCACCACAGAACACCCTGTGAGGTAGGAGGGGCTGTGAGAGCTCAGAAGAGAGCTGTGACTAGCCCAAGGTCACCCAGCTGGCTTCATGGATGATGAAGATTTGGCTTTTCTGCCCCACTTTTCTCACCCATTTAAGGGGACTCAAAGTGCCTGACAAACCTTCTGTTCTTCTCGCTTAAGGGGAACTCAAAGCAGATGACAAACCTTCGGTTCTTCTAAAAGGGCCCTGACAACTGGGCTGGACGGGAGGTGAAGTCCAAAATGGCCGCGCTGGCTGGGGCTGATGGGAACTGGAGCCCACAGCAGCCCTTAGGGGTGACTTGGCTCCTCCAGGACCTCGGCTGGGTCCAGCCTGGGTCTTTGTTCCTCTTGCTCCATCGGGAGCAACGCCCCAGCCGGGAAGCGCCTTCGCCTTTGCCTTCTAAAGGTGGGCAGACTGCTAAAGTTCACATTTAATTCCCCCAGAGCAAACAAGTCCTGCCCTTGCGGAGGGAAACTCAGCAAAGCCGCAGAACAAAACAGGCAGGGCTCCCACAGCCTCCTTGGTGACCTTTAACTGGGCAGGGTCACGTGGACTCCCCCCCCCCCCCGCACGGAGGCCGCCGTCTCCAAACAAAGGCTACCTGTTCGACAGGTTCTCGGCTGCCTCTCCAACACCTGGCCGAGAATGCATTTCCTCCACAAGGCAAGGACCTTGTGGCGGCTCTAATGTCCTCAGCAGGTTCGACAGCAAGCACCGAGCAAGGCTACAAGCCGAAGCATCCTCAACTGTAGAGGGCAAACGAGCCGCAAGCGCTCTGTCCCGGCCTGGAATCTTTCCTGTCCTCCAAATGCGCACGAAAGCAATGCCTGTTTCTGTTGCACTCACACATCTCACCCCAAGGGGACCAGAGCGGGCAGAAAGGCCTCAAGTCCAGCAGTCCTAGGCCTTGACTCCCTGAGAACCCCAAAGCTCGGCTCCGACCTCCACGCCCAAAAATATCTGCATAATTCATCCTGCTAATAACCCCACAGCGGTTCTCTGGCAACCGGGAGATCAGATCAGAGGAGAAATCACTTAAAATGTATCTTTTCTTAATCGGGCCTTGACGGTGTTTTGATTGCAATTAACTCTGGCACAGGAGAGAGTTTGGTTTGGCACAGAACTGGGCAGACCAGTTACGGTGCCAGGTGGGGGAAATTAATTTTACGTTCTGGAGCCGTGATAAGACCTGGGAGGAAAGCGGAGGGAACGCAGGGCTGAAAACAGCAGCTTCCACGCCCCGGTCTGAATCCCAGTCCGCCCAGGAGCAGAGAACTGTACAGTTGAGGGGGAACCCCAAGGTCACCTAGCCCAACCCTCTGCCATCACCAAGGACGTCGGTGAGAGGAGGCTCACAGATCTCACTGGTCGGATCTGGCGCTCCGAATCCGGGTTCCCAAAATGCCAGAGAACCCCTCTGAAAACCGGACGGGGTAGGACTGCGCCGCCATGGGCGAAAACCGGACTTGGTTCACTCTGGACGTTGGCTGCAGTGGACAAATCCCGAAGCGCTTCTGAAATCCATTCCTCCATTCTGAGCTCCTCACGGCCAGAACCATTTCCCCCGGCTTACGATTCAACCCAAGTCTTGCTTCGCCTCTCCTTGCAGGGCTTAAGCGCCCAGGTCAAAAAGGTGGGCCAAGAGTCAGCCGGAGCGTCCACCGCGTCCACCTTTGGCTTCTGCACCCAAATTATTGCCCTGTTAGTTACCATGGGGAGCAGAGTGCAATTCCCATGGTTCCCAGCTGGCCCAAGGAAACTGCGGCACAAGCGGCACCTTCTGCCCTCCCTCTCCAGCGCCGGAACTGCTGCTCACGCGGCGTCTCCCCCCGGGCAACGGCGGAAGGACACGCAACCTTCACTGTGACCACAGCCCTCGTCACCTTGCTGACGTACTCTCTCACTCTGAAAGTGGGCTGAAGCTCATCATGTAATTTTGAAAACCTTTGATTTTGGAAGATCTTTGCTCCTACTCGTGGTTCCAGCAAGCCAATGACCTCCATGTCCAGAGCATCTATCAGGTCCCATTCTCCTGCCTGGCTTTTGCATTTTCCCTCTGCAGTTTTCTACGTTCGACAGACTTACTGGGTGCTCCATAAAATCTCTGAGCTTTTATAAAAAGTTCACCGCAAAAAACATTTTCCTACTTCTGCAAGGAACGGGATTCTTCTGAGCCTGCTAGGATCTCTGTTTTGACTTCCAAAGGGCTCAAAAAGAGCGGTGAGAAACATAATACGGTTCCTATCAACATCCATGGAGAAGAGGAAAGATGTCTGCTGGCTTTTGGATTTATCAAACCCCCAAAAGGCCACCAATTGCAAAAAATGGCTAAAGAAAGGGATAGAATAAATATTATTGTTCTGGCATTCAGGAAGAAAAGAAAGCTAAACAAGGGATATTGCTGGGAAAGATAAAAATCTATCCAAAGTGAGAGTCGTGGAAAACTGAATACAGTCAAAATTCACTCCTTAAAAAGAAAAATCGCATAACGCTCCAAGCAAAGTGAAAACACACACTCTTGAGTTTTACATTCCAGGACACTTTTGCAAAATTTGTGTCTCTGTAAGGCGATCTTACATGTAACGGAGCAAAATGTCTTCTCCAGGAAAGAATTTTCCAAAGCCAGAAAACAGAAATAGCAGAGATGAGGCTGAAATTACTTTGTCAAATGCAGACCCATTTCAGCCACCCACCCTCTAAGGCAGGAGTCCCCAACCTTTTTCGCACCAGGGACCGGCCTCCTTTTCCATGGCATGGCATGGCATGGCGGGGGCATGGCGTGGCATGGCAGCTTGTTTTGGTGGCAGCACAGACCGGCAATAAAACCCTACGGACCGGTGATTGGGGACCCCTGCTCTAAAGCAAAAGAGGTTAAATACCTCCGAATGAAAGGAAAAACAGGTGTTACGGTAACCAATCTATTTTTTAAAAGGGGTGAAGAGGAAAGGCCAGGATTGGGAAGCTTGTGAGCAAAATTTAAGAACCTGAGATCAGGCCGCAGCCCATCTAGTCCAGCATCCCGTCTCACACAGCAGCCACCAATTGCATTTGGGCATCTCAAGCAGAAGAAGGCAGCAAAACCTTCACCTGCTCCCACATTCCCAGCCAACGGCCTTTGGAGGCATCCTACCTCTCTGATGGTACCTGGGCATCCTTTCTAGCAGCCCTTGACAGACGGGACCCCCGTGAATTATGAGGAGCCGTGCTGGATCAGGCCACAGCCCCTTTGCCCAGCATCCATCTCACCCAATGGCCCACCAGTTGCTTCTGGGCACCTCAAGCAGAAGGCGAAGGCAAAACTGCTCTCATGTCCCTGCAAATGGCCTTTGGGGCCTCCTGCCCGTTTCTCCAGCCTGGCGGTGGTGCCCGGTCATCCAACTCGGCTTGGGGCTCACTCCAGATCAGGGCCGTGCTGCTCTGTGGTCCCTGGGAGCCACCTGAGGAGGCCCCGCTTAGGGCTTGGGATGGCGGGTCCCCCTTGCAGGTCGCCTCCCTCTTCCATCCCTAGAGAGGCAGGAACCCATCGCCTGCCCTCTGAGGACGTCTGAGATTCCGACCCATGACCTCGAGGGCTGAAGCGCTTTGCTTTCCGGCCTCCAGCCGGGGATTTCCGACGATCCCATCCGCCTCTCCGCGATTCCCAGGCTCCCAATTTCAGGCCCGTCCTCCCCTCCCCAGGAGGGGGGTGGAGGGTCTCTGTGGCCCAAAGCTCACCTTCCTTCCTCATGCCAACGCGAAAGCACTTCTTCAGGCGGCAGTATTGGCATTGATTGCGGTGATGCTGATCAATTTGACAGTCGCGGTTGGACCTGAGCGAAAGGGAAGCGGAGCGTTAGCAAGAGGTTTCGCCTGCGGCAGACCCTGCGAGGGTCCCACCCCCACCCCCACCCCCCAAGCGTCTAAAGGGAACAAGAACAAGGAAATCCACACGTTCCACCCACGGCGGCAACAGAAAAGCGCATTTTGGACTCCGCGTTGCTCTCCGGAGGGGCCAGAAAGGAAACCGGCAGCCTGGGCAGCTCTGGTGCGGCTCTGGGCGGGCACAGGTGGGCTTTGGGGCGTTTGGTCCGTAAAGAGTCGAATGTTAGAAAATTCGTATTTGTTGGAATTCTGTTCAATATGACTGTATCTTTACGAATGCGTACGGATCCTGCACACGGAGGATGCATATTATCCTATACCAATGCCTACGGATCCCCAGTTTAACTACTGTACGAACTATTCATACAAACGTCTCACACAACGTTAATGTGCGAACGCCGTAATAGTCGACTTGTGTCCGAAGGTGCGAATTCATCCAAACTCATATGAATAACGAATGCTATGAGTATCTGAGGCCATTCTCTCTCTCAATTACAACCCGGGGTTTGGAAGCAGGGATCTCCCCCTTGCAGAAAAACTGCCTTCAAAACGACCAAAAGGCCTTTTCACTCTGAGGATTTTACGCCTTGCAGGGAAAAAACACACCGGGGCAGCTTTAAACCAAGCCAGACCTTTGTCCCAGCCGCCTCAGGCCTTGTCCACAGCAAAACAGGTTACTAAACGCACGCATAAAGGCATAAATAAAGGCATAATCCAGCAGCCCAGAAGTGCGGGCCGGAAATGACCCTTGAGGCCACGCAGTCCAACCCTCTGCAAGGACAGGCCCCCTTGGGAGTTGGTTCTCCGGGTCTCTGCAAGAGAGACGGATCTGCGTGGAGGGATCTTAGCTCAGTGACAACGGCATCTGCCTGGGAACCAAGAGGGTGGGCGGTTCAAGCCCCGGCACCCCCCAGAAGAGCTCTCTTGGTGCCTATTTCCTTCTTCTTTTTCCACTCCCAATTTTTCCTCTCGTGTTGCATCCTCGGAAACTGCACGATTGAGAGGCTTTCTCCTAACACCAGTAAGAGAAATCCACTGTGTTGGGACATGGGGGAGGGCCTTCTCAGCTGTGGCACCCCTTATGGAACGCGCTTCCCTTGGGGGCCCGATTTGCGCCAACTGCTCTAACCTTTGGTTGCCAAGTAAAGACATGGCCTTTGGACATCAACTCAGGCACTGTTTTAATTTTAACTTTAGCTTTTAACTAACTATGCTGTTTAATACTGTTTTAATGGGGCATGTATTTAATGTCTTGTCTGTATAGGGGTCTTTTATTGTAAGCCGCCCAGAGACCCCAGGGAAGGGCACAAACACTTTAAACAAACAAACAAACAAACAAATTTGCAAGCCCCCCTGGGAGTCTTAGACAAGAAAAAAACAAGGGACCCTGTCCCCTGGGGTAAACAAAACAAATGTTGCAATGGCATCTGGGAACCGCAGCGGCTCTGAAGAGACTTCGGTCCACAAGTGAGAGCAGCCCCCTGCGGACAGCCTGGCTCTGTCTTGTGGCAGCTGGTTCCACAGGCTAACGTCGCTCATCTGTGCATCCCTCCCTGCATCTAACGCCCCACCGATTCCGCGTGCTCTGGGGCCGTCCAAGGGTGGTGGGGCCGTCCAAGGGCCTGGGCGTTTGGGCGTTCAGACGCACGCTTTCCACTCTTGGTGAGCCTCTATCAGATCGCTTTCATCCTCTTCTTCCACTTCCAACCCAGATTGCAGCCCCTCTCTGACCCCCAGGCTGCCCCTCCTCAAAGCACCTCCCCCCCCCCGGTGATTTCCTAGCCAAAAGGCAGGCAGGCGGCCGGAGCCGCGGCCGGTCACGCAAGAGCACACGTGTGTGCAAGGGCCGCCAAGAGCGCGGCAAGAATTCCAGCAATTTCCTCCATCCAGTGGGGGAAGGGTCATGGAGGCAAAGAGCCGACTGAGAGGAGGAGGAGGAGGAGGAGGAGGAGGAGGAGGAGGAGGAGGAGGAGGATTCTGCAGGTAAAACCGGCTCCCACCGGATCAGAACCTTGCCCCCTCCGGCTCAGGGCGGCCCGAAGCAACTGGCAGCAGGGACAGGGCAGATGCAGGGCACGTGTGTGTCCGTGGTCCAGCGCAGAAAGCCCCGTTTCCACTTGTGGTTTGGTGCCGATAGTGCTAACCATCAGGGCGCCAGTCCTCATGGTGGTCTCAGCACAAAAGGGACCTCTGGTCCATCACGGCCCCCAAAAGAGCCAGAGAGAAAGAAGAAATATTGCTAGAAGTTGAGCAAAATGTTTCCTTCCTAGTCCCCTGAACAACCGTTTAATAAGCTGAGAGCCAGGAACGCAAACCCTGCGCCCCAAAGTTCCCTGGGATTCAGAGAAGCTGCCTTTTCGCCTCCACCCAAAGCACCAGGGATTATGTCTGACAGAACCTGGGGGTGCTTGCAAGCCAGATATACGTCCCGCAGCCCTGCAGAATTTCCCCTCGACCCCAGAATCGCTCCATCGCAAAGCGAGGGACGGGCGAAGGGCAAAGGAAGGCGTGCGTATCCTGTGCAAGGCTCCCACACCGGAGACATTAGGAGGGCAGTCTGGCAGGAAAACCAAAAAGTCACCTCGCTGCCATTCGCCCCTTCTGCTGGCAGTGCCCTTTGCCCGTTTCCTTCACCACGGACGCGCAGAAGTCGTTTTTTCAAAAAGGAGGGCTTAGAAAGGGCAGGTTCGGATTTCCTCTTCCTACGGAGCGGGCCCAGAGAGCGCCAGAGACAATCTGTGGAACCCTTTCAGCTCTTGCTGCCCTAGGGAGACACTTAATTTTCCAGGAAGAGGCGGCACCTGCACCATTAAGCGTTTCCCCGAGGCTGAAAAAGTGGCCGAACCAGGTGGACGGCGTGTTTCTCTGAAAAGACGCCCGCTGCACCTTTGGGGATCTAGAGTCCGAGGGTGACGGTCCCTTAACGTCCCCAGAGACCCTTATTTTCCACCAAGCCAGCCTGCTAAAATGAAAGCAAACCGCCTTCCTTCTGGAGAATTTACCAGACCACAAAATCACGCTGCCTCGCTAATTTATTAAGGCCCCTGCAGAAAGCCGGTGCAGCTGCAGAATGTTGCTGCTTGGATTTTCAAAGACACCCCACTTCTGCCCCCAACAGGCAAACAAACATTCACCACCACCCCAAGCCGGTGGCAGAAAATGAAACTTCAGGGTCCCTCCCCCTTGCTCTATCCGTCAAACATGCCTCGGATCACTGGCAGGAATGTCACGATTCCTGCCTTCCTCCAGGTTGCAACATGAAGGGAAAAACAGGAAGAAACGGAGGAGGAAAAACGAAGCTCACAGGTTTGCTCTTATTGCATCAGAAAGGGTATGAAGGATCCGGTGCGTTTGTTTCCTCCAGTCTTTTGCACAGAACTGAAAGCGTTACGAGCGCTCATGTGGCAGTTTCAAACGCTTATAGGGACGAACACTTAATGTGCCACAAAACTGGCCAGGCTGTTGTCTGTACCTGGCATTTTGCTTCTGCCACCAAGAGCCAAACGGGGCTAAGGCAGGGCGAAGTAAAAGAACCGAAGATACCCAGGTCCTCAGCTTTGCTTTGGAAAGGCAACACTGCCCAGCGGGGGGCCCTGGCCTGTTTGGGAACGTGTTTCGTGTGCCCGGTGAATGCGGAAGCTCGTAAAAAGTAAAGGCCAGATGTGGGAATCGGCGTTCCCAGGGGCTAAGTGAATACTCTCCCAAAGTGCAACCATCTCCCAGGTGCAAGCCGTGAATTTTCCATCTCTGGAGGTTTTCAAGGGAAAGCCAGACAGCCACTGCCTCTCAGCAATTACTGAACAGAATCGCAGAGGGTCAGACTAGATGGCCCTGGGATCCCCTCCAAAGCCACCATTCTACAGCTTCCTCGTCACCAGTTACATCATGGGATGGCATAAACGCTTTGATATGGCTCCTGGGCAGCAGCCTGCGACGGGACACGCTTCAGGCCTTTCCCTAACCGGTCACTCGAAGGTCACTGCGGCCAGGAAGTAGGAGAAATCTTTGCTTCTGTCCAGGCCCCCAAAGATGACGCCCGGAGCAAAGTTCAATCACGCACATGGGCTGTGCCCATTGGCAATGCTGGCCATCTCACGGATCCTATCCCTGCCTGGGCAGGACTGGTCACATCTGCATCCAGCCAGCAAGAAGGTCACTGCTCCTCTTCTGCCTGTGGCCAAATTCTGAGGCTACTAGGGAATACTGCCCAAGCCAGCTGATGTTTGATCTCTTTAAAAAGATGGGGCAAAGCTAGGAATGGGCTTCAACAGTGGGCTGAAACTACCAGGATGATATTTAACAGGGACAAATGCAAAGTCCTACATCTTGGTAAGAAAAATGGTAAAAATAAATGCAGAATGGGAGGAATTAGGCTGAGTAGCAGCACAAGCAAAAAGGACCTGGGTGTCCTGGTTGATCACAGGATGAACATGAGCCAGCAACGTGATGCAGCTGCAAAAAAGGCAAACACCATCCTAGGATGCATCAAGAGGAGCACAGAGCCTAGATCATGAGAAGAAATTATTCCTCTTTCCTCTGCCTTGGTCAGACCTCATCTAGAGTCCTGTGTCCAGTTCTGGGCACCCCAATTCAAAAAAGACATTGACAAACTAGAGCCAGTCCAAAGGAGGGCTACCAAAATGGTTAGCGGTCTGGAAAGCATGTCCTACGAGGAACAGTTGAAGGATCTAGGGATGCTTAGCCTGCAGAAGAGAAGACTGAGAGGTGACATGATGGTGGTCTTCAAGTCTCTGAAGGGCCGTCACAGTGCAGAGGGATCGTCCCTGTTCTCACTTGCATAAGATGGGAGGACTAGAAACAACGGGATGGAACTCCAAGGGAGTCAATGCAGATCTGATATTAGGAAAAACTTCCTGACTTTGGAGGCAATCAGTCAGTGGAACAGGTTGCCACGGGAGGTGGAGGGAGACTTTGCTTGAGGTCTTCAAGCAGAGGCTGGAGCTACATCTGTCTGGGATGTTTAGGGAATCCTGCACTGAGCAGGGGCTGGACTGGATGACCCTGGAGGTCCCTTCCAATTCTATGAAGCAAACGGCAGACCAGTTCTCCAGCTGTTCTGTGGCTGCAAAATTATCTATTATCATCATTAATTTAAGACATTTATGTAGCATCATTTTTTTAAAAGCCAGAAGGATGAAAAACAAGAGTAAAAAATATGGACAGTAAATAAAACAGTTGAAAACAACATTGAAAATTCAGTGATTCAAGGAAGCAACAAAGGCTGTGGACACACGTAAGGTTTAATCCAGCTTCAGTTTACTTTCAGAGCGAGAGAATACATCAGCAAAGTGACAAGTTTATTTCCTACCAGCGTGAATTAACTCACAAAATTCACCTTTGGGATAGATAACATGGAAAGAAAATTACTGGCCGCTTTACTGACATGTTCTCTTGCTCCAAATGTGGACTGAAGCTGGATTAAACCGTAGGTGTGACCACAGCCAAACCCTCACACAGGTCTTGTAAAGGGTGCCCGTTAGTTCCCAGTGTAGGCACCTCACCAGCAGCATAAGGAAAGGAGGCCATCACCAAGAAGGCCCGACTGTGAAGTATCACAAGGGACTCATTTTTGTTAAGCCCAGGAGACCTAATAGGTCCCAATCCTGCTCCTGGCCCTGGTGAGCCCTTGTTTTGATTCAGTAAAGGTAAAATCTTTGCCATGAATCAGAGAAACAGTGGCCTGCAGGCTCAAGGACCCAGTGACCTTCCCTACTGAAAAGTGACCTTTTCCCAGGGAAATCCAAAGATGCTTCAAGATGCCCAGAGCCCTTTAGGGTCTCCCCATAAGCCAACAGCTTAACAATATGTGCACGTTTGCCCTAATCTGCAGCCCCTACAAAGGTTTTGGGGGGTTTTGCACTGGATGATCCAAGGAATAAACACTCTCACACAGTTCTTTAACAGGCGCCCGTAAGTTGCAAGTGTAGACAGCAAAAAGGAAGGTGCCATCACTGAAAAGGCCCAACTGTGAACTGTCATGACAGTTTGTTAATTCAAGGAGACCTAATAGGTCTTTCAAAGATTTTTGTTCTTTGCACTATTAATGTTTTAAAGCGACTTGAGGAATGTCAGTGTTTCCATTGCGCCCCCAGCCCACTTCCAAAGTGCATTTTCTGGCCTTCAATGTGGCTTGCAGATTGGGCGGAAACATTTGCTGCTACTCGCAAACCAATTCTGAACCATTTTAAATGCACGTGGACAAAGCTGCTGGTGGCCTTTTCCACAGTGAAACTTATTCTGGAATATAATCCAGATTAAGAAGAAGAGTTGGCTCTTCCACTCCGCTTTTCTCACCCATTTAAGGGGACTCAAAGAAGCTGACAAACCTGCTCTCCCCACAACAGACACCCTGTGAGGTGGGGGGGGGGCTGTGAGAGCTCAGAAGAGAGCTGTGACTAGCCTAAGGTCACCCAGCTGGCTTTGTGGGGGAGTGCGGAATCAAACCCAGTATTCCCAGATAGGAGACTGGCTCCTTAACCACTAGACCAAGCTGTGAGGGCCTGCTTCTAGTCTGTACCACCATGCAGACGGCAGGTCCCTGTTCTGGGATATAATGCCGAAAAAGGCCCAGAGCAAAAATGCATTTGACCACTTGGAGATCAATTTCCCGTGTGACTCAGTTTCCCCTGTCATCCTTCTATCCCTCATGGAGTTCTGTCGCCTAGTAAGAAATGTCCCACAAGTGAAAGGGGCGCGAATGGGGCCAGGAAAACACACACAGCCTGCCGGACGCCCACCTTCCTCCCTGCCGAGAGCTGTTTTTACTTGGGAAATCCCACTTTCCTTCTCTGCCTTATGGGCTCAACAGCAGCTCTCCAGATGTTCCTGAACTACAAATCCCAGCAACCCCTCCCTCAAAGGGAGGCCAGGAAGCAGGAATTCTGGGACACTGTTGGGGCAGCAGGGCAGAAGATATCCTGCGGATGTGCGTTCCCCATCCGGATGAGCCGCCGTTGCCATCCAGGGCAAATGTACCGCAAGACACCACGGCCAGAGGGAAGGGGCAGGGAGGACCCAGCCAGGCTTTTGCAGTGCCCTCCCCCAAGAATGCCCCCCCCAGCATCGGGCAAAGGTCTCCCACTTGCATCCTGCTTTTCACGCCTTGCTTAAAAAAAAGAAAGGAAGGAAAACAAGCGGAGAGAGACATGTGGAATAAGCAAACATAAAGTCTCCAGATGGAGTGGTGTTTGTTACGCCACCGAGAGCTGTTGCAACAAAAGTAACCTGGGAATTCCAACCCGTCTAAAATGGACCAAGCCTGATGTTTTTCTAGGCTTTCCCTCTGCCAAGAGGCCTAGGAGTCCTTTTCATACCTAAAAAATATATTCAGTCGGGTCGTTGATGGCGGCTGCCTGGCCCGAGTCACGCCGCTGCCTGCTGGGGTGGACGGGTGGAGAAGGCAACATCTGGAAGACCTCTGGCTGGTGTGGCATTTTGGGCATGAAGGCCCTGCCGCTTAGTTTCAAGAATCTCACCCGGGAACTCAGGCCGAGCACAACCTCTCGCTTCGCAGGGCCGCTCTTGGGTTAACACAACCTCAAAGGAGCGGCTGCGGTTCAGCGGTAGAGCGAACGGCCGGGAAAACATTGGGGTAACCGGTTCAATAGCCAGCCTCTCCGCAGAGGTAGGCGACGGCAAACCACTTCCGTATCCCTGCCAAGGAAACTGCACCGAGTCGCCCACAGAGTCCACCAGCAGCCACAAGACCCTCAAACGAAGACCACCAGGATTTCGCCTTCTAGAGCATCACCAGTCGGCCAGCCCAGTTCTGCCACAATTCTAGAAAGCGGCGCGGCATTTTCAGGTCGGGTTGGAACGGATCCTGCTTCCGGCCGCCCGGGCCACTTCTCCCTCCCTGGCAAAACACCTAGCCACGTCCAGATCCAACCCGCCCCCTTCTAGAACCTTAATTTCCCATTCCTCCTCTTTAACTAGGGGAAGAGCGAAAGCAAAGCGGTCACCGTGCCCCTCTCTCCAGGCCTTCTGGGTCAGGCAGCAGGACAGAAGGGGCGAGGGTGAGGGGCTGGAATTTTAAACAAAACCCCTCGATTTACGAGGAAGGGGCTCCGTGGAGAGAAGCAGGAGACTTCGCCGTCTGCTCAGGAACCAAAGCGGCCCTTAACTCTCATCCCAAAGGCCCGTGTGGACGGCGGGCCGCCAGCTTTACGCAGCTGAGAGTGCGGACAGTGAAAGAGGCCCCAAACGCTTCGGATTCTTCCTCTCTTCTGTCTCTGCCCCCCCCCCCCCAACAAAGACAGGCCTCATCAGAGGCCTCCAGCGGGTTCAGAGGTCAGCCCGCTTTTGCCCCGGGGGCCAAATCCAGAAGCGCCTTCCAGTTAGGGGACCCAAGTGATCCCGAAAGTAATGACCGCGGGGGGGGGGTGTCGGCAGGAGCAAGGAGCCCCCCCCCGCCCCGCTTGTCCTTCTGCCGTCCTCCTTACAAGACGGGCGGGTGGCTTGACACACTTTCCCCAAAGTTCTGGGTGCAAAAGCGGAGAGGCGGCGCTGCGTCCAAAGGCACTGGGCACCGCAAGGCAGGCAGGCAGGGCGCCCCCTCTGCTCCCCCTCCAGCCCCGTTTTAACCCCCCACGACCCCCCCCAAAGGCTCCAGGCTCCGCTCCTCCTCGCTGGGGACCCCTCCCTCCCACCGGCCTGAACACGGCTCCGTCCGTCCGCGCCCCGCCCGCCCAGGACCTACGGGCCCGGTCCGGGGGCGCAGGGCGTCCAGCGAGCGAGCGAGCGAGCGAGCCGAGCCGGCCGCGCGCCCCCCCGGTCCAGGCGCAAGGCGGCGCCTGGTGCTGGAAAGCGGGCGTCGGCTCCGGACCGAGGAGGGGTCGCCTCCGGTCCCTCCCGCCCCCCCAGCTCCGCCCGGTGCGGCTCCCCTGGACTGCCGGAGCGAGGGAAAGAGTCCCCCGGGGCCGAGAGCGCGCAAACGCCGCGGCCTCCCCGTCTCCGCCACCCCCAACGAACGGACGAACGAATGAACGCCGCCCACGCCTCCCTCTGCGGACCCAGAGCTCCCCGCGGCGCCCCCTTGACCTGACAGCCCCCCAGCAGGGGACGCAGAGGCCACGGAGCCGGTTCTGCCCGCGGCTGGGCTGGGCTGGGCGGACGGGGGCTAAGCAAAGGCAGGCCCCCTCCCCACCGCTGGTGCCCGGCCCGGCAGGAGCCTTCCGGGCGGGGGCCGGGTGGGAGGGGGGAGGGGGCCCTCCGGCGCCCCCGCCCGCTCACCTGCACGTGTAGCTGAGGTTCCTGCGGATGCTGCGCTTGAAGAAACTCTTGCATCCCTCGCAGGTGAAGACGCCGTAGTGCTTCCCGCTGGACTTGTCCCCGCAGACCACGCAGTCCACCGCCGGCGCCCCCGCCGCCGCCGCGCCCCCCCCGCCGCCGCCGCCCCCCTTCTCCTCCTCGCCGGGCTCCGTGTCGCTGCCCCCCCCCGCCGCCGCCGCCGCCGCCCTGCGGGGACTCCTCCGCGTCGTCCCCCGGCGGCAGCGCCCCCCGCGGGAAGGCCCCCCCTTTACCGACGCCGGCGGGCGCCTCGCCGTTCGGCCCCCCCCAGCCGCCGGACACCATGGCCATAGCGCCCCGGACGGCCGGACGGCAGGCAGGCACCGCGGGCGCCACGTCGGGGAGGCTAGGGCGCCATGCGAGGGGAGGGGAGGCGAGGGGAGGGGAGGGGTGGGCGGGCTGGCGGGGGAGTTAAAGTTCAGGCCGGGTCATGGCAGGCAGGCAGGCAGGCAGGCAGGGAGGGGGCAGAGGGGGAGCGCCCCCCACGACGACGGCCCGGCCCGCCCCGACCCCCGCCCCGCCAGAAAAGTTCCGCGCTCCCTCCCTCCCTCCCTCCCTCCCTGCCGGCCGCCGGGCGCGATCCAAGAGTTTTGCGCTAGCGGTGCACGGGCGCCCGGGGGGGGCTCAGGAGGGGGCGGGCGGGGGGGCGCGGCGGGGCCCCATGGCGCGCGGCGGGGGGGGGGCGGGCGGGCGATCGGGGGCGGCGAAGTTGAGGCCCAGCCGGCCGGAGCGGTGGCGGCGGCGGCGGCGGCGGTGCGGGCGCCGGGGCTGCAGATGCGCCCTCGTCCTCCTCGGTTCGCTCCTCCCTCGCCGGCCCTCCCCTTCCGCCGCCAGCCGAGCGAGGCCGCCGCCTCCCGACCGGCCGCCAGCCCCCGAGATGGCCGCGCCGGGGCGCCTCTGAGCGCGTGCAGAGCGCCGACGGACGGACGGACCGCATGCTGCGCCTCGAGGGAGGGAGGGAGGGACGGAGGGAAGCTCCTCCGCCCTGGCTCCCCCTACTCTCTGTGCCCCCCCGTGGCTTGTCCGGGGCCGAAGAAGAGTCGGGGGGAGATACGGAAGGCGCCGACCCCGGAGGCTCGGGATGCCGCTCCGTCCAGGGTCCGGCGCAACGACCCTGCGAGGTAGGCAAGGCGGAGCGCCCGCGAGTGGACTTTGGTGCTCTCGCCCAGTTTGGAGGGGGGGCTGAACCCAGCGGCTTGCCTGGAGCTCCGACCGGCGCCCTCCCCGCAGGGGAGCCCCCCCGCCCACTCCCCCCTCCAGAGATGCTCCGCCCAGGAGAGCAGGCGAGCCAAGTTTCCAAGCTGCTTTTTTTGGGGGGGGGGTCGCCTCAGGTTCGCCCCCTCCCATTTCTGTGCAAAGCCCGTTGTGACCCAGACACTTTAGCTCCCCCTTGACCCCCCTGGCGGCCACCTTCCCTCCCCCCCCCGAAACAGAGGGAAGCTAAAATGCACCCTAAACCATTTCACATTCTTCTTTTTAACAGGCAGCAAACCCTTAGCTCCACAATCCCTCAGCACAGGATGCTCTCTGAGCATGCACAGAGTGTTTTCCTCCTCTCCCCTGCTGCACCCATTTCCTTTCCCTCACCCTTAAGCACACAGATGACTCCAGAGATGCCACAGACCAGCCCCAGTCCTTTGATGGTCGCTGCAGGAGGCCGAGTTGCTTCTAGCCAGGACACCTAAGGAGGTGGTGGTTGTAATTTAATGGAATATAAACCCCAGATCAGACCCCCAGTTCGTCCCCCTCGGACGCCCTCTTTAAAAAGGACCCGGTTTTTGGCCCACTTGGTGGGTCCCTCAGGCTGAGTTATGGGAAGGGTTTCTCCTGTTGTTAACCCGTGGGACTCCCCGAGACTAGAAGAAGGTGGGCAGTTGAAACGGATGGGGTGGCCTGCTTTGGGGCTACTGTCTGTCCTCCCCCAGTAGGCCACTCTGTGAACACAGGACCACAGGGCCACGGATTCGGCCACTAAAAGAGAGAGTGGAGTGACCGGGAGAACTTGACCAGCTGAGGCGGCCTGCAGGCGATTGGAAAGTGCAAGCTTTGCTAGAAAATTAATTTTTAACACACACACACACACACACCCCAGGCCTGGAAAGCGGAGTCTAGAGGTCTGCTGCTCCTCTTAGCTTCAGGTGGTTCACAAGGAGGGAGGGGCGTGAAAGCAACCCTTGTACTCCTGGAGACTTGACCATCAGGGTGCGGGACCCACAGAGTTATCAGTGGCCCAAGTATTCTCACTCCTTGTGGCAAGGAGTTCCAGAGACTGAGGAAGCAGCTAAAGAAAGTGCTGCGGCTCTAACCCAGCAGGGGTCTTGTAAGGTTGAAATCATGCCGTTTGCTCTCCCTGACCAAGCTAGGCAAGGAGAAATGCATGCTTCAATTTTGTCTGATTTTGTTTCAAGGCTTTGGTTCTGATTCCAGACTTAAAAGCACCCTGAACCATTTGCAAAATGGCAGCCATCGGGGAAAAAGTACCTAAAAAGTCATAGCACAAAAGGAAAAGCACCAGGCGGAGGAGGGAAGAGGAAAGAAGAAGACTCCTACTATGTTTTGTAGGGAGCCATTTCTTGCCCTCCTCTGGACTAGAATGGGCACTTAGGGTCTGGGATGGCCAGAGAAAAGATTGAAATAAATAAAGAAATAAACGTTTGGAAAAGTTGCCTTTTCAATGCATATGTGCAGGCCCGTGTACATGCGCAGGGCAAACGCACGTTGGGATAGAATGGCACAGAGAAACCATGAGACTAGATGTTTATTCTGGCGCAAACATCAAAGGCTACAGAGGAAAATATGAAGTGTTTGCAGAAGCTGTTTGGGAAGGAAGGAGGGGGGGGGTTCTGGCCATGTCGTGTGACCCTTTTTTGTCCCTCACACGGATTCCTGCAGCTACAGCTCTTGCTCTGGTCCTCAGCTGAGGGCAGACAGGTGAGATTCGGCTCCTGACCCCCAACCTGGATGGACTCTGACCCTTGGAGGAAGAAGGCGCAGCTGCCAAGGCCTGCCCTCCTGCCTTCCGCCCACTTGCAGAAGCGGCTGAGGTCCGGCCAGAGCCGGACCCACAAGGGCGTTTTGGCCCACTGGGGAAGGTCGCGCCAAGTCCCTGCTGCCGCTGGCCTGCAATCGATCCGTCTGCGGCCCAATGGACTCTGGGGCGTCGCTGCTGTCGGGACGGGGTTCAGACGGGCCAGCTGAGCCAGCAGCATCCCCGGGGGTGGGGGGGTAGAGAGAGGGGGTCCATCCTGCCGCCCCCACCTGGGGCCTCTGGACCAAGCCAGCCAGACACTCCTCCGCGCACTAAATGTGCCGAGCGAGCGCATTAACGATTAACAAGGAAGCGCAAGGCACGTCGCCCTTCACCTTGTCCGCCTCCCACGGGGTGGACCTCTGGGCTTACGAATCAGGCGTGGGACGGGCTTGACCAAGAAAACCCCCGCAGGGCAGGAGGCCTCTGGACAACAGGGGTCAATAACCCTCCCACCCCCCACCCCCCAGATTCTTCCCAAAGGCCCCAGGTGAGTCTTCTAAGATCCTCCAGCCTCCAAGATCTTCTTGGCAGAAGTATTTCCAAAACGTGAGTTCCCCCTGCTGGGCAGCAGACCCCTCCTGGGCTCCTTCCGACCCAGAGACTCATTCACACAACCAACTGGGGGGCCTGAGGCTGTCGGAGGGCTGCAGGAAGGTGGGTTTGTAAGTAAGCCATGGAGAAGGGAAGGCGGCCTGCCAATTTGGGAAGGAAGGAAGGAAGGAAGGAACGAAGGGCTAGACAAGGAGAGGGACTTGTGGAGAGTGCGCCTTCACATACATTTTGAAAATATCCTGTCATCATCATACCCAGAAGGCCCTGCAGAGGGGAGGAGTAACCTCTACGTGGCCTGCCGAATTTGCAGGCCTTGCGCATAGACGCACACACATGCCCAGAGATGTGGGTGGCCCTGTAGCCGCGGCGCCTTTAAGGTGGTCATATTAAGGTGGCATTCGGGAGAAGCCGAGGACAGGGCACGGCAAAATGCTGCAGCAGGCCTGAACTGCCTCCTTTCCAGGGGGGTTTTGTACTCTGCTCAATGCAGCTGAGCTTGGCAGAAAGGCGTAATATGGGCCAAAGATGCGGCTCGGAAACACGAATTTAAAAATCTAAGAAGGAGGGAGGGAGGAAAGGAAGGAAGGAAGGAGGGAAGGAGGAAGGGAAAGAGAGAAGAGAGGGAGAGGGAGGGAGAGGAAGGAAGGAAAAGATGAAGGAAAGAAGAGTTGGCTTTTCTACCCCCCTTTCTCACCCATTTAAGGGGACTCAAAGTGGCTGACAAAGCTTCTATTCTTCTCCCCACAACAGAACACCCTGTGAGGTAGGTGGGGCTGTGAGAGCTCAGAAGAGAGCTGTGACTAGCCCAAGGTCGCCCAGCTGGCTTCATGGAGGAGAGCAGAATCAAACCCAGTCTTCCCAGATAAGAGTCCAGCTCCTTAACCAATAGACCAAACTGGCTTCTAAGGGGAACAGAAAGGGAGGGAACGAAGGAAAGAAGGAGGTTGAAATTTTGTCCAGTTTTTCATACCTAAAACAGCGTTGGTTGTTTCCTTTGGCTCAAAGAAAGGAGGAATTTTTAAATGACTGCATTGTTTTCTGTCTGGGCTGGGAATGTATCCTGGTAGAATTACACCCATCCTCCACCTCCTTCCTGCAGAAGAAACCGTTTCCCCCTCTCTTCCACTTCATCTTCACAACAACCCTTTGAGGTAGGGAGCAGTTTGGCACGTCCTGCCAAGGCCTAGCCCAGCACCCTAGCCATAGCCCCAAATTAGGTCCATTGGCCAGAACTGTCAGCCCTTGCTTGACCCAAATACCCCGACAGCTCCTTGCTAAGATCCGCCTTCATCAAACCCCCTGGCCCAGATAGGCTTTCTAGGGGCTAGCAGAGATGCTGCTCATCTGCACCACGCTTCTAGTCCTCATGAAGTCTTCTGAATCAAGGGAGAGGGCAACGACACCCATCATTTTCCGTGGACTCAAGCCAGAGAACATCCTGAAGTTTAGAACATAAGAGGAGCCCCTCAGGATCAGGCCGCAGCCCACCTAGTCCAGCATCCCGTCTCACCCGGTGGCCCACCAGCTGCTTCTGGGCATCTCAAGCAGAAGACAAGGGCAAAGCCTCCACCTGCTCTTGAATCCCAGCAGATGACCTTAGAGGTGGTACCTGGGCATCCATTCCAGGAGCCATTGATACCCCTGTCCTCCTTGAATTAAGAGGAGCCCTGCAGGATTAGGCCCACAGCCCATTTAATCCAGCATCCTGCCTCACACGGTCGCCCACAAATGGCTTCTGGGCATCCCCAAGCAGAAGACAAGGGTCAAATGCAGACAGCTGTCCACGGAGTCCGGTCTTTTGCTTCCGGGGAAACGGGCTCAGAGGAGATTCCAAAGGAAACAAGTTGGGAATTAGCGCTCCCTTCCCTTCAGCGGCGCCACCAAATCTTTCAAACCCTATCTCTGAGGCACCCTACAACCCAAGGAGTGCGGCATGTGTGAATGGCAAACCCAACATCTTTTGGGTTTTCAAACATCGCTTCAGAGGCGCTTCTTGGAGCCTCCGGACGGGACGCCAGGCCCATGAATCAGCAACTCAGAGACCTTGGCGGGGCCTCGAGAGAGTGGCCCCGTCTTCCGAACAACCACCTCGGAATGGGGAGGTTGAGCTGCTTTGTGGGGGTGGGTGCAGGTGGCCCAAGGAATAGAGGCAACTTCTGTTTCCTCCCCTCTGAACTGCAGCTTCCTAGCAGGCAGAGGACCTGCTTGGACACCCGACGGAAACAGGAGCACCTTTCATGGTGGGTGTAGATCAGCAGGCGGCGAATGCCAGGAAAGCGGAAGGTCACTGGTTTGGTTCCCGACATCTGACTGGAAGAAGCTCAAAGAACAAACCATTTCCAGTTCTTTGTTTTCCCCCCACATCATCATCATCATCATTATATATAAAAAAAGCCTAGATCTTCATATACCTTGATTGCATCTGTTAAATTGTATTAAAATAGATCATTTTAATAGATAATTAATTAATTAATTAATTTTAATAGATAATTTTAGTCTGGGGGCTACTGCAGAAAAGGCCCTGTAGTGCAACCAGGGTTGGATGGCAGGAAGACACCAGTGTGTTTGGCATCTGCCTAAGCCCGCCAGGGACCAGTTTCGAAGCCCAGAGGGGAAAATGTCAAGATACTGTAGCAAAATCACAGGAGCAGCATGTGAAAGGAGCCTATAGGAACCTTCACCTGCTCTTGACACCCTGCCTGTCCCTCCGACCTGGAATTGGGACCTTGGCATCCATTCTAGGAGCCATTGATATGCCTGCCCTCCATGAACGAAGAGGAGCCCTACTGGATGAGGCCACAACCCAGCTAGCCCAGCTTCCCATCTCACCCATTGGCCCACCAGTTGCTTCTGGGCATCTCAAGCAGTAGACAAGGGCAAAACCTTCACCTGCCCAAGAAACTCAAGAAAGGTCCATGCCTCAAGAACTAAAGAAAATCTACTTGGCAGAAACACGGTTCATGTTCCCTCTTGGATGACACCAGGATGAGACACTGTTGAACTACCACAACCCTTAGTGTGGATCAGCCCCAAATGAATGTGTCTGTGTGTTTAAAATCCATGGGGGGGGGGGGAATTGGGAAGGTTGAGCTGGATTCCTCCAAGGCCAGCCGCTGCTCTCTCGCATGCGGAACTCCAAACGCAGCAGAGGCGCAAATTCCTCCCTGTGTCCAGTTACGCTAGAAGAGAACAGGATGGGAGATTTGGAGGACCCCCTGGGATGCCCGCACCCAGAACCCCCCGCAGAAAGGGGGTCTTTTCAGCAACGGGATCCCTCACCACACCGTGGCCTCCTGGGGGGCTGGATGGTGATTGATGGCCCCCCTGCTTCATCGTCCCTTTCCTGCCCTATGGCAGAAATAATAAGCCCAGCAAAAGAGGGAATCAGATCAGCCCCCACCCCGGCATTCCCCTTCCCTGCATGGCCCCCCGTGTTTGTTTTGACTGCTGGGGAGGGGGGTTGGTCTAGGAGGAATGCGGCCTCCCCCCTCCCTCCCGCACTGCTTGGCTGGTCCGGCCTCACAAAAGGGGGCCACAGGGGCTGCTCCTGGTCGTCCCCTCGTTCCCCCTGGGACCCTCCTCGATCTGTGTTGTTCTTTGGGCTTTCGAGGGGGTCCGGAGAGCTCCCTGCCCAGCGCCAAAGGTCCCGATATTTAGCCCGTGGCCACACGTAAGGTTTAATCCAGCTTCAGTCCGCTTTCAGAGCAAGAGACTACATCAGCAAAGTGACAAGGGCTGTGGTCACACGTAAGGTTTAATCCAGCTTCAGTCCACTTTCAGAGCAAGAGACTACATCAGCAAAGTGACAAGGGCTGTGGTCACACGTAAGGTTTAATCCAGCTTCAGTCCGCTTTCAGAGCAAGAGACTACATCAGCAAAGTGACAAGGGCTGTGGTCACACGTAAGGTTTAATCCAGCTTCAGTCCACTTTCAGAGCAAGAGACTCAGCAAAGTGACAAGGGCTGTGGTCACACGTAAGGTTTAATCCAGCTTCAGTCCACTTTCAGAGCAAGAGACTCAGCAAAGTGACAAGGGCTGTGGTCACACGTAAGGTTTAATCCAGCTTCAGTCCGCTTTCAGAGCAAGAGACTACATCAGCAAAGTGACAAGGGCTGTGGTCACACGTAAGGTTTAATCCAGCTTCAGTCCACTTTCAGAGCAAGAGACTACATCAGCAAAGTGACAAGGGCTGTGGTCACACGTAAGGTTTAATCCAGCTTCAGTCTGCTTTCAGAGCGAGAGAACACATTAGCAAAGTAACTCATAATTTCCTTTCCACTTCTCTTGCTCTGAAAGTGGACTGAAGCCAGATTAAACCTCCCACACTATTCTCCTTTTGTTTCTTTTCTCTTTAGATTGTAAGCCTGAAGGCAGAGACCAGTCTAAGATTAATATAATATTGTAACCTGCCCTGAGACCTTCATTTATAGGGCGGGATAGAAATACAAATAAATAAGTAAGTAAGTAATAAGTATGTGCACAGCTCTTGTCACTTTGCTCTTGCCCTGAAAGTGGACCGAAGATGGATTAAACCTTGGGTGTGACCACAGCCCTGGATGCAGAATTCATTAGCAAAAGTGATTGTTGTGGCTTGCAGAAAAAGACAGAAAACCCTAAACCAGAGGAAGATATGCTACAACATAGAAATGGGTCTCAGAACTGATCTAACCGGTCTAGAGTCTAAACCTGCCTTCAGGCCATATTGTCTAAAATCCCCGAGTGCATAAATGGGCAGCAGCCCTCCCTGGGGAGGCTGTCCGAGAACTTGAGGGCCACCACTGAGGAGACCTTACCTGGCTGTCCGCTTTGGCTCAGTGGATGGGGACAGTTTATTTGGTTGGATTTTTATACTGCCCTACTACTGTAGTCCTAGGATGGGGAACAATAAAAGCCATAAATAAGACACACAAGGTAAAATAAATAAAAAATATATAAATATGTCTAGAGAGATGTTAGCAACTTGCCAGATGCCACCACCTCTAAGCCTCCGCTGTTTTGCTTTTTTTTAACTCCATGCAAATGTAGACTTGTGTTTTATCCTTAATGTCAATACTGGTCCATGCACTTTGACGGAGACTAGTGACCTTGTTTGCTACACGGGGCAGCCTTCGGCATTCCCCGATCAACATGCCTTGACCAGGCCCACCCAGTAGAGTCCCTGCTGCTGTGGCTGAGCTGTTCCAAGCAGAACAGCCGTACCTGAGGGGTAGGGTGGGAACTGAACATTCAGGGCTGCCCCCACCTCACCTGGAAAGCCCCAACGATCAGGGGTCAGGGAATCCTTTTAGCATCCAACTTCTTCCATAACGGGAGTGAAAGTCCATGCAACCAGGAACTCACTCAGATCCTGGATATTTTTATGTCTGGGTTTGGCATGAAGAACCTCCTGAGAATTCCTGGGTCCCAGAGAAACCTCTCCCTTATTTTTAAATACTTGGTTCAAATCTCCTGTGACATATGTCTTGACACACTGACTGAACAGCAGGGCTTCTATTTACTATTTCACTATATCCCAGTCATTTATAGAGATCTTCTGCATAATTCTGTACTCAGCTGCAGAGGTACCCAGGGTCAAAAGATGTTTATCATTCTGAATGGAGAAGTCACGTTGTTCTGATGTTCCCAGTTTTGGAAAGGACCAGGCGCTTGGGGAGAGGTCGGATCCTTCTGCTAAAAGGGGATTTATCTGGCGCTGGAATGAGAGATGTGAAGGTCATGGAAAGGGAAGCCGTCCGATCACTTAACAGTGTAGCACCCAGGGAAAACCCTCTGGCTGGAAAGGGGAATTTTCTCCTTTCTGGAATAACTTCTTCTGATGAGAGTTAGGAAGGGGTGCGTGTGGTTTAAAATACAACTAGAAGAGGAGAAATGTGGAAGCAGTCAGGGGCAGCTGAAAGATAACCTAAATACAGGATTAGGCCACAGCCCATCTAATCCAACATCCCGTCTCACCCACTGGTCATCTCAAGCAGAAGCACAAAACCTTCACCTACCCTTGGCTTCCTCCAAACGGCCTTGAAGGAGCTCCTGCCTGTCCCTCCAATTTGGAGGTGGTACCTGGGCATCCCTTTTGGTAGCCATTGATACACCTGTCCTGCAGGAATTAAGGGGAGCCCTGCTGGATCAGGCCAGAACCCTTCTACTCCAGCACGCCATCTCACATGGTGGCCCATCAATTGGTTCTGGGCATCTCATGCAGAAGACGAAGGCAAAATTTCACCTGCTCTCAACTCCCTGCAAATTTATTTATTTATTTATTTATTTATTTATTTACATTTATATCCCGCCCTACACCCTAGGGTCTCAGAGACCTCCTTCCTGTCTCTTCATCCTGGAGGAGGTACCTGGGCATCCGTTCCAGGAGACACTGACACACCTGTCCCCCAGAAAGGCCTGAGCTGTTCTGCTGGGATTCATGCGAAACTGGAGACAAGGAAGCCATGGGAACACCTCCACTTTAAACCTTCTTCAGGTACGGCTGCTCATACATTTTCATTTATGTTTTATTTGTGGACATTCCTGAATGGAAAATCCATGGATAGGAATGAAAAGGTGTGTGAGCAGTCAGACCTGAAGATGGACTGAAGAAGCTTTAAAGCGAACAGAGGCCACCTTGCCTCCCTTGGAGACCCAGGTCAACCCTGAATTGGGCATGCTGAAGACATGAGCCAACAGCTAAACGGTGTCTGATGGCCCCATGGTTGTCACAGGCGGGCCAGGGAAATAGATCTGGTGGGGTCAGAAAGCCTTCACGCATGCGCACACAAGTTCTGGGACACCCAAGTAATGCATGCAAGCGTGTGTCTTTCTTCTTCTCCTGCTCGGTGCAGAGGGTGAAGGACTTTTGCAGCCTGACTGGGTGCTAGAATTTCCAGCTGCTTTTGGAAAGGGAAGGGGGGCCCCGGGGGGGGCTTTCCCGCGTCTCCCTCACACGTGGAGACCTCTGACCTCTGTGCTTTCCCGGCCAACTTAACATTTGACCTTTCTGGTCCCAGAGAGTGAGGGCAGGAAGGGGCCCAACAAAGCCACCCTCTTCACGCCCACCCCACGCCCCGCCGGGTTGTTGTGAGACGCATCCCCTTGCAGGGCGGGGGGGCGGGGGGGGGGAGTGCCCAGGACTGGGGAGTCGGGCAGAATCCAGCAAATAGATACATAAACAGAAACGGTAAGAGCTGCCCTTGCTTTGCATTAATTGCCTTTCCAAAATATATACATAATTAACACAGTGCCAACTTGGAAGTTGTCATGTTAGTGATAAAGGACATAAAGGACCAGCAAATACTTCTAAAAACATGTGTGTGTGTTCCCTTGTATAAGCCCTGCCCACGGGTTAGAATCAGTGATGACACCCTCCTTTTTGCGCCACCATCTTCATATGTGGAAGGGGGCAGGAGCACGGGGGAAGGGACTCTCCTGTGGTAGCCCCGCATTTTTTCTGGAACAGCTTACAGTGGTGTCCCTTTCGAGGCTGGGTTTCAAGACGCCCCTCTTCAGACAGGCATCGGGATGTTGGGTTCCCTTTCTAGCACTTCAGCCTTAACAATTTTAACTGCTGTATTTTATTTGAAAACAGATATACAGGGAGGCATAGAAATCTGAATGAATGAATGAATGCAACACTATTATGCTTTGGCATCTCCCTTGTTGCAGTTTTGGGGTTCTTATGTTTTGTTCCATAGTTCCTCTGTGAATCTGAGCTCCATCTTCAGATTATCTGACTTCTAGAAGACTCAAATGACCCCAACACCGCAAAAGGTGAGACTGCAACCAGCCACGAAAACCTATATTCTGCCTTTTGCTTTGACACGCTTTTAAAAAGTGTGTTGTGGCTTGTTCGGAGGCCTCCACAAGCAACTCGGCTTATGATCCTGGCCCCAGAGATGTCATAGACTTTCTCTCCAGCATGTCTCCCCTCTCTGGACTTACCTCAGCAGGCAGGGCCTCCCCGGGGTGGCCCCTCTGCCTTAAAGATGGTTTGCTCTACCCTCCGCAGTGCCGCTGACTTACGCTGTCAGCTTTCCTTGAGCAGCAGCGCCTGCCTTGCATGAGTTTGCAGGATGCAAACCGTGAGGTTATACAAGAAATTATTATTATTGAAAACGGAACACAAGCAAAAGATCAGGGAGGATCTCTATAATCAGGCCAGGATCCCTCTGGAGATCCACTGCTAGGGAGGCAGAATCTCTCCGGAAAGAGGTTTGGGCGACAGCTAGAGGGTCCTGTGGAGGCATGGTGGCATCCGTGGCTGTAGCTCCAGGGAGGAACCAGAGCTTGGACGCAGAGGGTTGCAGCTTCGATTCCTGGCTTTTCCTCTTTGATATATGTGCAACTATGGGGGCTCTTCTCCTGGGCCTCCCCACCCCCTTTCTCTTCTGATCTGCAACTTACACGGTCCCCATCCTTGACCTCACGGGAGACGCCGCGCCAGCCTTCTCCTGCCCAAAATAGGGACCTCGAGCCAGCCGGCGGGCTTTAAGGAAGGGTGAGATTGGCTAATGGATGGGTGAGTCTATCAACGGCTGCCAGGAGCGATGCCCAGGTATGACCTTCAGGTGGGAGAGACAGGCAGGAGGCTCCGAAGGCCCTTTGCAGGGAACTGGGAGCAGGTGAAGGTTCTGCCTTCTTCTCCTGCTTGAGATGCACATGGCATGGGCACTTGGATGTCCACCTGGTGAGACAGAATGCTGGACTAGATGGGCTGTGGCCTGATCCAGGAAGCCTCCCCTACGTTTCTATATACTAAAGGCCTCTAAGTGGGTCCCAAAATCTTCCCCCCACCCTTAAGGGGACTCAAAGTGGCTGACAAACCCAGTTGCTGCCTGTGCTCCCGGTCGGGTGCGGAATGGAGCTGGAATCCCCCTCCAAGCGCCCTGCAGAGATCTGGGGGTCCTTTCTCTGCCCTCCCTTTTCAGGAGGTGCAGGAGCCCCTCTCCTCCTCAGGTGAAGGAGCGGGAGGGGGTCTCGAGCTTTCAGGCAGACCCTCTGTCAGCGCCTCGCCAGCACCCCCGGCCTCCAGGGGGGGCTTCACCCCTGTGCGCGCAAGGCCCCTGCGCCCGATTTGAATCTGAAAAGGCGCTTGGCGCGGGAGCGCTGACCTTCCGCCCGCGAGTCTCGCCTCCTCCATCGCGGCTGCCCGCATCCCCATGGGAAAGACGGCGGAGGGCAGGGGGCGGGGTGGTTCCAAGGCCGGGGGTGCGCCTGGGGGGCGTCGGTTTCTCATGGATGAACTCCCCGGGGAGGTGGCCTTTTGCGCAGAGAGAATGACGGATGGAGAGGCTGCCAGACGCCCGACCGTCGATATTTGCACAAGCGGCCGACGGATCCCGTCTGGGGAGGGGGAGACTGGGGGGAAGGAGGCCGAGTGGCGAGGGACGGAGCAGAGGGTCGAGCCCCCCCCCCCCGGAATGGCCAGCAGAGCCAACGAAAGGGGGAGGAAGGCTGGCTTCAGGCTTGGCGGTCTTTTCTTCTCTAGAGGATGCGGCGCTTTTAGTGTTGGCTTCTCTGCCCCACTTTCCCCACCCAAAGGTCACCCTGCTGGCTTCATGAAGGAGAGTAGAATCAACACCAGTATTCCCAGATGAGAGACCGGCTCCCTGACCCCTAGACCAAATTGGCTTCTTAGGCTAGCCTACACTCTGGCCAGGCCTCATCCACCCAGTTTTACATTGTCTGCTTTGGTCAAGACCCCAGTCCAGGGTGAAACGCCAGTATGGCACCTTATCCTGTGCTAGGGTCTACATTTTGGCCACAAAGACCACGTGGATGTATGTTCTCACCCTTAAGGGGACTCAAAGCTGCTGACAAAGCTTCTGTTCTCACCCTTAAGGGGACTCAAAGTGGTTGACAAACCTTCTGTTGTTCTCCTCACCACAGACACCCTGTGAGGCAGGTAGGGCTGTGAGAGCTCAGAAGGAGAGTTGTGGCTAGCCCAAGGCCACCCAGCTGGCTTCATGGAGGAGTGCAGAATCAAACCCGATACTCCCAAATAAGAAACCGGTACTCTGACCACAAGACCAAACTGTCTTCTTGCACTAGGCTATATTCTGGCCTGGCCTCATCCACCCTATTTTGTGTTGCCTGCATTGGTGAAGCACCAATATGGGACCTTAGCCCTGTGCTGGGGCCTAGATTTTGGCCACAATGACCGTGTGGACGTCAGGTCCCCATAGACAGAATCGCTGAGGGAAAGAGGCAGGGCGTCCCAGTGTGGACAGCTGTGCCGCCATCTTGAAGCCCAGGACGGGTGCTAATCCCAGCATAGCGAGAGGAGCGTGGAGAGGGCCCTTGTCTCTCCACAGCCCTCAAGGGAGGTCAAGGTAGAATGTCAGGCCTCAGCCTTGCTGGCGTTTTCCTGCCTGTGCTGCGAAATGCCTCCTCCCCTTGCTGGATGCTCCTCCTCCTGGAGAGGGAGGGGGGAAGGGGGTGTGTGCGGACGCCCATGTTCACATGCGCTCTCCTCTCACGAACATGCTTTCCTGCCCACATTTCCATCTGAAAGCCACACCAAGCTCAGATCAGCTGCCCTTTGACATTTGGACCTCGCTGGGCGACAATGGGGGCCTTCAAAGGGTGTTTGGGGGAAGGAAAATTAATAGCTGCTGGTTGCCATGGGTCAGCTGCCCCGGAAGATAAATTTCTATAGCTGTGAGCAAAGCGCTGCAGCTCTTAGGAAAACAAGTTCCTGCCCGCCCGGCCCGACAGACGCAGCAGGATCCGTGCGCGCATCGTTCACTTTCTTTGGCAGGGTCAGGACGGGGCGATTAGCAAAACCCTCCCCAACTTAATTTCCTTCCATCCTTCCTCTCTCCCCAAAATCCAGCCTTCCCATGAAATCCAAAGATTTGCAGCTTCTCAGCTTTCTTTGGGATGGGAGACACGTGAACCCAAACAAACACACATGGGCATTTTTGCAACCAAAGGTAGTCAAATGTCTCAAAAAGTAAAAGGCTTAAAAAAGGTCAGCAGAGATGCAGCATTCAGGAAGGGAAGCTGGTTGAACCCTGAACATGAGAATAAAAGGGAACCTAAGAGGGGCCCTGCTGGATGAGGCCACAGCCCATCTGGTCCATAAGAACCTAAGAGGAGCCCTACTGGATCAGGCCACAGACTATCCAGTCCATAAGAACCTAAGAGGAGCCCTGCTGGATCAGGCCACAGCTCATCTAGTCCATGAGAACCTAAGAGGAGCCCTGCTGGATCAGGCCAAAGCCCATCTGGTCCATAAGAACCTAAGAGGACCCCTGCTGGATCAGGCCAAAGCCCATCTGGTCCATGAGAACCTAAGAGGAGCCCTGCTGGATCAGGCCACAGCCCATCTGGTCCATGAGAACCTAAGAGGAGCCCTGCTGGATCAGGCCACAGCCCATCTGGTCCATGAGAACCTAAGAGGAGCCCTGCTGGATCAGGCCAAAGCCCATCTGGTCCATGAGAACCTAAGAGGAGCCCTGCTGGATCAGGCCAAAGCCCATCTGGTCCATAAGAACCTAAGAGGAGCCCTGCTGGATCAGGCCAAAGCCCATCTGGTCCATGAGAACCTAAGAGGAGCCCTGCTGGATCAGGCCACAGCCCATCTAGTCCCTAAGAACTGAAGAGGAGCCCTGCTGGATCAGGCCACAGCCCATCTAGTCCATGAGAACCTAAGAGGAGCCCTGCTGGATCAGGCCACAGCCCATCCAGTCCATAAGAACCTCAGAGGAGCCCTGCTGGATCAGGGCTATCACAGCCTATCTAGTCCAGCATCCAGTCTCACATAGTGGCCCACCAAGTGCTTCTGGGCATCTCAAGCAGAAGACAAAAGGCAGAACTTTCACCTGCTCACAGAACCCCACAAAGAGCCTTTAGAGGCCTCCTGCCTCTCTTTACAACCTGGAGGAGGTACCTGGGCATCCCTTTTAATAGCCATTGATGCACCTGCCCTCCATGAATTTGTCTAATCCTTTCTTAAAGCTATCTAGTCTATAAGAACTTGAGAGGAGCCCTGCTGGATCAGGCCATAGCCTATCTAGTCCTGAATCCTGTCTTGATTCTGGCCTCACCTGCTCAAAAAACTCAAAAAAGTTATATGCTACAAAAACTAAAGAATGGCCATTTTGGAGGACAGGTATATGAATGGCTACTAGAATGGATGCTCAGGTACCACCTCCAGGTTTGACGGACAGGTAGGAGGCCTCTGAAGCAGGTGAAGGTTGTACCTTTGTCTTCTGCTTGAGATGCCCACGAGCAGTTGTGAGATGGGTTGCTGGACTAGATGGGCTGTGGCCTCATCCAGCAGGGCTCCTCTTACCTTTGCACGAACCAGGGGACCTTGTGTGGCTGGCTGAAATCATTCCTGTCATGTGTAAGCTGAATGTTCTTCTGGTGTCCACATGCAGACATGGCCAGACAACCCCGAAGGAGGACAATGTGGCACTCAAGTTCACAACCTACAGCCCTAATTTAACTACTGGGGCAGGAAGATCCGGAGAGCCGCCCAGCCTTCTTTGGTGGCTTCTTTCTGACCTGCCAGCGGTTGGCCACATCCCTTTTTGTGGAGAAAGAAGAATCCTAGAATCCTAGAGTTGGAAGGGACTTCCAGGGGTCATCTAGTCCAACCCCCTGCTCAATGCAGGATTTCTTAAACCATCCCAGACAGATGTAGGTCCAGCCTCTGCTTGAAGACCTCCAGCGAAGGAGAACCCACCACCTCCCGTGGCAACCTGTTCCACTGACTGATGGCCCTCACTGTCAGGAAGTTCTTCCTAATATCTCATCTGTATTGACGCTCTTAAAGTTTCATCCCCTTGTTTCTAGTGTTCCCATCTTGTGCAAGTTTGAATAGGGACGATCCCTCTGATGGCCCTTCAGAGACCTGAAGACCACCGTCATGTCTCCTCTCAGTCTTCGCTTCTGTAGGCTGAACATTCCTTCAACCTTTCCAGACCACTCACCATAGGCACGGGTTCTTTCTCCTTGTTTAACCAACAAGGTGAAGCTATTCATAAGATCCTAAGAGGAGCCCTGCAGGATGAGGCCACAGCCCATCTAGTCCAGCGCCCTGTCCCACACAGTGACCCACCAATGGTTTCTGGTCATCTCCAGCAGAAGACAAGGGCAAATTCCTTCCCCAAATATCCCAGTCCTACAGCACGGTAAAAAGTTGGGGACCGGCACATTGGTTGGCACTATAAATCCACCAAACACAGCGTTCCTTCCAGGTCAGAGGATACTTGGGTGTCCTGCCTGCGCGTGGTCTGACTCTGCTGGGAGGAGTGCAGGCAATTCCAACAAGGGGAGAAGGAAGTTGAACAGTGCTGAGCTCCGTGAACGCCTTCTTGCTCATGGTCAGCAGCAGCGGGGGGGGGGGGGATTTCCAAGTAAATCTCCCTTCTGAGGGTCATTGGTTCTGCCTGCTAGCAAATATTTATCAACCCTCTGGTTCTCACCTTTGATCTTGGCTGAGCTTCACCCGAAACAGAACATTTTAAAAACACACACGCAAAAAAATTAGCCAGCAAGTGGGTTTTTTCTGGGCTTTTGGATCAGGAATGGGGATTGTAAAGGACAGGTTATTTAGCTAGGAGAAGAAGAGTTGGCTTTTCTACCTCACTTTTCTCACCCATTGAAAGGGGACTCAAGGCAGCTGACAAACCTTCTGGACCGCTGTGGTCCAGGTGAGCAAGATCACAGGGGTCTACTTTGGCGCTGGTGTCCATGCCATTAGGCCTTTTCCTTGCACTGTATAGAGCAGTGATGGTGAACCTTTTGAGCTCGGTGTGTCAAAATTCACAAGAAAACCTAGCTTAACTCGGGTGCTGTGTCACATCTAGAAATAGCCATAATTCTGTGATATTTGTAGCTCTAGTAAAAAGTTGTATTTTTGATATATGTATTAAAAGCAAAAGCAAATAATTCTTTACATTAGTGACTTTTGTTGTTGAATTTCATTTACTATATCTTCAATTGGAAGTTGGTATTTTGTACACTTTAAGAACAAGCAAGCACTACACGTCCAGGTGCCAGGGCGACCAGGTGTGTCACCCAAAAGGGCTCGGCGTGTCACCTGTGACACGCATGTCATAGGTTGGCCATCACTGGTATAGAGGAACCTTTCCACTCCCTTCTCCACAATCTCTATGGCTGCAGTTCCCAGGACGGTTTTGGCTGGCTGGCTTCCAGCTGGGTTGCCCTCTGGCGGCCATGGGCAACCCACCAAGCTGGAGAGGAGGGAGATAAGAAAACACATTGTGCTCCTGTTGGCAAAACAGGTAAAGATCCACCACAGTTCCCTTCAGGTTGCACTGGGAAAATCTAACCTGTGTCTCAAGCAGGGTCCCTGGATCCAAGGAATCGCACCCTAAAAAGTGCTTCTGATTTTTCTCCAAGTTGGACTTTGCTGCAATCTGGTCTATTGGCCATTCGGATTATGCTGTCAGCTTTCCTTGAGCAGCAGCGCCTGCCTTGCATGAGTTTGCAGGATGGCAGAGCACACCATCTTTAAGTCAGAGGGGCCACCCCGGGGAGGCCCTGCCTGCTGAGGTAAGTCCAGAGAGGGGAGACATGCTGGAGAGAAAGTCTATGACATCTCTGGGGCCAGGATCGTAAGCTGAGTTGCTTGTGGAGGCCTCCGAACAAGCCACAACACATTTTTTTAAAGCGTGTCAAAAGAAAAGGCAGAATATAGGTTTTCGTGGCTTTTGTGCCCCAGGGCAAGTTATATTCTCAGGGCATGAACAGGCAAGGGGGTTGGGGGGGGGGGTCCAGCACTTCCCTGGTTGTGCAAAGGGGTGCTGGTTCTGTTTTCCTTTCCAGCCACTGCCTAGTTTTCTGAGTCTTCTCGAGGGGAAGCGTTCCCCCCATCCCCTCCTTCCTCCCCCCCCCCCAAAGAGGGGAGCTCTGCTGGATGAGGCCACAGCCTGTCTGGTCCAGCATCCTGTCCAAGACAGTGGCCCACCAGTTGCTCCTGGGCATCTCAGGGAGAAGACGAAGGCAGAACCTTCACCTGCTCTTGCCTCAGAGGCATTCTGCCTGCCTATCCCATGTAAAGGTGGTACCTGGGCATCCTGGTTTGTAACCATTGATACACCTGTCCTCCATGAATGAAGGCCACAGCCCATCTAGCTCAGCATCCCTATCGCACAGAGGGCCACCAGCTTCTTAAGGCGAAATCTTGACTCCATGCAAACAGCCTTTAGAAGCCTTTAGAAATCCCACCCGGATCCCCCTCCGGCTTCTTGCCTGGAATTTCTCTGCTGCGGAGTAATCCAGTTCTACCAGAAGAGGGCTAATTTTCCTGGCAAGGCATCTGGAAGGAAACTACAACTCCCAGCAGCCTTTGCAGGGGGCGGGGAAACTCATCATCTCACCCCCGACACGTTTCCGGCTTGTGGAACAGAGGAGCTTTTCATTGTGTTTTGGACTCTCCCAGGTGGGAAGATCCGTCATCCTTGAGGCTGCAGAGGGAGAAGGCGAGGCGCTTGCACAGGTGAGGTTGCCCGCGGGGAATAAGGTCTCTCTCGTTGCAGGGGTGGGTGCAGACGGGCAAACCTCTTTGCACCCAGCATGGGCTGCGTTGGCCAGAAACGACGCTGGAAGGATCTGAATTATGTTTCCGACCCTAGTTTTAGCAAGGGTTCCTCGTGTGTCCTGAACGTGTGTGGGTTCCAGTCCAGCCTGGAACTAACTTGACATGGATTCCTGTGGCCAGAAGGTGCAAACTGCCTGTAGCGGGGAAGAGGCGCTCCTGGCTCTGCCTCCACCTGGGCGTCAGGGCTTAGTGCGGAGTCCAAGAGCACGCAATATCACACACCTGTCCCTCCAGAAGCAAAGGAGCCCCATGAAGAACAGCTTGGTCTCGTTTGGTCTAGTGGTTAGGGAGCCGGACTCTTATCTGGCATTACCACAAAGCCAGCTGGGTGACCTTGGGCTGGTCACAGCTCTCTGCTAATCTCTCACGGCACCACCCACCTCCCAGGGTGTTTGTTGTGGGGAGAAGAACAGAAGGTTTCTCAGTCACTTTGAGTCCCCTTAAATGGGTGAGAAAAGCGGGTAGGAAAGCCAACTCTTCTTCTCCTCCCTGTGACACACAGTGGCTCCGTCTCATCTGGGTTCAGCTTCTTGTCCCCCCCCCAGACCGTTACCCCCTTCAGGCACCATCAAGCCAAAGGGAGTCCATGAGAGGCCTGGGAAATGCAGAAAATGAGACCTAAGTGTGGTCCAGCTTTACTGTGGCTGTGGCCACACTTAAGGTTTAATCTGACTTCAGTCCACTTTCGGAGAATACATCGGTCAAGCTGTTTCCTCTCAGTGTTAAATAACCCAGAAAATTCACTTTTGGGATAGATAATGTGGAAGGAAAATTACTGGCCACTTTGCTGATGTGTTCTCTCGCTGATGAGGACTGAAGCTGGATTGAACCAGTGGTGTGACCATGTCTTTCTCCCCAAAGGCCCACCACCACCACCAGGACAGCCAAACTGGACTCGCCTCTGGACCGCGGGACCCTGATGGACACCTCGGAGCCTAGCAGCGCCACGGAGGAAGAGGAGGAGAAAGTGGCTGAAGACCAGCGCCCCCGGACCCGCTCCAACCCGGAGGGCGCAGAGGACCGCACCCTGAGCGCGCAGGCCAGCGTGGGCAGCCGCAGCGAAGGGGAGGGCGAGGCAGCCAGCACAGGGGACAGCCCCCAGAGCGCCACTGTGCCGGCCGCCAACGGCAAAGTCTGGCCCTCGCCCATACCACTGGCAGAGTTCCAGGTCAGAACGCCGCGTGTGAATTGCCCCGAGAAGGTGGTAAGTGCAGGGGGGTGTTCGGACCAGACACCTCTCAGTGTTTCTCACTCCCCCATGGCAGCTCTCTGCAAAATGATCTCATCTGTCTGGTCAAGGGGGAGAGGAGAATGAGGGAGGCTGCTCTGAGGTCCTTTGACCGTCCGGCCATCTTGAGGGCAGGATAGCACAGGGGTGAGGATTTGGGGAAGAAACACTCAGGTTTTGGCACAAACTGTCCTGGGTGACTGAGGGCAGATCTGGGTTAAGGAACAGGGTGCGAGAGGACGCAAGAGAACTGGATCAGGCCACAGACCATCTGCTCCAGCATCCAGTTTCACACAGTGGATCAGCAGTTGCTTCTGGGCATCTCAAGCAGAAGATGAAGGCTCTGGACTCCCTGCAAGTGGCCTTTAGAGGCGTCCCGCCTTTCTCCCCAGTCTGGATGTGGTACCTGGGCACCCATTCTATTGGCATCTGTCCTCCATGAATGAAGAGGAGCCCTGCTGGATGAGGCCACAGCCCATCTAGTCCTGCATCCCATCTCACACAGTGGCCACCAATGGCTTTTGGACATCTCTAGCAGAAGACAAGAGCGAAACTTTCGCTTGCTCTCTGCTCCCTGCAAAGGGCCGTTAGAGTCCTCCTGCCCATCTCTCTAACCTGCAGGTAGTACCTAGGCACCATCCTAGATAAAATCATAAGAGGGGCCATGCTGGATGATGCCACAGCCCATCTAGTCCAGCATCCTGCCTCACATAGTGTCCCACCAATCGCTTCTGGGCATCTCAAGCAGAAGGCAAAGGGAAAACGTTCACCTGTTCTCTGTTCCCTTCAGTCTTCAAATGTCCTCTGTCTCCAGCCTGAAGGCAGTACCTGGGCATCCATTCTAGTAGCCATTGATACACCTGTCCTTCATGAATGTGTCCAACCCTTCCTTAAAGACACCCAGACTGGTTGCTGTTTCCACCTCTTCTGAAAGATCCTCTGGGTGAAGAAATCCTTCCTCTTGTCTGTCCTAATTCTCCTGCTTCATAGAATTTGAGTTGTTTATTTTTTTTATCTCCCTCCCTATTTACTCACAAATAATTTTGTTCTCTTAATACAGGATTTCTTGTTAAATACCCAATTTATCAATAACGTGTCCCATTTCTTTAATTTCTTTTCATTTATTATTTCTGGTAATACTTGAAATAGGTACAGAAATTTATTTATTTATTCATTTATTTATTTCCATTTCTATCCTGCCCCATACCCGAAGGTCACTAGGCGGGTGACAACGAATCAACCAACATTTTAAGAACATTTTTAAAAAACAAGATACAATTAAAACATATTAAATACAAGATACAGGTTAAAACAAGGTACATAGTTAAAAGCTGTAATTTACGTGCATTCAATGGTGTATTAATAATAACTGTAATTAATAATAACTGTAACCAAGGGAAGAATAAATCAATCTTGCTCAAAGGCTAAGGTATAAAAAGATATGCCTTTACAGCCTTCCTAAATGCTAACAAGGAAGGGGCATGGCGCACCACCACCATTTTCAGGGGCCACCACTGAAAATGCTCTCTGCCAGGTACCCACCAACCGCGCTGCCGAAAGTGGAGGAACAACTAGGAGGACATCTTCTTCGGATCCTAATTTAGTTAGAATCATTTTTCTAAAGCTCTAATCTTTTGCAAAATGCTTAAATGGGTCTTTTTTTCCCAGTCTTTAATTTGACTCACCCTTTTTTTCCATACTATAATTAACTATTCCCAATTTATTCAAATTGTTTGTTAATTATACTACCAAGTATTTCATTTTTTAACTCCCATTTTTAATGTTGATTGTCTAATTCTTCTTTGTTCATCACATTGCCTCTCTTAGATGCTTGCTTGTTCAAGTTATATCCTGCTTTAAACTAAAATATAGTTTAGTTATATAAAGCAGGATATCCTTCTTTAAACTAAACTATAAGTCATGTTGTTGTTATTCAATTGGCACAAGAATAAACTTAAGTAGCAAAATTGAGATTTTTGTTCTGTTGTGCTTTAGTTTTATGGGGGAAAGAATTAAATCCAACTGTCCATTCCTGGGATAATCTTCAAATCTGAGGCATCCACTTTTATACTGTAGGCACAGAGTCCTAGGTGAGCCTAAGAGGTGAGAGGAACAGCATTGAGCGACTGGGTGAGGCTAACCTCTTTCTTTCCTCTCCAAGATCATCTGCTTAGATCTCTCTGAAGAAATGTCCCTCCCCAAACTGGAGTCCTTTAATGGGTAAGTGGGTGCCTTTCCCCTCCGTGCGCGTGTGTGAAATTTCTCCCAAGAGTTCCTTTAAAGTGGACTGGAGCTGGAGTAAACCTTAAGTGTGACCACAGCCTTTAAAACAGTTGGAAGAAGGGAAGGGATGAAGGATAAATGGAGAAAAGAAAAGGCACGCGTTCTGATTTCTGTGCATCTCACACGGCATAAGCCAGATGCTGATACTGAAAAACTGTGTTTTTTTCAGAGTAACTCCTGCGGTGCAAGTTATTAATTTATTGGGGTCTTTTCCTGGCCACAGAAGAGAGGGGAAGACCGTCTGAAAACGGGCTGGGAGCAGAGGGGACAGAGCAGCCCTCTCCAACCCTGCGCCCTTCCGCCACTCCCATCCAGGGTGTCTCTCTCACAGCAGAATTCCTTCTGCACGCCCTGCCAGTGGTGGAGGGCGCCCAAGGGAAGATTTGCCCCCAGGGAAAGAACGGGGAGCACCGGAACACGGGGGTTGCCTCAGAAGTAGCACTTACGCTCCCCTTCTGCCCCATCTCTCCTCCAAAGAGGCAAAGGCCGTCCGCGCCATTCCCTTCTTGCCTTTTGGCTGATCTCCACAACCCACCCACCCCGCAAGGTGGGTCAAGCTGAGCAGGAGGCAGCCTTGAACCCAGAGTTAGATGCTCAACCCTCGACTAGCTGGAACATTCCAATAGTTCAGACAGGTCTCCTTCTCTCCACCTTCCTTGGAGACACTGGGGTATGTCCAGGTCCAAGGCAGGGGCCCGAGATTGGAGGTGGGAGGTAGGTCTGCTGGCCCCAGTGCTGTGCTGCTCACCTTGTCTCCCCCTCCCTTCTTCTCCCCTCCGGAAGGACCAAAACCAACGCTCTGAACATCTCCCAGAAGATGGTGGAGATGTTTGTCCGCACGAAACACAAGATCGACAAAAGTCACGAGTTTGCCCTGGTGGTAGTGAACAACGACGTCACCTGGGTACGTTCAGGCTCCTTTCTCCTGTAAGAGTCAAGACCCTCCCCACTTTCCTCAGAAGAACCAAAAGGGACCCCCGGATTCTGCCCACCTCCCTTTGTTCCTTCTAGCTGTTCTAGAATCATCAGCTGAGATGGGGCCATCATGTGCATCTCACAGAACTCTTCAGTGCAAACACAGCAGGTTGTTATTCCAGATTAAAATCTGGAGTAAGACCCAAGGCAGAAAGGGCCGAAGGTGATGGAGAGGAAGCAAGTGACCCGCCAGATATGTGCACTGAATGCTCAAAGGGACATGAGGGCATTTTGTTTGCTTTCTCCAGCTTTCAGGCTTCACTTCTGATCCCCGAGAAGTTTGCAGCTGTTTGTATGACCTGGAGACCGTGGTGTGCAAGTCGTTCAGTATCCTTTGGCAGAAGACTGTGGGGTCTGCAAGGGGAAAACGCGGCTGCGGTGTGGGCGCTTCGGGGTCGGTTTTAGGAAGCTGGAAGTCAGCTAAATCCTCTGAGTTGGTTATAGGAGAGCAGAAAGACAGGCAGAAAGAAAAATAGCATTTTGCAGAGGGATCAGCACATGTACTACCACCACTCTGGAGTGGAAATGGGGGGGGGAGAACCGGGGGCCCCCTAGGAAGCTGATGGGCAGCAGCGTTTGGACTGACAACGGGAAGGAATTTGCTGCCAGAAAGGGTGGTGACAGCAACCAGCCTGGATAGCTTTAAGAAGGACAGGTGTACTAGATGGGCTGTGGCCTGATCCAGCAGGGCTCCTCTTAGGTCCTTATGGACTAGATGGGCTGTGGCCTCATCCAGCAGGGCTCTTCTTTTGTTCTTATAATTAACTTCAGAGCAACTTCTGTTTTAGTGAATTCTGCCGGTCCTTGGAGAAATCCAGGGTGTCCTGAAATCAGCCTCTTGGGTGCATCTTCTTGTTCCATGCTATTTGCTTTTTAAAACATCTCAAAAGCAGACTAGGCGCTGGCTGTGAGATATCAAACCTGTTATAGATGCTATATAAATTTCTAAAAAAGTTTTACAGACTTAATAGTGGGCTTTTTAAAATTTGTTTTTTGGTGATCTAACCTGCCCTGAGCCTTTCAGGTGAGAGTACAGGATAAAGATACAAATGAGTAAAGATGCCCGTCCCCTTGTGGGTTTTCTTAATGGATCTCTGAGCCTCCTGCTACGGACCTGGAATCTGAGAGGCTTCTGGGGCGCTGGGTCTGCGGAAGGGGCTTTGGAGGCCTTAGGAGGTGGGCGGAACTAGGTCACCCAAGGCGGGATAGAAACTGTGTTTAAAAAAAGAGCAAGACTGCTGTCTGGACACAGAATGACCGTTCCTTAACTCCCCCCTCCCTTTCAGACCTGGAAGGCCTCTTCAATCTCATGTAAGTTTACCCTGTTGCAATGCAGAGACCCCATCCCACCTACCCCATTTAGCCAACACAAATCCCAAACGCGCCCCTGAGAAAACCTCAGGGATGGGCCATTGTCCAACAGAACACTAGAACCTCGTTTACTCCAGTTAACATTTACAGAGCAAATTACCTGCAGAGTTAAAGAAAAACCTTGTAGGGTCTTAAAAGGTTAAAAGAAAACCTTACTGTAAGATAGTTTTTTATTTCTATTATTCATTTTAAATCCTACCCTGGAAGTTGTGAATATTATTCCGAAGACGGAGAAGAGTTGGCTTTTATACCTTGCTTTTGTCACCCTTAAGGGACTCAAGGTTGCTGACAAACCTCCTGTTCTCAACCTTAAGGGGAATCAAAGTGTCTGACAAACCTTCTGTTCTTCTCCCCACAACAAACACCTTGGGAGGTAGGGGCTGTGAGAAAGAGAGCTGTGACTAGCCCAAGGCCTCCCAGTTGGCTTTGTGGAGGAGTGTGGAATCAAACTGGGAGACAAAAGTCGAGCACTTTAACCAGAAGACCGAAGGGTTTAAGCAGTTTAAGTGAGTGCAGAATGTGAGACATGGAATGTGCTGGTACCGTGAACTTCCCAGTTCTGTAGAAATTCAATAAGGGGGCTCCAGTCTTCCAAAAACATATCCACTGTTCTGTCCTTTAACAGATTCGTCAGTTTGTCCATTTCAGCCATCTCAATCAGTTTAATTAGCCATTCCTCCTCCTTCCATTTCTGTGCATATAACAAGCTGGCTGCAGTAATCATATACAATATCAAAGTCTTTATACTATTTAAATTCTCCTCTACTATTCCCAATAAAAACAGTTATGGTTTTTTACATTTCCAACATTTCGTTGACATATTTTGGTACATTTTCCCCAACTTGTGTGGTGTTAAATACCATCCATCCATCATCTTATATATGGTACATTCTCTTTCAATGACATACAAGCCGTAAATTTCATATCTTTTACCCACAATTTCTCCCATTGGTCCATTTGGATATTGTATCCGAAGTTTCTTGCCATGTAATCATGCAATCTTTAACCTGTTCGTGTTCCATTTCAATTTGTAGTAAGACTTTATACATCAAACCCATCATCCCCCTTTCCACTTTGATCAGTTTTTCCTCCCAATCTTGCTTCTCCCGCTCAGAATTTCTATTCTGTTTATCTTTTCTAAAGATATCTATAAGTTGCCCATATGCAAACCACTGTATATTTTTTCCTTCTAAATTTAATTGATCTCTTGTTTTAATTCATATTCATTAACATCGTCTTTTTTATATAAAATATCATATTTCAGCCATAGTCTTCTTTCACCAAACTCTTTTAACAGTCCTTCTTGTGGAGATACCCACAGTGGTATTTTCCTGTATAGTTTATTTTTATAATTATTGAAGATTATAGTTTTGTATAAAGCATTTCTTATAAAATGTTTTCTAAAATCAGCCTTCACTCTCGCCTTGTCATGCCACAGATAACCATGCCATCCATATCTTAGATCTTCTCCCTCCAATTGTAATAGTCTTGGATCTTTCAACCAGAACCATTTGGCAATCCATCCCATACACGAGGCTGCGTGATACAGCTTAAGATTAGGTAGGCCAAAACCTCATCTTTCGTTAGAATCTTGCATTAATTTAAGTCTTATCCTCGGCTTCTTCCCTTGCTATATAAATTTTGAAATATCTTAAAGTCTTTTGCATTACCTATTATTGGTAAAACTTGAAATAAAAACATCATTCTCGGTAATACATTCATTTTTATCACTGAAATCCTTCCCATCAATGATAGTTGGAGATTTTACCACTTTAGGAGATCTTGTTTAATTCCTGACCAGATTTTCAAATAATTGTTCTTATATAATGCAATGTTTTGACTTGATAGGAATACTCCTAGATACTTGACTTTATTCTCGACTGCATATCCTGACTTACTTTGAAAAAGATCCTGTTGTTCTTTTGACATATTTTTAGTTAAGACCTTTGTCTTAGTTTCATTCACTTTCAGCCCCGCAACTTTTCCATAACTTTGAATTTCCTTTTTAAATTCTTCTATTGAATTATTAGGGTCTGTTAAAGTCATTGCCAAGTCATCTGCGAAGGCTCTTAGTTTAAATTCCTCTTTTTTAATTTTCGGTCCTTTGATGTCCGCATTTCTTCTGATTCAGAACTTCTGGTGTTAATATGAACAGCAGCGGTGATTGCGGGCAACCCTGCCTTCTCCCCTTTTGCATCTCAAATTTATCCGTCAGATCTCCATTGATTACAATCTGTGCGCGTTGCCTTGTGTATATTGCCCTAATTCCTTTATTGAAGTGATCTCCAAAGTTCATTTTTTCTAATACCTGGAATAAAACTTCCCAGTTTTTTTCTAGGCTGAGGAAACACCCGCATGGCTGGTTCTCTTGGTACCTGCGCGTTCCCGGCTGACAAAAGCCTTGGCGAATCCCCAGAGTTTTGCTCCTGTTTTGCAGCCCTTGAATGTTGCCGTCTAGAGTCTCCTAAACACAGCCACCTGGTTTGCTAAATGCTATTTGGAAGCCCAGAGTGTGTTTTTAAATGTCACCTGCTTTGCCACGGCTAGCCTGAAGTTTTCCAAATCTGGTGCACGGTGGAGGAATCGTCCTACATTTGGTCGCCCTTCCTTTTGCCTATTTAGAGAAGCCCATTGCCTCTGAAAGGACCACAGGTATACCGGAAGGCTAAAAGCACTTTCCCCAGAGGCCGAATCTCCGTGTCCATCTTCTCTCCTTCCCCCAGACAGCAGAAGACGGAGTTGCCTGTGACGGAAAACGTGCAGACCATTCCTCCCCCATACGTGGTCCGGACCATCCTGGTTTACAGCCGCCTCACGTGCCAGCCGCCGGCTACGGTGACGGAGCAGATGAAGGTGACCGCTTCCGCTTTGCCTGGCCGCTTCTAGAAATCCGCTCAGGGGGAAATGTAGGAGGAAACCGGCTCTTCCAGCAGAGGCTGAGAGCAGGAAAAGCAAACGGGTTGCGGTGTTTCCTCTGGGATGCGACGAGGCCCTCGGGTTGCCCTGCCCTGTTTGGAGGCTGACATGTGGGTAGCGTGGGGGAGTTTGGCTTGCAGGTCTTTCTACGGCACAAACAGCAAGCCATAAAATTTGGGGGAGGGAACAGCGTTTCTTTGGCATAGCTGGGGACAAGTCCTGCAAACTCTCGCTCCATTTCTTGTGTAGAAATGAAACCTAGAGGCCCTTCTGGGAACACCCTATAGAAAACCCCAGAGCTGCAAGAATGGTGTGCCTACTCCCTGCCCAGCCAGAGGGAGAAAGCTCCTTGGGGGAAGCTGGATTTCTGATTTAGCCCCCCGGTTCTGACATCTCTGTTTTTCCCTCCCACAGAAGATGCTGCAGTGCCCGTATTTCTTCTTTGATGTGCTTTATATCCACAATGGAGCCGAGGATAAAGAGGAGGAAACCAGCTGGAAGGTGAAACCGATTTGTGGCAAGAGCGGGAGGACAAAAACCTTACACCAAGGTTACGAAGGCCCTGTCCGCATTGGCCAATATTCTGGATAGGAACCTACCATCTGCCCTGTTCCAGGGTTTAATCCAGAATAAGGTCCAGGGCCTAAGTTCCCTTTCACCTGTTTCTCATAAACAGATTCATTTCCTGTCTTTCGTAGCAGGAAGGTTGGGATCCGGGTACCATGTATGCCATGGGCTAGACAATGGGGAGAAATTATTTATTTTATTTATTTATTACTTGCATTTGAATCCTGTCCTCCACCCGAAGGTCTCAGGGGCAGGTGGAAGCTTTTAAAACCAAATATGCATAGAAGTGCCCGAGAAGTAGGGAGAAAAAGCAGTTTCCCCATCGAGCCAAAGACCACCAGGGCAAAGGGGTGTCTCACTTTATGCACCTCAAGGGGGAAACAGTGGCATAGCCTAGGGGCCGTCACTAAGAAGGCCCTCTCCTGGCTGCCCACACCTTTTGCTGCAGAGGGATAACTAGGAGGGCCTCCCCTACCCATCTTAAGGCGTGGGGCAGGTGCGTATGGAAGGAGCTTGCTCCTTTAGATGTTTGGGGCCTCATCGATTAAAGTTATTTATCCGTCCATCCTGCCCCTATACCCAAAGGTCTCCAGGCGAGTAACAATGTCTAAAATAAAACAGCATTGAAACAATAACAGCACCTGCACTTGGGAAGGGGAAATGTTTCCTCATTTAACCAAAGGCAAAGAGATGCGTCTTCACTGCCTTCCTAAACGTGTACAGTGAAGGAGATAGACGCACCTCAAGGGAGAGACTATTCCACAGCCTAGGGGCCATCACTGAGAAGGCCCTCTCCCAGGTGCCCACCCCCTTGCTGCTGAGGGTGGTGGGACAACCAGGAGGGCCTCCCCTCCCCTCCAGATCTTAAGGCGCCAGCAGGTTGATAGAGGAGTAGATGTTCCTTCAGATATTTGGGGCCCAAGTTTAGGGCCTTATAAGTTACAGTTAACAGCTTGACCGCAATCTAGCTGCTGCATTCTGCACTAGCTGCACCTTCCGAACCATCTTCAATGGCAGCCCCATGAAGAGTGCATTATAATAGTCTAGTCTGGAGGTTACTAGAGCAGGGATAACTGTTAACAACTTGAATTGGGCTCGGTAGCGAATTGGCAGCGGATGCAGCTCCTTTAATTCCCTCCTAAACCAGCCAACCTCACTGAGTTCTCGGTTTCCCTTTCTTGGGGGCCCACTCCATCTGTCTGTCCATCTGTCCGCACGCGGCCCTGCCCTCTGCCTTCAGGCCCTCCTCTCTCTCTCTCTCTCTCCCCAGGAAACCTTTGCCTTCTTCAGCAACCTGGACACCAAAGGAACGAACTACAAGTACGAAGTCCCGCTGGTGGGCCTGGCGGTGGAGCTGCACAACGGCATGGCAAAGCTGCTGGCCCACCCCCTGCAGCGGCCCTTCCAGACGCACGCCGCCTACGGCATGCTGGAAGAGGACGAGGTGGCCGAGATCGAAGCCGTGGTGTGACCGGAGGGGGAGGGAATCTGGGCGCCGCGGAGGCCCTCCAGCCGGCCAGCTGCCCAGAGTGGCGCTCTCTCCCAGTGCAACTGGGCCCTTGGCATTGTGGTTGGGAGAATAAACTCGCTAGTTCATGGAAGAGTCTCCCTTTTGCTTCGAGATTTAAAGGCGCGATGGAAAAGTGGGTCCCATTTGTGGCTGGAAACGGGGGCAGCTGAAGCACACTCTCTCCACCTGCGCTGTGGTCACACTGAAGGTTTAATCCAGCTTCAGTCCACATCAGCTAAGGGGCCAGTAATTTTCTTTCCATATTATCTGTCTCAATGCCAGATTTTCTGAGTTATTTCTCACTTTGCTGGTGTATTCTCTGGAAGTGGATTGAAGCTGGATTAAACCTTAAATGTGACCACAGCCCTTCTTCCTCTGAGAGAAATTACAGAAACCAGAAATACCCATAATTTCAGTTCTGGACAAAACCCTCAAGAAGGGAAAGGATCCTTTACTCCAAACTGCAGCCCTCTGTATTTGGCAGAGGTGTGCTATTAGTCAAAGAAGGGCAGATTGGCGGAGTTGGAGGGGGCACTCCAAAAATGGTCCAACCCAGCCCATCTGGTAGATTTTGAGTTTCCCTCCTTTGGGTTGCTGCAGCCTTCACTGACCAGGCAACAGAAGATGCAAAATAACTTCTCTCTCTGCTTCATCTTTTGCAAAGGGACGAGCCTAAAAGTAAACCAGATGAGTAGGTATTCAGTGGTATATCCTGTTTCTGTCACTGGGGGGCTGTAAGGTTAAAAGGGCAGGGAGAGGAGGAAACTGCCCAGTCTGTATGGAGACGCCTAGGCTGTGGTCACACCTAAGGTTTAATCCAGCTCCAGTCCACCTTCAGAGCCAGAGAACACATCAGCAAAGTGACCAATAATTTTTTCCCCACCATACCTACCCCAAAGGTGAATTTTCTGAGTTATTTAACACTGAAAAGAAACAGCTTGTCACTTTGCTGGTGTATTCTCCCACTCTGAAAGTGGACTGAAGCTGGATTAAACCGGAAGTGTGACCACGGCCCTATTCACTTACTTGCTGCTACAGGTTCACCCCTTTCTTCTCGTGGGAACAAAGACCATCAGACCCCAACAGAACACTTTCTGTAGAAGAGAAAGGCCCTTGCAAACACCATCTCAGCTAAAAGTGTGTATATATCATTTATCTATTGATATTGATATCCTGCCCTATACTTGAAGGCATCTTGCTGCTTTTTACCTCCCACAGTCACCAGCAGGTTAAAGCCTCTGGTGCTTCGAATTGCTTTCATTTGGTAACAGAGATGAAAATAAAAGACATTTCCTGGGATTCAAGAGCAGGAAAAGGTTTGTCCTTGTCTCTGCTCGAGATGCTCATGAACATTTCGTGGGTCACTGTGTGCAACGGGATGCTGGACTGGATGGGCTGTGGCCTGATCCAGCAGGGCTCCTCTTGGGTTCTTCTGGTCTGGATGGGCTGTGCCTGATCCAGCAGGGCTCCTCTTGGGTTCTTCTGGACTAGATGGGCTGTGGCCTGATCCAGCAGGGCTCCTCTTGGGTTCTTCTGGACTGGATGGGCTGTGGCCTGATCCAGCAGGACTCCTCTTGGGTTCTCATGGACTAGATGGGCTGTGGCCTGATCCAGCAGGGCTCCTCTGAGGTTCTTATGGACCAGATGGGCTGTGGCCTGATCCAGCAGGGCTCCTCTTGGGTTCTTCTGGACTAGATGGGCTGTGGCCTGATCCAGCAGGGCTCCTCTTGGGTTCTTCTGGACTGGATGGGCTGTGGCCTGATCCAGCAGGGCTCCTCTGAGGTTCTTATGGACCAGATGGGCTGTGGCCTGATCCAGTAGGGCTCCTCTGAGGTTCTTATGGACCAGATGGGCTGTGGCCTGATCCAGCAGGGCTCCTCTGAGGTTCTTATGGACCAGATGGGCTGTGGCCTGATCCAGCAGGGCTCCTCTTGGGTTCTTCTGGACTGGATGGGCTGTGGCCTGATCCAGCAGGGCTCCTCTTGGGTTCTTCTGGACTGGATGGGCTGTGGCCTGATCCAGCAGGGCTCCTCTGAGGTTCTTATGGACTGGATGGGCTGTGGCCTGATCCAGCAGGGCTCCTCTGAGGTTCTTATGGACTGGATGGGCTGTGGCCTGATCCAGCAGGGCTCCTCTTGGGTTCTTCTGGACTGGATGGGCTGTGGCCTGATCCAGCAGGACTCCTCTTGGGTTCTCATGGACTAGATGGGCTGTGGCCTGATCCAGCAGGGCTCCTCTGAGGTTCTTATGGACTGGATGGGCTGTGGCCTGATCCAGCAGGACTCCTCTTGGGTTCTTCTGGACTAGATGGGCTGTGGCCTGATCCAGCAGGGCTCCTCTTGGGTTCTTCTGGACTGGATGGGCTGTGGCCTGATCCAGCAGGGCTCCTCTGAGGTTCTTATGGACCAGATGGGCTGTGGCCTGATCCAGCAGGGCTCCTCTGAGGTTCTTATGGACCAGATGGGCTGTGGCCTGATCCAGCAGGGCTCCTCTTGGGTTCTTCTGGACTGGATGGGCTGTGGCCTGATCCAGCAGGGCTCCTCTTGGGTTCTTCTGGACTGGATGGGCTGTGGCCTGATCCAGCAGGGCTCCTCTTGGGTTCTTCTGGACTGGATGGGCTGTGGCCTGATCCAGCAGGGCTTCTCTTGTGCCTGAAGGTGGTTTCTTTGGTTTGTCAACCCACTGTCAAACACTGCATGGCATTAAGAGAAAAATATTCAAACCAAACCTGTCTTCCGCTCAGTGCCAGAAAGGAGAATGTCTAGGGCTACCCATAGAATCAAAAAAATGGATTTCACATTTTTCAAAAGGACAGCCAGGGGCATGAGGGAGTGTAAACAAATCTTTTCTACCTTGGGATGCAGGGGGAAATTCCTGTTTCCACACACCTGGTGAAAGGTGCCCCCTCCCCAAAAGGAAGCCACCACTGGGAGTGAAACTGCTTTGGGAAACACAAAGACAAATGGGCAAAACCAAACTGGATTTCTTTGCTTGCCTTTCAGTTACATATTTCAAAATAGAATCTCAGGAGAGGAGACAAGATTCAAAAATAGGTGACACCCAGTAAAACAAGGCAAAAGCAACTGACGGATAGGGACGTGCACAAATGTTCTAAACATTCAACATTCGACCAAATGTGGACATTCAAATCCAAATAGGATGTCCTCACATTCAAATGTAAACACTGAATGAGTTTTGAATGTTCCAAAACATTATTTCAAATCAGTCGAATGTACAGATACGTTTGTATTACATATGTATCTGTATGAATATCATACGTATCTGTACTCATTTGTACTTATAATTCGGAATGAGGCTGAGCTTCAACTTTGGCCACTTGAACAATCTTCCCCCATGGCAGCTCAACAGCGGCACACGGTGTGACTTTCCCGCAGTGCAAAGATTGAAATAAAACACAATTATAATTGCAAAGAGAGAAAATCCAAACTTAAAAAGCAGAAATTACAGTAGTGGAGAAAACTCCCAAACTGCATCCCTGGAGATGCCTGCCTTGGCTTAATTCTTCGCCTACTGCCTCGGCTTCTGGCTTTTTCTTTTTGCTTTCAAGCTCTGGTTGTGGAAGTTGCAATAAATATATGACCATAATATTGCTTGCAGTATTTAATATGGCTTCTATATTTATATTTACTGCTTTCCCCCTTTTGCAATTTCCTAGACAATAATAAAGCAAACTTTGCAAGTCCAGAAAACAAATCTTTCCCTTTAATCTGTCAATCATGTGACGTAATCATTCGCAGCGAGCCAATCATTTTATCCGGGGCGGAGCAAAGAGGTGGAGAGGAGCACGTGGCCCCTTTCGACCTATCCGGGATAAGGAGCCGCCCCCGGCATGCGATTGGGAGGCCGGGCCATCCCATCTCGTGATGGACGGGCGGAGCCAGCCAATCAGAAGCCCGGGCAAGATGGGAGGGAAGGTTCAAAACTACCGAGCAAAATGGCGGAGGCGGCAGCGGGAGGCAGGGCCGCTTGCACCTAGACCGAAGGGCCGCGGAGGGCTGGGGAAGCTCCGCCGGAGCAGCGAAGCCGCCGGCCGGGACCGCGAGCCCCGCGAGCCCGTGATGAGAAAGGGCCGCGCCAGCTGGGAGAGAAGTGCGCATGCGCCACACAACACGGCGCGAGCCCGGAGGCAAACCGGGCCTGCGCGCTGCTCCCGCCGGCGCGAGCATGCGCAGGGACTGCTACTCCCCCTCCCCGCCGCCTTTTGCTCGCGCGCCCCCTAGCGACAGAACGAGGCCAAACAGCTCTCTCCAGCTCGCGGCCGGGCTGTGTAAATCGCTACGACGCGGGGATGGAGAGTAAGTGCACGTGTGAACGGCGCCTTGACACGTGTCTACCCAGAAACTCGCTTGTCCAGCGGAAAACAACATCAGGATTTCAGTATACGCAAATAACTATAATTGCTCCTTGCTGATTTAAGTGGGGGCTATTCGAAGAACCCCAACTCTTTTGGGGTGCAGTCAGTGCAATATAAGGGGAAGGGCTGGGGGCTTCTTTCTGAATGCGAAACCCTGTTATTTCTCTTGTCCAGAGGGGTGGAATCCCTCCTCCTGCAGGGCGCAGACCCCAACCTTCTCCTCCCCGACGGTATCGCTGCCATTCACCTGGCGGCTGGCATGGAGCACAAGGGCGGCATCCGGAACCTTTGCCTCATCCTGCGCCACGGGGGAGATGCCAACACTAGGTAGGTACTCTGGGAGCAGAGCCAGAGGGGACTGCCACGAAGGGTGCCATGGAAGGAAGGGCCTGCCAATACGGGAGCGTCTCTTCCCTGTCTTTCTGTGTTGCAGGTCGGCGGAGGGCCTCACCCCCTTGCACGTCGCCGCTTCTTGGGGCTGCTGCACCTGCTTAAAGCTCCTGCTGATGGAAGGGGGAGACCCGAGGATAGAAGACCAGGTGGGTCCGGGAGGCCCTTTCACAGCCCGGCTGCAGGGGGAGCAGAGGGGGGTGAGAGAGAGACCTCACTGGGGATTAGAAGGGGAGGGGAGCCCTGCTGGATCAGGCCACAGCCCATCCAGTCCATAAGAACCTAAGAGGAGCCCTGCTGGGTCAGGCCATAGCCCATCTAGTCCATAAGAACCTAAGAGGAGCCCTGCTGGATCAGGCCACAGCCCATCCAGTCCATAGGAACCTCAGAGGAGCTCTGCTGGATCAGGCCTCAGCCTGTCTAGTCCAGCATCCAGTCTCACACAGTGGCCACCAATTTCTTCTGGGCATCTCAAGCAGAAGATGAAGCCAAAACCTTCACCTTCCCTTGACTCCCTGCAAATGCCCTTCAGAGGCCTCCTGCCTGTCTCTGATCTGATGCTCCTGACTGGAACCTCCTTTCCTGTGTGTTTCAGTCCTGTCAAACGCCATGAACCAGGCACGTTCACTGCAGAGCGGCTCTTCCTGCTCACTTGGCCTTTTCTCTTCCTCGGTGGGTCGTGAGGATGCTGCCCAGGAACCAGCAGCCGGGCCAACGGCTCCCGACCCTGGATTATTTGGCCTTTTGGCGATTTTAAAGGGGGGCATCGCTTTCTCCTTTTCTCTCTGCTTCTCAGGATGGGAGCACCGCCATTGACCTGGCCCTGGAGCAAGGCCATGAGACCTGCGCCTGCGTTCTGCAAGGATTCCTGGAGAACCCTGGAGCGGATCAGAGCGTTTGGCCGTGTAAGTGCGTGAAGCCCCAGAAGGCCGATGGACCCCTCAGGTCCACGAAATGCGGCCTTTCCCATCTTTGTCAGCCCCAAGGTGGCCCCTGGTGAAATCCTCTCTGTCATCTTTTCAGCCCCCTCAGGCGTGGGAACTTTCCTCTCCACCGTGATGGAAGACAGTGCGTGGGGGCTCCATGACCCTCGCCCCAGCCTCTTCCCTGGCCCTGGGGCCGCTCCTTCGGAGGAAAACCCACCTTGCGAAGATGGCTCCCACCTCTCTGAGAACCGCCGTGCTTCCTCCTTTCTCACAGACTGCTCCTCCGTGTCGTGCACTTTCCCCCTTCGCAGCGACTTTGGCCTGCAGCCGGGGCCTGAGTCCAGTACTGTGGCCAATGGTTTCCCTGGAAATGGGTCTCAAAGGCCCCAGTCTGAGGGAAATGCTGGTCCAGACCTGTCTTCGTGCACCCGGAACACTACAGATCAGTTAGGCCGTGTGGCTGCAAGGGATGGCACTCCAAGTGACCCTGAGTCTCCTAAGGCTGTTGGGAACCCAGAGGCTCTAACCACTACTGACCCCGCTGGGTCTTCTCCCCGCTGGGCGATTCCTGCAGGGCAGGAGCCTGACAGCACCCTCAGCCTTTCTCTGTACAGCAGCTTCCTTGACCCGGAACGCATGGTGAAGGTCTCCAAGCTCGAAGGCCTGGACGTCACCTCTCCGGACCACGCCTACCTCTTCTCTCAGGCCGACGACACCACAGCCTGGGACCTGGAGAAGACGGTGCTTGACCCCTCATGCCTGCGAAGGGCCTGCAGGGGGCCAGATGGGTGGCCTGGGGGGGCGAGGCCTTCCGCTTCGGGCTTGGATGAGGCCTCCTGGTACGCCTCGTGCACCAGCGAATGGTACAGGAGCGCCAAGGAGGCCTCATCCTGCGGCAAGCCTCCAAGCAGCGAGGGGACGCCGGAAGGCCTTGGGGACGGAGGGGCTTCACAGGGCTCCTGGCCTTGGAAGGACTGCTCTGAAAAGCTGACGGCGGCCATTAGCCAGAGGGCTTTCCCCACGGGAGCCGAGTCTCTGAGACCAATGGATTTTAAGGGAAATTCTTCCGCGACTTGGGCAGGGCTTTTGGATCTTCCTGGTGCTGGGGAGGACGCCCACCCTGGGGAAAACAGGGCAGAGGGTTTCCCTCAGATGCCCAAGGGTGGGATTCTTCTAGGCTGTCCTTTGCCATGCAAGGAGACGTGGGGTGCAGACACCCTGTCCCCTGGTGGGGAGCAAAGGAAAGAGGGGAGCCGGGAAATCCCTTCACCACCAGTTGCCCAGGGGGTGGAAGGCGCAGTGTTGGCTGGAGCGAAGCCAGGCCTCGTGAGGCGAGGGAGCACCCAAAATCTTGAATTGCCTGCAGGGACTGAAGTGGTGGAGGAAGGCGAGGGGAGCCCAGGGGCCGAGGACACGCTGCCTGTCCAGAGGGAGTCCAAAGAGATCAGCAGGAACACGGACGAAACCGTGGCTCCCTTGCCGGAAGCCGCTCGGGATGCAGAGAAAGGCCTCACCGGCTTGGAGGCGACGCTGAGGTCTATGCTGCTCGCCACCAAAGTCTGCGGCCCACTGGGCCAGAGGCCCCAGGCGCAAACCCCAGTGGAAGGCGGCTCCTCCCCCCCATGCTCCTCCGCCTCCCTTTTTGACGACGCCCTGGAGACCCCGCGGCGCCCCAGGCGCGTGAGAAAGCGGCCGAATCTGGCCACTTGCCTAAAGACTGCGCGTTCGCCTCATACAGATGGCAGTCTGGACGACACTGAATTGGTGGCCGCTGCCCTTGTGGGGTCCGAGGTGAGCGGAGGCTCAGAACTTCATTGCTCGGAGCCCAGGAGGGCCGGTCCGGTCCCTTGCTCCACAAATGAGGCCAGGATGGAGACCAGAATTAGCCCAGAGGGGAAACCACAGGGCAGCAGGGAGAGGGACCCTGTGGTGGAGGAAAGGCCGGATGTTGCCTTGCCAAGGGCTGTTCCTGAGCAGCCCCAAGGGGGGAGATGGGGCGCCACCGAGAAGGGCCCCAGGCCATCCAGGGTTAGCTTTAGCAGACTCTCTGACTTGGGGCCCTGCTTTACGTCTGCGGCCCTCAATGCTTCCGAGAAGCCATTCAGCTCCGCCACTCAGGGGGTTCCCTTGTCACCTGGCGGCCGCCCTGTGCCTCTGAGCGCCTCTGGGCCCGTGGAGTACCTTTATGTGGACGAAGATGAAGGGCAGAGCCTCATTGAGCGTCACGTCCCCTGCACGGAGGACTCCGTCGCCAGCACCGCCAGTTTGGAGGACACCATCATTTACGACTGGCGGGTGTATGCAGGGAAGGAGGCCGGGGGGGCGGACATGCCCGGGGCCCCCGCCCGGGTACCGCTGGAGCCCTGCCCTCTTATCTCGGATGAAAGCCTGCTCCGGCAGCTTCGGGACTTTGGGGTCCAGCCAGGGCCGGTGACGGAGCTGACCAGGAAGGTCTACCTGCAGCTTCTGGAGAAGTTGAAGAGTGACCCCAGGACCAAAGCGCGGAAGGGCTGTGCAGGTGAGTCAGGTGGCCCGAACATGGCGGACATTTGCAGGCGGCTGGAAACCGAGCCTGGGGGCAAAAGGGGCAGGAGTTGGGCGCAGGTGGGCTGGGCACGGGGCATCCAGGTCCTCTCTTCACCTGCCCTCCGCTGTGTCAAAGGGGCGGGATAAATGGGACGGCCCGGATTTGCGGGAAGGGGCGTTTTGAGCTCACGTTTCCAACTGGAAAGGTGCTGGGTGCCTCCAGGTGGAAACACAGAACCAGGCCAGCGATGGCCTTAGTTCTGGCTTCCCACATCAAGCAGAGGTAGTTCTGTGCACTGGGAAGCAAGGTAACCCTGACCCTAACACACACACACACCCAAATTATGTCAGGGTTTCCTCCTTTTTTAGTCAGAAACAACTGGATCCTGAGGGGAGGGGCTGAAATGGAGGTTAAGGCTCTACCCACACCAGCCATTTGGTCAAAGGCAGCTTAGAGGAGGGTGCCTGGTGTTCCCCATCCTGCCCATTTCCCTGTAAAGGCCAGAAACTGCCCCCCAGAAATGCAGGCGTGTCCAACTCCCGCCACCTCATAGAATCATAGAATCATAGAATGGTAGAGTTGGAGGGGACCTCCTGGGTCATCGAGTCCAACCCCCTGCTCAAGGCAGGATCTCCTAAACCATCTCAGACAGATGGCTGTCCAGTCTCTGCTTGAAGACCTCCATCGAAGGGGAACCAACCACCTCCCGTGGCAGCCTGTTCCACTGGTTGATCACTCTTACTGTTAGAAATTTTTTCCTAACATCTAAACTAAATCTTTTCCCCTGCAGTTTCACCCCATTGTTTCTAGTCCTTCCTTGAGAGAGTGAGAACAGGGCTGATCCCTCTGCCCTGTGACAACCCTTGAGGTATTTGTAGACAGCTATCATGTCTCCTCTCAGTCTTCTTTTTGTTAGACTAAACATTCCTAGTTCCTTAAGCCGTTCCTCATAGGACATGGTTTGCAGACCGTTCACCATCTTGGTAGCTCTCCTTTGAACCTGCTCCAGCTTGTTAGCGTCTTTTTTAAACTGGGGTGACCAGAACTGGACACAGTACTCCAGATGAGGTCTGACCAAGGTAGAGTAGAGGGGGATAATAACTTCACGTGATCTGGACTCTATGCTTCTCCTAATACACCCCAGGATTGCGTTTGCCTTTTTTGCAGCTGCCTCGCACTGTTGACTCATGTTCAGTTGATGATCTACCAGGACACCCAAGTCTTTTTCACATGTGCTGCTGCTCAGCCGAATTCCTCCCATTGTATATGTGCTTTTTTCATTTTTCTTGCCCAGGTGCAGAACCTTGCATTTTTCTTTGTTAAATACCATTTTATTAGTTGCAGCCCATTGTTCGAGTTTCTCTAAATCTTTTTGAATTCTCTCTCTCTCTTCTCTGGTGTTTGCAATCCCCCCTAGCTTTGTGTCATCAGCAAATTTGATCAGTTTCCCTTCAACTCCCTTGTCCAGATCGTTTATAAAAACATTAAACATAACTGGGCCCAGGACAGAACCTTGTGGTACTCCACTTGACACTTCCTTCCATTTGGATGTGCAGCCATTTAAAGCCACTCTTTGAGTACGATTACTAAGCCAGTTTTGAACCCACCTTATAGTTGCCTTGTCAAACCCATATTTGATCAATTTTTCAATGAGGATCGCATGAGACACTTTGTCAAATGCTTTGCTGAAATCAAGAAATACTATGTCTACTGCATTTCCTTGATCAACCCATTCAGTGATTTTGTCATAAAATGAAATCAAGTTAGTCTGACACGACTTGTTTGATACAAACCCATGTTGACTACTGTTAATTATTGAATTCCTATCCAAATGCTGACATATGTGTTGTTTAATAATTTGTTCGAGAATCTTTCCTGGTATTGAAGTCAGGCTAACAGGCCTGTAGTTCCCTGGGTCTACCTTCTTCCCTTTTTTGAAGATAGGAACAACGTTTGCCCTTCTCCAATCGTCTGGGACTTCTCCTGTTCTCCATGACTTCTCAAAGACTACAGCAAGTGGTTCAGCAATTACCTCTGCTAATTCCTTCAGTACCCTAGGATGTAATCCATCTGGACCCGGGGACTTAAATTCGTTTAAGTTAGCTAAGCGTTCCCTTACTCTCTCAGTGTTGATTTTGTGTCTTGATTCTCCTAGTCCTTCATCAGTACAGTGAAGGACTGTTGCATGTACATTATCCCTCTTGGAAAAAACAGATGCAAAATAGCAGTTCAGAATCTCTGCCTTCTCAAGATCACTTTCGATCACTTCTCCATTCTCTCCCTGCAGACTTCCCAAAACCTCTTTGACTTTTCTTTTGCTGTTGACATATCCCCAAAACCCTTTTTTATTGTTTTTAGTCTCTCTTGCAAGCCTCAGTTCATTTTTAGCTTTAGCTTTTCTGATACTTGCCCTGCAGATTGTACTGATTTCATTATATTCCTCCTTAGATATGTATCCCTCCTTCCATTTCTTAAACATTTCTTTTTTCTTTTTTATCAAGTTTTTAAGTTCTAGGTTTATCCACCCTGGTCTCTTTAGATGTTTCCCATTCTTCCTTCTTTGAGGAATTGTTAATGATTGCGCTTCTAATATTGCATTTCTAAAAATATCCCATCCTTCTTGGACATTTCTATCCTTTAGTACATTTAACCATTTGATCCCTCCTAACCTCCTCCGGAGTCCATCAAAATCTGCCCGTCTGAAGTCCAACTTTGAAGTCTGGGTCCTCTCATGCTTTCCTTCCCTTATTATCCAGAATTCAAGGTTAACATGATCGCTGCCTCCCAATGCCCCAGAAACTCTGATATCCTCAACCATTTCCTCTCTGTTGGTAAGAATTAGATCAAGGATAGCCAATCCTCTTGTTTCCTCCACCACCTTTTGGTACATGAAATTGTCAGCGAGAGAGGATAAGAACTTATTAGACTTGTGACTTTTTCCTGAGTGAGATTCCCAACAAATGTCTGGGTAGTTAAAGTCTCCCATAATCACTATGTCATGCTTTCGTGAAAGTTTAGCCGTCTGGTCTAGGAAGAGGTCATCCATATCTTCTGTTTGTCCAGGGGGCCTGTAATAGACTCCTACAATGGCATCCTTTCTGTTGCTCTCTCCTTGAATTCTTACCCATACCGATTCTACTGAGCTTCCACTCTCTGAAACTTGAACCTCTGAGGAGACAATTTCTTTTTTAACATACAGCGCAACACCCCCTCCTCTTTTGTTAAGGCTGTTTCGCAGAAACAAGTTGTAGCCTTCAATGTTTGTGTTCCATTCATGTGTGTCCATTCACCTCCTGCCTTCTGAGACCGTGAGAAGGGGCGTTTCTGGGACTGGTGGAACAAGAACCCTGCCTATTTGGGTCTCTCCTTGCGCCTTCTCTCACCACCTAGGCTACAGCCCGGAACTTTCCTTCGCTTTGGAAACGTACCAGATCCCCGACGGCCAAGAAGATGAGATGCTGCTGGCCGGGCAGTTTGACCAGCCGGACAAGAGCAGGAAGTGGCGGGAGGGCCTCCTCAAGTCCAGCTTCAACTACCTGCTGCTGGATCCGAGGTACAGGGCCATCTGCGTGTGGACGGCTAACGCTAAGCCCTGTCCGTGTGTTGAGATTTCAGGTGGACCCTCTTGGAGTTCCTGCTCTCAGAGGCGCGGGGGACACTGCCATGCAGGCGTCCTGCCCAATTTGGGCTCAGGTTCTTTGGATACAGGAAAAGGTGTGGTGTGACACTACCTGGAATTATTGAGGATTTTGAAGTAATGCCAAAGCCACCAAGTTTGGTTTTATGCACACTATTCATGTAACATTTATTGCAATGCAGTAATGGCATATGATGCACCAAGGGAGCTCTCTCTCCCTCACACACGTCTGTCACGGAGGATGGTGGTCGGTCGGTCCTCACGATGCTGTGGGGGCCCTGTGGCTGCAGGTACAGGATCACGCTGGTGCCTTGGGACATTCCTCCTCTTATAGTCGAAAAAACTTATTTCACAACTTGTAGAATGTTTCCTCTGCCTTTGTTCTTCACCTTCCTTTCCAGATTTGTTCATCAAATTCTCACAGGCCCTTTCCGCACTGGCTCTAAAAACAGATTTAGAGACAGTTCGGGGAGGGATTAAGATGCAGCTTCCGCAAAGGGAACCCAATTAGGGACTCTTTGAGGGCGCCGCGCCTGCATTTCGGCACGCAAGGCGGTTTCTTACACTGGTTTTGCTGCCGAAATCCTACCTTGATGTAAAACGTAAAATATTAGGTCTTACATCTGGCTTTTCCCCTTAAACCGTTTCGGAAGCAAAGGCTTCCACACAGGGCAGGGAAAAGCCGGATTCCAGCACCCGCCATCTTGGGGAGGGCGGAAGCAGGCTGGTTTGCCTGCTTCTGCCCTCCCCGGTATGCCATCGAGGCCTGGCATCAAAGCGATGGGCATCCGTGACAGGCAGAGGCAAATCTGGGAGCCTGGGAGGAGGGCCTTCAGAGGCTGGATTGGAATGGGTGCTGGGGCGTCCACCCTCTCCAATCCGGCCTTGCAGACGCACGGGGCTTCTTAGCCCAAATAGGGACAGATCCTCAGAAAAACCAGTTTGCCAGAAAACGGAAGGCCTATAGCTCTCTTGCCACGTCCGCAGTTCTTGCTTTGCTTGTCAAGGTAACTCCCATATCAGCGCATTGCGCATCTCCATCTTTTCTTAGCCATCCTGATTCTTATTCACCACACAGGAGAGCCTTTTCTGTGGTGGCCCCGGAATCTTTCCTTAGCAACAGCAATATAGACATTTGAGTGTTGTTTCGCCAGGAGGGTTTCCTGTTGCTGTTCCCTCCTGATGCCTGCTGTGTCCACTTCTCCCACAGGGTGACCCAAAACCTGCCTTTCCGCTGCAAGTACGTGAGCCGGGCGGAGTGCTTCCGGACGTTCATCAGCGCCATCTTCTACGTGGGCAAAGGGAAGCGTGCCAGGCCCTATTCGCACCTCTACGAGGCCTTGAGCCACTACAGTCAGGGCCAGAGGAGGCAAGGGTGGAAGGTGCGGGCGCTGGGCATCCCTGTAAAAGCCCCTGCTGTAGCTTCTATTGAAGCCTTGGCCGTCTGGGAGTGTGTGACTGGACATACCCAGCAAAAAAAACATGTGACACCCATGTTTGAAAACAAACCAGACTTCCTGGGGGTTGACAAGGAGGTTCCTTCTATCCTTGCTGTTTCCCACCTCAGCTTTCCTTCATTACATTATCTTTCACTCAGGTGTGTGCCAAAGTTCAGCATATCCTGGAAATATGGGCAAGTGGGCAGGGCGTCATCTCCATGCACTGTTTCCAGAACGTCATCCCAGTGGAAGCCTACACGCGCGAAGCCTGCATGGTGGATGCAATTGGTAAGGCCTGCTGGGTGGGCAGAGCATTGCTAGGGGCGTCAAACCAGCTGGTGAACTGCCCAAAGAGTAGCTTCCCTTTGCCTTCATGAGCAAAGACCTTTTTACCACAGCACCCAAGACAGATGGTGTTGGGGGCAAAGACTTCCCCTCAAATTAAACACGGTCGTTCTCAGGCCATGCTGTTAAGTGGTTACCCGCTCGTCATGAGCAAAAACCTTTTTGCCACATCACCCAAGACTGATGGTGCTGGGGGCAAAGAAACGCAGGATGGCTTCCTTTCAACTGCTCTAATTAAGGGGCTCATTCTCAGGCCATGTTGTTAAGCGGCTACCCAGCCTGCCGGTACCCCTATGTCTCTTACCTGGACTCTCCCTGTCTCCCCCAGGCCTGAAGATGCTAACCAATCAGAGGAGAGGAGACTACTACGGCGTTGTGGCAGGCTGGCCAATGAAGCGGCGCCGTCACCTGGGGGTCCACCTCCTCCACAGGGCGATGCGGATCTTCCTGGCGGAAGGTGAGCGGCAGCTTCGCCCCGCAGACATCCGGACAGGCCGGTGATGGCAAAATGGTGTTTCCTGGCCGCTCTCACTGCACCTCTTGCCTTAGAAAAGGCACCATCTGGCTATCTCTGTCCCTGAACATCAGGGAGCTCAGGCTTGGACCGGACCTTGATTTTTGACCCCCATTGATTTAATAGTGGCTGGAACTGGGGCTGTGAATCCACGGGGGAGCGCGACTGCTGCTTGACGTTGGGGAGCAAAAGATCATGGTTCAGAAGCAATGGGGGGAACTGGAGGCCCAGCTGCTGAGGAGACTCTTTTCTCTTGCATCTCTGTCTGGATGATTATGACGGCTTCTTCTCTTTCCCGATAAACCTCTGAGCTGGTGCAGAAAGAATTCGTACTGTCCACCCTGCGCTGAAATGTCTAGTCACCTTCTGACCGACTCTGTGGAGGTTTTTGGAGGCTGTAAAACCTTCAGGCTCCCCTCTTTGTTTTTTGGAGAAAAGTTACTCTCAGACTGATCACTGGAACCAATATTTCAAGAACCCCTTTTGCACTGATTGATAGTCAGCCTGTTTTTAAAAATTAGCATTAAATTCTTGGTACTTTTTAAAAAACCCTTCGCAGATTCATATGCTTATTTTTATATTTTTTTCCCCTATGATAAATGTGTAGGATTAAAATCTCATTTTACCTTACTGCAAAGGTCTGAAGAAGAGGAAGAGTTGGCTTTTCTATCTCACTTTTCTCACCCATTTAAGGGGGCTCAAAGCAGCTGACAAACCTCCTGTTCTTCTGCCCACAACAGCACCACAGGTGGGGCTGGAAGAGCTCAGAAGAGAGCTGTGACTAGCCCAAGGTCACCCAGCTGGCTTCATGGGGGAACCCGGTATTCCCAGATAAGAGTCCAGCTCCCTAACCACTAGACCAAATTAGTGAGGTGTATAAATATGCATAACCTTCATTATTCGTACAAATTCTGACATTTGTGCACGAGTCAAATGTTACAATAGTCGTATACTAGCGTTTGCACAAATACAAATGTTTCCAGACATTCATAGGAATAGTTTGGACATTCGTTAGATTGAGGGTGTGGAAAAACGGAGCGCCAGTCACATGCGCAGTGGATCCAGATTGCATTCGACATGGACTGACGGTGGATTAAAAGTGGTTCAGGTCGGATTTGACGTTTTCAGAGTGCGGATGTTACATACAAACACGTACAACTCTTGGAGAAACTCTTGAGACCCAAATCAGTTTCAGCAGCTGCTTTAAAAAGACAACACAGTTTGTGTTGAAAGAAAAGCTGCTGGTCCCAGGCCTGATCCAGCTGAGCCGATGGCACCAGTCTAATGGATACACAACACCAGCTATGCCCATCCTGCCAGGGAAGAAGACCTTGCAAATTCAGAAGGACGCAGAGCATGTTGGTGCTGAAAGTTTAAATAATATTACACTGCTAACGAAGCGTTTTTGCTCTTACTTTTATTTTAAAATGATCGTACATGTTGGCCCATGGATACGTCCCAGATCCGTCTCTCCAGGTGCCTCCATTGCAAAGCTATGCAAAAGGTGAACTGACTCCCCCCAGCCCACTTCATAAGAACCTGCTGGATGAGGCCACAGCCCATCCAGTCCATAAGAACCTAAGAGGAGCCCTGCTGGATCAGGCCACAGCCCATCTGGTCCAGCATCTCATCTCACAAAGTGACCCACCAGTTGCTTCTGGGCATCTCAAGCAGGAAACAAAGGCAGAACCTTCACCTACTCTTAGATCCCTATAGATGGCCTTCAGAGGCCTCCTGCCTGTCTCTCCAACCTGGATGTGGTACCTGGGCATCCATCCTAGGAGCCATTGATACACCTGTCCTCCATGAATGAAGAGGAGCCCTGCTGGATCAGGCTGCAGCCCATCTACTCCAGCGCCCCATCTCACATGGTGGCCCATCAATTGCTTCTGGGCATCTCAGGCAGAAGACAAAGGCAAAACCTTCACCTGCTCTGGATTCCCTGCAAATTCCATTAGGGGTATCCTGAATGCCCCCCCACACACACACACAGGCGCCCCTTTTTGATGCCCACAGGGGATTAGTGCACTAAATGACCGTGCCAATAAATCTCTTCTTTCCATCTGTGTCTCCCACATCTTACTCAGAGGTGGAACAGGTAGGATTTTAAGTGGAAAATTCTTCCTGCCTCACAGAGTCCGAATTGGAAGGATTCCCTTCCCAGTCTCCCCCCCCCCCCAACATTTTAGGGACTTCTATACACAGCCCGTGTATTGATTCACTATCCTTGCATAGCAGTCTAGACACCAAAATTTAAAGTTGCCTTTCCCTTGTAATGTTTATGGCCTCTCTGGATCAATCCGGTTTCTCCATGATTAGATAACCTCAAAGGGGAACTTTCAAACAACCAGGATAAGCACTCAGTGATTTCAGCCTTCCCCACCTTGTTCCTGTCTGCAGGGAGGAAGGAGGTTCACAGACAGCAGGTCTGAGCAAATATCTGTTTTGGAGGGAGGAGGAAGAATCCCCCGCTGGACACCCTGCAAACAGAAGAGGTTGCGCCACCAAGGCTTCCCACGTCTTTGCTTCAGGCTCTGGAATTGGTGACTCAAAGGAGCATTTCAGGAAGACGGCCGTCGCTTGCCCAAGTTTACTAGCTCTGCTTTATACACTGGAACTGGTGGCACCTTGGCCTCTGCGAAATACTCAAAGGGTAGCAAAACTGCAGTTTCAGGAATCCTTGCAAAGTTGGGTGTACAAAAAGAAACAAAAGTCTTTCAAAGGCAGAAATGCTTTTTCCCACTGCCCTAAACCTCTTAAAGTCATTGCGTGAATTAAGACACCACTTTCCTTCTTTGCAGCACAGTTAGGATCTTTTTAGAATGTCATCTCGGGTCCAACTTATTTTGCAAAATCACTCTGGAGGAGCCTGAGGTGAGAATATTGGACTGTTTTGCTTTGGAGAGATTGTGGAGCGGTGGAGATGCCCCATTTCCTACAGATTGGTAAATGGGTGAGCTTAAAAGCGTGTATTGCAGTGCCAGCTCACAAGCTGTGTTTCAGCAGGGCCATCAGGTTGCAGCCAGCATTAAGAAGCCAAGAGGAGCCCTGCTTTATGAGGCCACAGCCCATCTAGTCCAGCATCTTGCCTCACATTGGCCCACCAGTTGCTTCTGGGCATCTCGGACGGAAGACAAGGGCAAAACCCTCACCTGCTCTTGACTCCCTGCAAATGGCCTTCAGGGGCCTCCTGCCTGTCTCTCCAACCTGGAGGTGGTACCTGGGCATCCATTCTAGTAGCCATTGGTGCCCCTGTCCTCCATGAATTTATCTAGTCCTTTCTCAAATCAATCCAAGCTGGCTGGCCAGCATGATGTTGAGGAAAAACTAAGGATGCATTCCTGGGAGTCAGCTATCTTCAGAGGTGGGCAAAAAATGGCCAATTGTGTTAGAACTATCACCCCAGCTGACCAATATGATGTGCCACCTGATGTCCATTTGGAACACAGGCGGCCCAAGCCGTTTCCTTCTTCAGCTCAGGCAGAAAGGGCTTCTTCCTCTTCATGCTTAGCCCCTGGACACAGCTAGAGATCTTGTGGGATTTGAACCATGGTGTGCATTCTGCAAGCAAAACAGGTGGAAACCCAAGTGAAGGCTTCTAGTGCCTTCTGGGGGTTTCACTCCAGGGGCTTCTTTGGCTCTGGATATGGGCCCTTTCAAACTGTGGCCCCTCGCCAGAGCTGGCCTTTGTGGACACCAGCCAAGGCTTTGAGCCCTGAAGGTCTCAACCGCTGAGGACAAGGGAAGGGAAGAAGTCAGCACTGCCCTCCGAAAAGGGTTCTGCTCAAAGTTGCATGAGAGGCATTTATGTGCAAATTACCAGCTGTGAGATGCATCTTCTTGAATGGAACAACTTTAATTTCAACCCTTCTCCCCTTTTACTTCCTGGAAAAATAAATTCATTCCCAGTCTCTGTAGAGTTCTCACTTAAGAGTGAGAGTTCTCCCCTGATCTGCTGCAGAAGCTCAAGAGCTTTCCACCTGGCCTGTAAGTTCACCGTCGCCACACGGGGGGAGATCATGTCCCTCTTCCTCACCAGGAACCAGAGATGGCTGCTTCCAGGATCTCCAGCAGGTTCCATCGGTGTCCTTCTTTCAGGTAGTTTATTTACAAGTTGCAAAGTAGACCAGGCGTGGAAGAGAGTCTAGAACAAGGTGACCAAAAAAGAGAGAGATCCCAGATTTTGGGACAACTGTAAGAGTTTGGGATATGTATAGGAAGAAGAAACTGTACTGAACCTCTCCCACCTTTGGAGAACATCTGATGTCCAGGTGGCGCTTCCAACATGCTGCACCTCCAGACAGCACAGGTATCCATACCTCGCAATGCCTTGGCCAACGTGAAGAACAAATTGACTATTCCTTCCGGGCCGGGAAACCAGCAGAAGCTTTCTGGGGCAAAAAGATACCCTGGGTATACTGTGGCCCGTCCCTCCCCCTGTTGAAGACCTGCCCCACCGCCTCTGATTCGGCCATGGTTGGCTGGGGAGGGTCAGGCCGCCATCTTGGATGCCCTGCGAATATCCGTCCTGGTCCTACCGGGAAGCGTCAACGAGGTTCTTCTATGGCCACAGCAAATGTAAGAGGATGGCTGATGGACGAGTGCAGACCTGAAGCCCTTCCCTCCACGTCCTATGTGCCTGAGGGCTTGCTTTGCTCCCAGCAGGGGTCTGCCTCCCCAGGCCTACCGGCGCCTCTACAGTCCACTTGGCTTCAGTGTGGAGGTCGGAGGAGTTTGGATTTCCCCCTCCGGCCATGAGCGCCGCCCCTGCGGGCCCCTCAGCCCCGGGGACATCCAGCAAAACCAGCAGGCCCCTCTTTCCTTCCAGACAGGTCTCCAAAATAAAAAGAGCAAGTGTTATTTCTTCCCCGTTTCTGGCTCATCCCCAGCCGGAACCGCCTCGGGCTCCCAGAGCAAGAATTCGTGCAAGAGCGTGTTCACGGTCTCGGGGCATTCCATCATTACCATGTGGCTGCCTTCGTCGATCACCTTTAGAAACGCGATGAGGAGGATCTGCGGACGGAACCGGACAGGAGAGAGAGAATTCAGCACTTTCCTCACAATTTCCTTTAAACGGTTCATGAGGGTCGGTCATCTAAGGCATTTCCGCACTGAATCGCGTTCCAGACGGAACGCGTTCAGGCGGAAAGCTTAAGCCAGCTTCGGGCGCTTTCCCCGTTCACACACAGACGCGCCAGAACGCGTGTAAACGCGTTCCGGAGCGTCTGGGTGCGAATGGTCAAAGCGCCCGAAGCTGCCTTAGCCGGCAAATGCCGGCAAGCGGCGCGCCGGCAGCCGCGGAGGCATATCGACAATCAGCTGTTTGAGAAACAGCTGTTTGTCAAAGCCGCGCGGCGTCGGAGGCGCGCTGGCAGCCGTTCGGGAGACAGAAGCGGCGCGAACGCTTCTTCTCCCGAACGGCTGAGGGCGGCTCGTCCGCGTTGGAACGCGTGTAGAGCACTTCGAAGTGCTCTACATTTCGAACGCGAAAAAGCCAGCTGCGGACACGTCGGAACGCAAGCCGCGCGCGGCCAATGCGTATGACGTGTCCTCAGCTGTCTTTTCCGCGTTCTGATCAGCCCCGTGCGAAAACGTCTCTTGTCCACCCCTTTGCACTATGTGGAAAAGCCGACTGCACCCTTGCCGAGAAGCGGCCCACGAAAGCCTCCAGGGATGGGGACCCACAACCTCCCTAGGGAGACGGTTCCACTCTCGCACCACTCTCGCTGCCAGGACATTTCCCCTTGATTCTGTCAAGGACAACCAGCAACAGTCATTTGCTCCTTAGCAGAATATTTGCATCCTGCTGGGATACAGTTGGTCCCTGTGTCCATGAGGTATAAGCACCAGTTCCTACTGCAGTTATAGTGAAAGATTTCCCAGGAATCATGGGAAATTACACACCATTTCATGCTATTTCCGACTGCCCCAGGTCTCTGGGAAGCCAAAGGTCACCGGAGGACATAAGTGAAACCACAATTACTGGACCAGTGGATCCAGGACCCAACTCTTGAATTTTCCTCCTATAATCCCTGACTTTTTGGTTGCTTTTCCCAGGCTTGGAAACCATCTCATATTTTATTTATTTACAGTATTTATATTTGCATTTCTATCCCGCCCTATACCCTAAGGTCTCAGGGCAGAGAGCAGCATTTAAAAATAAACATGTCAAAATAGAACCATATGTATTTTTTGCGCTGATAACGTTCCCGTTTGCGAAGGGTACCTCAGCCATCCGCTGGTCTTCCTCCACGGGAACGAACTTGTCATGCATCCCATGGACCAGCAGTACCGGCACTGTGAGTTCAGCGTGGTAGACCTCATCTCCCTCTGGCCAGTACTGACCGCTCATCATGGCTCTCAGGACAAAGGACGAGACGTTGAAGGCGTTTCCCTCCTTCAGCAACTGTTTCTCCTTGGCACCCTGGCGTGCAAAGCCAGCCCTAGGGGAAGGGGAAGGGGATCAGGGGATTCATCACAAATCTTCTGGGTTAATGTTGGATTTCAGTGAAGTCTAGGGTTGCCCAACTGTGGTCCTCCAAACACCCATTGATTATATCTCCCATCATTCCATGCCAGACACGAGCAGACCAAACTACAGATCCCACCAGATCGAACTAAAGTCTCCATCTTTCCATACCAGGCCAAACCAATCTGAACTACAGGTCCCATCATTCAATGCCAGATTCAAGCAAGACTGAACTGTAACTCCCATCATTCCATGCAAGATCCAATCAGATTGAATTACAGCTCCCATCATTCTGTGCCAGACACAACCAGAGTGAACTACAGCTCCCATCACTCTGTGTGAGCCTCAGTCAATCTAGCTAGGGGCTGGAAGAGTACTGAGTGTGGAGTCCTGGGAGTTGTAGTTCAGAAAATGTGGTGTCAGAGACTTAACACCCATAGAAAGTCTCCTCCAGGAAGTCACCCAGGGAAGGTCGTGCCCCAGCTACTCACTTGAGGAAGCTCCAGGCCAGGCAGGGCGAAAGGCAACGCAGGAAGCAGGTGGGCATGTTGAAGATGGAGCAGAGGCTGGGCTCCAGGGCTGTGGGTCCTCCGCCGTTGATCATGATCACCTTGTGAACCAAGTCTGGGTACTCGTGGGCCAGGAACGTGCAAAAGGAGACCCTGTGGGAAGGGAAAAGGGAGGAGCTGAAAGGACAGAGGGTGCAGGACCCCAAGGAGGGATGGGGTGCAGAAATCCCTCCCATTACACCTGAAATCAGAAAGAGCATTTCCCGCCCACCCTACATTGGCCACTTGGGCTTCCCCCTAAGCTTCAGAGGCGTTGGCTGAATGTCCTCACTTGCAGGCCTCCGGACGCTGGTGACCCACAACTCCCAGCACGTTGCCTCCAGAGCTTCTGCCTTCAAGTGTTCAGCAACTACAACCCTCAGCACTCTACCTGCAGAGCTTGCTGACCCACAACTCCCAGGTTCCTCCTTCTGGAACACCTGGAGGCTTGCATGCTGAGCAGCCCTGCTTTAGAGTGAGGAACGTTCAGGAAACCATCGTCCAAAAGCTCTCTTGAGTTTTCCATTCATCCGCGCTTTGTCTGGATCTGCCCTGGACCACCAATGGCAGTGACTGAAAGATCTCCCCAGACCCACCAGTGTCTTGAGGCATCAGTGGAGTTTCAGCCACCAGATGGCTGATGGTCAAGAGAGAAGCCACCGCCCGGCCACCATTAATGGACGCACCAGGACCAGAATCCTCCTGCCCCGTCCTTCCTGCTTACCCATAAGAATGGCCGATGAGGATGTTCCTCTTCTTGGCGTACCGCTTGAAGACGGTGCGGATGTCTTCGGCCAAGGCATAGAACGTGTAGGCGGCAGCTATCTGTGGGGCCGAGCTGGCCCCGTGCCCAGCCAGGTCGGGGGCCACAACCTCATAGCCCAGCTTGGCAAAGAAGTCCAGTTGCTCCTTCCAGATGTCCAGGGAGCCTCCCACTCCATGGATGAAGAAGAGGACGACGTCGCTGTGGGTCCCCTTGCAGCTGGTGATGAACTTGGTACAGTCAATGTTGACCACCTTCTTGGGCTTGCGCCGCCGGCGCTTGTTGTGGGCAACGGAAGGGTGGCCGGCGTTGGGAGCGGAGGAAGCGCCAGAACCTCCGCCGGCCTCCGTGACCTCCAGCTCCACCGTGCTGTTGGGCTCAGCACCGTTCTGGCAGTGTAGGATGTCCGAGCGCACGGCCTCCCCCAGGTTCTCGATGACCATCTGGCCATTGCGGTAGACAGTGATCCGGCGCTTGCATCGCACCACACCAGCCTTCTGGGGTGCATCCTCAGCCCCCGCGGGCCGGGCCGGAGCCAGGTGCTTGACCCGCAGGACACGCCCCGGCTTCACCTCCACAAAGCCGAAGCCATCACTGGACTCCACACTCTCCAGGGGACCCACCGTGTTGGGCGTCTTGCCCATCAAGCAGCACAGGAGTCCGTCGGTGATGCTGGTCAGCATTGTGATTCCTGCAAGAACAGAGGGAACATGGGAATGGAAGAGGAGCCCTGCTGGATCAGGCCACAGAAGTTTCACCTGCTCCTAAATCCCAGCCAGTGCCCTTTGGAGGCCTCCTGCGTGTCTCCCCAGCCTGGAGGTGGTACCCAGGCATCTATGAATGAAGAAAGCCCTGCTAGATCAGCCCACAGCCCACCTAATCCAGTCCACCAGGTGCTTCTGGGCACCTCAAGCAGAAGACAAAGGCAGAACCTTCACCTGCCCTCAAATCCCAGCCAATGCCCTTTGGAGGCCTCCTGTCTCCCTTGCTTGGAGGTGGTACGTGGGCGTCCATTCCAGGATCCATTTCTTGCCAATATAGCTTTTGCATCCCTCTGCCCTCTGCCCAAAGGCCCCAGGATGGGTCACAGTATAAAATAAAGCACAAAACATTGAACGATATTTAAAATATAACCCTCCCTCCCTCCCTCCCCCCTCCCTCCCCCCTCCCTCTCACCCATTCAGGAGGAACACCCAGGGAAAGAGGAGCACTTCAACCAGGCGCTCCCTTTGTCAGAGTGCATAGAAGAGACGGAATGCGAGAGCGAGGGAGGGAGGGAGGGAGGGAGGTGCCGGTATTCATAGCAACCAGGGTGCAGCTGCCTATCCTTCCGTATGACTGACTTGAAGAACTCAAGTTGCGTTGCATAACGACAAATTGCCGGCTGTCAAGCGAGGAGCGCTCCTTCTTACATAAGGCCACCCGGTCGCTGCTACCGCCTTCGTGCCCCTCACCACTCTCTCGTGGACAGGTTGGTTCAGCCAACATAAGCGGGAGGAGGCGGACAGCTAAATTGTAGCCTGCCGGCGGTGGGGACGGCCCTCGCTTCCGCCGATCACCCGAGCACCCTAATTAAGAATCCCAAGCCAGAAGCGTAGATACTGCTGCCTGCGAAGAGCACCAGGCGAGGAGGAGGAGGAGGAAGGGGAGGAAGGAGGAGAAGCTCAGAGCCATGGAGAACGTGGAGAAATGAGTTTCACTTCCCAAGAACCTCAGAGGAGCCCTTCTGGATCAGGCCACAGTCCATCTAGTCCAGGATCCCATCCCACACGATGGCCCACCAGTTGCTCCTGGGCATCTTAACCATGCAAGTGGCCTTTAGAGGCCTCATACCTGCCCCTCCGACCTCCAGGATGTGCCTGGGCACCCATGAATTTGTCTAACCCTATAGGAATCTAAAGGAAGCCCAGCTGGATGAGGCCACAGCCCATGCAATCCAGCATCCTGACTCACACAGGGACCCACCAATTACTTCTGGGCATCTTAAGAAGAAGACAAAGACAAAATCTTTGGCTGTCCTTGACTCCCTGCAAATGGCCCTTGGAGGCATCCTTACTGTCTCTCCATACTGGGCATCTTTTCTAGCAGCCATTGATACACCTGTCCTCTTTGAATTAAGAGGACCCCTGCTGGATCTGGCCACAGCCCAGCATCCCATCTCATACAGTGGCCCACCAGTTTGAACCCTGTCGAGCAGAAGACAAAGGCAAAACCTTCACCTGGCCACGACAAACAACCTGCCTGAAGGCATCCATGCCAGTAGCCACTGACACTCCTGTCTTCCATGGATACCCTATAGGAATCTAAGAGGAGCCCAGCCCCTCCAGTCCAGCCTCCCCTTTCATCCAGTGGTCCACCAATTACCTCTGGGCATTCCTGGGCCAAAAGCTGCTGTTTTGGGGAACTTTCAGATACCCGTCATGGGGTCCTTCTAGCAAGGCCAATCTTGAAAAAGACCGTCCCCTTGCACTCCTGGGCTCGGCCTGGCCGGGTCTCTTTCTCTGCTGTGTCTGCCGCTGCCACTTCTGAGCGATTCCACGTGTTTGGACGGGACATGGAATCTTGCCAGACATTCTGGGAATGTTCCAGAAAAGAACCAGAATGGCTGTTCGTTCCTCTTTGGAGGAGAGAAGGCAGAGACAGTGTTTGGTTTCTCACCTTCTGCCGCAGCCATCAAATTTGCTTTCACCTTGCTATAGGACAGTGATGGCGAACCTTTTGAGCTCAGTGTGTCAAAATTCCCAAGAAAACCTAGCTTAACTCAGGTGCTGTGTCACATGTAGAAATATCTATAATTTTGTGATATTTGTAGCTCTAGTAAAAAGGTATATTTTTTAAAAGCAAAAACAAATAATTCTTTACATTAGTGACTTTTGTTGCTGAATTTCGTTTGCTAAATCTTCAATTGAAAGTTGGTATTTCATACACTTCAAGAACAAGCAAGCACTACACGCCCAGGTGCCAGGGTGACCAGGTGTGTCACCCAAAAGGGCTTGGCGTGTCACCTGTAGCACTTATGTCATAGGTTGGCCATCACTGCTATAGGAACATGAGCGAAAAGAGACAACTGTTTGGTCTAATGGTTAGAGAGATGGACTCCTATCTAGGAATACTGGGTTTGATTCCATCCTCCTCCATGAAGCCATCTGGGTGACCTTGGGCTAGTCACAGCTCTCTTCTGAGCTCTCGCAGCCCCACCTGCGAGGGTGCCTGTTGGGGGGAGAAGAACAGAAGGTTTATCAGCCGCTTTGAGTCCCCTTAAGCAGGTAAGACAAGCAGGGTAGAAAAGCCTACTGTTCTTCTTCCACAAAGCCAGCTGGGTGACCTTGGGCTAGTCACAGCTCTCTTTCTGAGCTGTCACAGCCCTACCCACCTCACAGTGAGTTCTGTTGTGGGGAGAAGAACAGAACGTTTGTCAGGTTTGTAAGAAAAGTGAGGTAGAAAAGCCAAGTCTTCTGCTGCTGCTGTTGGTCCCATCCACCACCCCCCCATTTCAGTGGCTGTCCCAGAGAAGGGGTCTTTCTGCAGAAGGGTCTCTCCTTGCTAGCATGGGCTCTCTTTATGATCTGTACCAGTGACCAGGAGGCATTAGTCCTGGAACTCAAAGAAAGCTCTCGCACCTAAGGGGACCTCTTCCCATGTGGGCCGCGCAAGGGAGGCCTTTGCTTCAAACCATGCACCACCGCCTCCCCTTGGGGCACACTTCTGCAGCTTGAACTTTTGGGGGAACCAAACTCCCGCTAACAGAGAAAGGGCCCCACGTTCACTCCATGGGATGCAGCTTTTATCACAAGCAGGGTGCAGCGAAGGTCCGCTGATGCACCAGAGTAGCCTCTCTGTCCACCTCCCACGCCATGGACGTCATGGGGCACGGGGGCCCCACTGTCCTTTGTCCTGTTTCTTTTCCTTTTTGCCCCTGAGTCCCTTCAAAGACAAGTCGGAAGAAGCCAGGGACTCGCTTTAGGATGTAGAGTCTGTCAGGATTTAGAAAACAGGATGAGCACAGAACGGAGGCAAACTGGAAGGGAGGCGGAGAGGGAGATCCTTTTCTCTGTCACCCAACCCTAGGACCAGGGGGCATCACTGGAGCTGATGGGCAAGAGACTCAGATCAGATGAGGGAAGGATTTCTCCACCCAGAGGGTCATCAGTCTATGGAACTGGCTGCCAGAAGAGGTGGTGACAGCAACCAGCCTGGATGGCTTTAAGAAAAGGTTGGACACGTCCATGGAGGACAGGTGTATCAATGGCTACTAGAATGGATGCCCAGGTACATGCCTCTAAAGGCCATCCACAGGGAGTGGAGAGCAGGTGAAGTTTTTACCTTCATTTTCTGCTTGAGATGCCCAGAAGCAGTTGGTGGCACTGCGTGAGACGGGATGCTGGACGACATAGACTGTGGCCTCATCCTGCAAGGCTCTTCTTAATTAATTAATTAATTTACATTTTTATCCCACCCTGTACCCAAGAGTCTCATGGCGGGTTACAACACATAAAATGAACACATTAAAACCAATAACATATTAAACATATTAAATCCATGGCATGGGGAACAGGTGTTTTCATGGCTCCTGGACTGGATGCCCAGATACCACCTCCAGGTTAGAGAGGCAGGCAGGAGGCCTCCAAAGGCCATTTGCAGGGAGTCAAGAGCAGGTGAAGGTTTTGTCTTCTGCTTCAGATGCCCATGGGCGATCGGTGGGCCACTGTGTGGGATGGGATGCTGGACCAGGTGGGCTGTGGCCTGATCCAGCAGGATCTCAATGGCTGAAATTGCAGTATTCTAGCCAGAGGGGTGCAAAGGTCTTCCAGCAAACTAATGGCCACGCCATTCCTTATTTTGGAGAAAGCAGTTGTACCTTCGCCTCTTTTTTCCACTCCCCCACCCCCGCGTGGGTTCAGCTCTCACGAGGCCCTAATTCAAATTCACGGCCACAGCAGCCCCTCCTGTTCACACCCACCCGGCCCCCTTCTCCTTTCAGCGTCTAGCATGAGCAGCCAGAAGGAGAAAGCAGCTTTGCTTGACCTACTTTGAACGCAGGCGTGCTCAGATTTTATATAACTAGGGAGGCAAAGCTGTTTCCTGGGAACCAGAAAAATGCAAATGCTGTTGCTCCCCCAAACAGGTTCCCATCATGCAACAGGATGCAAAAGACACACACTATTTGGCGGGAGTTTGGACAATCCATGCAGAACTATAGGAAAATGGCAGCCCACTCGCCCTTGTCCATTTTGAGCCTTTCACGATGAGTGGGCGGGGGTTCCCTTTTTGTAAAACATTCCAAGAGCGTCCATTTGCTTCCTATTCCTCTTTCTGGGCTTCAGAAGAAGGTACAGACAGTTTGATAAGATCAGACCCAAGGTCCTTCTGCCAAAGGTCATCTTTGCCGACAAATCCTGCCAAAGCCATAAGGAGATGTCTGAACCCATCAGCAAAATCTCCTTGCATTCCCCGCCCCCACCCCAGGGTGGACAAAAGCTTCCCAGTAGCGCTTGAGGGCTGCTTGCAGTCTCCCCCACTGTGTTGGTGGATGTGGTTTGGGGTTAGAGTAGCAATGGGGTCTGTGCTTATGGCGGATGGAGTCCCCAAAGATATTAGGGCAACAAGAAGTTGAACTGATTTCCAGTGAAATCAGTAAAATAAATTCAGCACAAAGCTGCCTCAGTTTTGTCTCAGAAGCTCCAACCTGACATAAGCAGCTAAGAGGGGCCCTGTTGGGTGAGGCCACAGCCCATCCAGTCCAGAAGAACCCAAGAGGAGGTCTGCTGGATTAGGCCTCAGCCCATCAAGTCCATAGGAACCTAAGAGGAGCCCTGCTGGATCAGGCCACGGCCGATCTAGTCCATCGGAACCTAAGAGGAGCCCTGCTGGATCGGGCCACAGCCCATCTGGTCCATCACAACCTAAAAGGAAGCCTGCTGGATCAGGCCACAGCCCACCTAGTCCATGAGAACCTCAGAGAAGTCCTGCTGGATCAGGCCACAGCCCATCTGGTCCATCAGAACCTAAAAGGAAGCCTGCTGGATTAGGCCTCAGCCCATCTAGTCCAGATGAATCTCAGAGGAGCCCTGCTCGATGTGGCCACAGCCCATCAAGTCCATAGGAACCTAAGAGGAGCCCTGCTGGATCAGGCCACAGCCCATCAAGTCCATAGGAACCTAAGAGGAGCCCTGCTGGATCAGGCCACAGCCCATCTAGTCCATAAGAACCTAAGAGGAGGTCTGCTGGATTAGGCCTCAGCCCATCTAGTCCAGATGAATCTCAGAGGAGCCCTGCTCGATGTGGCCACAGCCCATCAAGTCCATAGGAACCTAAGAGGAGCCCTGCTGGATCAGGCCACGGCCGATCTAGTCCATCGGAACCTAAGAGGAGCCCTGCTGGATCGGGCCACAGCCCATCTGGTCCATCAGAACCTAAAAGGAAGCCTGCTGGATCAGGCCACAGCCCACCTAGTCCATGAGAACCTCAGAGAAGTCCTGCTGGATCAGGCCACAGCCCATCTGGTCCATCAGAACCTAAAAGGAAGCCTGCTGGATCAGGCCACAGCCCACCTAGTCCATGAGAACCTCAGAGAAGCCCTGCTGGATCAGGCCACAGCCCATCTGGTCCATCAGAACCTAAAAGGAAGCCTGCTGGATCAGGCCACAGCCCATGTAGTCAATAAGAACCTAAGAGGGGCCCTGTTGGGTGAGGCCACAGCCCATCCAGTCCAGAAGAACCCAAGAGGAGGTCTGCTGGATTAGGCCTCAGCCCATCTAGTCCAGATGAATCTCAGAGGAGCCCTGCTCGATGTGGCCACAGCCCATCAAGTCCATAGGAACCTAAGAGGAGCCCTGCTGGATCAGGCCACAACCCATCTAGTCCATCGGAACCTAAGAGGAGCCCTGCTGGATCGGGCCACAGTCCATGGGAACCTAAGAGGAGCCCTGCTGGATGAGACCACAGCCCATCTAGTCCATAAGAACCTAACTGACAAGGTGACACTGCCCAGATGGGGACATTTCTCTGGCTTCTGGCAGTTTGGGGGAGAATTCAAAGACCCTTTTCGTAAGCAGCGTTTATGGTGTTCCTTCCAGATCGCGCCTGAGCTTGGAAGCTGAGCGGTTTCTGGTCCAGACAGGAGACCACCGAGGAAGCTCAGGGGTGGAGGCTGGGATCGGAAACAGAAGATCAACGATCCTGGAAATGTGACATTCATTTGTCCCTACTCTGACCAGGAAATTGGCTTCCTCTGCTTTTATAATCAGGAATCCTGGAAGGTTTTCATTTTTCAGGCCCCTTCGGGCTGTTCGTTCATACAAGCGACGCCCAGAGCATCACTGAGCACAGGGAACCTTCCTCTCTCCGCCACGCCAAGGGCAGCCAAAGTGGCACACGGGCGCGCGCGTCTCCGCGCCCCTTCCTGTACCTGGGCGCTCGCCCCGCACCTCCGCAGCAGCCGGACGTCTCGATGCCACGCGTGGGTGCGGAATCCACACGGGACTGATCCGAGTTCGAGCCCCCTCCCCCAGAGGCTGGAGTCTCTCGGGCTTGACTTGCATTTTGCAAGAAGGGGGGGCGATGCTCCCCTCCTCCCTCCCTCCCTCCCCCACCCAGGTGCAGAGTCAGCAAGACGCCCCTGCAGTGCAAGGAGGTTTGGGTCAGATGTTGCTTTTTTCCAGGAGGATAAAGAACAATGAACGGGGACCGGAACCCCCCCTAGAAGATGTCGGTTCAGATGCCCCCCTCCCCGCCATCACTTGAGCCCCCTTGCGGCATTGCTCCGTTGCAAGAGATGCTGCCACCCTTGCACGGAAAATCCCCCCCCCCCCGTTTGCCTTTTGCAATCCTCTTTAAAGCTTTGCAGAGCCCGGCGGGGGGCAAGCAGTCGGACGGCCCCTCCTCCTCCCCTCCCCTTCACCTTGTCCTCTGTCCCCCCCCCCAGGGACGCAGGCAGGCAGGGGACAGGGGCGTCCCGCACCCCACCCCCCTCCCTCTCACCTCATTTATCCGCCAGGCCGGTTAGCAGCTCCCAAGAGGTTGAGATGCAGACGCTGGGCGGGGGGGGGGGAGGGGAGGGACCAGATTGGAGAGGCGGGGGGGGAGGTGCAGCAGCAGCAGCGCGATGCCCCCCGCGCTCTCCGCTCCCATCCGATGCCGCCGCCGGTCGCCCTGCAAGGGGAAGCAGCAGGCGAGCGAACGATCGGGCCAGTGCGGACGGAGGAGGACGAAGGGGGATGGAAGCGGAACGGAGTGCGGCGGCGGCGGCAGCAGTAGCAACGGCGTTGTCTTTGCTTGCGGCGCTTCAGAGACACGGGGGGGGGGGGAGGGCGGACGACCGAGGTAAATCCCTCCTTCCGACTGGAGAGCAGAAGGAGGAGGAGGAGGAGGAGGCCGGAGATTGACGGGCAGCGGCGGGGCGAAGGGTGGCGGGGGGGTGGCGCCCCTTTGCCCCCCCTCCTCCTCCAGGCTGGGGGTATTAGGGCTGGTGGGCGGCGGGTTTCTCTTCGCTACCAATGGAGCGCATGGTGGGCCGCTCGGCCACGGACGCTGCCTGAGTGACTTGGGGGTTTATTCCTCCTCAGCCTGAGTGACTTGGGGGTGAATTCCTCCTCAGCCTGAGTGACTTGGGGGTTTATTCCTCTTCACCCTGAGTGACTTGGGGGTTTATTCCTCCTCAGCCTGAGTGACTTGGGGGTTTATTCCTCCTCAGCCTGAGTGACTTGGGGGTGAATTCCTCCTCAGCCTGAGTGACTTGGGGGTTTATTCCTCTTCACCCTGAGTGACTTGGGGGTTTATTCCTCCTCAGCCTGAGTGTCTTGGGGGTTTATTCCTTTTCAGCCTGAGTGACTTGGGGGTTTATTCCTCTTCACCCTGAGTGACTTGGGGGTTTATTCCTCCTCAGCCTGAGTGTCTTGGGGGCGAAGGGCTCCTCAGCCTGAGTGACTTGGGGGTTTATTCCTCCTCAGCCTGAGTGACTTGGGGGTTTATTCCTCCTCAGCCTGAGTGTCTTGGGGGTTTATTCCTTTTCAGCCTGAGTGACTTGGGGGTTTATTCCTCTTCACCCTGAGTGACTTGGGGGTTTATTCCTCCTCAGCCTGAGTGTCTTGGGGGCGAAGGGCTCCTCAGCCTGAGTGACTTGGGGGTTTATTCCTCCTCAACCTGAGTGACTTGGGGGTTTATTCCTCCTCAGCCTGAGTGAATTAGGGGTTTATTCCTCTTCACCCTGAGTGTCTTGGGGGTTTATTCCTTTTCAGCCTGAGTGACTTGGGGGTTTATTCCTCCTCAGCCTGAGTGACTTGGGGGTTTATTCCTCCTCAGCCTGAGTGACTTGGGGGTTTATTCCTCCTCAGCCTGAGTGACTTGGGGGTTTATTCCTCCTCAACCTGAGTGACTTGGGGGTTTATTCCTCCTCAGCCTGAGTGACTTGGGGGTTTATTCCTCCTCAGCCTGAGTGACTTGGGGGTTTATTCCTCCTCAACCTGAGTGACTTGGGGGTTTATTCCTCCTCAGCCTGAGTGAATTAGGGGTTTATTCCTCCTCAGCCTGAGTGACTTGGGGGTTTATTCCTCCTCAGCCTGAGTGACTTGGGGGTTTATTCCTCCTCAGCCTGAGTGACTTGGGGGTTTATTCCTCTTCACCCTGAGTGACTTGGGGGTTTATTCCTCTTCACCCTGAGTGACTTGGGGGTTTATTCCTCTTCACCCTGAGTGTCTTGAGGGTTTATTCCTTTTCAGCCTGAGTGACTTGGGGGTTTATTCCTCCTCAACCTGAGTGTCTTGGAGGTTTATTCCTTTTCACCCTGAGTGACTTGGGGGTTTATTCCTCCTCAACCTGAGTGACTTGGGGGTTTATTCCTCCTCAGCCTGAGTGAATTAGGGGTTTATTCCTCCTCAACCTGAGTGACTTGGGGGTTTATTCCTCCTCAGCCTGAGTGACTTGGGGGTTTATTCCTCCTCAGCCTGAGTGTCTTGGGGGTTTATTCCTTTTCAGCCTGAGTGACTTGGGGGTTTATTCCTCTTCACCCTGAGTGTCTTGGGGGTTTATTCCTTTTCAGCCTGAGTGACTTGGGGGTTTATTCCTCCTCAGCCTGAGTGACTTGGGGGTTTATTCCTCCTCAGCCTGAGTGACTTGGGGGTTTATTCCTCCTCAACCTGAGTGACTTGGGGGTTTATTCCTCCTCAGCCTGAGTGAATTAGGGGTTTATTCCTCCTCAGCCTGAGTGACTTGGGGGTTTATTCCTCCTCAGCCTGAGTGACTTGGGGGTTTATTCCTCCTCAGCCTGAGTGACTTGGGGGTTTATTCCTCCTCAACCTGAGTGACTTGGGGGTTTATTCCTCCTCAGCCTGAGTGAATTAGGGGTTTATTCCTCCTCAGCCTGAGTGACTTGGGGGTTTATTCCTCCTCAGCCTGAGTGTCTTGGGGGTTTATTCCTTTTCACCCTGAGTGACTTGGGGGTTTATTCCTCTTCACCCTGAGTGACTTGGGGGTTTATTCCTCTTCACCCTGAGTGACTTGGGGGTTTATTCCTCTTCACCCTGAGTGTCTTGAGGGTTTATTCCTTTTCAGCCTGAGTGACTTGGGGGTTTATTCCTCCTCAACCTGAGTGTCTTGGAGGTTTATTCCTTTTCACCCTGAGTGACTTGGGGGTTTATTCCTCCTCAACCTGAGTGTCTTGGAGGTTTATTCCTTTTCACCCTCAGTGACTTGGGGGTTTATTCCTCTTCACCCTGAGTGACTTGGGGGTTTATTCCTCTTCACCCTGAGTGACTTGGGGGTTTATTCCTCCTCAACCTGAGTGTCTTGGAGGTTTATTCCTTTTCACCCTGAGTGACTTGGGGGTTTATTCCTCTTCACCCTGAGTGACTTGGGGGTTTATTCCTCCTCAGCCTGAGTGACTTGGGGGTTTATTCCTCTTCACCCTGAGTGACTTGGGGGTTTATTCCTCCTCAACCAGAGTGTCTTGGGGGTTTATTCCTTTTCACCCTGAGTGACTTAGAGTGACTATCATAGAATCATAGAGTTGGAAGGGACCTCTATGGTCATCCAGTCCAACCCCCTGCTCAATGCAGGATTTCCTAAACCATCCGGAACAGATGTTGGTCCAGCCTCTGCTTGAAGTCTTCCAGTGAAGGATGACTCACTACCTCCTGTTGCAACCTCTTCCACTGACTGCCTTCAAAGTCAGGAAGTTTTTCCTAATGTCTAATCTGTATTGACTCCCTTGAAGTTTCATCCCATTGTTTCTAGTCCTCACATCCCGTGCAAGTGAGAATAGGGTCAATCCCTCTCCACTGTGTCAGCCCTTCCGATACTTGAAGACCACAATCATGTCTCCTCTCAGTCTTCTCTTCTGCAGGTTGGACATTCCTGGATCCTTACACCTTTCCTCACAGGACATTGTTTCCAGACCACTCACCATTTAGGTGGCTATCATTTGGACTTGCTCTAGTTTCTCAATATCTTTTTTGAATTGGGATGCTCAGAACTGGACACAGGACTCTAGATGTGGTCTGAACAAGGTAGAGCGAAGAGGAATAATTCCTTCTTGTGATCTAGTCTCTATACTCCTCTTGATGCATCCTAGGATGGTGTTTGCCTTTTTTGCAGCTGCATCACATTGCTGGCTCATGTTCATCCTGTGATCAACCAGGATACCAAGATCCTTTTCACTTGTGGAGCTACTCAGCCAGATTCCTCCCATTCTGTATGTACATTTACCATTTTTCTTACCCAGATGTAGGACTTTGCATTTGTCCCTCTTAGACTTCATCCTGTTAATTTTCAGCCCACAGTTCAAGCTTCTCTAGTTCTTTTTGAATCCTCCTCTATTGTTAGCAACCCCTCCTAGCTTTGGGTCATCTGCAGATCTGATCAGCATCCCTTCAACTCCCTCATCCAGATCATGTATAAAGATGCTGAATAGCACTGGCCCCAGGACAGAGCCCTGTGGAACTCCACCTGAAGCAACCCTCCAATTGGACGTGAAGCCATTTATTGCCGCCCTTTGAGTGCGATCACTAAGTCAGTTACAAATGCACCTAACAGTTGTCCTGTCCCAGTTGGACTCTGCTTTTCCTGTTACCTGCAAACAGACGGTGCCATGTCTGGAGAGAGAAAAAAGCTAATATTGGAGGCAGGAAAAGGGCAAAGTGGAAAGACAAGCAAGGCTACCTCTGAACAGTACATGCCCTTGTCTGAAGACTCTTCCTTGGGCAGGAGATGAGCAGCTAAAAGGTCTGCAAAAATAAAAATAAAAGGGGAATGAAGGCAAGCTCTGCTGCTGGGACTGGGATCTCTAGACCCCCTCCATCTGGACGGAACAGTCTGTGCTTGATTCTTGCGGACGGCTGTGGCTAAATACGGGTTTCTCGAACACAGAGACATGGGGAAAGTTTCAAGCATGAATGGGGCAAGAATCCAAAGGCTGAGCTATTTGCAAGCAGATATTGAGCCCTTTATATGGGCCGGGAGCTGGAGCCGTGGCCTGCCAGTCGGAGGACTCCAGTTGGCCAGCTCTGCAGCTTTATTTGAAACATTGATGGTCATGCACCACTTTTGCACCTTTGAGCATCTGTTTTCCACATGCACAGAAGAAAAGGAATGTTTGAACTCTTAACAAGCAATGGAATTGTGTTAAAAAGAGAGAAACGTCCTAGGGGGAGAGTTTGGTCAGTGGGGCTTCCTGCTGGGAAGGGCAAAGAATCCATGCATGCGAAACTGAACAAAACCCAATGGCAAAACCTCAGGAAGATCATGGCAATATATGGGTACAGCAGCAGCAGAAGAGTCGTCTTTTCTACCCCACTTTTCTCGCCCATTTAATGGGACTCAAAGTGGCTGACAAACCTTCTGTTCTTCTCCCCACCACAGACATCCTGTGAGGTAGGTGGGGCTGTGAGAGTGCAGAAGAGAGCTTGTGGTGGAGTACAGAATCCAACCCAGTATTATTTGATAAGAGGCTGGTTCCCTCACCACTACACCAAACTGGAGCATTATATGGACTGGAATAATTAATCACAAGCCATGATTGAAGAATGGTCACCTCCAGAGGCCTCCTGTCTTCTCTCCAACCTGGAAGTGATACCTGGGCATCCATTCTAGATTAGAACATAAGAGGACTCTGTGGGATGAGGACAGACCATCTAGTCCAGCATCCTCAAGCAGAAGACGAAGGCAAAACCTTCACCTCCTCCCATTAGAGGCCTCCTGTCTTCTCTCCAACCTGGAAGGGATACCTGGGCATCCATTCTAGTAGCCATTGGTGCACCCTGTTACCAGATCTGCTTCACTAATAAACTGTAAGCAAATGTAGATAATCTGGGCTATTTTAAAACCCAGAAACACCAAATTTAACCTTTTTTAGGAGAATCAGTAGCTAGATCTACAGGTTTTAATAATGAGGAATAACCAGAAAACAGAGACAAGACCAATTTCAGACTCAAAACCAGTGTTTCTTGTTAAACCAGAGCAAAGAATTTATTAGAAATACAGAAGAGAAGTTGAAATGAAATGATATAAAGCCATATCAGAAGCATTTTTCATTAGACATTTAAGCCAAACAAGGACAAACATGCAAGGACTTTAAACATGGCTAAATAACTAAACAGCCTATATTAGAATAATTCTATGCATTAAACTGGTAATTTCAGTTTTGTGGAAGGACTGTGCCCAAGCCAGCAAGGAGGTAGAAAAATCACCCTTAATACTAAGATATTCCCTAACCAAAATTAAACAATAGAGAAACCATAAAAAATAGGGGGAAGTAAGGAGGAATGGAATTTGCTCTCACCACTGTGCCTTAGATGGGAGATTTCAGCCGATCTGTGCCTCTTCAAGAACAAAAATAGAAAATAAAAATAAAAATAAAGAAAAATGATCCCTTTTATTAATCCGGTCTAAAAAAATGAGTAAAATATCTCAAAAAAAATAAATAAAAAAACCCAGTTGAAATGGGCTTCTGCAATTGTTCTGACCAAGCCAAATTCAGAACAACTTTCAAAATTTAAAATGCAGCTCTGTGTAGCAGGAGGAAAAAAAAACAGCAAAGTGTCTGTGGTCTCTTCCTAGCTTTCCATGGCAGGAAAACTCCTTTTGCTAGATGAGGAGAGGGAGATTCCTTGCCCTAGACTCCTGAACTCCTTCTCTTCTCTGCCTTTCTTATAGCCAGAAACTGGAACCAAAACAAAACAAAAAATCTGTCAATTATGGTCCTTCCTTTGTTAATAAAAGAAACTGCAGTGTCCTGTAATTTCTCCCAAAAAGATGCAAAAATTACCCTAACAGCATCTCCAAAGCTCTTCCTGAAAAGGCAAAACTGGTTCTTCAGGTGTCCAAAAGAAGTTAATTTCTTATGCTAACCTGTCTCCCTGAGCAATTCTCATCCTATTGTTTCTCTTAAGTCAAAGTACAATGGAATAGCTTCATGTGTGTGCTTAGCAGATTCTTGCACCCATTAGACTCAAGACCCACTTCCTCAGGAACATCTGAATTATTTTATTAAAACAAAGGATATTCTTCCTCTCCAAACCTCAGCGATCAATCATTAACATCAATAGAGCCAATATTTTAGCATTCTCTGTCCTCTCTGGCATTCCTGATTTACCACCTTAAATGGCCCATTAAGGCTTCAACAGCACCAAGAGGTCAGCAGGAATTGTTGCACCACCAGCTCTTGAATGGAGAGACAAACCTGTTTTGTTTCCTTTGTTCTGGCCCCCAGGTATAATCTTGAGTGGGCCAGAGCCAGGAAGGCAACTGCAATTTATGATTAAATGGAGAGATCTGCCCCTTTCTTTTGCAAAATGCCACAGATCCTTTCCTTGCTTTAGAAACATTTCAGATGTCCAAGGCTTTTATTCCAAGTTAATGGTCCCCGCCTCTTTCTTATTCCAATTGAGTCCCAAAGCTCTGATGGAACTGCACCCAAAGCCCAAGACACTGCTTTTTCACCAGAACTTTTGCCAATTATTTTTTTTATTAATAATCATAGCTGGTACCAACCCAACCCACATGTAATAGCCACATGCATATGAAAGTTGTGTCTGTGCCCTGAAAGAGGTACAAGGCAGAGGCCCCCACGTGAACAGGACTGGTCTTTAAAAAGAGCACGTGAATGTGGTACAAATTCAAACTGGACTGGAATCTCGAGCCTGACCATATGGCTCAGATTGTCCAAGAGAGCCTTGATTTTCAGGCCTGAAGCCTATGTCCTGCCCCTCCCTCTTCTTTTCCAAAAGCACCCTGAGGTAGCTCTGCCCCGCTGTTTGGAGAACCCTTCTCTCCCTCACGGCCGCTGGTGGCCTTGGGTTCCTCTTTCACCTCTCCAAAGGGCCCGTCTGGTAATGAGGTCTACAGGCAGATGTGCCGCTCGGTGCCAGACCTGGCCTCTCTGACCGCCACCCAAGGCAGCGGCGCATGGCGTCACTCTCTGCCCAGAGGAGCCGTTAACGACCTCTGGCAGGAAGCGCCAGACATTTTTTCCTCTGCTATTCATGCCATTTTCGATTAAAAGACAATTCCTTTTTTCTTAGAACTCTGGTCCGGATGGCTGAGCTACTGCGGGCGCAGGGAAACATTTGGGAATGCGAATGAGGAGGCGGAACGGGAACAGGTGGCTATGAAATCACCATCCTGGACGGCGCTGGAGAACCGGTGGCAAAAGTCCTGAGCGGAGGGAAAGAGGGAGTCAAAAATCCTGCTGTGGTTACAGGGTGGATACTTAATCCACCCCTACTCCCTACTGGACTTCTGACCACAATTGTGTCGGTCATAAAAACAACACACATGCACACACACACACTTGGCATGACGTCTGCCTTCCAGCATCCAACTCGTTACCAGAAACCAACTTTATGACAATAACACAGCTTCTGAAGGCCTGGCCAGCTTTCCGACTGACTCAGTCCTTCTGTCCTGGGTTGTGAAGGGGGCTGGGTTGGGGGTCAGCAAAGGGCACACGTGTTTGCTCCAAAATAAGGGGAAGGCCAGAGTGTTCCCCCTACTTCCCGGTATTTAAAGTCACCAAGAAGCAGCCCCAGTGCAAAGGTTCAGCCAGGTATCCAACGGGGACCGACCCAATTCACACAGTTCTGCTTAAATGAGGATTCAGGAATCGGGAAGAGGCCAGAGGGAAAGCGGTTTGGAGTGGCTGCTCCAGAAATAAACGGGATACAAGCTCCGGCTTCTCAGGTTCGGAGTGACGAGGAGGACAAATATTCCTGATGGAAAAAAATCTGACTCGGTGGTAAACTGCCTGGAAAGCAAAGGGTCAGAAGTTCAAGCCCTCGCTGTTCCCTGGAGTTCGCACCTTTCTGGATAAACTGCACACAGGTAGCCATGGAGTCGCCCACATAATCGGAAGCTGGACCTGGCCCAACACTATCCAACAACCACACTGGCACAGTCTATGGAGGTTGTGAGCTCTTCCTCTCTGGAGACTTTCAAATATCTTCCCAACAATGTTTTAACTGGGTTGGACTTTGGGGTCCCTTCCAACTCCACTGTCCCATGATTCTGTTCTTACAGACCTGGGTTACAGATGGGGATGGTTTTTATTAGGGACACAGACCTTGTGCAAATTAAAGAGCATACAGATGGAGTGGACAACACTTGCAGTGTGTGTTTTAAAGAATCGACAGTGTTTGGGTATAGCGAAGTTTGTGAATTCAGACCGACAGAAGAAGAGGAAGAGTTGGCTTTTCTACCCCACTTTTCTCACCTGTTTCTGGGGACTCAAAGCGGCTGACAAACCTTCTGTTCTTTCCACAACAGATAGCCTGTGAGGTGGGTGGGGCTGAGAGCTCAGAAGAGGGCTATGAGTAGCCCAAGGTCACCCAGCTGGCTTCATGGGGGAGTGAAGAATCAAAACCGGTATTCCCCCATAAGAATTTGGCTCCTTAACCGCTAGACCCACTGAATCAACCCATGGAGTTGCAACATATTGTTTTTAATCAAATTGATAGATTTTTAAAGATGTGTTAGGGAAAAGGTGACTAATTTCTCCCTTATGCCCAGTCATTAACATCAGACAGGAAGAAACAGGAGTGCCTCTTGCCTCTTAATCTAGGGGAACGGGATCCTCACCTGAGCAAGATGTTCCCTGTCTCAATTACTGCTCCACTCTAAGGGATTTGAGAGCAGATGAAACTTTTGATTTTGTCTCCTGCTTGAAGTGCCCAGACGAAATTGGAGGCTCACTGGGTGAGGTGGGATGCTGGACTAGATGGACTCTGGCCTCATCCAGAAGGGTTCTTCTTCACTCATGGGGGACAGGTGTATCAATGGCTGCTATAATGGACTTCCAGGTAGGAGAGCCAGGCAGGAGGCCTCCAAAGGCCATCTTCAGGGAGTCAAGAGCAGGTGAAGGTTTTGCCTTCATCTTCTGCTTGAGATGCCCAGAAGCAACTGGTGGCTACTGTGTGAGATGGGATGCAGGACGAGATGGGCTGTGGCCTGATCCAGCAGGGCTCCTCTGAGGTTCTTATGCCCTAGAAGGGCTGTGGCCTGATCCAGCAGGGCTCCTCTGAGGTTCTTATGGACTATATGGGCTGTGGCCTGATCCAGCAGGGCTCCTCTGAGGTTCTTATGGACTATATGGGCTGTGGCCTGATCCAGCAGGGCTCCTCTGAGGTTCTTATGCACTAGAAGGGCCGTGGCCTGATCCAGCTGGGCTCCTCTGAGGTTCTTATGGACTAGATGGGCCGTGGCCTGATCCAGCAGGGCTCTTCTGAGGTTCTTATGGACTAGATGGGTCGTGGCCTGATCCAGCAGGGCTCCTCTGAGGTTCTTATGGACTAGATGGGTTGTGGCCTGATCCAGCAGGGCTCCTCTGAGGTTCTTATGGACTAGATGGGTCGTGGCCTGATCCAGCAGGGCTCATCTGAGGTTCTTATGGACTAGATGGGTTGTGGCCTGATCCAGCAGGGCTCCTCTTAGGTTCTTAAGTCCACCATTACTTATGGTCCTCACTTACTGAACAGCTTTTTTTTTAGAAAGTGGACACATTTTCCTAGTCCTGCTTGACTTTCTGCGTTTGATTTGGTCCAGCTCTCTGTCCTGGATGGTCTGTGTGTGTTGGCCATGCAGCTGCCTTGCCCAGGCCTGCCGTCCAATCGGAGACCAGGACGCTCTGTGGTCGCCTCCCCTGCTGCTGTTTGTGTGATGCAAAATCCTCCATCTGAACGCACTCAGCATCGCTGGAGGGAGCCGCAATTATCCTGACCCAGCTAAAGCAAGAAGCAGGTTCTTTTAAAAACCATTTTTTCCAAATAAAATAAAAGGGAAAACAGTGATCTCACTTTCTTGGGACAGCATGTGCTGTGCAAAACCAGCATCGGGGGCGATGGCTGGCCACTGTGCCTTGTGTGTTGAGGATCCTTCCAGCCCCTCCTCTGGAGGCAAACGTTGCCCTGTTCCTGCAAGTGGACCCTTGGAGACTTTTTCATTCCTGCTTCCTGCCATTAAGAGGGAAACTAAAGTGGTTGAGTAACTTCTGAATCTGAAAGGCTTTATTAGAAAATAGGCTGAGCTGGCCCTTTACCAGTCCAAACAGTCTTGATATCAGTGGAGCTCAGGCAGGAGAGAACTTCGTTGCCGTTCAGAGCTCGCCCACTCTCTGGGACCAGGGCAGGGAGTCAGAACCCGTCATTTCCAAACCAGGAGGCAGAACCGGGACCCACTGAAGCAAAGAAGTTAGAGCAGAAAAAGTATTCTGGGTGAAATCTTTGGCCGACAGCTGCTAGACATTGTATCTCAGATAGGACAGTCTCACAAAATCCCCAAAGCGGGAGAACTTCAAGGAAAGCAAATAACAGCAGAACAGCAAGTAAGGGGCAATGTAAGTAAACAAGAATATGTGAAAACCTCTTTTGGTCCCCCACTCTGCATAAGGGGAGCCTTGCTGGATCAGGCCACGGCCCACCTAGGATCAGGGCATGGCCCACCAGTTGCTTCTGGACACCTCAAGCAGAAGATGAACGCAAAGCCACCTGCTCTCGAATCCCAGCAAACAGCCTTTGAGGGCCTCCCACCTGGAGGTGGTACCTGGGCATCCATTCTAGTACCCATGGATACACCTGTCCTCCATGAATTAAGAGGAGTCCTGCTGGATCAGACCACAGACCACCTAGTCCAGAATCCCATCTCACACAGTCGCCCACCAGTTGCTTCTGGGCATCTCAAGCAGTAGACAAGGGCAAAACCTTCACCTGCCTTTGACACCTTGAAAATTGCCTTTAGAGGCATCTGGCCTGTCTGACCCCTTCTTATAACCATCCAGGCTGGTTGCTGTCACTACCTCTTCCGGCAGCCAGTTCCATAAACTGATGATCCTCTGGGTGGAGAAATCCTTCCCCTTGTCTGATCCGACTCTCCTGCCACCCAGCTCCATAGATGCCCCCTGGTTCTACTGTTTCTGACAGAGAACAGTGTCAAACCATCAATCACCCTTGAGGGCCAAATTCCTGTAACATCTTGGGAAGTTGAAATTTAGGAAAACCTCTGAATGAGAAGGAAGCAAAACGTATCTTGTCACTCAAGGGCTGACCAAACATCATATAAATGTGGCTCACCTGCTTTCAGACTCTTCCAGCTTAAGGGCCACAAATAAAAAGATAAACAAATAAGCAATATATAAATGATGCGCTTTGCCATTACACGAACCAGATCTCTGCTCATAATTTGCCATTTTCCAAATTCTGTGGGTCACAGATACCAAAAGGCTATATAATTCTGCACTTGAGAATTAAAAAAAGAGAGGCAGAAATGGTAGTGACCATACGGTTCAGAACACATTTGTCTACCTTATCTACATTTGCCAGATTACTACTACTACTACTACTACTACTACTACTACTACTACTACTACTATTGACATAACACACCAGTAACACATGGCAAACAAGATATTTATGCTGGTTTTAGTAATTTTTATCACTAGTCGGGCCCATCCCAAGCACCCAGGACTGAGTGATGTATCGGCGAATGATACGAGCAGACTGCATCAAAGTGGCCTTCTGTAGCTGGCAGATGAATGTTTTGTGGATGCCAATGCTTTGCAAGTGCCCACTAAGATCTTTCGGCACTGCCCCCAGTGTGCCAAGGACCACTGGGAACACCGTTGCTGGTTTATGCCAGATTTGCTGCAGATCTGTTTTCAGGTCTTCATATCTGGTAAGTTTTTCTAATGGTTTTCATCAGTCCTGCTGTCACCTTGATGAAAAACAGTTATTATTTTTGTTGTTGTTATCCAATAACAGAAACACAACAACACAACACCAAAGATATCGGAGGAATCTTTCATTACGCATCACGATTTCCTAAGCTGTCCTGCTCCTGTTTTGACTGTGCAAGATTCAAAAAGAGAATTGTTCCCTCAAATCACTTTGATATAGGGTACGGTTCCTGACCCTGGTAGTGACCCCCCAAAAAATAATCCCCTGCCCTGGAGGAGGAGACAACTCTTTCCACATCGCCTCATTTTTACTGGCATTAGATAAGCTGTTTCCAGGTTTCAGCCAGCCCTTAAAAAAAAACACACCTATATTTTGAGGTTGGTGTCTGGATCCGTCCCCTTAATGGGAAATCCTGCCGAGAGATCTAACAAGAAACGCTTGTGAGCTCTTTGCTACTTTCTTTCCACTCTGCCCTTTATGGTTTCCACTTTCCCACCTCCTGAAAGAACAACTTCTGTTTTAAGAAGCAGATGCATATAAGACGTCTTTTCAAGCGACGGGACGCTGGAAAAATCCAGCTTGCTGGCTCACTGGGTGAGCATGTGCCAAGTTGTGGCGTTTCGGACTGCGTAGGGGAGATGTTTTGCGCATGTAGCCAAGGTCTGGATCCCCAGAGGGCAAAATCGTCCTTTCTGGGAGGTGGGTGGGGAAGAGGGCCGTTCACCTAAACCCCTGCAGAGCTTCTGCCAGGGCTGAAGGCAAAGTGATCCTTGTGGAAGGAAATTTCTTCCCCTTTTAAAGTCCGGGTAACTGCAAACCATTCCCCGCAAAGGGGCATGGAGACCCCCCATCCAGAGTGGCTTTTGCAGACCCTGGAGAAGGATTCCAGGAGGTCACCATCCATTCTAGCAGCCATTGACATACCTGTTCTCCATGAATTAAGAGTATGCAATTGAAGTGTATAAAAGAGTATGAAGTATGCACGGTATAGTAAAGGTGGATAGAGAACATTTCTTCTCTCTGTCACCCAACACTAGAACCAGGGGGCATCTATGAAGCTGATGGGCAGGAGAGTCAGATCAAAGAAGGGGAAGGATTTCTCCACCCAGAGGGTCATCGGTCTATGGAATTGGCTGCCAGAAGAGGTGGTGACAGCAACCAGCCTAGAAGGCTTTAAGGAAGGGTTGGACAAATTTATGGATGACAGATGTATCAGTAGCTAATAGAATGGATGCCTAAGTACATCTTTCAGGCTGGGGGGACAAGCAAGAGGCCTCTAAGGCCATTTGCTGGGATTCGAGAGCAGAAGAAGGTTTGCCCTTGTCTCTGCTGGAGATGCCCATGGGCAATTGGTGGGCCAGGATGCTGAAATAGATGAACCCATCTAATGCACATTCTGTCTCATCCAGTGACCCACCAACTGCTTCTGGGCATCTCAGACAGAAGATGAAAGTAAAACCTTCACTTGCTCTTGAATCCCTGCAAACGGTCTTCAGAGGAATCTCCAAACTGGAGGTGGTACCTGTCTATCCATCATAGCAGCCATTGACACACCTGTCCTCCATGAGTTCAGAGGAGCCCACAGCCCATCTAGTCGAACATTCCATCTCACAAGGTGGCCTACCAATTGCTTCTGGGCATCTGAAACAGAAGATGAGGGCAAAACCTTCACCTGCTCTCCACTCCCTGCAAATGGCTTTTGGAGGGATCCTGCCTGTCTCTCCAACCTGGAGGAGGTACCTGGGCATCCATTCTAGGAGCCATTGATACACCTGTGAACTTCACCTCCTATTCAATCCCACTGTTGGTTCTGAACCATCAGGGCCCATCTCCCACTTGGTAGTAGAAGTCTCAAATCTCCAGGGCTTCAAGGTGGAGGCCCCAAATTCTCCATCAGTGAAAGGATAGAGGAAGTTGCATCGATTGTGGCCCAATGGCAGAGAAAACCAAAGAAGACATGAGCGTGGGCGGAGTTTCACCTAGATTTTAACATATATCCTACGTGGCCAAGGCAATTTCCCCCACAATGGACAATGGATTCTCCTGGCTGTTGGAGGTTCCTGAAAACCCCACGACTTTTCCCATTGGGCTTTCCTGAAAGACCCAGAAGGTGGGGGAAGCATGTACACCCCACAGCTGCCCCTCAATGGTTTTGGATTGGGAAAGAACCATTGTAAAACAAACAAGCAAACACATGGATGGGACTCTCTTAAAAAGCCACGCCATACTTAGGGGCTCCCAAACCAGAACCAGAACAACACAAAAAAGATTCCATCTCTTCAGGCAAATGAACCTCTGCATTTCCACCATCAGAGGGGCACTTGCAGAATCATAAGAGTTTCAAGGGACCTCCAAGGGTCATCTAGACCACCCCCTGCTCCATGCGGGATTCCCTCAACCATCCCAGGCAGATGCCTGCCCAGCCCCTGCTTGAAGGCCTCCAGTGAAGGGGGCTCATCGCCTCCCATGGCAACCCACTCCACCGACCGGTCACCCTTCCCATCTTGCAAATGGCTATTATCTTGATTTTGAGCAGACGGACAGAGATTTATTGCCGTCTGGGGTCAGCATAAAATACCTGTGGAACATGAGCCTGATTTCCTCCCAAAGACACGTGTTGGGCAGCGTGTAGATTTCCTAGAATAGTGGAATGGTCATCTAGTTCACTCCAGGCTCCCTCCCTCCCTCCCTCTTTTTAAAATCCATACCAGCCACCCTGTGTTAGGCTGAATGCGTGAATACCTTTGGGGATAAGGTGGTGTGAAAATGGAAAAGAAGGAAATAAGAAAAAGGAGGGAAGGAGGACGGAGGGAGGAAGGAAAGAAAGAAGAAGAGAGGAAGGGAGGAAAGAAGGAAATAAGAAAGGGGAAAGGAGAGAGGAAGGAAGGAAGGATCAGGACAAGTTCTCTGGCGTGTTTCACAAGGATGGGTGAACCCCAGAATAGCCCACTCGGGGCCGGGGGCTCCCAATGGCTACCAGCCCGGGTGTCGGTGCGGACGCCCCCGTCCCCGGTCTGCCTCCGAAGGGCCGTGCAGCGGGGAGGGCTGGCGGGCAGGCGTGCCAGGGTTCCGACCCAGCGGGGCAGTTCCGATGGCACCCTCCCTCGCCCTCCTGGGAGCCCGCGTCCCCCCTGCGCGTCCCCGGCCGGCTCCGAGCCCCGCCGCCCCAGCGCCAGCGCCGAGCGACCTCCCGCCGTCTGCCCCGTTCTGCCTCCGCGCCCCACGGACTCCCCCCGCCCCACCCCCCCGCCCCGCGGCGGAGCAGGGCAGCGGCCAGGGCGTGACGTCCGGCGCGACGGAGGGGATAAAACTCCCGGGGAGGCTCGCGCTCCAGAGGGAGGCAGCCGGGCAGCCCTGCGCACCGTCGCCGACGCGGAGGGGAACCGGAGCTGCGAACCATGACGGCGGCGCCAGGCTGGGTCCTCCTGCTGAGCATCGCCCACTATGGCTCGTGCCAGATGCCCGGCGGACGAGGTAAGCGAGGTGCCTTCGCCGCGGTCCCCTTCCAGGTACGCGCAGGGGAAGCTCCGCTCCGCTCCGCTCGCCGACTGGCCGTCTGGCAGATTCGCCCCCGTGACCCCTCCAGGGGAAAGGAACGGAAGGAAAGCGCTTTTGCAGCGACTCTGAGCCACCGGTTTCGCGCAATCCCCGCACACCTTGACGTTTGGGAACCTGTTAACAGCCCGCGCTGTTGACGCTACGGGATGCGGACAACTTCCTAACTCGCTTCCTTCGGTTCTTTAAAACTGTCTCCAACGCAGCAAACCATGCTGGGCTCCAACCACAGTTAGGCTGTGTTCACACCTACCTTTTAATCCAGCTTCAGTCCACTTTTAGAACGAGGGAACACATCAGCGAGGCGACAAGCTGTTTTTCCTCATCGTTTCCCAGCCTTAGAAAATCTACCTTTGGATTAGACAACGCAGAACGAAAATGACTATACGCTTGTGCTGATCTGTGCTTTCACTCTGAAAGCAGACTGAAGCTGGATTGAAAGGTAGGTGTGACCGCAGCTCTTAGGTCACAAATGTTCCCAACTGTTTTAGAAGATCTAAGACTTCCAGAGGTTTTGTCTGTCCATATGTCTGTGTGTTGTTTCCAAAATATCCAACGCTGTGCAAAGCCAGCCGTACATCTGCAAATAGATTTTTTTTCTTTAAAGGTCTTGAAATAGCTTGCAGGTCCAGAGCGGAATTGTCTTTCCTCCATTTATACCCCACATTTTGGAAACGGGGCAAATATTTTGCTGTAGGCATAGAATAAAGCCAGTTTTGATGAGCAAGCACTAAATTTGCTTTACTTGTGGTGAAGAGATCAGAGAAAAGCGCCAATTTTCCCCTTAGATGTGGGGAGGGACGTCTTTTTCTCTTAAATAAAAAGGATCGAACAGTAGCTGACCTGGGCAGTTTCCCTGGCTGGTTTTCTCCTCTTTGCAGTTCCAAAAACGGTGTAAGAAAAACATGGCCCGAAGTCGTATTCCCTGATGGGTTAGCTTTCTTCTTGCAAGGATGGCCGCAAGGGAAGCAGGCAGAAGTTCTGCAGGGCATGAGCAGCTCTGCAGAGGCTGTCTCCCCGCCCCCGCCCCCGCCAAATTCACTTGATGCTTCAGGGGGCATTCTGAACCAGGAATTTTCCACAGGAAAAGCAAAGCTGCTGCTTCCCAGTTCGACTTTCGTGGAAGGAGCGAGGCCGCCACAGTCGCAGAGGAGCCTCAGGTTCCTGCAGGCGCCACGCAGATCTTTTTTAAATCGGGGATCTGCTTGGGGGAAGGAGCTACGCAAAAGCAAGTGGTGGCGACAGCGATCAGCCTGGGTGCCTTTAAGGAAGCGTCAGACACCTTCGTGGCGGACAGGTGGGCCAGAACGGATGCCCAGGCGCTGCCTCCACATCAGGGAGCCGGGCAGGAGGCCTCCAAGGCCGTTTGCAGGGAGTCCGCAGCAAGTGAAGATCTGAGGCCTTCCTGCAGAGTTTTGGCAGAGCCCTGAGGCTGGTTGGTCCTGCAAGGGGCGAAGGGATGGCCGGTCCCTGCCTGCGGCTCCTGGGTAGGTTTGGGTTCCAGCAGCAGGGATTGGGGGGGGAGGAGGGGGGATTTGGCCCACGTGCTCTTGGCATGGGGAGGCGTGCAGGGTGGAGGCAGGGGAATTTAGCTGTTAGGCGAGGTGGGTGAAGGTCCGTGAAGCGCTTTCGATTGTGTAACTGCATCACACGCGCCCGTGAACATCCACACACACAAAGCTCCCTCCCTGCCTGCCAATGCAAAATCGGCGGTGCAAAGATCAGGATCACTGGAGCCGGAGAAGCCCCCCCCCCCGCCCGCCCCCCAAGAAAGGTTACGGCACCGAGGCTTTTCTGGGTCGGGGCCAAAGGAAAACATCATGGGAAGGCAATGCAACGGGTGCGCGGGACTCGCTGCCCGGGTCTTAAAAGCTGCAGCAGCGGATCTGGGAGGCCAACACAAAATTAGCGTATGGAACTCCTGGCCACAAGAAGCTGGAGGCTGAGGATGCCTGGTTTTATAAAGAGAGCTGGGCAAATTCTTAAAAACTCTTTGTGAGTCGACACAGCCGAGTCAAACTTTGCTTTGCCTTTGAGGGATTTGGGGGGCGGACAAAGAGGTCCCAAAGGAGCCCCCCCCTTTTCCAAACATTGTTCTAGATCCTTTGCATCCCTGGCTTGGCTGGGTTTTTTTTAGCTGTTTGTAAATGGTGCCCCCCACACTAAGGGTGCGGAGCAAGACGGAAAGGGAAATAAATAACTGTGCACAGATGTCCTTCCTCTTCCTCACTGTTAGAAGCCGCGTCCAGGGCGCTGTGTCCCGGGGGGGTGGGGATAGAGAGACAGGCAGCCAGGAGGCCTCCAAAGGCCACTTGCAGGGGGGGGGGAACCGGAGGCCAATTCGCGTGGGACGCCCCGGGAAGGAGCATTTGCTCTGCTGGGCCAGGGGTTCGGTTCGGAACTGCCCCAGGGCATTCCTGGCCGTCCCACAGCCGTACGGGAGGGGGAGCATTGGCGCTTCGGACCGGAGGCGCTGATGGCGTGGGCCCGGTGTCCCGCACGGAGTGGCACATCGCCCCAGCTGGCCGTGCAGCCACCACGACGAGGGTTCAAAGTGGCGGCCCCGGCCAGCGGCATTGTACGTCTGCGTGCGCCGCCCACTCTGATTGGCCAGTGACCCGCACCTTAGCACAATAGCTGGTTCAGTGCCAAACATTCTGCGCAGGCGTGGGTAACTGGCCAATCAGAGTGGGCGGCACATGCAGACGTACAATGCCGCTGGCCAGGCCCACCACTTCGAACCCGGTGGCAACGAGGTAAGTCACGTGCAGGTCTGCGTGTCCCCACTAGGCCCCAGCCCGGGTTGGCGGTGCCCGGGGGGGGTCACTCTGGCTCTTGGTGATACGATCAGGTAAGCTTGAGCCCGCAGGAACCAGAGGAAGGGATGGGACCGGCCTGCCCTCCCCTGCTGGCTAGGCCACGTGGGCATGGATTCCCCTTTCACACCTAGGCAGGGAGGAATGCGTCCACACGTGGTCCTTACCTACCTAGGTGTGAATGGGGAACACGTCCCTGCATGGTCTAGCCCTTGTTCACTACAGCCATTTGGGGAAAGTTTCCCCTTCACCTTTCCTCGAGATGCCCAGAAGCAACTGGTGGCCGTTGGGTGAAACCAGATGCTGGACTAGGTGGGCTGTGGCCTGATCCAGCAGGGCTCCTCTTAGGTTCCTATGGTCTAGATGGGCTGTGGCCTGATCCAGCAGGGCTCCTCTTAGGTTCCTATGGACTGGATGGGCTGTGGCCTGATCCAGCAGATCTCCTCTTAGGTTCTCATGGACTAGATGGGCTGTGGCCTGATCCAGAAGGGCTCCTCTGAGGTTCTTATGGACCGGATGGGCTGTGGCCTGATCCAGCAGGGCTCGTCTTACGTTCCTATGGACTGGATGGGCTGTGGCCTGATCCAGCAGGCCTCCTCTGAGGTTCTTATGGACTAGATGGGCTGTGGCCTGATCCAGCAGGGCTCCTCTGAGGTTCTTATGGACTGGATGGGCTGTGGCCTGATCCAGCAGATCTCCTCTTAGGTTCTCATGGACTAGATGGGCTGTGGCCTGATCCAGAAGGGCTCCTCTGAGGTTCTTATGGACCGGATGGGCTGTGGCCTGATCCAGCAGGGCTCGTCTTACGTTCCTATGGACTGGATGGGCTGTGGCCTGATCCAGCAGGCCTCCTCTGAGGTTCTTATGGACTAGATGGGCTGTGGCCTGATCCAGCAGGGCTCCTCTGAGGTTCTTATGGACCAGATGGGCTGTGGCCTGACCCAGCAGAGCTCCTCTGAGGTTCCTATGGACTAGATGGGCTGTGGCCTGATCCAGCAGGGCTCCTCTGAGGTTCTTATGGACTGGATGGGCTGTGGCCTGATCCAGCAGGGCTCCTCTTAGGTTCCTATGGTCTAGATGGGCTGTGGCCTGATCCAGCAGGGGTCGTCTTAGGTTCCTATGGACTGGATGGGCTGTGGCCTGATCCAGCAGGGCTCCTCTGAGGTTCTTATGGACCAGATGGGCTGTGGCCTGACCCAGCAGGGCTCCTCTGAGGTTCTTATGGACTGGATGGGCTGTGGCCTGATCCAGCAGGGCTCCTCTTAGGTTCTTATGGACCAGATGGGCTGTGGCCTGACCCAGCAGGGCTCCTCTGAGGTTCTTATGGACTGGATGGGCTGTGGCCTGATCCAGCAGGGCTCCTCTGAGGTTCTTATGGACCAGATGGGCTGTGGCCTGACCCAGCAGGGCTCCTCTGAGGTTCTTATGGACTGGATGGGCTGTGGCCTGATCCAGCAGGGCTCCTCTGAGGTTCTTATGGACCAGATGGGCTGTGGCCTGACCCAGCAGGGCTCCTCTGAGGTTCCTATGGACTGGATGGGCTGTGGCCTGATCCAGCAGGGCTCCTCTTAGGTTCTTATGGACCAGATGGGCTGTGGCCTGACCCAGCAGGGCTCCTCTGAGGTTCTTATGGACTGGATGGGCTGTGGCCTGATCCAGCAGGGCTCCTCTTAGGTTCTTATGGACTGGATGGGCTGGGGCCTGATCCAACAGGGCTCCTCTTGGGTTCTCATGGACGAGATGGGCTGTGGCCTGACCCAGCAGAGCTCCTCTGAGGTTCCTATGGACTAGATGGGCTGTGGCCTGACCCAGCAGAGCTCCTCTGAGGTTCTTATGGGCTAGATGCGCTGGGCCTGACCCAGCAGGGCTCCTCTGAGGTTCTTATGGACCAGATGGGCTGTGGCCTGACCCAGCAGGGCTCCTCTTAGGTTCTTATGGACTGGATGGGCTGTGGCCTGATCCAGCAGGGCTCCTCTTAGGTTCTTATGGACTGGATGGGCTGTGGCCTGATCCAGCAGGGCTCCTCTTGGGTTCTCATGGACTAGATGGGCTGTGGCCTGATCCAGCAGGGCTCCTATTAGGCTCTTATGGACCAGATGGGCTGTGGCCTGACCCAGCAGGCCTCCTCTGAGGTTCCTATGGTCTAGATGGGCTGTGGCCTGATCCAGCAGGGGTCGTCTTAGGTTCCTATGGACTAGATGGGCTGTGGCCTCATCCAGCAGGGCTCCTATTAGGCTCTTATGGACCAGATGGGCTGTGGCCTGACCCAGCAGGGCTCCTCTTAGGTTCTTATGGACTGGATGGGCTGTGGCCTGATCCAGCAGGGCTCCTCTCAGGTTCTCTTATTTTCATAGCTTATTGAGGAAAACCACCACATTCACTATTCCTTTCCCCTCGGCTCTAGGAGGAGACCTTTCACCGCAGATGTTATCTGAGATGAGAGAGACAAACCAGGTCCTAAGGGAGATCACAGAATTACTGAAACAGCAGGTAAGGGCAGAAGATGTTCTCCCAAATTTACATTTATGAAGGTCTCTATCCTCTCCTGTTCTGTTAAGACTGACAGCTGTAGGTAAGAGAAACAAAACAAAATAAAAATAAACAAAAATGAAAAAATATACATTTTTTAAAAAATCATGTTTTTTAAACTTATGTTTCTGTCATGCTGCATACCTGGAGTTTCAGGACAGCTCACGATTAAGGCTCAGGACTTATATAGCTCATAACTTTTTGCCCATCACTGAGTCTTGAATTAAAAAGAAATGGAAGCTCGTATAGCGCAGCACGAGGCAATTTCGTCTTGCAGTTAGAGTGCTGGAGTCTCATTTGTTAATTTCCTGGTTGGATTCCGCACTCCTCCACAAAGCCAGCTGGGTGGCCTTAGGCAAGTCACAGCTCTCCTTCTGAGCTCTCACAGCCCCACCTGCCTCACTGGGTGTCTGTTGTGGGGAGAAGAACAGAAGGTTTGCCAGCTTCTTTGAGGCCCCTTAAGGGTGAGAAAAGCAAGATATAAAATCTCACAGAATTTCTGTTGTGGAGAGAAGAACAGAAGGTTCATCAGCTGCTCTGAGTCCCCTTAAGGGTGTGCACAGGTCTGTCAGCCGCTTTGAGGCCCCTTAATGCTGAGAAAAGCGGAGTATAAAAGCCAACTCTACTTCGTCTTCTTAAGGAACCAGGATGTCATCCCCACCTGTCCCCAAGATCTTAAAGAAATCAGAGGGTCAAACACCTACTTTTGTCTCTGCCAACCCTTCCAAGCCGGCTGGGCTCCTGGAGAGGCCGGATGCACCTAGGTGTGAGAAGGTGCGGAGGGATCCTGGGTCCTCCTGGCGACCGACAGGCAGAGGGTTCCGAGCAGCAAGGGTGGGTTTTTGTCCTTGGAACGGCCTCAGGCTGCCTGGTCCAGCAGCCGCTGCTCTTGTGCAAGACCACACATTCCAGATGCCTTGGCTAACACCCCTCGTTGCCTTCCTCCCGGCCAGCAAGCTGGAAAGCTCCCTTGGCGGCCAGCTCTGCCATGCCAGGCCTCCTCCAGGGTGGGGGCTCGTAAAACAAAGTCAACATCCCCCCCCTCACCCCCTTCCCCTGGCCTATTTCGGGCAGCCAGGTTTTCCCTGCTGCTTGCAAAACGCCCGGAGGTGGTTGGGCTGAGCGAACAGAGCTCCCCCGCAGCCGTAACCACTGGGCTCTATACCTCCTTCTTCTGTAGGAAGGAGACTGCCAGCTTTATGCAGCCTTCTGGGCTAGGAGAAAAGGGGTCTTTCATTCCCAGTGGAAATTTTTCCATGCAGGGAAAATCCCTCGGCTGCAATTAACCAAGGAAGCAATGGAAAGAAAAAACCCTCCACACTGGGGGGTGCAAAGTTTGATTCACTTTCAGAGATCCAATCAGGGATATTCAGATGGAAATGCGGTGGGATGCGAATCCAGGGATCCAGCAGAACCGAACCAGTCTGCCGTGTGCAAACACGGACAAATCCTTCACATTTCACTGTGTTTTTGTCAATGAAAGGAAGAAGAAGAGATGGCTTTTCCCACCCTTGACTCAAAGCTGCTGACAAACCTTCTGTTCTCCCCACAACAGACATGCGAGGCAGGTGAGGCTGTGGGAGCTCAGAAGAAGAGCTGTGACTAGCCCAAGGCCACCCAGCTGGCTTTGTGAAGGAGTGCAGATTCAAACCCAGGGTCCATCAGATAAGAGTCTGGCACTCTGACCACAAGACCAAACCAGCTTGCAATGTCTTTTTTAATGGAAAAAATGATATTTTCCTTTTTGAATCGGTGCTGAATCAAATGCAAACAACCGTTTTCCAAATCTCATTATGTACCTCTCTCGCCCGCCCTTGTGGCAATCGGATTACAGGTGGCCATTTCTTTGGGATCTTTGACCCCAGGGGCAATGCAGGTTCTGCTTGACCGTTGGGGGAAACAGGATCGGCAACAGGATTCTTCTTTGTTTCAGCCAAAGAAGCCCTTTGGACTGGGGAAAACTAGCAAGGAAGCCTCTTTATTCAGGAACAGTCTATCTTTAGTTGCAGAAATACTGATGGGTTTGGGATCCAACATTGCCAATGGTCTGTGAGGAAGGGGCTTCAAGCCCTTCTTAAGGATGGGTGGAGGAAGTCCTGGCTCCCTTGACCGTGAAGGAGGAAGGCACATTAGGTGTCCTCTGTGGGGCTTGGAGGACTAAGGCCTTGAGATGTTTGGCCGGGCGCAACCTGGGGGTAATTCCCTTTTCCCCTTCTTTTTCACAAGGGGGAAAAAAGGTACTTGGAAGGAAATCTTGCCCTCCTGCTCCTACCTAACTGCGTTCCTTTTCCTCTTTGGCAGCCACTCTTGTTCCAAATCAGATTCCTAAAAGGGACTTCTCTTCAGATGCAGGGTGGGTCTTTTCCTCCCTCCATGCCTGGGAGGCACTTTTAAATGTCCCTGGAAAGGTTAAGCTCTCGCCCCTGCTGCCACCATAAAAGCAGCTTTTTGACGGCCTCAGCAAAACCACAACTCCCACGAAGGTTTACAGGAAGGGCTGGATTAAGTTAGGACTGTTCCAGAAACCGCAATCAGCCAGCAGCTTTTTTAACTGCACCCAAGAATGTGGCCGCAACTCTTGAGCGCTTCGCTTCGGCCAGCTGAGAACCAGAGGCCCTCAAAGCGGCCCTTTCTCTCACTGTCTTGGTTGCGGGCTGAAACTGCTCCCCCGACCCAGACTGAATTTTGAGTTTGCAACGAGACGATTTTCGCCATCCAAATCCGGCTCTCCAAAAAATAACTGCAGGGTGTACAAAGCAGGGCTCGTAGGCTGCAGAAAGGAATCGTTGCCCAGAACTTTCCAGGTACCTTGGCCACCTGCAGGGGCACTGGGGTGGACCGAGGTGATAGATGGTAAGAGAAGCCCTGCTGGGTGAAGCCCCAGACCACGGAGTCCAGCATCTCTCGTCTTACACACAGTGAACAGTGGAGAGTTAATTGCTTACGAGCCACTGTTTTCTATCCACTGGCTGAATAGATCGCTGCTAGCAAATCAGGGAACAGAAAATCTTAAGCAGGTGGCGTGCAGAAGGTGAATGAGGGTGCAAAGGTAACACCAGGCCAATTCCTGGTGAGCCAGGTTGGTCTAGTGGTTAGGGAGCTAGAGTCTTATCTGGGAATACCAGGTTTGATTCTGCCCTCCTACATGAAGCCAGCTGGTTGACCTTGGGCTAGTCACCGCTCTCTTCCGAGCTCTCACAGCCCCACCTACCTCACAGGGTGTCTGTTGTGGGGAGAAGAATAGAAGCTTTGTCAGCCACTTGGAGCCCCCTTAAGGGAGAAGAACAGAAGGTTTGTCACCCACTTTCAGTCCCCTTAAAGGGGTGAGAAAAGTGGGGTAGAAAAGCCAGCTCTTCTTCTTCCTTCGCCTGCAGCCCAGGACAGATAGCAGAGGAGGAAGATGGGAGAGGGGAGGGCTTCCATTTCTGGGAGGAAAGCAGGATGATTTATTCGGGGTGGGGGGCAAAGACCCCTCCTGGCAGAACTGTGGTTCTAATAAAAGGTTGTATCCAACTCAGCTTTTCCTTCCTTTAGTTTGGGCGGGGGGGCCTAGAAAACAAGAGGGTGGCAGGATCCATTCTAGCATCTTTCCAGAAGGTCATGACAAGCCTATGCAAACCTCACGCAGCCCTGGTGAAGTCCAACAAACTGCGTGAGCAATTCCTTCCAAAGAGGCCTTCAGGAAAAAAGCAGACAGAGACACGCAAACACACCTGCTTTCTTTTAGACTGGGGAGCTGGGGGCTCCATGAGCCACAGCCGATCTGATCCGGAGCGAGGAAGGAAGTGGGTGATGCACCCTGAAAGTTTTCCAAGCCCCGAAGGCAGCAAAGGCCTTTCAGGCGACTCTGGGCAGATTTTCTGATTTGCACATCTGGGTTTTTTCCTTCTTCCATTGCAGATAAAAGAGATCACGTTCCTGAAAAACACCGTAATGGAGTGTGACGCGTGTGGTGAGTCACTGGTGACAAAAAGTCACAATGCGGTTATGTTCGCGTGCGACTGTGTGCGTAGGTTTGGGGTCTCAAGTCAGACAGGAGGGATTTGGAGATTTAGTGAGATAGTGGCTTGTCCAACAGGATTATAATCTTAAGATGCACAGAGCATAGCACAAAAGAAAAACGGAACGTGGACGGATGAGGAAGAACTTGCCTGTTTAGTCAGAGATTTCTTCAAAACAACAGCTGAGCTGGGAAATTGAAAGACCCGTGCAGAATTTATTTATTAAAATATTTATATCCCGCCCCATATCACAATATCTCTGGGTAGCCAGACGTTATCTGTTCTTCCCACTTGCCTTCTTTGTAGAAGTCTAGGGCTGTGGTCACACTTAAGGTTTAATCCAGGTTCAGTCCACTTTTGGAGTGAGAGAATACAAAGTGACAAGCAGTTTTCTTTCAGTGTTAAATAACGTCAGAAAATTCACCTTTGGGATAGACAATGTGGAAAGAAAATTACTGGTCACTTTGCTGATGGGATCTCTTGCTCTGAAAGCTGAATTAAACCTTACGTGTGACCACAGCCTAGGTTTTGGACAACAGTTGCAATCATTTTGATCCACTTCTGCATGGAGGGCTCCCAAGACTGTTCCACAGCCCCCCGTCCTGAAGTGTTCCCTCCCCAATATTTAACAACATGCTTTTAAAAAAAAATATCTGTCCATCTCTCATGCAGACAGACCATTCAAGAGATAAAGGAGCCCTGCTGGATCAGGCCAGAGCCCATCTAGTCCAGCATCCCGTCTCACACAGTGACCCAGCAATTGCCCATGGGCATCTCAAGCAGAGACAAGAGCAAACCTTCACCTCACTTCCTGGCAAATGGCCTTCAGAGGCTTCCTGCTTGTCTCTCCGACCTGGAGGCGGTACCTGGGCTTCCATTCTAGTAACCATTAATACGCCTGTCCTCCAGGAATGAAGAGGAGCCCTGCTGGGTCAGGCCAGAGCCCATCTAGTCCAGCATCCCGTCTCACACAGTGGCTTCTGGGCATTTCAAGCCAAAGATGAAGACAAAACCTTTGCCTGCTATCAGCTCCCTGCAAATGGTTTAGAAGCATCATACCTGTATCTCTCCAACCTGGAGGTGGTACTTGGGCATGCATTCTAGTAGCCACCGATACACCTGTGCTAGAATTTGTCCAACTTCCTTAGTAAATTTCATGGACTGATGGACCCTTCAAGGGTTGCACGATAAAGGTTTTCTCTATTAACCTTTTCCACACTGGATGATTTGAGTGCTTTTCAGTCTCTGGTTCAGTCACCACCAAGCCTAGTTGCAGCTGCTGAAGCCAGTAGAAAAGATCATGAACATCTTCATCCCAAATACCAAGAGGTGGCAGGGCCTCCTTAGGGGCGACTCCCCAGTACAGAAATAAACCTCTCTGCAGAAATGCTGTGCTTGTTTATGGGATGCCTCTTCACTCTGTCTTTGGCTTTCGGTTGAGGTAGTTTATGTTTTTAAACTGGATTTTCACAGGACAGGGATCTACATCAAAGGCTACTGAGTAAACTCATCAGCCATGGAATAAAAGGACAGGTTCTGTCCTGGATTTGTGACTGGTTTAAGGGCAGGAAGCAGAGAGTAGTAATAAACGGCAAATTCTCAGGGTGGAAAGAAGTAAAAAGTGGGGTCCCTCAAGGCTCAGTGTTGGGACCAATGATCTAGAAGAAGGGGCACATAGTAAAATAGCAAAATTTGCTGATGATACTAAATAATTTAGGGTAGTAAAATACGAGAGGGATTGCCAAGAGCTCCAGAGGGATCTCTTAGCATTGGGTGACTGGGCAACCAAGTGGCAAATGTGCTTTAATCTTAACAAGTGCAAGGTAATGCACATCGGAGCCAAGAATCCAAATTACGTCTATAAACTGATGGGGTCTGAGCTTTCTGCAACACACCAGGAAAGGGATCTCGGGGTTTTGGCGGACAGTTCAATGAAGGTGTCAACCCAGTGTGCAGCAGCAGTGAAATAAAAAAGCTAATTCAATGCTGGAAATAATTAGGAAGGGAATAGAAAACAAGTCAGCAAGTGTCATTTTGCCCCTTTATAAATCTATGGTGAGGCCACATTTGGAATACTGTGTACAATTCTGGTCACCACACCTCAAAAAGGATATTGTGGAACTAGAGAAGGTGCAGAGAAGGGCAACCAGAATGATTAAGGGTCTGGAACAAAATCCCTTATGAAACCAGGCTGCAACGTCTAGGCCTCTTCAGTCTGGAGAGACAGCATTTAAGAGGGGACCTGATTGAAGTATATAAAATCATGCACGGTATAGAAAAGGTGGATAGAGAACATTTCTCTGACACACAAACCTAGAACCAGGGTGCATCTATGAGGCTGATGGGTAGGAGAGTTGGATCGGACAAGGGGAAGGATTTCTTCACCCAGAGAGAATTTGCTTATGGAATTTGCTGCTGGAAGAGGTTAGTGACAGAAACCAGTCTAGATGGCTTTAAGGAAAGGTGAGACAAATTTATGGATGGCAGATGTATCGATGGCTACTAGAATGAATGCCTAGGTGCATCTTTCAGGCTGGTGGTGGTGGGGGAACCGGGGTGCTTCTAAGACCTTTTGCTGGGATTCTAGAGCAGGAAAGGGTCTTGAGATGCCCGTGAGCATTTGGTGGGCCACTGTGTGCGGCAGGATGCTGGACTAGATGGGCTGCGGCCTGATCCAGCAGGGATTCTCATATGTTCTTATCCTTCTTTCCCCCAAACCCAACCTGACAGCCTGACCTTCTCCTTCAGATGACTCACTCCTCCTGCCTCGGCCATCCAAGTCCAAGTCAGACCCTCTGCCAAAATGTCTCCTGTTCCATTGCCCGAAAAATAAGTGTTTCCAATCAGCGCTAACTAATCAGTGGGCCTGGGATAAAGTGGGCCTGGATTTGCACACAAGCCATTTCCGGGATCAGTGGACCATCAGGTGTTTCAAGGGCATTCTGCACACGCCCTGGGGCCTTCTCCCTTCCAGGTTTCCTCCCTACCAAGAGAGAAAAGATATAGGATCACTTTGGTAACCCGATGCGCGGTCGCTGCTCCAGGTGCAGCCGAGTCAGCTGGAACAGGGCGCTGCTTCTGCCTGGGAAAAGGGCCCGGGGTGTGGCACGGAACACCCAGCCGCACATGAATGGGCGTGGACCGCTGTTTCTGGCTGGCTGGAGGCACAGCGGTGCTGCCTGCCCGAATCCCTCCGGCGGCAGCTTTGATGTTAACCTTATAGGAAACATTCTTTCGCCTGGATTCCAGGTCCTTGGGCCCAAAGGGTCCTTCCCATCGCAGATATCTGGATCATCCCCATAGCTGTGGGTTGCAGTTCCGTAGCATACGTTGCCATTTAGTTTTTTATTATTAATTTTTATTATTTCATAATGCAACTTAAAACTTCTGACTCCCAAAATGGGATCTCTTATACATTGATACGCTTGCATGTAGTAAGATTTTTATGCCACTCTATTACGTTAAGTGAACAAGAATGAAGAGAAGAAAAAATAAACAAATCAGAAGCATAAAATATATCAAAACCCATTAAAAGATGAGATAAAGGGAGAACAAGGTGGGAAATCCCAGCGAACACCAAAACTGCCTGGTGTTGTCTCTGGGGGAAAGTTGTTCAAAACCTGGGGCCACCACCCAAAGGCCCTCTCTCCAATGACTGTGGTCACACTTAATTTTAATCCAGCTTCAGTCCACTTTCAGAGTGAGAGAACCTATCAGCAAAGTGGCACAGACAATGTGGAAAGAAAATGACTGAAGCTGAAGGTGCAGCCACAGCCTCAGTCTGAATAACCAGGTGCAGTTCAGGATCAGCTTTGGGGGCACTTTTGCGCTGCTCACCTGCAAACCTGCTCTCAAAAGCACCAACCTGGAAGGAATGGGGTTCCCTGGCTACCAAAGCTGCTACTGGAGAGATTTTTCTTCTTCTTCCAGGCATGCACACAGGAGCAACTGGACCAGGCATCAGCGTCACGACGTTCAACCGCTGCTATCCAAATCCATGCTTCCCCGGAGTTACCTGCACGGATACGCCAATGGGCTTCCGGTGCGGGGCTTGTCCTTCGGGCTACACAGGCAATGGGACGCACTGCACAGACATGAATGAGGTGGGGGCCACATTTTTTGTCCAAAAATGTTTGTGTGCCATGTGCATGAGAGAGATCACCTGATTTTCCAGTCAGATGGGACCGGGTAAGGGGAGGACCCCAAAGGCGTCTGTGGGATAAAAATAAAAATGTACCCAGCAACGCCTTAAGATCTGGAGGGGAGGCCCTCCTGGTTGGACCACCACTATCAGTATTAAAAGGGGTGGGCACCCAGGGAAGGGCCTTCTCAGTGAGGGCCCCCGAGCCTATGGAATAAAATAAAGAAAAGTTGTTGCCAGGACGAAAGCTGCGGGGTTTTCCCATCAATAAAGGGTGGCTGTCAGGGCGAGAATGCAGTTTTGCAGGATCCCACCTTCCATCCTCCGCTTGGGTTTGCCCAGAAGTCAGTGGCCTGGCTCTGAGCCGACATTATTCTGCCCGCAGTGCACTGCCAACCCCTGCTTCACCAGAGCACAGTGCGTGAACACGGCACCCGGTTTCCGATGTGACCCCTGCCCAGCCGGATACACGGGGTCCACCCTCGAAGGTGTCGGGATGCCCTTTGCCAGGGCAAACAAGCAGGTGAGTCCCTTGAATGCTGCGGGCATGGAGGTAGGGAGGGAAACACAGCAGATGTAAAACCTCTGGCCCCTCTTTGCTCTCCCCGGAGAGGTCACCAAAATCATGCGCTTTGCCAGTCTGCCAGTCCGTGTTTAGGAAGCCACGTTCACGTTGCGGAGGTGAAGGCAAGCCCGGATTGAGGGGGAGAGAGGCAGGTAGTGGTTTGCAAATTCCTTCCTCCAAATACCCAGCAGCTTCAAACCCTGGAGAAGTTTCTCTTCCTTCCCCGCTGAATCATTTTAGGCCAGAAAGGGAAGGTTTTTCCAAAGGCGGGTAATTTGCACACAAGCGGACCCGGGATGGGCCAGGTGTGGGCTTTATCCCTGGGGCTATGGCCACACTTAAGGTTTAATCCAGCCTTAGTCCACATTTGGAGTGGAGAAAACATCAGCACAGTGACAGGGCTGTTTTTATTTTATTCAGTGTTAAACGAGTCAGAAAATTCACCTTTGGGATAGATAAAGTGGAAAGAAAATTACTGGCCACTTCGCTGATGTGTTCTCCAGCTCTGAAGGCGGACCGAAGCTGGATTAAACCTTAGCAAAGGGCCTTTTGTAGAACCCTTCGCCTAAGACTCTGAACTCTAATTTGGCCACTTGGGCCCCCAAATGCTTTCCTTCTCTGTTTCCCAAACAGGTCTGCACTGACATCAATGAATGTGAGCTGGGCATGGCCAGAACGTGTGTGCCAAACTCTGTCTGCATCAACACGCGGGTGAGTGCCTTGCGAGCTGCCATCTTAGCCCTGCCCGGTCCCTCTTCGGACCCAGAGCTCTGGCGCAGAAACCAGGCGCATCCGTTCACGGAGCGCTTTCTTCAACCAGGGTTCCTACAAATGTGGCGCGTGCAAGGCCGGCTTTGTCGGGGACCAGGCGTCCGGCTGCCAGAGCAAGACGGTGAAGCGCTGTCCAAATGGGGAAATCAGCCCCTGCCACGAGAAAGCCGAGTGCGTCGTGGAGCGTGATGGCACCATCACCTGTGTGGTGAGTGGAAAAGGTGGCCGGGTCCTTCGCTTGCGACGGGAAAGTTAAAAGGGGGGATTCCCTGCCGCAAACGCTGTGGCGAATCCTGGGTTCGCACCATCACCACGTCTCCGAGAAATGTTCTGTAGGAAAAACATGTGGAGAGAAACAAAGGAAAAACCCTTTCTGAGCTTCCCTCCCCTGCCGTTGAAAATGGGGCGGGAGGAAGTGGAGCATCTTCAAGTTCAAAAATTGGCGTTTCCGCCGCTGTCGTCTGGACGCGACTCGCAGGGAGGGTTTTGAGTTTCGAGAACCTCTGCAAACAGAGCCCTGTGCGCTAGGGATGCGCATGGACGCAACTTCTGAGATTCGATTAATAACAAATTGAACATTAAAACATCTGAATTCATGGGAATAAGGAAAAATGACTGTTCAGGCATTCGAACCAGTACAAATACATTCACGTGTGTTTCCACGAATAATTCAGACATTCGCATCCTGTATGCATCCCGTTCTCATCCCGTACGGATTTGTACAAGATGCGTATAGATACGAATGTCTGAATTATTCGTACGAAGAACTCGTGATATTCGTATTTGTTCACATTTGGGGGGAGCCATCCAACCAGGTACGGTGTGTGGACAGGCAAGAGCCTCTCTGCACCCGCAACCTTTGGGTCTCTTTTCAGTGCATCGTGGGCTGGGCGGGAAATGGCTACATCTGCGGAAAGGACACCGACATTGACGGCTTCCCGGATGAGAAGCTGCGCTGCACGGACAAGAAGTGTCGGAAGGTAAGAAGCCCACAGGTGGTGAATGCTATCATGCCCTTCCGGTTTCAAGGGACTACCAGGTGCCGGAGGGAAGTCAGGCGCAGGAGCGGTGGCCACATTCTGCAGACCTTGCATTCTATGGTGACTATGCTGTAACTTGCACACTTTGGGGCTCTGTGCACTTGGCCGGTAGTTAATCCAGGGAATGTTCCCAGACTGGAAGAAGAAGAGTTGGCTTTTCTACCCCGCTTTTCTCACCCATTTAAGGGGACTCAAAGCTGCTGACAAAGCTTCTGTTCTTTTCCCCACAACAGAACACCCTGTGAGGTAGGTGGGGCTCTGAGAGCTCAGAAGAGAGCTGTGACTAGCCCAAGGTCACCCTGCTGGCTTCATGGGGAAGGGCGGAATCGAACTCGGTATTCCCAGATAGGAGTCCGGCTCCTTAACCACTAGACCAAACTAGAGCCGTTCTGTCCATTGTCGCTGCGTTTGCACCTCTTCTGGGCGCTGGAGGGTCACATGCGCATGCGCATGCCATGGGACGTCCTGCACGAGCCCTGGTGGCTGCTGCCTCAGCTGCCCCAATGATGGCGCTGGTGCAGACACAGGGCAGGTGGTGCGTGGGCATCAACCGCACTTGAGGTGAGGGTCCCGTGAACCTTTGGAACTGCAAATGCTTAGTACATGGGTGCACAGGTTTCCATTCCCATTGATGGGAAGGAAAGCGCGGACCTCCCCCATGTCTTGGTCTGTCCTTGTAAGGCCCCAGGTCTCCTGCTCACACAGCTCCCAGCAGCTGGCCTTTAGGCCTGCCCATCCGGATCTGGCCCTTTCCATGCTGTAGGCAAACACCACACCTTGGAGTTGCGCTTTCCAAGTTATGAGAGGAAGAAGTATTTCCCTTTGACAAGAAGGGGCCCATGTGCGGCCTCAGCTCCTCTTAAAACCTCTGGCCGCTCCACGTCTTCGCTTCTCACTCCAGGACAACTGCATGACCGTTCCCAACTCCGGCCAGGAAGATGCTGACAGAGACGGCATTGGGGACGCTTGTGACGATGACGCCGATGGAGACGGAGTCCTGAACACTGAGGTATGGAGGCTGGGCTGAAACACGGGAGAGACCCCTGAGCTGCTGCCCTCCTCTGGGTTGGCTTTCAGGGTCTCGGGAAACGGTTGTTTTCCTTGTGAATTCGTGTCTGAGAAGTCTGGGGCAACTAGCCCTGGTCTCCAGCCAAGCCCAGAGCAATGGCGAGGGGAAGGAGAATGTAAGAATATAAGAACCCAAGAGGAGCCCTGCTGGATCAGGCCACGGCCCATCCATTCCATAGGAACCTCAGAGGAGCCCTTCTGGATCAGGCCACAGCCCATCCGGTCCATAGGAACCTAAGAGGAGCCCTGCTGGATCGGGCCACAGCTCATCCAGTCCATAAGAACCTAAGAGGAGCCCTGCTGGATCAGGCCACAGCCCATCCAGTCCATAAGAACCTAAGAGGAGCCCTGCTGGATCAGGCCACAGCCCATCCAGTCCAAAAGAACCTAAGAGGAGCCCTGCTGGATCAGGCCACAGCTCATCCAGTCCATAAGAACCTAAGAGGAGCCCTGCTGGATCAGGCCACAGCCCATCCGGTCCATAGGAACCTAAGAGGAGCCCTGCTGGATCGGGCCACAGCTCATCCAGTCCATAAGAACCTAAGAGGAGCCCTGCTGGATCAGGCCACAGCCCATCCAGTCCATAGGAACCTAAGAGGAGCCCTGCTGGATCAGGCCACAGCCCATTCAGTCCATAAGAACCTAAGAGGAGCCCTGCTGGATCAGGCCACGGCCCATCCAGTCCATAAGAACCTAAGAGGAGCCCTGCTGGATCAGGCCACGGCCCATCCAGTCCATAAGAACCTCAGAGGAGCCCTGCTGGATCAGGCCACGGCCCATCCAGTCCAAAAGAACCTAAGAGGAGCCCTGCTGGATCAGGCCACGGCCCATTCAGTCCATAAGAACCTAAGAGGAGCCCTGCTGGATCAGGCCACAGCCCATTCAGTCCATAAGAACCTAAGAGGAGCCCTGCTGGATCAGGCCACAGCCCATCCAGTCCATAGGAACCTAAGAGGAGCCCTGCTGGATCAGGCCACAGCCCATCCAGTCCATAGGAACCTAAGAGGAGCCCTGCTGGATCAGGCCACAGCCCATCCAGTCCATAAGAACCTAAGAGGAGCCCTGCTGGATCAGGCCACAGCCCATTCAGTCCATAAGAACCTAAGAGGAGCCCTGCTGGATCAGGCCACAGCCCATCCAGTCCATAGGAACCTAAGAGGAGCCCTGCTGGATCAGGCCACAGCCCATCCAGTCCATAAGAACCTCAGAGGAGCCCTGCTGGATCAGGCCACAGCCCATCTCATCCAGCATCCCATCTCAGACAGTGGCCCACCAGTTGCTTCTGGGCATGATAGCTGTCTACAAATACCTCAAGGGTTGTCACAAGGCAGAGGGATCAGCCCTGTTCTCACTCTCTCAAGGAAGGACTAGAAACAATGGGGTGAAACTGCAGGGGAAAAGATTTAGTTTAGATGTTAGGAAAAAATTTCTAACAGTAAGAGTGATCAACCAGTGGAACAGGCTGCCACGGGAGGTGGTTGGTTCCCCTTCGATGGAGGTCTTCAAGCAGAGACTGGACGGCCATCTGTCTGAGATGGTTTAGGAGATCCTGCCTTGAGCAGGGGGTTGGACTCGATGACCCAGGAGGTCCCCTCCAACTCTACCAGTCTATGATTCTATGATTCTATGATCTCAAGCAGGGCAAGAAGTGGCACTTTCTACACTTTGCTACCAATGATTTTATTGCCAGCCCTAACCTGCCCTAGAAGAGGCCAGCCTGGCTTTCTTTTCTGGTTCTTGACCTCCCCATCTACTTTGGGGTCAAGGGAAGAAGAATACCCAGCTAGTTTTCCTTCCAAGAATTTCCTCCCTCCAGCAAAGGATGCTCAGCCCAGGGAGGGTTTCAGAAGGGCACTCTGGGGGTGGCTCTTCCACTACCGTGGGCCAATGGGGAGCCGAGGGTCTACCAGAGCCGCCATTCCGAAGGCCAGACCTTCGTCGAGTCCCACTCTTGAGCCTGGCTGGCCGGCAGCTTCTCACCTGGCTTCCTTCCTCCCAGGACAATTGCGTTTTTGTGCGCAACACGGACCAGCGGAATGTGGATAAGGACAATTTTGGGGATGCTTGTGACAACTGCCGGAACGTGAAGAACAATGACCAGCGGGACACTGACGGGGACGGCCAAGGGGACCTGTGTGACAACGATATGGATGGAGACAGTGAGTGACTGCAGCCTGCCAGCGCCGTCTGAGGACCGGCGCAAAAGCGGCTGGTCTCTGGGGATTTGGACCCACAGTCCCGCGTGTGCCGCTGATGGCCGACGCAGGAGTCCCGTCCTTCTGGGCCTCTAGTGGCCAAGGAAAAGGGGGTGGAGGCCCTCGGCACTTGCGCAACCTGCCGGCTCTGGGAATGGAGCAAAGTAACACAAGGGAAATGGGGGCCCTGTCTGACTTGGCATATTCTGGGATGTATCTCAGGACAGGGGTCTGTGGTTGCACACTACTGCAGACTCTGGCAGGCTTCCCCAGGGCCTGCTGTGGCCTACGCAAGCGTGTGGACAGCAGGGCCATATTCCAGGATATATTCCAGAATAAGGACAAGTGAGAACAGGCCCCAGATCCCAGAAGGCTTTCAAGCCATCCAGATTTATTATTTGTATTTCTACCCCGTCCTATACCTAAAGGCCTCAGGGCAGGTAACATCATCTAAAATCAAACATCGTTAAAACTAAAACTATAACATATGTATGAAAACAGCAGCATCTGCCCGCGGGAAGGGAAAGCGTATCCAAAGAAGTGCGTCTTCACTGCCTTCCAAAGTGTGTACAATGAAGGTGATTGACGCACCTCAAGGGAGAGACTATTCCATAGCCTAGGGACCAACACTGAGAAGGCCCTGTCCTGGGTGCCCAGCCCTTTTGCTGCTGAGGGTGGTGGGGCAACCAGGAGGGCCTCCCTCCCCTCCAGATCTTAAAGCATGGGCAGGTCGATATGGAAGGAGGTGTTCCTTCAGATATTTGGGGCCCAGGTCATTTTAGGGCCTTATAAGTTAAAGTGAACACCTTGAATTGGGCTCAGTAGTCCAGTCTAGAGGTTACCAGAGCATGAATAACTGTGGCCAAGTCATCTCTGTCCAAAAAGGCTTCAGCTGCTGCACCAGCTGTAGTTGGGAACAGGCACTCCTGGCCACGGCCTCCACCTGAGCTTGAAGTGTCAGCGCAGAGTCCACGAGCACCCCCAAACGTTGCACCTGTCCCAGGGCATTACAACCCCTTCAAGGACAGGGTGTCTCCCAACCAGGCGGGCCCGAGACCCTGTGACACACAGCACCTCCACCTTGTCTGGATTCAGCCTCAATTTATTGGCCCATCCAGCCCATTGCTGCCTCCAGGCACCTGTCAAGCACTCCGACCGCCTCTCCTGATTCAATGGCCCAGAGAGACAGAGCTGGCTTTCAGTGCATATTGATGACACCTCACCCCAAATCTCCTGACCTCTCCCAGTGGCTTCCTATGGATATTAAAGAACATTGGAGGTAAGAGCGACCCCTGGGGATCTCACAAGTGAGTTCCCAGAGTGTCTTTCTGCACTTGGTCTTATTCTAATATATCCCAGAATACAGACCTGCTCTTCAGATGCTAGTGCCAGTTACAGCAGGCCCCAAGTGAGGCCCACTGTAGCGCGTGTTGGCTTGTGGCCCGCAGACCGCTATCCTGAGATATATTCCAGAATAAGGCCAAGTGCAGAAAGGGCCCTGGGTCAGTTTCGTGGGCCTCCCCTGCCTGGTCTTTCTGGCTTCATGGTCACACAGGGACGCTCAGTCCCCACCGGTCCACGTGTCTGGAACTGGGTGCATTTAACAGCAGACTAGCAAAGTCAGGATGAGAGGCAATTTGTGTCAGTTTGGCTGTGATCCCGCTTGGGTTATTTAAAGCGGAATTAACAAAAACGGAGGCGCGTTTGCATCCGTTTTTGTTAATTCCACTTTAAAAAGCGGATAATGGCAGTGGTGGCGCCGCGGCGGCGGCGGCCGAGCGGGAGGGAGGGAGGGAGGGAGGGAGGGAGGGAGGGAGGGAGGGGAGGGCGGCGCTCTCTCGCTCGCCTGTCGCCCGGTGTTCCTCCTCCCTGTACCTCGGGAGCGCCACGGCAGCAGCAGTGGCCCAAATGGCAGGTGGGCAAGGTAGTGGCGGCAGCAGTGGCCGAAATAGCGGGAGCCGGGTGGGCGGTCAAGCAGCTGAGCGAGCAAGGTGGCGGCAGCGAAGCCCAAAAGGGCAGTCAGGTGGGCGGGCGGACAGGCGAGGCAGCGATGGCTGAAAGGGATACCGTTCCCAAAGGGAAAATAAAGCATGTCAAAAGAAAAATGGGAGCGAGAATCCTTTAAACAAGTGGTTTTTTAATGCGTTATTTTTCGATTTACTCCCCTGAAAGTGTGGGAGCCAATTGTCAATGCAGACACACAGTTTTCAAACCGTTTTTGATATGCAGTAAATTCCCAGTGGGAAAGGGCCCCGCCAGTGAAATCTGAGATGAACTTGTGCAGATGGGAAGAAAACTGAAGCGCCCGGACATTTTCTGGGATGGGAGGCGTTGGTGCAAGAGGCCAGACAGAGGCCTCGTCTTCGCTCTCTGCCTTCCGCTGGGACAGGAGCAGCAGCAGGTAACCCTGGGGTGATACGGTGCAGTTTTCCTACCTGTAACAGGTAAGGAAGATGCTGCCCGGTGCCAAGAAGCAGGGGAAGAGGCCTGTGTGAAGCGGACGCCGTGGGCCAGAGACGTAGCTCCGGAGGGCCACAGATCTCCTCTCGATCCCAGAGAGGCATTTCTGCAGAGTTTCTGTCTTGGGCCTCCGCCGCTTCTTGCTGGGTGGAAAGAGTTACGCGCAAAGGCAGGCATCACCACCTTGGGCCTCCAGCCACTGAAGGCGTCTCGACGGCTGGGTTTTAGCTGCCCTGCATCCCACTGTGTCAGAGTCCAACAGCATATCCTATTAAATCCTGTAAGTGGGACGCCAAGCCTGGGCTGGTGGTTCAGCTTGCCGCCTCCAGATCACTTACACAGTGCAGACCCATCACAAATTGGTAGCCTATCCACAAGCCTAATTAATCTAGCCTGGCTGGATGCTGGCTATTGCCCAGGCCTTAAAGACGCCTCTCCTCCGGCTTGCCTGAAAAGCCTAGACCATTTCCCCAGCAGAAAGGAGCTGCTCTTAACAGTGCCGCAAGGTTAAGTGGAAAAGGCCGCGGTTCAGACAAAGGTGATAAGAACCTAAGAGGAGCCTTGCTGGATGAGGCCACAGCCCATCTAGTCCAGTATCCCGTCCCACGCAGTGGCCCACTGGGCATCTTAAGCAGGAGACAAGGGCAAAACCTTCACCTGATCTTGAAACCCTGAAAATGGCATCCCTCCCTCCTTCCCTCCCTCCCCCCGCCCCCCCGCTCTTCACCAAATGGTCCCAGGGTGGCTTACAATAAGAATAAAACATATCAAAAGAAAATAATAATTATTAAAAATACCACCCCCTCCCTCCTTCCCACATCCTCCCCCCAAACAGGACAGCACCTTGAGGAGGCTATTTAGATGGGAAAAGCCTGGTTGAAAATAAATGTTTTCGCCAGGCACCAAAAAGTAATCAATGTAAGGCGCCTGGCGAACCTCAAGAAGGAGGCTGTTCCAAAGTCTAGGGGCTACCACAGGGAAGGCCCTCCTGTACGTCCCTGTGCCTCGTAGCTCTGCAAAAGAAGGAACCGCAAGAAGGCCCTCTCCTTCAGAGGCCTCCTGCCTGATTCTCCAACCTGGAGAAGGGAAGTGGGTATGGATTCTAATAGCAACTGATACACCTCTCCTCCACGAATGAGGAGGAGCCTTGCTGGGTGGGGCCACAGCCTATCTTTTCCCCACCAGTTGCTTCTGGGCATTGCAAGCAGAAGGGCAAAACTGATCCTGAACATCTTTTGGGCACTGCTGCTTTTTAAAACTCACCTCTTGACCCCTGCAGAGATTAAAAACTCCTTGGACAATTGTGTGAGGATCCCCAATCCGGACCAGAGGGACAGCGATGGGGACGGCGTAGGAGATGTGTGCGACAGCTGCCCTCTGATACCCAACCCTGACCAGGTAAGGAAGAACGGGCGGCAAATTTCACAGGCTTTGGGCACAGGATGGAATGGAAGAGATGCCCAGGGGTTATCTGGTGAGGGACGTCAAATGCAGGGCAGAGCTGCGTGAAATCTAAACTCACTCCAGGCGTACAGCCCACCTTTACCTCTGGAAGTGGAATTATAGAACAGCAAAGGTCTTCCAGCATATTTCAGATAGTGGACATTGCAAGAATCACTTCTCTTCCACACAGGTACAGGTCAATATTGTCGAATGCCTAAGCATGCTAAAGATGCACCACACTCAGCACAGGTGTGCATGTAAATTAACTCAATGTCTTGTTATTTAGAAAGATACAGACCACGACCTTGTCGGTGACCCATGTGATACAAACCAGGACCGGTGAGTGTTGCTCGCGGAGTCATCCCTTCCTTGCTTTGTTTGCAGAGTTGCGAGAAAGCCACCAAGCAAGGACGTGGCTTCACACAGAGCTGTGACAAACTTGTCCGAGGCTCCAGCCCTTTGCCATTTTACACTGGGAAGGACATCTCCTATGGCATTTGGAAGTCCTGAGCCAGAATAGAATTGTATTCCCCTATCTCCTCTTACAGGTAGACAGGTAGGGGGCCTCTCAAGGCCATTGCCAGGGAGCCAGCAGGTGCCCAGAAGCAAATGGCTGACCACTACCAAGTAAGATGGGGTATATAGTCAATGCCCAGGTGCCACCTCTGGGCTGGAGAGGCTGGCAAGATGCATGAGTTTTGCCTTCATCTTCTCCTCTCAAGACGCCCAGAAGCAACGGGCATGAGACAGGATGCAGGACTAGATGGGCTATGGCCTGATCCAGCAGGCCTCCTCTTAAGTTTTATCAAATTCACAGAGGACAGGTGCACCAATGGCTACTAGATGCCTAGGTAGGTTGGAGACAGAGGTGGGTTGCCTCTAAGGTCAAGAGCAGGTGATGGTTTTGCCTCGGTTTTCTGCTTGAGATTCCCAGAAACAACTGGTGGGCCACCATGTGAGATTCTGGACTAGGTGGGTTGTGGCCTGATCCAGCAGGGCTTTTCCTAATTCACGGAGGACAAGTGTATTAAAGGCTACCAGAATGGATGGTCAGTTACCACCTCCAGGTCAGAGAGGCAGGCAGGAGGCCTCTGAAGGCCATTTGCCTGGAGCAGAGAGCAGGAGGCTTTGCTGTCATCTTCTGTCTGAGATGCTTGAAAGCAGTTGATGGGCTACCACGAGAGAATCCTGGCTAGATGGGCTGTGACCTGATCCTGAAGGACTCCTCTGAGGTTCTTAGGTGACCCCTGCTGTTGGTTTGTGCCTTCCTTGAGCCAGACACCCTTCATCTTTCTCTCACAGGGATGGGGATGGACATCAGGATTCCAGGGACAACTGTCCCTCAGTGCCCAACAGCTCCCAGGTGGACTCTGACAGGGATGGGATAGGCGACGAGTGTGATGACGATGACGATAATGATGGCATCCCAGATCGGAAGCCACCGGGCCCAGACAACTGCCGCCTGGTCCCTAATCCCAGCCAGGAGGATGCGGACGGTAAGGCGAAGGTGCCCTTCCTCCACATTTTAACATCTTGCCCAGCTTCTGAAGGAAGAGATGTTAGGAACGTGACCCTCTCCCTCTCCCCGCAGGTGACGGCATTGGGGACGCCTGTGAGGATGACTTTGACAAAGATCTTGTCATTGACCGGATTGACGTCTGCCCTGAGAATGCCCAGGTGACACTGACTGACTTCCGGGCCTTCCAGACAGTGGTGCTGGACCCTGAGGGAGATGCACAGATAGATCCCAACTGGATTGTCCTCAACCAGGTTTGTAGGGAAGGGTGGAGCTGCTGGGGCTGTGTCCAGAATGGCCAAATCTGGCCTGTGTGGCAAACAAGTAGCCCTCTTCCCTTGATGGATGCGGTAGAGGCACACCAACAGGCTCCCAAGATGGTATGCGACACCCAGCTCCTATGTCCAGAGTTGATGGAAGCTGTCATCCCTCTCGGAGAAGATGCCACCATTGCTTGCAAAATGTGCTTTTGTGCAATACCGCTGGCTTGTAGGAGATGAGCCAGAACATTATTCAGTAGATGGTGGAGATGGGCTAACCCTGACCTGGGCATCCATTCTAGTAGCCATTGATACTCCTGTCCTGCATGAATGAAGAGGAGCCCTGCTGGATGAGGCCGCAGCCCATCTAGTCCAGCATCCCGTCTCATACAGTGGCTCACCAGTTGCTTCTGAGCATCATAAGCAGGAGCTGAAGGCAAAACCTTCACCTGCTCTTGACTCCCTGCAAATGGCCTTTAGAGGCCTCCTGCTGTCTCCGGAGCCTGGAGGTGGTATCTAAGTACCCATTTTAGTAGCCACTGATGCCCACACCTGGGGCGCGATCTGAAGAAGAGCCTCTCTTTTCTTCCAGGGCATGGAGATTGTCCAAACCATGAACAGCGACCCAGGCTTGGCTGTCGGTAAGTGACACCCGGGGTTCCTCCTTCTGTAGTTTTTAAGGCCCAAGCACATCTGTGCACATCAAAGCAGCAGGATGAAACCAGGATCCTATCTGTCAGGATGGCCAGCTGGATGCCGCAAGGGGAAGGGAGAGGGGAACGTTTATTTTGTGGGTTCTGTATCGGTGTGGGAGGAATCCAGGCACATGGCCCAAGATGTTGCTGGATTCTCACCACAGCGAGATCCCTGAACAGTTTGCCCATTCTGTATGTCTCCCTGTGAGGTGGAAGTGACTCTCTTTGTTCTCTTCTCCTCTTGGTTGAGGGTACACCGCATTCAACGGGGTGGACTTTGAGGGCACCTTCCACGTCAACACGGCCACGGACGATGACTACGCCGGCTTCATCTTCGGCTACCAGGACAGTGCCAGCTTCTACGTGGTCATGTGGAAGCAGATGGAACAGACCTACTGGCAGGCAAACCCCTTCCGAGCTGTAGCCGAGCCCGGGATCCAGCTCAAGGTAGACCCAGGGCCCGTGCCGTGGGTGGGTGGGTGGGTGGCTTCCTCAACACGCTTGAGAAATGAGCTGTTGGCCCCAGACTAGACTAGAGGTGCTCTGCTCCCCAGTCGGTGTTTCTTTCTCCTTCCCCGTTTTCCTGTCTCTGCTAGTGAAGACAACAGAGTTAAAAGCAAGACAGATGCCCTGCTTGGTCAGCATCTAGACGAGGGCAGGAGCAGGAGGCAGGCGCTTTCCAGCCGGACAGCTGCCATGTTCCTCCGAGGGATTTTTCCAAGAGCCAGGCTTTTTGCAACGGAATGAGCTCATGGCCTGGCTCTGTGCAAGAGCAGAAATGCTTTTCCTTCGCTTTCTTTCTCTGCTTTATCCATCATCTCTCAGCCTGTATTAGGTTCCTGGCAGGACGTACACAAGGCAGCTTTATTTTTTAGAAAGAACAGGGCTGAGGTTCAGGCCGCTTCCCCGTCCCCACGCTGCCAACCGCACGTAAACCGTCCCCTAGCGCCGCGCGTCCAGGCGAGGGATGCGCAGAAATATTCATCACGTTCGGAATTCGTATGGTTTGGAGATTGGCATTCGAGTCGAACGTTGCACATTCAAAGGTCGGCTTTTGAACAGGCACCAAATATTTCTGTGCATCTGCACTGAAGCTTCGTTACATTCGTGGACTGGGGAGGTGGGAAAGTGGCTGCCCGGTCACCTGTGCAACAGATCCAAAGTGGATTCAAAGTGGGTTAAGATCAGATTTGATGCGTTCAGAGTAGATACATAGGGTAGAGGGGACGTAGGCGATTTGCAGCACGGATTTGAATCAGATTTATATTGAACGTCCGTATCAAATTCAAATCCTACCCCGTTCAAAGGGAATATATTCGAATGAATACAGATTTTCTTGCACTTGATTTGATACGAATTGAAAAAGAAATTCGTGCAAATTTGGACATTCGGATTTGCATTGAAAGTTGGCTACATCCAAACACTGGCATCTGAATGCAAATCGGGTCCTTCTATGCGCTCGCTCGAAGCTTCGTTACATTTATGAGCCTGGAGAGGCGGAAGAGCATCCGCCCAGTCACGTCTGCAGCGGACCCAGAGCGGATTCGTAGGGGCGACCCGAGGAAGAGATTCAAATAGAATCTGACTCCTACCACATATGAAGGGCCTCTATTTGAACAAATGCGAATTCCCTTGCATTCAATTCGGTTCGAGCGCAAAAACATCTGTGCACATTCCTACCCTTGACCGATGTCGGGCACAAGCCTGGAGAGCCACCTGGGCCGGGATGGGCAGGATGCTCCGCTGCAGGCCATGGGCCACCTCTACGTGCCTTCGCTTTCCCTGCTTTCCCAAACTTAGGCTGTGAAGTCCAAGACGGGACCTGGGGAATTCCTCCGGAACTCGCTGTGGCACACGGGGGACACGCCAGACCAGGTGAAGCTCCTCTGGAAAGACCCTCGGAATGTCGGCTGGAAAGACAAGACTTCCTACCGCTGGTTCTTACAGCATCGCCCCCAGGTGGGCTACATCCGGTAAGGAGGAGAATGCTCTCCAGGCTCTGAACATCATCTAAGGAACGGGACTTTCTTGGCCTCGGGACTGAAAGAAGTCGTGGTGCACTCAATGGGCAAATTCAGCCGCTTTCCGTGCTGCTGAAGCAACTGCGGCTATGATCTTCTCAAGCACTGACCCAGGGGTTTACCTGGTTGGGGGTGATTAAAGTTTTGGAGTTCAGGGGTTATGCTGCAGCCCACTTTGGATGCTGAGGTCTCGGTTCTGCTTAGATGTCCTCCTGATCTCTCTGTGCCGTCTTTCTTCTTCCGCAGGGCCCGGTTCTATGAGGGTCCCGAGCTGGTGGCTGACACAGGTGTGGTCCTGGACACCACCATGCGTGGAGGCCGCCTGGGCGTCTTCTGCTTCTCCCAGGAGAATATCATCTGGTCCAACCTGCGGTATCGCTGCAATGGTAAGCTGGGGAGGGGGGCATCAGGTGCATGCACTCACCTGTACCTCTTGCAGCCCACGGAACTGGAAGTCCCACCACCTTGAATGGTGGGGGAGGGAAGGGCTTCCACAAATTGGGTGCCCGAGGTCCTTAAGGCACAATCTTTGGTGACGATGACTAAGAACCTAAGAGGAGCTCTGCTGGATCAGGCCACAGACTATCCAGTCCAGCATCCTGTCCCACACAGGGGCCACCAGTTGCTTCTGGGCATCTCAAGACGAAGGCAACATCTTCACCTCCTCTTGACTCCCAGCGAATAGCTGTCGGAGGCCTCCTGCCTGCCTCTCCAACTTGGAGGTGGTACCTAGGCATCTCCTCCAATAGCATGTGATACACCTGTCCTCCATGAATCTGTCTCTCTTTCTTAAAGCCATCTAGGCTGGTTGCTGTCACCCATGGACCGATGCCCCCCCAGGAGAAGAAATCCTTCCCCTTGTCTGATCTGATTTTCCTGTCCACCAGCCTCAGGGCGACCCCTGGGTCCAGTGCTGTGCAATAGTGAAAAGAATTTTTGTGTCTCCCTTTCCCAGACAGTGCCTGATTTTATGTCCTTCAACCAGATCCCCCCCTTAAACACTGTCTGTTCCAAAACCCTGTGGCCCTCCAGGTCCCAGAGGCATCACTGCTCCTTTCTGGCTGCCAAGATCTCTACTGAGCCCAATTCAAGATTTTGACTCTGACTTATAAGGTCCAAAATGACTTGGGCCCCAAATATCTAAAGCAGCAGTTCTCAACCTTCCTAATGCCGCGACCCCTTAATGCAGTTCCTCATGTTGTGGAGACCCCCCAACCATGGGGGTGGGGCAGCTGGGAGTGGGGAGAGAGGGGCGGTGGGAGAGTCGCTGCGACCTCTCTGAAGGGTAGTTCAACCCCCAAAGGGGTCCCGACCCCCAGGTTGAGAACCGCTGATCTAAAGGAACGCCTTCTCCCATATCGACCTGCCCGTGCCTTAAGATCGAGCGGTGAGGCCCTCCTGGTTGTCCCACCACCTTCAGTAGTGAGGCTGGTGGACACCCGGGAGAGAGCCTTTTCTGTGATGGCCCCTAAACTATGCAGTAGCCTCCCCCTCGAGGTGCGTCATGCCCCTTCCTTATATACGTTTAGGAGGGCGGTGAAGACTCACCTCTTTGCCCTGGCCTTTGGCTGAGCTCATTATATTTCCCACCCGGGTCAGACACTATCATTTTAAACACGTGTACTGTTTAAGTGTTGTTGAATTTTTAAAGTCCTTTAATGTATATTCTGTTTTAATTTGTTTTAAGGTTGTAACCCGCCCAGAGACCTTCGGGTATGGGTGGGATAGAAACGTAAATAAATAAGATTTCCGGCTAGGGGACCCGGGTCTTCCACCTTCCCTTCCCTGCATGCTTGTTCCGGTCCCTGGAATCCAGTTCCTTAAAAAGAGGGCCGAAAGCGACGCTGCAGTCCTTTGATCCGAAGTCTAACCAATTCCCAGGAAATGCCGGACCCCGCTGGCCACGCTTGCTGGGCTGCAGTGATCTTCCGTGGCCACAAGATGTCCCCCTCTTTCTGTGGGAAAAGCCTGCCTTGCCTCATTCCCTCTTCCTTTCTCTTTGCAGATACGATTCCAGAGGACTACGAATCGTACCGGAACCAGCGGGACTATTAGAAGAGCCACTGCCCCAAGGTGAAGGGTCCGGGTCCCTGACTCACCTATGTACCCGTGCACTGCTTTCTGCTCTCTTATATCAAAATGGTGGCTTGTCCCACAATGCCTTGCAGCAGCCGCCCACCACCACCGCCACCCTCACCCAGCATCCTCTTGGAGTGCCGCAGTGGCAGCAGGTGGAAACAGCGCGGCCTCCACCCATCAACCTTTTCCTGCTGCAGAGAAAGAACAGCATACCTGCTCATTCTGGAAGGGCCTGGGGGCCGCGAACCTGCCGGCAGCAACTGGGTTGATTGCCAGGAAGGTGCCGGGCCTGGTGGGCCGCGAATGGCCCCATCCAAGTTCCCAGAGGGTCTGCGCCCTCCAAGCCTCGCTTCTCCCTTACCTGTGATGGATGCAGAACCACACAAAAGGACGGACAAGCTGTTCTGGCTCTTGGACCCACCTTGGAAGGCAGAGGAGGGACGGAGGTCCCCAGAGGTGCAGACCACTGGTTTTCCGGGGTTCTGTCTGGTTCCCAGGAAACACTCCTCTCCACTCCTCCTCGTTTTTGGGAGCGGCCATAGCTTCCTTTTCGACAAAACAGGGCCTCTTGAGTTTAAAAAGGAAAGCCAAGACATTTGTCTGCCGGGGGTAAAGTGAGGCTCCTGTTCACCCTGGCGACCCTTGCCAAGCTCCAATTAGGTCCATCTTTTAAGGCAAGGAGTTCAACGCTCACCTTCTTGGAAGCCGTGAGGGGAAACACCAAAAGCAGTTCCTTACCCCCCCCCCCCAAAAAAAAATTAACAGAGATTGTGGATAATAAAAATCACTTTGTCTACAATGTGGATGAGTTCTCTTTATTGGCTAGGAAACTTGGAATGCCCTAGAATCACGGCCACTAAGCATCACCCCCACACCACCCTGTTCCGTCCCCAACGCTCACAAAAGAACCATCTAGCAAAAATACCAGGAATTATTCAGAAAAGCAAGGCTGAGAAGCCAGAGAGAAAAACAGCTGAACTTTATTACATTTCATTTACAAATAATGCAAAGTTACAAAGACAAAAGAGCTCCCACAGGAAAAAAAACAAAAACGGAAAAAAGGGAACAGAATATAGACAGAATGTTGCTGCTTCCCCCCCCCCACACACTTTTTTCACATCATTGTCGTGTCTTTAGTTTGCAGAAGAAGAAGAAAACGCACACGCTTACAAAGCCACCTTCAGGTTTTTGTTTTTTGCTTTGCTGTTTGCCAAGAGGAAAAAACCCACAATAAATTAAGCTTCTATGCTCCAACGTACTGCATGGCATCCTGTCCTCACCCTCTTCCCAATTCTGTAGCTCAATTGTATAATTTGCATATATCAGTAAAGTCATTCTACTAGTCCTCATGATTTAAAAAAACAAAAAAAACCTCTGTAAAGAACAGGATGTTCCACAGTCCAAAAATAGGTAAAACTTTAACAGCTGTTCCCTCCCCTTCTGTGTTCGTTGTTTTTAGCTGCCGGTCTGTAAGATCAGATGCTTCCTGCAGCCACGGTAACATTATTCAGATAAACCCTATTAAACGTGACGCTCTGAAGCGCCCTTTCCCAACCCTATTTCCCCCTCCAAGAAAGTCACCTATCGCAAAGCAACCGCCCTACTGAGCGAAACGAAGGACGTTTTTTCCCTTGCTAAGTTTGCATGATAATCGCGAAGCCAAGAATTCCGGATGTCTCAAAGGAATACAGATATGACGCTATAATACGGTTCACATTAAATGTGCAACTTCTTGTGCCCATACCGAATTAGGAACTGCTGAACGAGCCCGGAAAGAAAAAGGCCAGACGCACGTGCAATGCTGGCGTGTGGAACAGTAAATTCGGAGCCCCTTGTAAATTCGGCTGCTGCGTGTCTTTGCCTGCTGCCTCCGTGCCAACTCGAACCCCATTTCCGCCAGGCTGCCTTGTTTCTCTTCCAGATTCACCATGGGGTGAAGCCGTGCAAGGAGGAGCATCCCCTCCTTCCTCCCCGCAGGCCCCTCTGATTCATACAAGGCCGCGGACCGTCCGCACGCCAGAGGCCAGACCGCTGTGGGACACACAGTGGCTGGTGCTGCGACACAGGCCGTGGGGCACGAATCCTGCCCCTGCACGCGAGATCCCCATCTGGCTTTGGAGCACTTAGAATCTGTGTGCTTTTCCCAAGCACAGCTACAGAGCGAGTCCTCCAGCTGAATCCCAGTCTCCACCAATTTGGAAACCTCACCTGGTCCCCTCCTCTCTTGCGTCCCCTGGGCTAGGGCCATTCGCCTTTTGCCACGACTTCCAGCGGTCACAAATCTTTGCCAAGTGGTGCTGGAGCGAAGAGCAAGAAAAGTGTCTCTCGCCTTCCAAGGAATCCGCCTCAATCTGCACCTATCCCACCTGAAGCTGCAAAGCGCTGGGAGGAACCAGGGATGCTCCCTATTGGAAAGAAAGGAAAACATCGACAGCCCCGGGCATAAGGGAGGAAAGGCCTGGCAGAAGATGGTCAGCTCGTTTCTGACCCTTAGGACGGGAAAATGGTTCCCAAACAAGGCTGAATGCGCCCAGTGCTCGGGGCACTGCAAATCGGGCACCCTTTGCCGGTCTCATGCGGGACGGACTTTGGCTCCAGTTGGGCAGGCAGGGACGGGCAGGGGCGGCACTTTGGCCCAGGGCGGTCGGGGGCGGGTGCAAGGGAGTGATTCCTGAGGGCTTCCGTCTGTCCTTGGCACGGGGAGGCGACGGTCAACAGCGCCCAAGACGGTCTCTGCGCAACAGACGCACACGAGACAGAGACAGCGATGGCAGACTTAGCTTTATTTCACTTTATGCTTCTTCACTGCAGTGCATGACTATGACCGTGCTACTTTGGGGGGGGGCTGGGGTCTTGAGGGGACAAGCCCAGAGGCCCACCCGTCTTCCTCCTGTGAGAGGCGGGGCCACGGTCATTGATCTGCTTTATATACACCATGCCCGTCCCACCCTGAAGGGGGAAAACATATTTATATTTAGATATAAATACAATAACAAAACAAAAAATAAATCCTTCCTTAACGTAGTGTTGCTTTCTGCCCCCCATTCACATCTCGCGGTCATGAAATTCGGCACAGAGAGTTAAAAACCTCAAACAAACAAATAATAACAAAAAGGAAACCGGCAATTTTGCGCTCCAGGAAAACACCTGCCGATAAGGGAGTGAAATGCATTCTTGTGCCCACTGTGGCCACCCACATAAACAGACAAGTTTTTTATTATTTTCTTTAAAAAATAAGAGTTTTAACACAAAAGCACTTTTATTTTTCCTTGGGTTTTCCCCCCTCCACCTTGTTTTGTTTTTTCGCTTAAAAAATGCATACGTCCATATGAAATTGCTCTTTCACAATGTTTTTCACAGTGACAAGGGAGTTGGTTGCCTTCTAAGCGCCTTCATCAGTAAGAAGCGAGGGGTGGGGGTCAGAGGGGAGGGGGCCCCTCTCCTGATCCTTCTTTGGAGGGGGGTCTCCTGAGAGTAGTCGGGGGACGCACAGGGACACGCACCCTTCCATCCCCTCAGAACCTCTCCTGAAACAGCCACCCCCAGAGAGAGAAAAGGGTGGAGGGAGGCGGCCAGGGGAAACCGAAGAGGACCGCAAGCCAACATGTAAGAAACAGTTAAGTGATTCATGCCCCTCCGCGCATGGTTCCGTGCAGGCGCCTCTGACGCTCCGTCAGCTGCTTTGACGTTAAGCTCGGTGGACAGGCGATCCGGCCTCTCAAAGCCCAGCGGCACAAGGACGCGCATGCAGAAAGCCCGAGCGGCGGCGGCAAGCGACAGCCTGAGCATGCAACGTTCGGAGGAAACCCCAAGGTAGACCTTTGGCGTTGGGGGCGTCGGTCGGTGTCCCTTAATCCATCCCCAAAACGAGACTGTGGCGGGGGCGCCCTGGGTTCCACAGCACCCGGCTCGGAGCTGTTCTCGCTCGGGAACAGCACCCACGAGAAGGCACAGGTCAGCCGGCGTTTCCAAGTCCTTGCTGACACGCAAGGCGGAGTGAATCCACTCGCTTCGGCTTGGAACACAAATTGCCCTTGGGAAGGAACCCGGGGCGGCTGGTCAGAAGCCCCCCCGCACCTTGGCTTCAAGCATTTCCGCCTGCCAGCCTGCCTGCCTGCACCGAGGACCCCCTGTGCTAGAAAGATTGGGAGAAAAGTTGGGCAGGAAGACTGAAGGAGGAACTCAAAAGATGGACCTTCCGGTGTCTGTCTTGGTTAGGGTCAGGGCACTCGACCAGGAGGGCTGCAAAACACAAGCTGTGGCAAGGAGGGAGGGGGGAGAGGGAGGCAGAAGAATTCAGCACATGCTCAGAAACGCCCTTCCGTCCAATTCGGAAGGGCAGGAGTCAAGAGGGAGGCGTGCCATGGAAGCAGGAGTTTGCTCTTGAGGAAGAGGGTCTGCTGACGGGTGTCCCCTAGAAGGGACTTGATCAAAATGCTGACCGCCACAGGGCGGGGTCTTGAAGGGGCTGGCCCCCACCCGGCCGCGTCTCTTGCTCAAAATTGTCCACACGATGCTCTCTGGGGTAAAAGGCCGTCCGGTCTACTTGCACGTGTGAGAAGACTTTCCTCAAAGGAATCCTTGGTCAACTGCGCACACTGGGAAGCCGCCAACTCCCAACAGCCTTGACCTGCAGCCTGGCACACTGGGAGAGGGCGGTGGGCAAAGGGTGGTCCTGGTCCACGTCCAACACAGACTGGGTGACCTCAAAGGCAGTAGGGCGTGGAGCTAGAGGGGAGGAAAGAGGGTGCCAGGGGGAAGATCTCTGCTCACCTCTGGGATCAGCTCCAGCCAAAAGGGCTGTCCATCCTCAAGACGCATACGGAGCTCCAGAACGGCTTTGCTTCCCTAAGCACAAATCCAGGTCCGTCACATTCCCAAGAGAAAGGGCAGGTTTCCAGGGCTCCTAAGCTCGCCATAAGCTCCCTTCTTCCTCTGCGTGGAAATTCTGCTCCCTGCAACTCTCCAACCTGCCGGCACGGAGATCTCAACACTTTTGTTAGAATTAGAATCCAAGGTTTGTCAAAAGAGGAAACTTCCCAGATGTTCTTAAGGAATTAAATAAAAATAGATGTGGTGCCCCCTCATGGGGCAAAAGGTGAGGTTGTGTTCCTGAAATCAAGGATGCTCAAACCGCGGACCTTGTCCCACAAGGCAGGGAATGCTGGGAGCACAGCTGGGAGCGCCTGGAAGACCGCAGTCTGAGGAGCAACCCCCTAAACTACTCCATCGGTCCAATTCCCGGTGCCCACGCAGTGGGGGCACTGCAAGCCAGAAGAGCCCCCGACCTACACTTTCCGAATGGTCCCTGTGCTAGAACGTGACTCCTTCCTGGCGAGCGCCGTTGACGAGCACATGCAATATATGCGCACCGGGATACGCACTTGAATTAAGGCTGCTTGTTTTCTTTTTGTCTTTTTCTTTTTTTTTTGCAAAATTTCTTACAGTTTATCAGTAGAGAAGCTCTCCTATGTACATGTGTTGTTTTAGAAAAGAGAGCGAACTGCGTCTTCGGTCTCCCACCAACTTTCCTTCCTGCCCTCCTTTGCCCCTTGGAAAGATGCTCGAGAAAGCGCAATCCTAGGAAAACGAGACCACGAGGGAGAGAGAGAGAGAGAACGAAGGGATCAGGGGCGTCTCCAGCCTCAGAGAAGAAGTGACGGCAAACCTGAAATACGTCGGACTAGCTGAGTCACACCTCGGGAGTCCGGATAAGGGAGGGAAGAAGCCCTGCACCGGGCTGACAAGACTGAGGAGTTTAGGAAAAGGAGAAGGAAAGAGAAAATGTCTGCCCACTCTCCTGCTTAGAGGAACCGTGACAGACCGACGGCACAAACAAGGTGCTTGCAAACGTACCCTGGTAGCGGTGCTTCCTGCCACTGGGAGTGCAGGGGCCAGCCAAAGGGCAGCATGGACCAAGAACCAGAGGGAGCTTCTGGGAGTAAGGGGTCGGGGGTCAGGACTAGAACCCTAGAAGGAGGGACTGGAGGTGGGCATGCCCAAGCCAGGGAGACTTCAGGCAGTGAAGCTATGTAGTGTAGGCCTAACAAAACTCCAGTCCAGGATCCCAGAGACAATGCTTCCACAAACAGCGCTCCCAGCAGTCCAGCTGGAGATGAGGGCAGCTCAGAGAGCATCTAGGCAAGATCGCAGAAGGAAACCTCCAGCTGCCAAGAAAAACTGCAAGACGCAAATCCAGGAAATTACAAGAGCAGGAGCCCTCATCAGTCCATACAGGTTTGCTGTGCTTTTGTCAGGACCTCTCCTCAAAAGCCAACCCATCTGGGTAACAATGTAAAGGATGATCTACCCTGCCACCTCCCAAACTGGAAGGGATTCCTGCTCCATCCCTCCCTCTTTAGCAAACTCCACTGCCCAGAGACCACAGGAAAGAAAACCACATTTCCATGTGTGGCTGGGGAGGGGAGAATATGTGTCTCCATCTCCTCTCCTCCCCAGAAAAGGTCACCCAGGAGGGGCCACCACGCAACCATTTCTCTAAGTGCTGAGCAGGCAGGAAACGAGCCAGAGAAGAGAGAGAATCCTGGACCCCGGACAAGCGACGTCCCCTCACCTCCACCTGAGGAAGCCATTCTGCAAGGCCCAACCTGTACCACCTTCACTGCCTGCTTTTTTAACACTCCGCCCGGTACCTTTTCCACACGGAAAGAAAGGCGAGGTGTACGGAGAGATAAAGTACAGGAAAAGAATCCATGACCGGGCTTCCGCAACACCTTCTGCCGAGGCCCAGGTGGCCACTTCTGTTAACAGGCCTGGACTCTGACTGTCAGAAAACCGCACGCCTGCGCCCTAGAGGGCCCTAAATTCGCCTGCTCCCTCCCCACTTCAAGTGCCACAAATTACAGGAGGGACTCAACGCAGGAGGCAAGGAAGAGGTGAGGCGAGGGAGGGGGAACTGCGGGCTGGGGGCCGGGCTGGGGTTGTCTCCCTCCCCAAACTGAGGCCAAGGTTGCAGAAAGGGTTAACGACGGCACCAAGGGTACGGCGGGAGGGAGGGTCAGGGCACTGGAGGCTCTGGGCATAAAGGATAAGCGCAGTGAAGCTGCCCTCGCCTGATGGGATGCAAAACGGCCGAGGTGGGCCCAGTCCCTTCTCCCCTCTCAGCACCAAAGCGGCCTGGGCCTTCTGGGGCGGGAAATATTTGCGTGCGACCTCTCTCTCTCACTCTTCCTCTCTCTCTTTCTGTGCCGCACCCCCTTCCCTTCTCCCCGTTACAGCCGGTCCATCCGGAAAGTGTCCTCCGTGGCCGGATCGGCAAGGACCATGTCAGGATCGTTCAGCATGTGAAGCCCGTCCAAGGTCAAGGGGTCAATTTTGAGTTCGTCCAGAGGGAACTGGGAATCCGAGTCGAAGCTGACGTCCCCGACGCCGGCCAAAGAGCTGGTCAGGTCCTTCGACAGGCTGGGAGGGGATTCCCCGGTCACTGGAGGAAGGAGACAAAGGAGATGAGGTCAAGCTGCCTAGGTTCCACCCATCAGCCCCCTGGGGGATTTGGTGAGGAGGAGAAGCGATGGAAGGCCACCGGCGAAAGATGGCCAGAAGCCGCAGCTCAAGACTCCCCCCCCCCCCCGTGCCTACCTGCCACCCACCCCTGGGAACGGGTTGTAGCGACAATGGGCACCTCTGATGCCCTGGATCCAGCACTCCAAAAGAAAACGCTGGTGGTGGGGCAGCAAGAGACGCAGATCTGAGACTGGATCACGTGGAAATAACCCACAAACAGCCGAAGTGCTTCCTGATGAAGCCACGGGGCCTCTCTCCGCCCCCCAGAAGCTCACCTCAGCACCCCTTGCCTCCGGAACTCAGGGGGTCCCATTCAGGAAAGAAGCTCTTTCAGAACCAGCCAGGGATGGGGAGGGGCTCTTTTAGGCCTGTCCCTCCACACGGCAGTGATGCCCAGAATTGGCGGCCAGCGTCCTCTGTGTGTTTCACGGATTCCTAGCCTTGTGGGCCACCAGGCCAGCAGGAAAGGGGGCCGGTAGTTCAGTTACACACGCTGATGATGCTGGGAAGATCTTGGCTTTTCACCTTTCAGTCTCTCAGAAGAGTCAAGGGCCCAATACCCTCCCCTGAGGGGCCCTCTGAGACTATCTGCCCTCTTCCCCAGGGATGTACATGAACATTCCTCATATTCAAAATGGAATCGAATGTTGATACACTTGAAGACTGATGCTTCAATGCACGCCTACGAAGCTCGGTCACACTCTGAACCTGGGGAGGCGGGAAAGCAGCTGCCCAGTCATATCTGCAGTGGATCCAGTGGATTCAAAGCGCAGCAGATCTGATGCGTCCACAGCGGATACACAGGAGATTTGTGGCAGGGATGCAAATCAGATTAGCATTGAATTCAAATCCTACCATGTTCGAAGAGGATTAATTTGAACAAATACACATTTTCTAACATTCAATTCGATACTAATCGAACACGGAGAAAACATCAGTGCGCAGCCCTACGCCTTCCAGAGGCAGGAACTCTGACCTTGCTGCCACGGGGCCCCCAAAAGGCTCTGGGGGGCATCAGAATGTCCCTCACGGAAGTCAACAGAAAGGGGATCTCCATTCCCTCGAGGCCAAGCTGTTCCCCCTCCGGCCGCCTTTGCCTCCCTCCCTCCATCCTCTGCCCCTCTCTTCTAGCCCGCACCCACAAGCCCAGCAGGAAGGCAGGCCCCGAGGGAGCTCAGGTCCACCCGCCCCCCGCCCCTCCCCCCCCCAGGAGCCTCACCTGTGAGGATGATGTTGGGGATGTTGGCGTGGTTGGCGTAGCCGAGCTGCTGGGCGTCCTGCACGCTCCCGTGGCTGCCGGTCAGCCCCATCATGGCCGCCTGGGAGTAGTTCAGGGTGGAGCAGGGACTGTACAGGCTGTTGGAGCTGATGGCGCTTTCGATCATGTTGAACTGCTCCAGCTGAAGGCAGAGGGAGCCCAGGGTGAGCGGTAGCACCTCGAGAGCTGCCGGCTGCAATCCAGCCCCTCCGACAAGGAGGGGCCCTCAAGAGCCCCATCAAGCCAATGGCCTGGTGGTCAAGCAAAGGGCTCGACTCTCCTGCATCCCTGGGAAGACCTCCAGCATTTGCCCAGGGAGACGGAATCTGGCGCTCCTGGCGAGTGGCCACAATTCTGCAAGCCCCTTTGGCCAATCTGCCTCCCTCCAGGTGTTTTGGAGCTGGCACAGCTGTACGACCCAAAGCCTCTAGAAGGGGCAAGCTGGGAAAGTGCCCGGAAGAAGAGCCCACCAGTGGAGGGCAGGCCAAGGCATCCCATAATCCCCATGGGCGAGCTGGGAGGCTTAGCTGCCCATCACTAGAGCAGTGGTTCTCAACCTTCCTAATGCCGCGAGCCCTTAATGCAGTTCCTCATGTTGTGGAGACCCCCAACCACGGGGGTGGGGCAGCTGGGAAGGGGGGGAGGGGTGGCAGGAGAGTTGTCGTGACTCCTCTGAAAGAGTAGTTCGACCCCCAAAGGGGTCCCGATCCACAGGTTGAGAACCGCTGCACATGGCTCCTTCCCTTTTCTCCCTTCCTTCTTTCCCTTCTCTCTTTTACTTCCCCCTCCTTTTCTTCCTTCTTTCCCTTTCCTATATTTCACTGCAACCTGCAATGCACCAAACTTCAGTCTGCACTTGCTCACCTGGTGCGACAAGGCGTTGGCCTGCCTGGCGGTCATCTGCTGGTCGTAGCAGGAGTCCCCAAAGACGCTGCCCAGCATGGAGGTTTGCTGGAAGCAAAAACAGGCAGCTCAGGGTGCCGAAGCCAGAAGATGCTCCTTTGTAGGATGTGGACCGGGCGCCAGGTGAAGGTGAGGGCTTGAAGCCCCCCGGGCAGGAAACGGCCAGGTCTAAGCTTCACCCTCTTCCCTAATAAAGCGGAGAACTGAGGGGAGGCCTGTTGGCTCCACTCAGTGCCCTCGTATCTTTGAAAAACGTGATCCTCCACCATTGAAGGCCCCTGGGGAGAACGGGGCAAGGGAGCACCAAGGGCTGCTCTAGGCGTTGCCTCCGCACCCACCGCCTGACGCGACTCAGGCCAGATTTCTCACCCCTAACGGTAGGTAGCAAAGATGACCGGAGGGCAGGCAGGCGGGCGGGTGGGCAGGTACCCCCTTCCTCTCCTTCCCCCTCAGAGTCCTGCAGTAAGCAAGGTGTACGCCCAGAGTCCCAACTCTATGGATCTGCCCAACCTAACACAAAGGTTCAGGAGAATTCCCGCCTGCCCACAAGCCAGGCACACGGCGATATGGAGCCGCCCTTGCCCTTGCGTTTATTCCCCCTGGGGGAGGCTGAAGAAGGCCCAAGGGAGAAGGATCTGAAGCAGCGCCTGACTCTCTGCCAGCCTCAGCCCGTCCGAGCCACCAAGGGAGGATGGCCAGAGGGTGGACAAGTACTTAGGGCCAACTTTAGGATGCTCCAGGCAGGGAGGGCACAACATGGTTGGCTCCGGAGATCCGTGGAAGGATACCCACTGCCCCTGAGGGTGATCTGGACATCCGCTGCAAGGCCAGCCACGCCCCAGAAGCCTCGCACACCCGCCTGCCAAAGCCCTGAGAGTCCAATCATGGGAAGGTAAAAAAAGCTTCCGCACCTCTCGCCCACGAAGATGGATGCTCAGCACCCTGGGAGGGGACTTTGGCCCACTAAGGCCAAGGAGTTTAAAGGGCTGGGCGCTGAGGCCGTAGCACCAACCCAAAAAGGAAACCCGGAGAGGTAGAGGAAGCGAAAGAGAGGAGAGCGGCCAAGGATGAAGCTCCCAGCTGGGGCGGAAGGTCCCTGAACGGAGCGCAGAACCAGCGGCGCCCAGCGCTCAGCCCTGGACAGGGATCTCCCCTGGCGTTCCCACTGCAGCGGCCTGCACGATGGCAAAGGCCGAGCAGTGTCAGGGCTGGAGTGCCTGGGTTCGAAGCCCTGCTCCGGGTCGCCTCGGTGTGAAACCCCATGGGCAGGAAACGGTTGCGACCTGGCTTAGGTTCAGAGCCCCCTTTCGGTTTTGTCTCCCCGCACGGCCGCTGTGGGCGCAAAAGGACAGAGAGGGGAATAGTGTGCAAAAAAGTGTTAAAGCTGAAACAATGAGGGGGCGAATGGCCCTTGCTGTCCCACAAGACTCTTTTATACAAGGATCCCACCTGCCGTTTCCCAATCGCCAAGGCAGGCAGCATAACGGCTCGATTTTTCTCGGTTTTAAGCTTGCTGGGAGTTCTCGCGGTTCCCGGGTGGAGCAGAGGTGCGCAAAACTGCTCAACCGCTCAACTGCCGCCAAACCTCATAGTGGCCTTGGCTTTTTAAAATTATTATTTTTTCCGTTTGGTCCTGGCTTCTGTGCTATGGGGGGGGGGATGTGGCATTTGCAGCAGGCGGCACAGAGGTGGGTTGACGTCAATAAGGCTTCCGATGAGGAGAAGGGGGCGGAGAGGAGACGGTGCTGCGCTCCCGTGCCGAGGTTTGGCGTGATATGCATGGGGACCCAGCCCGGGTTACTGGGAATGGCATGGGGACGGGGATGATTCGATCTCGGTCCCGCACCCGGTCCAACCAGACCCAAACAGCTTGCATGGGAATAACATGGAGGCAAAGAGAGAGACAGATGACGGCATGTCAACAACACAGGAGGAAAAAAGACCAAACCAAACAAAGGGAGGGAGAAATTGAAGAAAGGGAGGCAGGGAAAGAAGAGGAGAAGAATGGATAGAAGGAAGGAAGGACGGAGGGAGGGAGGGAGGGACAAAAGGAAGGAAAGGAGGGAGGGAGGAGTACCCTGCCCCAGAGAAGGCACACACACACACACCCAACCTCCTGACCAGGCCCTTACTTGAGGGGAGCTGCCCGGAGAGAATGCTTGATTGGAGACAGGAGAAGTAGGAGACTGGTTGGCCGGGGAGCCGGCATTGCTGCGGTACTGCTGGAGCGCCCCCTACAGAAGGACACAGTGTTAGCACCCACAGGCACATGGTAGGATAGGCAGGCAGGCAGGCAGATCACAGGTGTTCTTTTGCACACAGACAGGGCGGGGTGGGGCATTGGGTGAGGAAAGAGAGAAATGAGATGGAACAGAAGAGAAGGCTGGGGTGAGCCGGGGGTGCTGAGCGAGTACCATCCGACAATGCCCGGGGGGGAGGGGAGAAGGTCACAGATGCCACCTGAGGAGGCCCAGGCTTCCTCTGGGCGCCATCTTTGCATGTGCCCATCTGAGTTCAGGGAGGCCCACAGGGCCGTGCTCAGACTTCGAAAGGGAACTGCAGACCTGGAGGGGGAGTGGAAGGCGTGGGGAGATAATCTGAGGGGCACCCCAAGTTCCCCTAGTAATCTCTGGCCCATAACCCACCTTGCTTGGCTCTTCTGGCACCCAGCAGGTGCCCTGAAGGTAGGGGCTGGGTCCTCCTGCCTCCAAAAAACCCTCCACAAAAACTCCTGGCTTTTGTTTGCAGGATCCCACAGAATGCCACTCAGAGAAGATGCCAGGCCTGGTGCAGAATCCGGCTGTTGACTTGCACAATCAACCCAGAGAGAAAAGCCTCTAGGACTCAGGCCCCCACCGTTACTGGGGACAGAGAGCCCGCACCTGGCACAAATATGCAGCCTTGGCCATTCCTTGACTTCCAGACTCAGCAGGGCCTCAGCGGTAGTGGGCCCACACTCTGGACACAGCTTCCCCAGAGCTTCCTCTCCCTGCCAGTCCAGCTTACCGAGCTGATGTCTATCCCCATGGAAGTCTGGGTCTGGCTGCCCGGAGGAGACTGCGGGATGGTGGACGGGACGCTGACCGAGAGTGGCGGAAGCTGCACGCCCCGCTGCAAGGCCGATGTCTGCATCAGAGAAGCGTTGGGTGGCAGTGCACTGGCCACTTGGGTCTGTGACGGCAGTTGTGGTGTGCTGGTCTGGGTGAAAAACGGGTAGGGTGGAAGCTGCTGCTCCAGAGAGAGGGCGTCCATCGCCGCAGCCTGGAGAGAGGAGGAGGGGAGGACGTGAGGAGCGGCTGGAGCGGCTGGAGCAATACCTGTGGTCACTGACAAGGCCCGTCGGTCAGCCATGCAGGCCAAATGGCATTGCAGGGGTCTAAAGTGTCCTGGAGGTTTGCAGCAGAACCTCACCCAGGGTAGGGGTGAAGTGGAATCCCAAACTGGCTCATGCTCCGGACACATGGCGGCTCGGTGGCCTACATGTAGGGCCAGGAAGGGAGGGTGCAAGTGGGAACAGACTAGACAGGGCAGCAGGTGACATTCTAAGCGCAGGGTACAACAGTTCACAGTAGGGCTCAGTTTGGGGAATACCTGCTCCTTCCTCCCCACGTGCCTTTGCTTTACAGGGGCCACAGCTGCCACCAGGATGGTGCAACCCACCCCATGTGAGCAATGCAGCCCCTTCTGCCAAGACCGATCAGGCAGGACGTCCCCTCGCCCAGGCTGGGAACAGCGAAGCTCAGCAGCCTTCGGGTTGACACTGCAGTAAAAACGTCTCTATGGCTTCTGAGTTTATCCACATGTTCCTGTTACTGTGGAGGGAATTCCTCAACCGGGACCTAAAATCCTCCAGGTGCCCCCAGCCAATAACCCGTACCTGTGTGATGGGCGACAGAGGCGAAAGTGTGGGGGAGACCTGCTGGGCCGGAGTTCTCCTCGCGTCGGTGCTCAGGGAAAGAGGGCTGGCCGGTGTCTGTCGGTGCTGCTGGGATGAAGCCTGGGTGGTTGGCATCCCTGCTGCCCGAGGAGAAAAGGGGAGCACTCAAGACACGGGCACAGATGAAGCTGTATCCTGCAACCACCCACCCCACAGCAGGCTATGTGCTTCCAGAGGCCCAGACCGCCAGCCACGGAGCAGCGTGCCCTCCCTCTGCTGCCTCATGGTCTCCTAAAGATGGTTTCTAACTCAGGAGAAAGGAATTGACAGATACACACGCACTGGCAGCGCATGAAACCCTCACATGTGGTTCTCTGGGAAGCCAGCAAGTGACTGCCTAGAAATGGCACGAGACGGACGCTCTGAAGCGCCTACAGGACAGAGTGACAAGAACTACTGGGGTCTCCGATGCCAAAAGTTGCCTTCTATAATGGCTGGCTATGGCCTGGAACAACCTCATTGGCTCCTTTCCTCCCAGGAAGCACAGGGAAACAAAGTCCCTCCCCCTGCCCATTCAAAGGGCCACACCGCCTCTTGTGAAGCCCGGATTTCAATAACCGCAACACACTCTTAAGGGACGCTGCAGTCCCGGACTTTCAGCGTCGCCTGTGGTTTGGCAACCTTCTGCATTCCGCCTTTCTTCACACTGTACGTCACTATTTTACACAAGCTTAAGAACCTAACAGGAGCCCTGCTGGATCAGGCCATAGCCCATATAATTCAGGATCCTGTCTCATACAACAGCCCACCAGAAGACAAGGGCAAAACCTTCACCTGCTCTTGAATTCCTGTAAATGGCCTTGAAGGGCATCCTGCCTGCCTCCCCAACTGGGAGGCGATATCTGGACATCTGTTCTAGCAGCCATTGACCACACTTGTCCTTGAATTAAGAGGAGCCCTGCTGGATCAGGCCACAGGCCACCTTGTCCAGCACCCCGTCTCACACAGTGGCCCACCAGTTCCTTCCAGGCATCCCGAGGAGGAGACAAAGGCAAAACTTCCATGCGCTCCCACGGACTTTACAGGCACCCTGCCTAGATCTCCAACCTGGAAGGCATCCCTGATTTTCTTTCTGGCCCTGCCCGATTCTTCCACAACCCAGGTACGGAGCACAGTGGGAAATGTTCTGGTGAATGCAACCCCCAAAGAGACAATCTCAGCCCCCGTTCCCAGGAAAGAGGCCTGTGGTTCTATCTACCGTGGTTGGCAGTGCTGATGCCCATATGCGTGAGATTGCCCGCCGCAAGGTTTCCAGTGCTATTGGAGCTGCTCAGGGATGGGAAGGACGCATCTTCAGGATCCAGCGGCGTCGGGAGAGGGGAGGGGAAGTGGATGGTCGTCAGGTCTGGCAGGGAGCCACCCGTGTTGTGAGTCGCTGGAATCAAGGCCGACGCGTTCTCCTGGTCAGCCGATGGGAAAATGCTGTGCTCAGGGAAAAACAGAAAACTGAATGTCACCTCTGCTTCTCCAACAGCTAGGATGTATCCCGGCTCTTTGTAATAGCTGAAGTCTGGTGTGTTTTTCTAAAGGGTAATAGCAACTGCCTCCCTCATTGAGGACTAGAAGCACGCAGATCACACAGGACCGACCACAGCTTGAGACGCTGCTCTAAATGATAGGTTCCAGCAACGAATCTGAAAGCTTGTCTCCTATTTTGGCTTATCCTGTTTGGCTCTAATTAGGACTGATGTGGGAACCCAGAGGCCTCATTCTGGATTACTTCCTGGAATAGGCGCCTACCATACACACGCTGTGCCTCACGACCTGCAGTAGCACACGCACCGCAGGGCCCCATCCCAGGATAGAATACGGAACGAGGCTCAGTGCAGAAAGAGCCTAGGGGAATGGGGAAACCACTAACTAGAATTTGTGCTTCAACTGAGGCTGCATTCATACCTCAGTTTTAATCCAGCTTCAGTCCACTTTCTTTCAGAGTGAGATAATGCATTGGCAAAATGACAAGCTGTGTGCTTTTTGGCATTATCTAACGGCAAAAATCCAACTTTGGGTTAGATAAAGTGGAAAGAGGATGCCCGGCCATGTTGTTGATGTGCTGCCTCACTCTGAAAGTGGACTGAAGCTGGATTAAAACTTAAGAGAATATTTTGCAGACTCCACTCCTACCTCACTACATTTGCCAGGTCAGAACCAGGACTGGGCCTCAGTGTGCTGTCGCCGTGCTGTGGGTCAGTGGTGAGATAGCCTGGATACTAACAGACACATGTGCAAAGCAAGCCAAGCCTCAGCTATTTTGCACTCACAGCTGCAGAATGTAGTAGCCGTGTTGCTGCGCCAGTGGGAACAGACCAACTCAGACTAAGCACAGAAGGAAAGTATTTATGTTGGGGCAACCAGCTGGGCCCACAATGGCCTCCACTAGCTCAAAGGATGAAATATGTCCCTGAGCATGGATGGTTTCTGAATAAGGGAGCTTGGCCCTAGATGCAACACAGTGGGATCAATGCAGAGATTAAGTTCCCTGCAACAGTGATCTCTGGCAGCGCATGGAGGCACTTTGGCGGATTTTGCTGCTGACCAGGCGGCCAGGGAGAAACTGCCCTGGGGGTTAAGACTCTCTCATGCGGAAATATTGCCTCACGTTCCCGTTTAAAATCCTCTGGACTTGGAAAGGGAGACCGTGGCAAAAGATGTTTTGCCGACAGCCCACCATGGGAAATCTGGGATTGTCTGACAGGCAGAAAGCCTTCAGGGAGGCACCAAGGCCAGGCCCTCCGCTTATCGGAGATTCCGTCTGGTTTTGCGAGGTTCTCCAATCTCACCACCTTCATCCTGGTACCATCAGGATTCCCAGGAGGGAGGGGAGGGGACCTCGATTCTCTTCCTTTTCCCTACCACGAACACCCCAAGGGACCCAGCCTTGAATGCCTGACGCACTGGAACTGGCCATAGATTTGGGGGTTCAGGGAGCGAGAAGGCAAACCCCTCCTCTTCCTCACGATGCAGACAGGCCACGTCAGACCCTTTTCTTTCCCTCTGCTGTGTGCCAAGGGGTATGGAGAGATCAAAAGCACTTGAGTCCCCTGAGAGGCGGCCTAGCAGAGATACAAGGACACACACAGAGAGAACATCTGGGGGAGGCAGGACCCGAGGGATTCCTTGCAAGAGTATCCAAGACTCTTGTGTTTGGCTGAAGAAGGACCGCTGGCTTTTCTACCCTGCTTTCCCCACCCTTAAGGGGACTCAATGCGGCTTTCTGTTCTTCTCTCCACAACAGACACCCTGTGAGATATAGAGCTGTGGGTGTTTTTCCACTAGCACTAGAGTACCCATTAAGAACCCTTAATGGGTCCTTAATGGGTACTCTCGTGCTCAGTGGAAAAACACCCTGTGACTTGCCCAAGGTCACATAGCTGGCTTTGTGGAGGATTGAGGAATCAAACCCAGTGACTCCCAGATAAGAAACCAGCACTATAACCACAGAAAAGCTGAGGGCTGCTAAGCTCTGGCAGAGACAACATGGAAAGAAGGACAACTCCACTGAGCCCCAGGATATTTCTCCTGGTCCGTCTTGGTTTGCAGGTATCTGGCCCACCTGTAACATTCTTCTTTCTCTGAAGCGATGATCATCACCTTTGCATAGGCAGCTGAAGCCCCCTTGCTGTTTGACCCCCACCCCACCCCCACCCCCACCCAAAGGTGAACGTACTTGATTCCTGGAACTTCACAAGATTTGGGCCTCGGGGATCCTGTCTGGAAAGGAACAAAGCAAGAGGAAAGAGAAACCTGAACAATTAGTTTTTTGGAGGGAGCACAGAAGCAAACCCAGGACTTCATAACAGGTCCTGGCCTGCAAGCTAAAGTTTTATGACCTCCAAGAAGCCCAAACCCTGTGCAGAGTTCATGCTCATACCTTCTTCGCATCCCATGCTTGCTTTGAAAGGTTCTTGTCTGACTCAGAAGCCTCTTCCTCCATGCCGGGGACAGTCAAGAGGAGGACTAGATACAGGAAACAGAGAAAGAAACACGTGAACTTTGCTGCCTATGGCAGCAAGACCAAAAGAGGAAAAAGGGCAACCAGAGAGACCAATCAACTTCCAACTTAAAACAGGATTAAAACCCTTCCTTGCTGCAGTAGACCTCTGACAGTGGGTTTCACTGGTGCTGGACTGGCATTCTTCTAGACCAGCATCCTGTCACACACAGTGGCCCACCAACTGATTCTGGGCATCTCAAGCATGAGACGAAGGCAACCCCTTCACCTGTTTTTGATTCCCAACAAATGGCCTCAAGAGGCATTCTGCCTGCCTCTCCAGCCTGGAGGATGTACCTAGGCATCCATTCTAGAAGCCATCGATACACCTGTCCATGACTTTCTCTAACCCTTACTTAAAGCCATCTAGGCTGGTTGCTGTCACCACCTCTTCTGGCAGCAAATTCCATAGATCGGTGGCCCTCTGGGTGGAGAAATCCTTCCCCTTCTCTGATCCGACTCTCCTGCCCATCAGCTTCATGCAGGGCCCCCTGGTTCTAGGGTTGCGTGATGGAGAAAATACATTGCTCCATCCACCTTCACTGCCTCCCTTGCAGCCCATTCCTGTGGAGGCATCAGAGGGTGGTTTCACAACGCACTGAAACCTCTCCTTCATCAAGTCACAGACCCAAACAGGAACCCAAGGCAGCTGGCAATGCGGAAATTTATCCAGGACCAGTCTACGGGGACAGGTGATGGCTTCCATCCTGTTGCAGAACCTGGCCTGGGCTTCACAGTGCCCAACTCACCTCTCTTTTGCTGCATGTCCTGAGACCCAGCTGAGAACGGCTCGGTTTGGGCAGGTGTAATTGTGCTCTGGTGCAGGGCAGAGTCCGAATTGGTCCTGGTAAGGAAGAGAGGAGGGGAAGCCCTTTATTACCTAGGCAATGAGCTACCAACAACAGGTATCTGGAAAGGGGTCGAAGAAGCCACAAGCAGGTCGACTTCATGGCCTCTGCGAGAAAACTGAGGAGACATCCATTTCCAAGAGCCCACCTGACACCCAAGATCTGCTTCAATATGACTTGAAGCTTGATATAAATATTCTAAATCATAGAATTAGAGTTCGAAGGGTCATCCAGTCCAACCCCCTGCTCAATGCAGGATTTCTTAAACCATCCCACACAGATGTAGGATGGTTGAAGGAGAACCCCCCACCTCCTGTGGCAACTTGTTCCACTGACTGATCACCCTCACAGTCAGGAAGGTTTTCCTAATATCTGATCTGTATTGACTCCCTTGAAGTTTCATCCCCTTGTTTCTAGTCCTCCCATCTTGTGGAAGTGAGAATAGGGACGATATGGGTAAGAATTCAAGGAGAGAGCAACAGAAAGGATACCATTGTAGGAGTCTATTACAGGCCCCCTGGACAAACAGAAGATATGGATGACCTCTTCCTAGACCAGATGGCTAAACTTTCATGAAAGCATGACATAGTGATTATGGGAGACTTTAACTACCCAGACATTTGTTGGGAATCTCGCTCAGGAAAAAGTCACAAGTCTAATAAGTTCTTATCCTCTCTCGCTGATAATTTCATGTACCAAAAGGTGGTGGAGGAAACAAGAGGATTGGCTATCCTTGATCTAATTCTTACCAACAGAGAGGAAATGGTTGAGGATATCAGAGTTTCTGGGGCATTGGGAGGCAGCGATCATGTTAACCTTGAATTCTGGATAATAAGGGAAGGAAAGCATGAGAGGACTCAGACTTCAAAGTTGGACTTCAGACGGGCGGATTTTGATGGACTCCGGAGGAGGTTAGGAGGGATCAAATGGTTAAATGTACTAAAGGATAGAAATGTCCAAGAAGGATGGGGTATTTTGAGAAATGCAATATTAGAAGCGCAATCATTAACAATTCCTCAAAGAAGGAAGAATGGGAAACATCTAAAGAGACCAGGGTGGATAAACCTAGAACTTAAAAACTTGATAAAAAAGAAAAAAGAAATGTTTAAGAAATGGAAGGAGGGATACATATCTAAGGAGGAATATAATGAAATCAGTACAATCTGCAGGGCAAGTATCAGAAAAGCTAAAGCTAAAAATGAACTGAGGCTTGCAAGAGAGACTAAAAACAATAAAAAAGGGTTTTGGGGATATGTCAACAGCAAAAGAAAAGTCAAAGAGGTTTTGGGAAGTCTGCAGGGAGAGAATGGAGAAGTGATCGAAAGTGATCTTGAGAAGGCAGAGATTCTGAACTCCTATTTTGCATCTGTTTTTTCCAAGAGGGATAATGTACATGCAACAGTCCTTCACTGTACTGATGAAGGACTAGGAGAATCAAGACACAAAATCAACACTGAGAGAGTAAGGGAACGCTTAGCTAACTTAAACGAATTTAAGTCCCCGGGTCCAGATGGATTACATCCTAGGGTACTGAAGGAATTAGCAGAGGTAATTGCTGAACCACTTGCTGTAGTCTTTGAGAAGTCATGGAGAACAGGAGAAGTCCCAGACGATTGGAGAAGGGCAAACGTTGTTCCTATCTTCAAAAAAGGGAAGAAGGTAGACCCAGGGAACTACAGGCCTGTTAGCCTGACTTCAATACCAGGAAAGATTCTCGAACAAATTATTAAACAACACATATGTCAGCATTTGGATAGGAATTCAATAATTAACAGTAGTCAACATGGGTTTGTATCAAACAAGTCGTGTCAGACTAACTTGATTTCATTTTATGACAAAATCACTGAATGGGTTGATCAAGGAAATGCAGTAGACATAGTATTTCTTGATTTCAGCAAAGCATTCGACAAAGTGTCTCATGCGATCCTCATTGAAAAATTGATCAAATATGGGTTTGACAAGGCAACTATAAGGTGGGTTCAAAACTGGCTTAGTAATCGTACTCAAAGAGTGGCTTTAAATGGCTGCACATCCAAATGGAAGGAAGTGTCAAGTAAAGTACCACAAGGTTCTGTCCTGGGCCCAGTTATGTTTAATGTTTTTATAAACGATCTGGACGAGGGAGTTGAAGGGAAACTGATCAAATTTGCTGATGACACAAAGCTAGGGGGGATTGCAAACACCAGAGAAGAGAGAGAGAGGATTCAAAAAGATTTAGAGAAACTCGAACAATGGGCTGCAACTAATAAAATGGTATTTAACAAAGAAAAATGCAAGGTTCTGCACCTGGGCAAGAAAAATGAAAAAAGCACATATACAATGGGAGGAATTCGGCTGAGCAGCAGCACATGTGAAAAAGACTTGGGTGTCCTGGCAGATCATCAACAGGAGTCAACAGTGCGAGGCAGCTGTAAAAAAGGCAAACGCAATCCTGGGGTGTATTAGGAGAAGCATAGAGTCCAGATCACGTGAAGTTATTATCCCCCTCTACTCTACCTTGGTCAGACCTCATCTGGAGTACTGTGTCCAGTTCTGGTCACCCCAGTTTAAAAAAGACGCTGACAAGCTGGAGCAGGTTCAAAGGAGAGCTACCAAGATGGTGAGTGGTCTGCAAACCATGTCCTATGAGGAACGGCTTATGGAACTAGGAATGTTTAGTCTACCAAAAAGAAGACTGAGAGGAGACATGATAGCTGTCTACAAATACCTCAAGGGTTGTTACAAGGCAGAGGGATCAGCCCTGTTCTCATTCTCTCAAGGAAGGACTAGAAACAATGGGGTGAAACTGCAGGGAAAAAGATTTAGTTTAGATGTTAGGAAAAAATTTCTAACAGTAAGAGTGATCAACCAGTGGAACAGGCTGCCACGGGAGGTGGTTGGTTCCCCTTCGATGGAGGTCTTCAAGCAGAGACTGGACGGCCATCTGTCTGAGATGGTTTAGGAGATCCTGCCTTGAGCAGGGGGTTGGACTCGATGACCCAGGAGGTCCCCTCCAACTCTACCATTCTATGATTCTACGATCCCTCTGCACTGTGTCGGCCCTTCAGATACCTGAAGAGCATGATCATGTCTCCTCTCAGTCTTCTCTTCTGCAGGCTAAGCATCCCTAGATCCTTCAACTTTTCTCCGTAGGACGTGGTCTCCAGGCCGCTCACCTTTTTGGTAGCCCTCCTTTGGCCCTGCTCTAGTCTGTCAATGTCCTTTTTAAATTGGGGTTCCCAGAACAGGACACAAGACTCCAGATGAGGTCCGACCAAGGTAAAGAGGAATAATTCCTTGTCGTGATCTAGACTCTATCCTCCTCTTGATGCATCCTAGGATGGTGTTTGATGTTTTTGCAGCTGCATCACATTGCTGGCTCATGTTCATCCTTTGATCAACCAGGACACCCAGATCCTTTTCGCTTCTGGAGCTACTCAGCCAGATTCCTCCCATTCTGTATTCATTTTTACCATTTTTCTTACCCAGATGGAGGACTTTGTATTTGTCCGTATTAAACATCATCCTGTTAGTTTCCACCCACACTTCAAGCTTCTCTAGATCTTTCTGAATCCTCTCCTTCTCCTCCCTAGTGTTAGCAACCCCTCCTAGCTTTGTGTCATCTGCAAATTTGATCAGCATCCCTTTGAATCCCTCACCCAGATCATTTATAAAGATGCTGAATAGCACTGGACCCAGGACAGACCCCTGTGGAACTCCACTTGAAACATTCTTCCAACTGGATGTGAAGCCATTTATTGTGATCACTAAGCCAGTAACAAATGCACCTAACAGTTGTCCTGTCTATCCCAAACTTGACTAATTTTTCAATAGGTATGGTATGAAACACTTTGTCAAATGCTTTACTGAAGTCAAGATACAGCATGTCTACAGCATTTCCCTGATCAACCCTTCCAGTGATTCTGTCATAAAAGGATATTAGATTAGTCTGGCATGACCTGTTTGTTACAAATCTATGTTGGCTCCGGTTAATTACTGCAGTCCCATCTAAATGACTGCACACATATTGTTTAATAATCAATCTCCCTGCCTTCTGTTTTTCAGATCCTGGCTGGGGCAAGGCCCTTCAGCACACCAATTGCACCACTGGAATGATTTCAACCCTTCAAGCCCCAGAAGCAGAGGGGACTTTACAGGGCCTGGCCTGAATCGCGTCACCTCACCTAACCCCTTGACCATGCTGGAACGGAATGCTGGGAGTTGTAGTTAAAGAATGCTGGCAGGACTGCAGCTGAGGCCGCAGGGGTGGAATACCAGCAAGGGTTTCCAAACAGCAATTCTGGGGGAGGGTGTTTTGGAAGATGGTGGGAAATCGGTCCCTGAAAGGTTGCCCCAAGAACAGGAGACGTTCTGGGTAGAAGGACTCCTGATTCCTTATTTCCCCAGGTCCTGAAGATTCATTGCCCAGGTGAGCAGGTTCCACTGCATGCCCCCTCTGCAGCAAGACCCAAGCGCCCTCTCCAGCGAAGGGGATCATCTCAGGCTTCTGTGCTGAATCTGCGCATGTGTTGGCCAATGAGATAGACACAACCACAGTAGCCTCCTCCAACATATGGTGAAAAAGGAAGATAAAACCATATTAAAGACTTTTAATTAGAGAGATAAGTGGAAGGGAGTAAAGAGAAGTTTAAAGACAGGCGTGACAGCTGAAAGAGAAAAAAAGTCTAGAAGTTAAAAAAAACCTTCAAAGCTGAGCTATCAGAGGGAGTAAAAGGAAGGAGGAGGAGGAGAGAGGTTAACAATGGCGTCGGACAAGATAATGGGCTTTAACGCTGAACCAAAATGCTGAATATTTACAAATATAATGACTAAACTGGAAGAATAAGTATGTCATTTAAAATATCATTAGAGGCTAAAATGCATAAATTGACAACTGAACATAGGGAAACGCGGCAAATGGCTGAGGACGGAAAGGCAGTGAGGACGGCAAATAAAGGCGGCGTAAGGGAGTTACGAGACGCTGTGACGGACCTGATTAATCAGCAAAAATGAAAAAAATCTAAGAATTAATTTTTTGCCATCAGAAATCCCTAACTCTTAATTGATAAATGTGTGTGTGTCCTGGTGGAAGGAGAACAATATTGAAATAGAAACAACGGACACAGTCAGAGTACAGAGCGTGGGAAGGAGACGAGACGCTACTGGATGTGGTGGTAGCGATGAGAGGTAAAGTATACAAAATACTCTGGGCAAAAAAATATTTAAATGTCAAGGGACATAAGGTGAAAATATATAAGGACCTAGCAAATCAGGCGATGAAAGAAAGATTCATACTGAGACGTGTTTGTCAAAAAACAGAAGCTTTGGGGCTGGTTTAAATGGGTAATACCAACCACAATTATTGTTCATCACCAAGGAAAACCGTTCAGAGCAAGGATGCTAAAGGAAGGGCAGGTTTTGAAAGAAACTTTGAAAGGCGAAGTCACCAATAAGCAACGACTCCAATGAGGAAGAGGAAGGGATGCAAAACGGCTGAACTCGGAGGCAGGAAAAAAAGCTCCCAGAAGCCAAGCTCAGAAGGGAACTGCAACACGAAGGAAAGACACCGAGAACAAATAAGAAAGCTTCATAAAAAGAATTATGAGGAGGGAGAAATACAAATAAGCTGGAGTGAACTCTCCCTTCTATTTGTTCTTCTCCTTCTCTCCTTATTTTCCCTTCTTTGTCTCTCTTCCTAAATAGAATGTAGGAATGAAGATATTGATATTGAAGAATAGCTATAATTTAGAATTAATGACTTTTCAAATCAATGAATTTTTGGATTATGAGGAAATGCAAGTTTAAATGAAATTCAGGAATATATGGCAATATATATAGAGAGAATTTAATATAGATACTAGAAGACATTACTACTACAGTTCTTACAGTTAGGTAAGGATTTTTGGATATACATAGGGTATTGGAAGAAGGAGGGGAGGGAGGGCGAAAGGGAAGGAAAGTGGGGGAAAGCTGTGTGTTCTGGAGTGGAATTATATATAAAATGCTTATCTTAATTATTGGATGTAACTATATAAATTATATAATTATATAATTTGATCAGTGGAGAACATTATGGATACTAAGTCGAAATATATGAATTATTTATTTTTTTACATTTCTATCCCGCCCCATACCTGAGGGTCTCTGGACAGGTAATAATCTTAAAACAACAGATTAAAAACAGAATATACATTAAAAGATTTTAAAAATTCAACCAATCTAAAACAATTAATGATTTTAGGTAACTAGAATAATCAAAGGTATGTTCAATGCAATTATAAAACTACATAAAAGTATGAGATATATATGAATCTAATTGTAGGAAGCTGAATATATTCAAGTTATTAGAACATAGAAGCAAATAACACAGTAAAGATTAGGAAAATAGAAAAGTAGGCTGTATAGAAGGAACAGATGCACAGTTGTTAGGAACAAATAATGAATTCAGGAATTGGAGTAATTTGTATATAGAATTAAAACTAAGAATTAAAAATACGGAGAAGACAAAATTAAAGAGGGGACCTAGGTGAGAAGCAGCCACAAGCCCTGTTTAGCAGCTATACCAGATGGCAAAGCTGATACTTCACCAAGGGGAGAAGTATAAGGTGAGCAGGAAGGGGAAGGGTAGGATAGGAGAAGAGGTGCCATATATGATTAAGACCAAATATAAGAATAAAGTGAAATGTAAATCTAATGGATATAAAGATCACAACAATGAATGTTAATGGATTAGGAGCCCCCTAAAAAGATTTAGGTTGCAGAAGTTAGTAAGACAGCTCGGATCTCAGATTTTATTAATACAAGGAACATATAAAGCAAAAAACGATAAGGGACCCTTATGGAATAAGACAAATTGGAGCAATATATATAAGTCACGTGGATCAAATAGGGCCAGGGGTGTAGCAACTGTCAGCGCAGACCCCGGAGTCTGGCCACCAGTCTCGCCGAAGAGATCAGCGCTGACTCCGGAGTCTCGCTGCCGATCTCTTCGGAGGAACTTTGGAGGGAAGTCAGCGTGGTCTGCGCTAATAGTGCACGGACCGCGCTGACGCCTCTGGAGCCACTCAGTAGTCCATGGCGATCGCTTCGGAGGGACTTTGGAGTCATTTCAGAATGATTTTGAAATGACTCCGAAATCACTCTGAAGCTGGGACTTCGGAGATCGCACCCCCTGTCCCCAGAGTCACCTGGGGTGACGTATTGACCCCTTGGGGGTCGATCTGGATTCCCCAGATGGGTGCAAAGGTGTTTCCACGGGAGGGCGGTTAGCACCCATTGCTAATGGGTGCTACACCTCCCGTGGAAACACACTGGGTGCTTACCTTAATCTGGATCTACTAGATCCGGATTAAGGAATGTACCCATTCCTTAGATCCGGATCTAAGGGCTGCGGTGGAACAACACCCATATTTTTGTCAAAGGAAAATTGATGGGTAAAGAAGTATCCCTTGTGTCCATCTACTCTCTGAATAGTGGACAAAAAAGATTTTTGAGAAAGATTTTCAGAAAATTTAGTAGATTTGCTGTAGGAGAAAAAATTATTGGAGCAGATTTAAATATTGAATTGGTATATGGATATAATGAATCTAAAATCCAAGAATTAGAAAGATTTAACTATATTAATAAGTATTAAAGATCTAATGCAAGGTTTATCCAGCAACGTACTACTCACGTAGGCATAGGTGCTATAGATGTATTGATTACCTCTTAATGGGGATTAATAACCAAAGCTTAATTACAGAAATAGAAACGGGAGCCATACAGTTATCAGACCACGTGCCGATTACGGCAAAAATTAGATTGAGTCGGGATAGAACAAATAAAAAATGGGTGTTTGATAATATTATAATACAGAAACAAGAGCAAAAATTAAAATTAAAATGAAATAGAACAATTTTTTATAATTAATAGATGGGATGACAATGGCAATAATTTGGGGTGCAGCTAAAGCATATTTTAGAGGAATATGCATTTCAGCAATGGCAAGAATAAGAACTAAAAGAGAGGAACAAAATAGATTAATAGAGGAAAGTAAGAATTTACAAGTCCTGCATAAACAATTAAGGACTCAAGAATCTAAGCACCAGCTCGATATGAAAAAAATGGAAAAACATAGAAAAGACAAAATTGAATTTAAACAAATATATGCTAAAGGATTATATAAAAAAATTGGGATTAAAAGGAATGAAGAATTTGGTGAGTTACCTAAAGAGTAAACAAGAACTTAAAGTAGTAAGCAAGGTAAAAGACAGACAAGGGATAATAAGAGGAGAGGAAATTAAAAATCTGTTTGAATCTTTTTATGGAGAATTATATGGGGAAAAACTTAGAACATGAAATGATATAAGAATAAATAAAATTATGCATCTCTATTCGGCATTTTAATTTAACGACCCAATAACAATGGGAGAAGTAGAAAAGGCAATAAAAGATATGAAAATTGGCAAGGCCCCAGACCCATATGGATATACAGCACCTTTCTATAAAGCATTTAAAGAAGAAATAAAAACACAATTGGTTAGAGGTATTCAATGGAGTATTATTAAAGGCGGAAATCCTGGCAACTTGGAGGGAGGCAGAGGTGGTAATATTTCCAAAAAAGGGGAGGGACCCCACAGAACCAGAATCATACAGGCCCATATCTTTATCAAATGAAGATTATAAGATCTCCATGTGAATATTAGTTAAAAGAATGGAAAATATGATACCATTCTTAATAAATGAAGACCAATATGGGTTTGTTAAAAGTCGACATATCGGCGACCCTATTAAAATAGTATCCAATCTGTTATATCACTCTGATAAATATAAAACCAAATTAGCATTAATGAAACTGGATATACACAAGGCTTTTGACTCTGTGAACCACAAATATTTAATTGAGATACGTCAAAAATACGGACTGGGAGAAAAATTTACAGAAATGATTATAAATATTTATAGAAATAACTTCGTTAGAATTAGAATTAATTCAGGATTAACAAGACCGATAGAAATAAAAAATGGGACAAGGCAAGGGTGTCCAATGTCTCCGATATTATTTCTTCTAGCAATCGAGCCACTGGCAAATAAAATAAGAGAAAGTAATAATTATACTGGATATAGAATAGGAAGGGAAGAACTCAAAAGTAATTTATTTGCAGATGATTCTATTGTAATTTCCAATCAACCATACAGAATGGTGGGAGAAGAGTTAAATATAACTAGGGAATTCAGATTAAATTCAGGATTAACAGTAAACATCTCTAAATCAGAAATATTATATAAAAATACAGACAGAAACGAACAAAGGGCAATTCAACAAAAATTCGGATTGAAATTGGGATTAAAAAGGATAAAATATTTAGGAGTGAACTTATGTAAAAATGTGAGGTCTATAATGAAATCCAATTATTTCAAAATATGGAAAAATATTTTGAAACAAATGAGTGGATGGAAGGAAAAAAATTTAAGTCTTCTAGGTAAGATAAGGGCATTTAAGATAATGATTCTGCCCAAGTTACTCTTTTTGATGCAAACTCTGTCGGAGGAAGTAACAAAATAAACACTTCTGGGCTGGGATAAAAGGATAAGATATTGGGTTTGCGGGGGTGGGGAAGGCCAAGAATATCTCAAAGAAAACTATATGGAAATATTAAAGACAGTGGATGCGGGTTACCGAATTTTGGGTGTTTTTCCACTGTCACTAAAAGTACCCATTAAGTATCCATTAATGGGTACTTAATGGGTACTTTTAGTGACAGTGGAAAAACACCCATAAAAAACTACTATTTAGCTTTTCAAATAAAAAATCTATTTCAACTATAATTTACAAGTTCTAAATAGGCTAGAATTGGAAAGAATACTAACAAAATGGAGAATAAATTAATGCTGAATATTAATATAACTAGAACATTCTTAGACCAATATCTGCAACCAACTAGAACAACTATGAAAGCATGGAAAAGTTGGCAATAGAATCTAATGCCCATGATATCTAAATTTACACATGTAAGATGTCTAAATAATGAAACTGAAATTTTTACTAAAACAGATCTAGATAAATTAGCAGAAAATGGAATAATAACTATTCGAAACTGTTATTATTTAGGAGGAAATCCCATTCCCAGAGATAGATGGATAACAATATAAGGGGATAATAAATGGTTGCAAGTAACGTAAGCTAGGAAATCTGATGGCGCGGAGAAACTATAGCCAATGCATGCGTAATAATAATACCCAGTTAGAAGAGATATTCGAGGAAAAATTAAAAAATATAAAAGGAATGGCAGGAAAGGTATATATAATTTTAAATCATTTTTATATGATAAGATCTTCTCAAACAAAAATGGGGAACAGATATAAATATTACAAACCAAAAAATGAAAAAAAATTGGGAAAATATTGCAAAGATAAAAAACAGAAGGGTGAAGGAACTTCAAATGAAAGTAATGATGTGTTGGTATAGAATGCCAAAAATTGCTAAATTTATTCCTAATGTATCGCCATTATGTTGGCATGGATGTGGACCAATCTACGCAAGTCCCTAAAGCAAAAAACCCAAAGTGCAAAACCAAAACAGAACAGCGGGGTTCTGCCAAAGAAATAAAAGTAACCCAATAGGGTGAAATAAATAAAAACAATGTCTTCCCCAAACACCTATGTGAATAAGAAATACAAAACTGTAAAACAGAAAAGCTAATATAATTTCTGAAAGGGTAACAATACCCCAAAAGGTTTTAATGAAAAATATTAAAAATAATAATAGAAAATACTTCAGTAAATGTAATGAAATATATGTAATGTATGAAATGTATGAAATAAATGTAACGAAATGTAATGATATAAAAGAGGCCAAATGCGTTTCGACAAAAGTCTTCCTCAGTAGACTATAATCAATAAAAATGATAAAATAAACACAGCTCACAACTGTGACTCTGTGAAAAGTATCAGACTAAATGTGCTCTTCTGCTGCCTGTTAACTTACTTATATACAGCTGCACAGGTGAGGGGGAAGGATTCTAATTGTTTGATGTTACTAACTTTAGCCCCTATGGTTAAACATTTCTGGGATAAACACCATTCCTTTGATACTTTCAAGTATTGGTGTATGGATGGTATACCTAAAGTTAGTAACATCAAACAATTAGAATTGGATCCACAGATTGAAGTCAGAATCCCCGTTTGGTCTGAATGAAAATGTTAATTGATTGGTCTGAATTTCTTTGTTTATCCTTCCTAACCCTAGTCTTTCCCTGTATTTTTCTGCACTCTCATTCTTGAGTCTTTGCAGAATCCTTGGGGAAGACATTGTCTTTATTTATTTCACCCTATTGGGTTACTTTCATGTTTTGGCATGGATGCGGACAGCAGAAAATTTTTGGAATGAAATTTGGGGATGGATAGAAAGAATATTGGGATATAGTGTAAGAAAAACAAAAGAAATATGTATAACCCTAGACACACAATTAAATATAAATATGGATAAATATTTACTACAGCAGATGCTTATAGTTTTGGGATGGAAAGATAAAAATGGCAGATTGGAAATTGGCAGCATTATTTATCGGATCAAATGATTATGGATTATTTAGATAGTAATGACACTGTAATTAAAGACAATAGGGATAACTGGATGGGTAAATGGTCAAAATTGATAATATATAGTCAACAATCCAGGTGAGGGGGCATGAATTATTAAATGTTATAAAATTGGTCTTAATATAATGAGAAACTAGATATAAGGGTACCGTCTAACCAGGGGGTGGAGGGCAGGGGGGGTGGATGGATGGATGGAAAATATGGAAAAGGAAAAAATAAAAATAAACACCAGGATACACTGACTATGAGAACTGTATATTAATGCAAATATTAGTATCAACTGGCTTGTATATATGTGGTAATGAATGTGAAAATGTGATTATTATTATTTTTTTTAACAAAAGCTTTTGTGCTAGTCTGAAATGCATCCCCGCCCACCTTGCACCCCGGCCAGGACCACCCCTGGCCCAAAATCTACAGGAGCCAAGGCCTCCTCTTGCTCTCAGAGGGATTTACATGTTTCAGTGCAGGAAGGCAAGCCCATACAGACCTTCTCCAGCTGGTATCAGAAGGAGGAGAGAGGTAGACGGCTCCGTACGGGCAGCTATCCACGTGGGTTGGCGGTCAAGGGAAGGACACACGATCAGGAGTTGCCTTTACTTACACTCTTCAGGGCCTAACTGCGAACTGAGCCTGTGTTGCGTGGGAAGGGCGGGGGCCTGGCTTTCCCCCGCTTCCCAAGCAGAGTGGGTCACGGGTCCGCTGGGGTCCAAGCAGGTCCCAGGAGCCAAGCAGGGCCTTTTAAAACGGCTTCCTCCCCCCTCGTCTGATTCCTCCCCTGATGCTCAAAGTTCACCAGAGCTTCCCTCCACTTGAGAAATTTCGGCCACATGAATTCCCTTGCCACAGGGTGTCCCTTCTTGCTTCTTCCCCCCAAAAACCTCTTAAGGTCCCCCCAACCCACACCTTGGTTAACCTCTGAGGGCAGCCAGTGTCCTTGGTGGGGACGGGACAGGCTGGTTTCTTGCTCAGGGACGCTTCTTCCAGTTTCTTCCGCATTTTGAGACCGTAAGCAATGGGGCTGAGCAGAGGCCGTGAACGCAGCTACCTGTTTAGCATGACGCACGGGATACAGGGCAGCCAATAGGGAGCCTAGGAGCTCACCTCCTGGCTTCCTTCCACAGACCCCAGCCCCTGGCCATAGGATAACCATGCCAGAGGCTCAGTCCCCACCCGCAACCCCTGCTCTCCTGCCACAGTGCCAAAGGATATCTGCCTGCCGTGCTTATCCACAGAGAGTGGGCGGCGGTGTGGGGAGCCGAGGCGGTTCCGGTCGCGGTAGACCCTGTCCACCAAGCCGTGGTGCCGTGTCGTCCGACTGGTGTCCAGCCCGGAAGACTGAAACGGAGTCTAGAGAAAACACAGGAGGACATGAAGGTAGGGCAGAAGGAGAGAGGCAGCCGTCAATGCTGGGGAAAACGGGTGCTTCGCCGAAGGCAGGGCTGCTCTTCCTGAGCTCTTCAGCACAGGACACGACCTCTGGCTACGAGCAACGAAGGCCGGACACGCTTGGCCTGTGTGGAAGGCCTTGCAAAATGTGACGGGTATGGTGAATATAAATGCGGGTGCACTCAGCTCTGGGGCCACGCAGGCAAAGCTCACCTGGAAGGGCAGGTCCATTGAACCGCTCCCGATCTGGTTGACGTTGGGCAGCGACCCTCCGTAATACTGGCTCCGGTTCTGCCCCAGCTGCAGGTACTGGTTCTTCTGCAGTTGTAACTGAAAGGGAGAGAAGAAGAGTTGGCTTTTCTACCGTGCTTCTCTCACCCATTTAAGGGGTCTCAAAGTAGCTGACAAACCTTCTGTTCTCATCCTCAAGGGGACTCCAAGCTGCTGATAAATCTTCTATTCTCACCTTTAAGGGACCCCAAAGCAGCTGGCAAACCTTCTTCTCTCACCTTAAAGGGACTCAAAGCAGCTGACAAACCTCCTTCTCCTCACAAGAGACATCCTGTGAGGTAGGTGGGGCTGTGAGAGCTCAGCAGACAGCTGTTACTAGCCTCAGATGGCTTCATGGAGGAACGTGGAATGAAACTCGCTGAGCATGAGGTATGAGCCTGGCACTCTAACCACAAGATCGGGTGGTCCAGCCAGAAAGCATCCATCTCTTGCTAGAGACAGCAGCCACAGGAGATGGATACCACGCAGAAACGGCTTCCCGTCACTGAACGTGGCGCAAGCAGGCCAACAGCACCCACCCCAGCGGCCATGAAGATGAGCCTGATCCTGCAACGATTCCGTGGAAGTGCAAAGTTTCACTGCGTAAGTAGAACAAAAAATGAAGCCAGGAAAAGCAGTGCTGCATAGGCAGACCAAAGAAAGGTTTCTAAAAGCCTGGGAGAGGTTTAAGACAGTTGACTTACCTGGACACACAAACACAAAAAGAGGGGCCTTGGCCGAAAAAGGAAGAAGAGTTGGCTTTTCTACCCCGCTTTTCTCACCCATTTAAGGGGAATCAAAGTGGCTGACAAACCTTCTGTTCTTCTCCCAAGAGAACACCTTGTGAGGTAGATGGGGCCGTGAAAGCTCAGAAGAGAGCTGTGACTAGCCCAAGGTCACCCAGTTGGCTTCGTGGGGGAGGGCGGAATCGAACCGGTTTTCCCAGATAAGAGTCCAGCTCCCTAACCACTAGACCAAACTGGAGGGAAGATTTGGAGAAACAGTGAAAGGGGACCCTTTCTGACAGAGGGCACTGTGGGTTGCCTCAAAGGCAGCCCAGTCACCTGCGGATAAGGGAGGGATTTGTCTGGACGCGGCTGCTGCTGTTGCTGGTCGGGAAAGCAGAATAGGCTGGCGGCCCTGATTTTGATTTTCTTGCAAGGTGGTCTCGGGAAGCCATTTCATCCCACTTTCTTATGAAAGTACTTTGTCCTGCCTTAAATGCAAACAGGTTAGCAAGACAAGAGAGGAAAAGGCACAATGGGGGGGGGGGGGATGGCACACCTTCATCCTGACACCTGTCCCTGATTTCCTCTTCTCCAAAATGCAGCCCCATGTCTTGTCCCACCCAGCAAGCAACTTCCCAAGGTGCTTCTAAGGATGCAAAGACCGGACATCATCCCTAGCACTGCGGCCTCGCTAGGGAGCCCACTCCTGGGGGCCACAGAAGCTGCTGACATGAGTGTCTCTCCCCCACAAAACGGCCACCGACTTAAACGCCCAGACACAAGCGTCCGCTGGAAACCTCCACGGCCGCAAATTACGCTCTCTGGCCCTGGAATGCTCTCAAAGCCACTGCATTATTCATGCTGCCAGGGGGGGGGGGGTACGGGGGCAAGAAGACAGGCATCAGTTGAGACCTCTGGAGGCACAGATGCAGAGTCAAAGCCGCCCGTCAATCCGCAGCTCCTCTGCTCGCCTGCCTGGTCGGAGTCCTGAATCAACCGAGGCCGCTGGGATACAGGGTCCATCCCGACGCTGACAGGAGGCGCCCACCCGGCCATCGGTTGCGGCCGCCGTGCGTCTATTCCTCTGGGGGGCAAGGAGGACCCTGGGCGGGGGGAGGGAAGAAGCGGAGCTTTGGGCTCCCACCACCCTTTCCACCGGTTTATTTTACCCAGCGCTGCACTCCTTAATATTTTCCTTTGTGGTTCTCATAACTGCTGAGGGTGACTCCCTGGTCTCCTCACCACCAGCTCTCCCATAAAACCGGGGCGCTCCAGCTGTTCCCAGACTACAGCTGCCAGGGGAGGTGTGGCGTGATGGGAACTGTGGTCCAGGAACGCCCTGGAGGGGTCAAGGGAGTGCCTGCTACCAGACCATGGCACCCCAAGATGGGCCTGAAATTCTAGGGGATGGAGGGGGAATCCTGCCTCTCCTAGTACGGAGTACCTGAGGTCAGGAAGCGGGCCCCGCTCCAGATTCTGCTCCATCTTCTTGATCACAAGGGATAGGAGGCTGCCGTTTCTCTCTGGCCACAAGGCGAGCCAAGGACCTGCCACGATCCCCCACGGCCCTTCCTAGCCAAGCACTGGGGCGGGAAACCAGAAGGGGCCTTGAGCGAGCCCCAGGACACCGTCTCCTCTCGGTCGCTGGGCCACGCAGACTCATCTGGACTCTGGGCAAAGGACCACCCGGTGCACGAGCAGGGAGCACAACAAGCCCCGCGGAAAGGCCACAGGGAAGCGCCCGCTGCCCGGCGAGGTAAAAATAGCTCTTCCGTTCCCGTTCTTATTTTTAGCCACAGAGGGAGTGTTCGATTATGTAACAGACGGGCACAGAGCTGATAAGCCAGAAAACAAACAGGGGATGTTTACATTCTTCAGAGCACCGTGGCTGCGCCGTCAGTGGCCTCCGTGGGCGCCGGCAGCCGAGTCACGCCCGCTCTCTGGCCAAGCGACATCTGAGCAAGACTGGGATGAAGCCTGCAGCCGACTTGCCTCCTGAGGTCTGGAGGGGCCTGGGTGGCCCAGGCTGGGGGAAAAGGAGGCCTCGCGGCCTTTTGCTTTGCCGCCTGTCCCCAGCCGGGCCTCCAACTCTCTCCCCATTGCCGGCCGACGCTTCCGCGCAACCTGACGCAAAGGCAAATACAGGGCAGGCCGGGCAGACCTCTTCCGACCAGCCGTGGCTCCTCCAGAGGTAGCACTGGACTGGAGGTGCTGGAGATAACAGCCTCCTGCACGCCAGGGAAACCCTTCAAAGGAGCCACCGTGGGGCCAAATCGACCGAGGGGCTGAAAAGCACCTGGGGAGGCAACCAGAGACCTCCTCACAGCTTATCAGGTGCTCCAGAGGCTGGGCACTGAGCAAACCAAAGCCGAGCTAGGGGTAACCTGCAGCCATCCGCCCAGCCCTATGAAAGGAAGGTGTTGCAGAGGCTCTCAAAGCCAGCAGCTCTTCGGAATCCTTCTAACTGGGAAAACGGCCTATGGATGCCTAAACAACCCGAGTGTCACTTTTTGGGGATTCCTGCACATCCTCACCCACCGGAATTCTTATCAGGACAGCTCAGACGAAGATACGGTGAAGGCCTTGGGGAACATCTGAGTGGAATAAGCCTCTGGATCAACCCAACGGTCACTTTTAATGAATGAAGGTTTGGCTTCCATTAGGAAAAAAGCTGCTCTGGCTGGATGGTGGTCTTATCCAGGGACAGACCGGCCTCCCAGACCCATTCAACCACACAACAAAACTGCCCAAAAGATCCTTAAAAATGGGACACGGAGGCTGAATCTTCCTGGCAGCTGACAAACACGGCTTCAGCGGAGTCCTGGACGTTTGGACACTGAGTGCCTTCCAGAGGGTTCTGCATCGTTTACCCAGCCAGGCTGAGGACGGAAGGGATGGCAGGATCCTGCCACACATACCTGAGCACTCCGCGCCCCAAAATCTTCTTCCGCATCACATGGAGGGCCACAGTCAATTATAGAGCCAGTGTAGAATAGAAATATTTGGCAATAAAACAAATAATTGTGCTACTCCCAAATTCCTTACAGGCCTGGGCCTGTGAAGTTCACTGCTCTAACGGTTTGGAACAATTTTTAAAAGAATATAAGAGGAGCAATACTGAAACAGGCCCCAGCACTCTCTACAGAGTACGAAAAACCTACATGAATTAAGGCTTTCATGACTGGGTACAGTACGATGGTTGGAGCAGTTTCCAGGTAAAACAGTCATGCTAAAAACACTTGAAAAACTACAAAACTATAAAGAGGGGAAAACTAAAATAACACAAAAAACTGTCATAAAAGTCCCAACCTTTGTAAGTCCCAATCTTTACACGTGTTTCACCTACTCACTGTAGGCTTCCTCAGAAGAAACAAGAATAGTACCCCGTGCTAAGAGAGAAAACACACAGTAAGGCAGACATTCGAAGTGAACTCCTTCCTATTAAAATGAAACGGGTGCTTATAAATCTCAGTAGGCGCCCTCGGACTCTTAGGGAAGAAACCCCCTGGTTCTAGCGCTGTGTGATAGAGAACGGTGCTCCATCCGCCTTTTCTACGCCACTCATTCTGAGGCCCACGGTCGGAAGCCCCTCGCAGGATCCCCATTCGGCAGCCTGACCCAACCGCCCCAGGATTTCTGAGGAGGGAAGAAGGAGGGTCCCCCTCGCCTGCATTTGCCCTCTCAGGGGAGACGTCAGCCAAGCCCCGCGAAACGGGAACTTTATGCTCTCTTGGAGAATCCATCAGGCGAAAGATGGCACGAGGGGCCCCAAGAGGCAACAGGCTGGCCAACTAGGTGGTCAGACTGAAAAGAACACTTTGTTCTCCACCCTCGGCAGGGTTCTGGTCTTGCTGCCCGAGGGGACAAAGTGCGGCCTTTAACAGCCTTTCAGCTGTCTCCACGGGGGGGGGGGGGGGATAACAAGATATGGAAAGGGGCTCCAGCAAGTTGGGGATCTCCTCATTACGGAACGAACCTGACCCAAGGCAGGCCTCGGAATAGGACTTCCTTAGGGAGAAACCAAAGGGGAAAGGGAACAAGTCTCCTCCTCTGGCCACACCACAGGCGCCCACAGAGTCCTGCAGGCGCTTTATAATCGTGAGCCCATATTTATGGACGACGCCCACGAGGCCCTGGTCGTGCATCTCTAAGGGCCCTTCCCTCTGAAAGCTCAGGGCAGTGAGCAGCCTTCGTATCCAGCCCTTTTACCTTCCCCGCCTCCATATGAGGTGAGTCACCTGAGAGACACAGACTGGACCAAGCAGGTGGGAATGAAACCCAGCCCAGAACTCTTTAGCAAGGCTGGTCGTCTTACACCCCGCTAGAAGACGCAGACTGAGTAAGCCACAGGGGACAGGTGCTCACATACTACCCCCAGGCTGGATTTAAGGCAGAATGCCTCTAAGGGCCATGTTCAGGGAGTCCAGAGCAGGTGAAGGTTTTGCCTTTGTCTTCTGCCTGAGAGTCCCAGAAGAAGCAATTGCTGGATCATGGTGTGAGATGGGATGCTGGACTTGGTGGGCCATGGGCCAATCCAGCAGGCGCCCCTTAGGTTCTTATGCTTGTGGGCATCCCCTGGGAAATCTGGGAGGCAGTTTGGAAAGAATTTGGATTCCACCATGGTGTAGCGTACGCCTGTACGGCAACTTCTGTCCCCATTGCTACTGGCCGTAGAGGCTGGAGGAGCTGATGGAGGCTTCCCCGGCATGTGAGAGACCTGATCCGCCGTGTCTTGCATCCCAGACTCCCAATGACTCAGACACTCAGCCAGGGACACATGTGGAGAGCCGCTAATGATCTTTTAATTGCTTCTTTCCATCTCCCTCCCATAACTTTGCCCATTATTTCAGACTTTCTCCTGGATAAAGGGTTTTCATTTCAGCTATCATGGCTCATGATTGGTAGATCTAATAATTTTTATGGATCTGGAGCCTGATTAAGTTGGGAATTAAAAACAGAACCACTGGTACCATCACACCTTTATGTGCTACGTGAGCACAGCAGCTTTGAGAACAGCATGTGCAGTCTTGACGCGGCTTCCTTGCCCAGAACAGCAAGAGACGGGAGTGAAGTGACTTGGCCTGATCCAGCAGAACCAGCTCCTTGTTCCCTACCAAGCTGATCTGATGCCTCCAAGAAGCCCACCGGGAAAAGACAAGTGAAGCAGCAATATCAGAGCCTCAGAAGATCACAAGAGGAGCCTGCTGGATCAGGCCACAGCCCATCTAGTCCAGCATCCTGGAACACTCTCTTCTATACTGACCTGCCTGTGCCTTAAGATCTTTTTCTATAGTAAAAGGGGTGGGCAACTGGGAGAGGGCCTTCTCAGTGGTGGCCCCAAGCTATGGAGGTCTCCCCCTTGAGGTGCATCAATCACCTTCACTGTACACGTTTAGGAGGGCAACGAAGATGGGTCTCTTTGCCCTGGTCTTTGGTTAATGGGGATACATGTTCTCTTCCCATTTTTCAGACACTGATGTTGTTTTAATATATATTATTATTCTCTTGATATATATACTTGGTTTTCAAATGTTGTTACCTTCCCTGAGACCTTTGGGTATCGGGCAGGCGGGCAGGCAGGCAGGCTGGATGGATGGACAGATGGACAATGTTGTCCCACACAGTGGCCACCAGTTGCTTCTGGGCATCTCAAGCAGAAGATGCAAATGAATATTCGAAACATTCAAAATTCGATCAAATTTGTTCGAATTTGGACATTCAGATTCAAATCGAATGTCTATAAATTTGAATTTAAACATTTGAATGAATTTCAAATTTTTGCATCTATTTGTTTGAATTATTCGGACATTCATGTGCAAACTCGCCTATACACAATGTGAACTTACACATACGCGTCTTTCCGGCATCCGTGTGCATTTCTACAGATACGTATGGGACGAAAACCAGATGCATAGGGGATAAATACTGGATGGGTACGGGATGCGTAACGATGTGTGCGGGCACAGACGAATGTTGCCGACACTTGTAGATGCAAATTCAAATAAAAAATTTGAATGAATAGATTAGAATCTGCTTAATTTGAATCGAATGTGGGTAAATTTGAATTTTAAAGATGCAAATCGAACAGAATTTTTGGATATTCAATTTGAATCAAATCCCCCAAATTGCATTTGTGCACACCCCTACTCTGCCTGTCTCTCCGACCTGGAGGGAGTACCCAGACATTCATTCTAGTAGCTATTGATACACCTGTCCTCCGTGAATTAAGAGGAGCCCTGCTGGATCAGGCCACAGCCCAACTAATCCAGCACCCTGACTTAGACAGTGGCTGCCAGTTGCTTCTGAGCATCTCACACAGAAGACAAAGGCTAAACGGTCACCTGTTCTTGACTCCCTTGAGAGGCATCCTGTCTAACAGAACACCCCTTCTACTTGTCCCACATCCACCCATTTTTAGCTTCAATGGAAGCAAAGAAGAACAAAGAACGTCTTGCTGTTTTTTCCTTGCGCTATCATGTTTGTTTTTAAAATGTTTCAGTAAAGTTTCCATAAAACACCAAAAAGCAGCAACTGCAACAATAAGTCCAAACAAAAAAAGAGAAGAAAAACACAAATACAGAAGAAATACAGAAAGAACAAGAAATGCCAACTAAAAGATCTAGAAGTGACTTCTGATCTCTTCCTTAGCAATCAAAACTACTTTTTCCTTACGGTTCCGATTATTTCTAAAACTCTCTTCTTTTGATTAATATTAGCATTAATATTCATCAACTCTTCCTCCAATCCTAGAACTGCCATTTTCTTTCTTTTTTTATACAAAAAGTCTTTAAATGGAGTTGAGATCAGGTGAAGCTTTTTGCCTTTGTTTTCTGCTTGAGATGCCCAGAAGCACCTGGTGGGCTATCGCGTGAGACGGGATGCCTGACCAGATGGGTAGTGGCCTCATCCAGGTTCACAAAACACAGGGGTGTTTTGTTCACAATCTCGCTTTTCTTAGCCTCAGCTCAGCAATGTGAGCTCAAGTAGGGGGAACCTCCATAAAGGTCTATTCCCCCCCCCCCCCCGGCTGGCTATTTAAAAGCAAAGTGAGGCAACCACCTCTGAACCTCTGCTCCTGCTGAAGGACAGGGTGACGCTTTGCATGTCTCTGGGCACTTCTGTTGCCAATGAAGAGGCAACTGAGCCGCAGCTTCTCCTCTGATGTCATCCCCAGCATGCTCTGATCTGCATACAGTTAAAAAGTACAGTTTGTTCTTCCCTGGCACTAGAGACAACGGCACCTGCATGTGAACGCGCGCACCTCTCTCTTTGCTCCTGATGCCACCCACACGACGGCCCTGTTCTCAAGCCAGCCGGAGAAAGATAAAAGCCACCTTCATGGAAGCAAGTTCAGAATCACTCAGACGATGAGCATATCCAGAGACACGCCGTTTCGAAATGGCAGACTGCGCTGGGGTGGCCACAAGGGAGCGGAAGGGGGAAATTCATCCTTATCCTCGCATGCAGAAAGCCAGTGCCTCAGGGAAGCGGCAGTTAGGGTGGCGGGCTCTTAGGGGTGGCTCTGCAGCCGGGGGCTGCTCTCCAAGGATTCCCTGGCACCCTAGCCAGCCTCCAAAGCATTCGTTTATGATTTTATGGTGCCGCCTTCAGATGCCTTTAGCGTCTGTCTGTCACACGAAACGGATACTGTGTTTTATCGGATTCAACTGTGTTCTCAACCACCCCCACCCTGGCAAACTCCTATTGTTAAAAATAATCAAACCATTCAACTTCATGGCCCGATCTTGTCGCTGCTGTCCCTGAAAGCAGAAAGCGTGGTCATCAGGGCATCTCTTTAGATATCGGAACAAAAACCCAAACCAAGCAGCTCAGAACCCATTAAGAAAAGGTCAGGAGGATGGATGGACCAAGAGCCCACAGGCACCTCAGGGCACCAGGACGTTCACACAGTCCAGACCCAGGTCATCCAGATACTCAAAATATGTTCTGAGGAAAAGGATCTGGGTTCAGAACCGAGCACTTTTAACGACAATACACGGAGGTAACCAGAAACCCCAAGCCGGCAACTGCGTGGGACGGAGGGTTCAATCCTGCAAAATCTATGAATCTGGATCAGGCCCCAACTTATCTCCTTCAGCATTTTGTCTTGCACAGTGGAGCACCAGTTGCTCTTGGGCATTCACAAGCAGCGAGTTTTAGTATTGTGCAGCAAAGAGAATAATTTCCCACTCCCCACCTTTTCCACACCATGCCTGATTCGATATACTCCAACCAGATCACCTCTTAAACATCAACTTGCAAGGCTGAAGACATTGCAATCTGTTTCATAAGGAAGGTCTTTCATCCTGGTTGCCCTTTTCTGCACCTTCCCCAATCCCACAATAACCCTTCTGACTTATGGTGACCAGAACTGTACACAATATGCCAAATGTGGCCTCACCGTCGATTTATAAAGAGGCACAGAGGCACCAACTTGTTTTCTGTCCCCTTCCTCATTACCCCAGCATTGAGCTTGCTTCTTTCACTGCTGCCCCTTCACTGATCTGCCCACCAGAACCCCAAGACCCCTTTTCTGCTCTGCTGCAGAAAGCTCAGCCTCCACCAGTTTATAGGTGCAATTGGGATTCTTTGCCCCAACATAGATCACATTGCACTTGCTAAAATTCAAGTGTATTTGCCACGTGGTTGCCCAATCGGCCAATGTCAAGAGATCTGTTTGGAGCTCTCTGGAACTCCTTTCAGACACTGCTGCTGTTTTAATATATACCGTTATTGTTTCAATATGGATATATACTTGTTTTTAAACGTTGTCGCCAACCTGAAACCTTTTGGTATTGGGTGGTATAAAAATGCAAGTAATGGACAGACAGATGGACAGAAATGAAGCCTTTGCATAATGCATGGACTCCTTAGAATTTAACAGTCAGTCAACAAATATAAAGAATGCACATTGTGTACATTTTTGCAGGCTGCAGAGCAAAGTGAGGAAGGCAGGGTCTGCCTTCAACCCATTCCTCTTTCGACACCATAAAACCCGACTGGGCCGTCAGCAGAGAGCCTTCTGCCAGGCCGTACCAGTCCTCTTGGCACGACGACCCTTTCTCTCACACCCGTGAAAGAGCCTGGTGGCCAAATTCTGTAGTGGCTCTCAGCAGTGTGGAGGCTTTTATATTTTGTTTTTACTGCCGTAAGCCTCCCTGAAACCTTTGGGATAAAAAGGCAAGTGAACGGTGGCAGCTTCTTGCCCTTGTAGGGTGGGAACTTAGGCAGACCAAACAGAAAGCTGTTTGCTGAAGGGCCTGCCAGAAGCTGTGAATGGACACATCGTGCGTTCCTCGTGTTGCAACGGTGCGGACAGTGAACAGGTACCCTCCTGCTGTCCAAAGTGCTGCAAAAGTTCAAGACCGGAGCTAATAAACGGCTTTTTTTCCCTTGCAGGAACTGCTGTGAAGACGGTTTTTATCAACAGCAGGAACAAAAGGAAGCTACAAAGCATTGAACATGCAGCGCCATCAAAGGGAGAGGAGCGTGCACACATGCGCACACCCAAAAAGCAAGGGGGCCGTACTAAAGGAGAAAGGGCAAGAAGGTTCTAGCTATAGGAGTAGCTTGGATAATACTCTGGTTTGGCTCCCATAAAGGATGGTGGGGTATAAATGCAGGTTATGGAAACAACACCTACCTGTGGAGGTGGCAGGAGCCACAGAGGAACAGTTGTGAAGGTCAAACAAAGATACCACACAGCAGGGCAACCACGCTGACCAAGGGAACTGAATGGGAGTGTGTTAGAGGGCCAATCTTTCAATCGAAGTCAATGGTCCTAAGGAGGCAAGGCCCAGTCTGCCAATGGAGGTCAATGGCCCTGAGGAGGGGAGGCTCAGTCTGCTAATGGAAGTTAATAGCCAAAAGGAAGGGAGGTCAGTACTGCCCATGGAAGCCGATGGATCTGAGGAGGCGAGGCCCAGTCTACTGCTAGAAATTAAAAGCACCAGTTGCCTTCCTCTGGGGCGAAGTGAAGAACTGAACTGTGGCTCTTCTGCTTTCCGGGGTTCTCTTTACCACTGAGGCACCGTGCGCTTGTCCCAGAAGCCCCAACATCACAGGGGAAAGAAGGCTGCAGCCAGAGAAGCTCAGCCCAGCGGTGTAGGAAACAGCCTAAGGAAAGGAACGGCTCTGGCCTTGTCTGGGACCCCTGTTTTTCTCCAGCAGAGACAGACTTCTGATGTGGACAGTTCAATGAAGGTGTACAGCAGCAGCAAAAAAAGCTAATTCAATGCTGGGAATAATTAGGAAGAGAATAGAAAATAAGTCAGCAAGTGTCATTTTGCCTCTTTATAAATCTATGGTGAGGCCACATTTGGAATACTGTGTACAATTTTGGTCACCATACCTCAAAAAGGATGTTGTAGAACTGGAAAAGGTCCAGAAAAGGGCAACCAGAATGATTCAGGGGCTGGAACAAAATCCCTGAGAAATCAGACTGCAACGTCTGGACCTCTTCAGCCTGGAAAGATAGTGTTTAAGAGGGGACCTGACTGAAGTATGCATGGCATAAAAAAGGTGGACAGAGAAGATTTCTTTTCTCTATCACACAATACTAGAACCAGGGGGCATCTATGAAGCTGATGGGTAGGAGAGTCGGATCAGACAAGGGGAAGGATTTTTTCACCCAAACAAGGGGAAGGATTTTTTCACCCAGAGGGTCATCGGCTTATAGAATTTGATGCTGGAAGAGGTGGTGACAGCTACCAGCCTAGATGGCTTTAAGGAAGGGTTGGACAAATGTATGGATGAGCGATGTAACAATGGCTACTAGAATGAATCCCTAGGTGCATCTTTCAGGCTGGGGGGGGAAGCAGGATGCTTCTAAGGCCATTTGCTGGGATTCAAGAGCAGGAATAGGTTTGTCCTTGTTTCTGCTTGAGATGCACACAGGCAATTGGTGGGCCATTGTGTGCAACAGGATGCTGTACTAGATGGGCTGTGGCCTGATCCAGCAGGGCTTCTCATATGTACCAGCTTTATGCTCAGGTCAGAAGCATCTAATGGTGACAATTACATAACAAAGATGATAACAATAACAATAGTAATACTACTAATGATAATAATTGTATAGGAGTGTGGATGAAGGTGGTCTTAGAGCTCTGAAAGCAACATGAAGCTCCTCTCTATGTCACCCTTCTACATTTCACTTTTCTTTGGCCAGGGCCCTGTCTACACTTGGCTTTATTCTGGAATATATCCTGAATTAGGGCCCCACTGTCCAAAGAAGAAGAAGAAGAAGAGTTGGCTGTTCAACCCTGCTTTTCTCACCCTTTTAAGGGGACCCAAGGCGGCTGACAAAGCTTCTATTCTTCTCCCCACAACAGAACACCCTGTGAGGTAGGTGGGGCTGTGTGAGCTCAGAAGAGCACGGTGACTAGCCCAAGGTCACCCAGCTGGCTTCGCTGGGGAGGGCAGAATCAAACCTGGTATTCCCAGATAAGAGTCCTGGTCCCGAACCACTAGACCAAAGTGGTTCACAGTGCAGGCTACAGCAGGCCCCAAATGAGCCCTGCCAGTCTTCCCAGCATGTGGTCAGCAAACCCCTATCTTGAGATACATTCCAGAATAGGGTCAAGTGCATACAGGGCCCAGGCTCTGCAACAAGAATATCTCAGCTTCAATAGAGAAAAGCAAAAGGCAGGTTTTTCCATTTCTGTTACAAAATCCACCAGGAAAACCAGGGTTGTGGGTCTGTTTGTTTGTTTTGATCAGTTCTTCCCTTAATGCAGCTGAAAAAGTACGTGAGCAGCTACGAGCCCTTCCAGAGTCACTTAAAACAGTGGGGAGTGAGCAGGAGAGGGATCCAGGCACGTGGGAGGCTTGGAAGGTCTTCAGAGTGCCCATGTGTGCCAGGCAAAACGCCTCCATTCCGAACCAGTTCAGAAACAACCCCGGAGGCAGCGGAGCCATTAAGGAGCAGGCAAAGAGTCTGCGCTTCACCAGGGCCACCCAGTAGCCTAGCAACTGTGCGCTCGGCATCTGCACTTTCTTCCAGGAGGCAGGAGGGCAAAGGAAAGACGCCACGGGGTTCTAGCACAGCGATGACTAGATAATCACGGTGCACCAGGCACCGCCAGCAGATTTGTGGGAGGCGAATACTGGGCAGGACGGGCCAAGGGAGCGGAGATCCACTGCTGATACTGGTAGAAAGGTGAAGAAGAGCAAATCTCTGCCAGAAGGGCTCAGAGCAGGTGACGGTTCTGCCTGGTCTTCTGCTTGAGATGCCCAGAAGCACTTGGTGGACCACTGAGTGGGATGGGATGCTGGACTAGGTGGGCTGTGGCCTGATCCAGCAGGTCTCCTCCTCAGCCATGGGGGATAGGTGGATCGATGGCTACTAGAGTGGATGTCCAGGAACCTGCTCCAGGCTGGGGAGACAGGCAGGAGGACTCTCTAGGCCATTTGCAGGGAGTCAAGAGCAGATGAAGGTTCCACTTTCATCTTCTACTTGAGATGCCCAGAAGCCATTGGTGGGCTACTGTGTGGGATGGGATAGTGGACTAGAGGACCTGTGGCCTGATCCTGAGGGGCTCCTCTTAGGTCACACTAGGGGTGTTCACCTGCAGCCCTCCAGATGTCCCAGCATTCTCCTGCCTCCTACCCCATCCAGGGCACTTTGCCACTAAAGACCAAGTAGGGAAGCTTTTGCTAAGAGTCCTTTAGAGTCAGTCTGCTTCTACAAAGCACCTTGACACCTTGGCTAAGCAGTTCATGTTAGAGGCCGACAGACTAAGAGGAACAGGGGTGATAAAAGCAAGATTTATTTATTTATTTATTTAAAATGATTGCAATCTGTCCTTCCGCAGGAAATCCCAGGGCAGGTTACACCATAAGATAAAACAAACAGTAAAGCATATTTAAAAATATAACCCATCCAGCCTCCCTGCCTTCACTGAGGCCCTTCCAACTGCCCAATTCCATGGCACGGATGCCCAGGTGGGCCTGCCCAGGCACGGCCTTTCTGAGCCTTTGTCACCCGGAGTTCAAAATCCACCCTCTTTGTTGGCAGACCAAGATGGGAAGCTGGAGCCGGAAACGACAGGCCAGGGGAGAGGGGAAGGGACCCAGAAGGAGAGGCGGGAGCCTGGCTAGCCAAATGGATGCCGCTGAAGCAACCTGAGGAGCAACAGAGCACCCATCCATCTCTATGTCCTATCCATCCATCCATCCATCGTCAACCTGTCTATCCATCTATCTCCTTCTCTCCCTGTCCTATTTATCTACCTACCCATCTCTACCCATCTCTTTTCCTCTATCCACCCACCCACCTATCCATCCTCTTTCTACCCTATTCTACTCTATGCATCCATCTATCATCCTTTGTCTATTGATCCAATTCTTTCTATCCTATCCCATCTATCTATCCTTCCCTCCCTCCCTCCCTCCCTCCCTCCCTCCAAGTCTGTCTGTCCCCCTCTATCTATGCCTCCCTCCCTCCCTCCCTCCCTCCCTCTCTCTCTCTTGAGCAGGCCTCTGGAGACCAATGGGGCTGTGTGAGATTGTGGAAGAGCCGAAGGAAAGAGCTAAGCGCTCTCCTGGCTTGGCCTGCCACGTACTGAAAGAGAGGGCAGCCTCCACAGTCCTTGGCTTCTGGCCTGGAGAACAACAGGTAGAAGCAGCTAAGGCAGGGAACCTGTGGCCACTCCCCTGTGCACAGGGAGGGGGCAAGGAGGAGCTGAGGCGGGGGGGGGGAGGCACCACCAGGCGTTCTGAGGCGCCTTGTTTCGCACAGTGGCCCCTTCCCCACCTCGGGGCGACAAAATGGATCCCCAGCTGAAGAGACATCCCAGCCCTTCCTTGCCCGGGCGTTCTGCGTGCGCCCCGTCTTCATCCTCAGCCATCTGCCTCCCACACTCGAGAACACAGGAAAATATCAGACCCCTCCCCTCCGCCCCCTCATCCGAAGGCCGATCCGCTCCTGCTCGCCTCGAGCTGGAAACCGTTTCCAGGCAGGGAGAGCTCAAATCCAGCTCTGAGAGTTCAGGGCCTTTGGGGTTTTGTTCCGATGGTGAGCTACCACAGCATGGATGGCATCATGTACCGTAGGGGCTTTAGGGCAAGAAAGGGTGTTGTGGAGAACAGCGTTGTGCCTGACATCCAAGTGGAGCCACGGATGCCGACAGGCCGCCACGGCTCCAGCCTCCGCGGCAACCACCGGCAAACACACGGGAGAGCAGCAGCCAGCAGGGTGATGACAAAGCGCCGGGTGGGGTGGGGTGGGAGGCCAGGCCTAATAGCTCATACCCGTGCAAACAAAGGGATCACCAGGCTGGCATCTGGCGGGCACGAAAGCAAACAAATGAAAGGCAGGAAGGGAAATAAAGCGAGCCAAGGGGGAGGTGGATGCCGACTCTTCTACATTTCACGCACCGGTAGATGGGGAGGGCGGCGACGGGAGCCGAGTGTTCTCAGCCACACCCATTCACCCCTTGGGTCCCTCTAAACCCCTGCAGGGATGCCACACAGCACCCAAAGGCCCTCTCTTCCTGGTTCCCCAGCACGTTCAGGGCCTTGGCGGATTCCACGCCTTGGAAACAGATTTATCTGGATAGAATTTCTGCGGCAGCTTTTGCAAGTGACTGCAGAGCTGAGTTCTGGAAAACAAATGCCACCCCCACGGCTATTTTGTGCCACCAATATGCCCACAACACCGTGCCACCGTCATCGGTGAGTTGACCAAAAATATGCTGGCAAATGGAATAGTGAACACAGCCTTTGTTTCTTATCTGGCTTATCACATAAAAGCGACCAAAATGTAAACACTGTCACCTGCCCGGCACCAACTCAAAAGAGGAAAATTGACTTTCAAATCCCCCAAAAAATACGCCAAGGTAAACGCAGTTACTTCCAGTCTCTAGCAATTCTATGCTGCAAAGGCTTAGAAGACATCTGTGCACGTCTGAATCATAGAGTAGGACTGGACCCCCCAAGGGTCATCCAGTCCAACCTCCTGCTCAGTGCAGGATTCCTAAACCATCCCAGAGAGATGTCTGCTTGAAGACCTCCAGCACTGGAGAGCTCGCTTTGCAAGCGACTGCACAGTCCAGAGTCAAATTCAAAGCAACGCATAGGCTGTGGCACAAATGGCTAAAAGAGGGTACGGTTTTATGTACCTAAGAAGGTGCCCCCAAACCAGCTGCAGGGCCCAGATGGCGAGGGGCTGGCCGTGCTGCCGTGGGCAGGAGATCAACCTGATGCCCATGAAGTCACTCCCCTTTGCAAAGAGTGAAAAGCAGCCCGGGGATTGTTTGACCCCTCCGCTCGCAGCCAAACTCACTTTTCTGAACAGTTCTTGAATTCACGGAGGGAAAAGCATACACAAGGGTTCACTTGGCTTCAAGGTCGACAGGGAAGAGGCAAGCCACCTGCGGCATCCACCAAATAGACGGAGCAGAATGCAGCATGGAAGCCGCTTGTGATCCCCTTGGCATATCTAGCAGCATCATAAACTGGAGTTTGGTGAAGGTCCAGGTGTTTTGTTTCAGACCTTTCCTGAATCTGAATCGCACTGGTTTACAACTTTGTTTTCCCATCACACCTGTGTTTCCAGAAGACCTGAGCACCTCTCCTGTGGGGAGAAAATCTCTATAGCTTTATGTAGTGGCTCTGGCTTTGTCATTGCCCTTGGGGCTGGAACCCAAGGCTTCCTGCTCCCAGAGCCGCCCTATTGCTGGTTTCTAAAGTCCAGATGATCTGAGACTCAACCTGGCTACAGTTTGCTCCTTCCAGCACAGTCAGTCTTTACCCATTCATCCAACCCCTGCCACTGTGCTGAATGTTTCAGGACCTCCAGGTTGGAGAAGCAGAAAGGAGACCTCTAAAGGGCTTTTGCAGGGAGTTGAGAGCAGGCAAAGGTTTTGCCTTTGCCTTCTCCTTGAGATGCCCAGAAGCAACTAGTGGCTGACTGTATGAGATGGGATGCTGGACTAGATGGACTGTAGCCTCATCCAACAGGGCTCCTCTTAACTCATGGGGACAGGTATATCAATGGCTGCTAGAATGGACGCCTGGGTACCACTTCTAGGTTGGGTAGGCAGGCAGGATTGCTTTTTTCTTCTGTTTGAGATGCTCAGCAGCAACTGATGGACCTCTGTGTATGACAGGATGCTGAACTAGACAGGCCGTGGCCCAACCCAGCAGGTTCTTATGTGGAACCTCTGAAGAAAGCTTGATTTCTGACCTACCTCCCATCCAGAAACTCTTAACTGGGATGGCAGAAACTGTGGGGGGAAAACATTTTGAAACAATGGGTGGGAAGAGAAGACTCAGCTGTGCTCCTATTTATAGAAGCTTCTTTACTTGGTCCCAAGGAAATGTCCCTTAAGACATTTACCTGTTTAAACACTTATAGGCTCTAAAACAGACGCACAAAGCCACTTTCATCATCACTGTTACAGTTGTTAATTCTGTTTAGATGCTTCCTATTCAAATAATCCTGAAACCACTTTGAATGAACATAGTACATTATGACTTTTCCCCCCAAATATTCATCCGGGTGTGCCTTTTTTCGTCCAGAGATATGAAGACCTGGATGGAGAGTGAGTAGAAAATCACAGGATGACTCCTTTTTCTGTGAAGAAGCCAATGCCTGAAAATCCACAGGATGTCTAACCAAGAACTCTGGCTTGGGCGGCAGCAGCCCAGAAGGTCAGCTGGCAAACCCAGGCTTCCAGAGGCAGGCACAGATGCCATGTGTTATCCCACCGGACAGATCAGACCTGAATTCTGGGCATCAAAATGCCCCCCATTCCTGAACATTCCAGGCCACAATTTGCACCAATATGTCCACAACACCGTGCCACCATGAAGGTGGCATTATTGGTGACTTGACCAAAAATATGCTGGCAAAAGGAAGACTGAACACAGCCTTTGTTTCTCATCTGGCTTATCACAGAGCCACCAAAATGCAAACACTGTCTCCTGCCCGGCACCAACTCAAAAGAGGAAAATTAACTTTCAAATCCCCCTTCCCCCTCAGAATATGCTAAGGTAAACGCAATTATCTCCAGTCTCTTGCAATTCTACGCTGCGAAGGCTTAGAAGACATTTGTGCACGTGTGAATAAGCCTCCCATTTCACAGAATCATAGAGCTGGACAGATGCCTCCCCCCCACTCAGGATTCTCAATGCAGGATTTCCTAAACCATCCCAGACAGATGTAGGTCCAGCCTCTGCTTGAAGACCTCCAGTGAAGGAGAACTAACCACCTCCCCTGGCAACCTGTTCCACTGACTGATCGCCCTCACTGTCAGGAATTTCTTCCTAATATCTAATCTGTATTGACTTCCTTGAAGTTTCATCCCCTCGTTTTTAATCCTTCCATCTTGGGTGAGGACGGAGCCCTCTGCACTGTGACAGCCCTTCGTGTCTCCTCTCCATCTTCTCTTAGGTCCTTCAATAGTTCCCTGAAGGACACGGATTGCAGACCACTTGCCATTTTGCTAGCCCTCCTTTGCGCTTGCTCCAATTTGCCAAAGTCTTTTTAAAATTTCCCTTTTCACAGAGAAAGGGTTTTAAAAGGAAAAGCACCTAAGCCCCGCAAAGTACGTGTGACTGTTCCTCAGGGGAAGGCTGAACAAAGGGACACTGATACCCGTGCTGTAAACTGCTGTTGTGCGCTTCTGTCAATCCACCGGGGACTGGAGGAGGTGCGCTTTTGAGTCCCAGATTCCAATAAAGCAGCATTATCTCGGAAGCGTTTGTCACTACAATCCCACAACTGATTTCCAGCCCACGTGCAGGAACCAACCCCAAACAGAGCCGGGGGTGGGAAGGTGGGAGGGCTAGAAACCACTCTTTGTTATTTGCCAGGAACTGAAGTGCGCACACTCATCTCCCCGTATTCTTTCTACAGCTGGATAGGGGAACCAGCTCAGGAACAGGGGCAGAAACCAGACTTCTGTGCAGTGGCACCGAACCACACCAGGGGAAAAGAAGAACATGCCCGTATCCTGTTGTGTCGCAGAAAAGAGCCCTCGGTCTTGAGGCACGCAAGTTTCCTCTTCTGCATCTACTCCAAAACCATTATGCGTGTCCAGCACAGCAGTCATGAGAAATGAAAAAGGGTCAGAACTGCTTGCCTTGGACAAGCTATTCTGCAGTTGCTGTTAGATACTTCCTAAGAATACCTGGGTTCCCTTAGAACAGTGGTTCTCAACCTTCCTAATGCCACGACCCCTTAATGGAGTTCCTCACGTTGTGGAGACCCCCAACCATGGGGGCGGAGCAGCTAGGAGGTGGGAGGGAGGGGTGGTGGGAGAGTCGCTGCGACCCCTCTGAAAGGGTAGTTCGACCCCCAAGGGGGTCCCGACCCCCAGGTCGAGAACCACTGCCTTAGAATAATCCTCACTCCTCCCACCGTAAAACCTAGACCTCTGGAAATGTGGGATTTCCCCCCCCCCCAACATTACAAGGTGTTGCTGTTGTTATTATCATCATTGTAACATTCACAATATGACAAGAAAGAAAGACAACAGGCATAATACTGCAATACAAGAAAAATACTCAGGGAAGTAGCATTTGTTTGTCCCCTCCCCCTTCTTAGGTACTAACAGTAAATAATTATTTACTTATTTGCAGGGCTGGTTACTACAATAAAAACCAGATGTAAAATTTAACATCCTAAAACCAGAACAGCGCCTGAAAGTGGGGAGGAACAGCTGGTTCCTTACTGAACCAAAAGCCAGGGCAAAGAGGTGTGTCTTCACGGCTCTCCCTAAGGTGCCTGAACAATTTTACATCCAATTCTATTTCGTACCAGAATTTGTTCACATTTGGGCATGGCTGCCACAGATGATAAAAAGGCGATGTCTTTGACAAACCCAACAGAACAGAGGGTGTCTGGATGAGGGCATGACTCTGGGTTAATGGCTATCAGGTAGATCAGATAGGAAAGCCAAGCTGCAACGCACCACTGGCTTCTTTCTCACCCAAGGTCAGGAAAAAAAGCCTTGCTTCCAAATTCAGCTCCCTTCTTTCTTCCTGAATGATCCTGAAAACCTTGCAGCAGTTGACCTGAGAGATCCCTGCACTCCCAAGAGAGCAAAAGGCATCAGTCTCTGGACACTCCTGTGGGTGAAGCCAGATCGCTCAACAGAGGAAGAAGAACGGGGCTTCTAGCTTGCGATTTCTCACCCCAATGAAGGGACCGGTGACCCTTGATGAAGTGGGTGCTCTGATCTCTCTCTTGAGCATAATGAGGGTTGGGGCCCCTGCTTATAGGCTGACCTTATTCCACAAGCATTTTGCAAACTGGGCATCCCAGACTGCTAACCACACTGGCCCAGTGGGATCCCCTGTCGAAAGTCTCCAAGAAGGTGAGGCATGTCTGTCCCTGGAAACACGTTGCTGACCCTGTCAAAGCTGAACTGCAGAACAATACAAGGTGCAACAGAGGCTGTGGTGCAAATCAGCTGCCAGAGGCTGAGAATAAACAAACAAACAAACAAACTGCCAGAGAAGCCTTAGGTCCAGTCTACAACAGTTATGCACTCCAAACCACAGCTGCTATAATAAATAAACCGCTTTTCCATAAGTGTGAAGCATCTCCCTCTCTCAATCCATAAATCCCTCGAGAAAGAGTAAAAGGCCCTCATTTGCCCAAACCGGCTTAGATTACCACCACCAATTACTCTCCCGCGAGGCCTTATTCACTGGACACGGTGTGGCAACGCTTGGGCAGCAACCAAAAGCCCCATCCGTATGGCATCTTTCACCCCTTAATCCCAGCCAAGGACTGTGACCTATATTGTTAAAGCCAGAAGCAAATGGCCTGAACTCAATTTCTGAAGTGGGTGCTTTTTCAATCTGGCCTTTTAAACAGCTAACCTCTATTCTCACTCCTGGGATGTTACTACTATCTAAACACACACACAAAACACTAAACTGGAGAATAATCTTATTTTTGTTCTCATCACGTGGTTGCAAAGATGCTCCTTCCCACCTGCCATGCAGATACAAAAAGAAACACTTGACGAAATTCTTTCCCCCTCGAAGTTCCTCAGATCCAAGCAAATTAGAGGAAGAAGAAGAGTTGGCTTTTCTACCCCACTTTTCTCAATCATTTAAGGTGACTCAAAGCGACTGACAAACCTTCTGTTCTCCACCCACCAGACACCCTGTGAGGAAGGTGGGGCTGTGAGAGTTCAGAAGAGAGCTGTGACTAGCCCAAGGGCACCCAGCTGGCTTCATGGAGGAGGGCGGACTCAAACCCAGTCTTCCCAGATAAGAGTCTGGCTCCCTAACCACTAGACCAGACTGGCTAGACGTAAAAAGGGGCCAGCTCATCTGCCCTGAGACCTTTTGGTGAGGGTGGGTGCTTTGAAAGAGAAACCAAAGGGTTGTCCTCCTCCCTAAACAAACCCTCTTCTGTCCCTGGCACTGGTCCTGTTAGAAGCCTGTAAGAGGACTGCTGGGAGCCCTGAACTCCATCTCTCAGGGGCCGAAAAGCAGGATCCTGTGCCCATCCTAAGCACACCTCTCCTCCAGGTCCCTCCCTTATTATTAAGAGTCAGGGGGTGGTCCTGAGAAGAGGATGACGAGGGTGTCACCCCTCCATCTCTTGCATCACGTTCCTAGAGGACTGTTAGGATGGAAGCAGCAGACTTATCCCATTTATGGCTCTTTCACCTTCTGGCTCCTGCAAGAAAAATAAAGAGGGGTGCCCTGCTGCCTGCCCACCCCAAATGCCAGCCACCCAAGCAAAATCATCTTTACTGGACCGACTGGGTATTGGTGCTCCTTCTGCCTTTGATGTTCTGGGGGAAGTAAAGCGAGGGGTCCTGCTCTGCCGCCCTCAAGAGAAGCCTGTTGCTGCAGAGGCCCTTAAGCCTCTGGGAGAATTAAAAAGGGGGGCAGGTCAAGGAGACGCTCCCACCAGCGCCTTCTTAAGGGAAATCCCCCCTTCTCCTTCATGCGGCTGGGATGGAGTGCTGCCCCCCCCGGTCCCAAAGCGGACATCAGGGCCGCTTGGTGGTGGCACCCTGCTGCAGCCGGCGGGGCCCACTGGAGGGGCTGCTCCAGAACACCACCCCACCCCCACCCCCACCCCCGCGGCCAGGGCAACGGCGTCCCTGCCGGGGTCCCTCTCCCCCCCCCGCCCCAGACGCGTCTCCAAGACGCACCGACGCCGCTCGCAGCCCTGACCGCCGAGGCGCGGAGGGGAGAGGGCCGAGTCCAGCCTCCCCCCAGGGCGAAACGGGGGGGAGGGGCACAATTCCGCACCTCCCACTGAGCCCCCCCCCCGCTCAACTCCCCTCCCCTTCTCCCCCCATTCCCTCCCCCAGAGGCTCCGCAGCATCCCGCAAAGAAGCCAAACGGCGGGGGGGGGGCGCCCTGCCCTCCCCCCTCGCCCTCCGAGAGGGAGAGGCGTGTGGGGAGGGGGCCCCGTCAGCCGCCGCCGTGTGTGCGAGGGCGTCTCCTGGGACCCCTCCCATAAACAAAGGCGGGGGCCGTGACGCACGCCCCCTCCCCTCGCTCCCCCGCAGTCCCTGAGGGGGGAATGGCCGCCCGCCGTCCCGTCCCCCTCCTCACCCTGTGGGCGCGCGTGAGGCTGAGGTCCTTCATGACCTCCTCGAAGGCTGCCGTCTCCTCGGCCTGCTTCTGGTTGTGCAGCGCGATCTTCTCGCTGAATTTCCGCGGGTTGCTCGACGACGAGGCCGCCATCTTGGCAGCGGCCCCTCCGCATCCCCCCGCCGGCCCCCCCCCCGCCTACCTCTGCCTGCCTCCCTGCTGCTGCTGCTGCTGCCTGCGCGCCCACGCACGCACGCACGCCTGCTGGCGGCGCGCACGCACACACTCACGCACGCTGCACGTTCCACTACGGGGGAAGCTGGACTCGCCGGCCGCGCACGCGCCGCACGCGAAGGGGGCGGGGCCTGGAGGGAGCGCGACGACGGCGAGTCAAAGGAAGCGGCTTCTACTGCGCAGGCGTCTCGCTCGTTGACCGTGGCTTCTGCCGCCTGGTAGGCATCCAGCAGCCACCCACCCCACCGCGGGAACGAGAACTCGGCGCGCATGCGTAGCAGGAGGAGGAGCAGGAGGACGACGTCGTCCTCGAGAGTAATAGTAAGCTGATGCGCATGCGCGAGGGTAGGAACTCGTGCAGGCGGGGCGGAGTGGAGAAGAGAACGGTCACTGCGCATGTTCGAGGTAAACAGCCGCCACACGGGAGAAAGGACTAGTAGTAACAGCAAAGCGTGCGCTAAATGCGCAGGCGTGAGAAGCGCGGAGCTAGAGATGCGGCATTGCGCAGGCGCACCAAGCCATGCGCGGGGAGCTCTTTCCCCCCGCCCGTTGCGGGCTTCGCAGGCTTTCCGCGCGTGCGAAGTGAAGCCGCTGCGTCGCCTGCGGATCAAATGCGCATGCGCATTTGCTTCCAATCAAGCCTCCCTCAACTGGCGCAGTTTACCTTTAAATTCACTTGCAAGAAGAAAAAACGCCTTTTAAATATAATCTAAAAACTCCTCTCCGCTACTGTGGCGTGAGCTTTCTGTAGACATTTCCCTACTCTTCCGAAGGCCTTGCTATCATGTCTTGTGGCATTGAGTTCCACAGGGAGCTATTATTATTACTATTATTGTTTTTAAGCTGCCTCTTCACCAACATACCCCAGGCAAATTATCTTGCCTAGACAACAATCCACACAGGGAAACGCATGAGAGAGGGCCCTCTGGGCTGCAGCAGAGAACTCTGGGTAAAGTGGCTTCCAAGCAAAACTGTCCCCATGTTTGATGGAGCCAACAAGGGGCCCCAGTCGGCTGCAAACCATGCCCCCACCCAAGTTTGGTCTCGTGGTTAGAGTGCCAGACCCTTATCTTGTAGTCTCCTGGCTTGGTTCTGCCCTCCTCCACAAAGCGAACTTGATGGCCTTGGGACGGCCACAGCTGTCTTTCTGAGCCCTCATGGCCCAACTTACCTCACAGGGTGTCTGTTGTGGGGAGAACAGGTTTGTCAGCCACTTTGAGGCACCCTAAGGGTGAGAACAGGAGCGTTGTCAGCCACTTTCAATCTCCTTAAGCTGAACAGATTTGTTAGCAGTTTTGAGGCCCCTTAAGGGAGAGAACAGGAAGCTCTGCCAGCCACTTTGAGTCCCCTTAATTTGATGAGAAAAGTGGGGTAGAAAACCCAACTCTTCTTTCTTCTCTTTGCTTTTACAATGGCAAAACCCTCTTGCCACAAGTATGATCCTGAGCATCTCCTTGGTTGCTTTACTGTGGAGGAACATGGCAGAACAGGAGCGCGTGTCTTCGCACGTCACGTGCCTGCAAAGGGCTCAGGACGTCAGCAGCCGTGGTGTGTTTGGAAAGACTCACACCCATTTCACATCCTGGACTCCGATGATGTGAGGCACAATCAAGCCAAGCACCGCAAGGGATGCCCCCGGCCCTCTCCAGCCCAGCACTCTTTACCTGTGGCCAGCAAGGAAGACAAGGAACAGCTGCAGATTTCATGGATAAACCACTGTGATTTTCAACTGGCAGGGAAACGGGGCTGTTGCAGCAGCAGAAGGAAAAACTGCATCCAGCCCGCAATCCATTTCCAAAACCCATAGGAATTCCAGTCCCTGAACAGAGAGTCAGGGTTGCCTCCAGGCACCAAGCGGCATTTTTTAAAATCCTGCCTTCTGCTATAAGGTCTCAGGACAGGTGACGTCAATAGAAAAATATATGGATAAAATGAACAAACTGAAATAAGATACAAAAATACAAACCTAGTGAAGGGAGGGGGAGTTGTGGGTGTTTTAACAATTTCCTGACCATATTAACTGAAGGTGCCTGGCACACCTTGCGGGGGGTGGGGGGACTATTCTACAATCTGGGGGATACTACTAAGAAGGCCCTGTCCTGGGTCCCCAACCCCCAACTACTGAGGTTGGACAACCAAGAAAGCCTCTAAGGCACAGGTAGGTAGGCACCGAGCCCTGCCCTGCAGAAGCAGCCCATAGTTCTTTATTGCTTTGGGGGTATGTTCTTCACTTCTTGGCTTGGCTTGAGCCAGTTTGGTTTAGTAGTTAGGGAGCTGGACTCTTATCTGGGAATAATGGATTTGATTTTGCTCTCCTCCATGAAGCCAGCTGCGTGTCCTTGGGCTAGTCACAGCTCTCTTCTGAGCTCTCACAGCCCCACCTGCCTCACAGGGGAGAAGAACAGAAGGTTTGAGTCCCCTTAAATGGGTGAGAAAAGTGGTTTACACAGGGAGTTAAACAGGAGGTGCAGTTCTAATCTCTGCAGTTTATAAACAAAATAAAAAAGGAATTGTTTTTGTTTTTTAAAGGGAGAAGAAAACCGAAATTGCCAGAAGGGAAAGGAGAGTTTACAACCAAATCCCCCGCCCCCCGCCAAAAAAACCACACAGACTTTTCCTTAGGACCAGAAAAATCTCCACCTGAGTTTCAGCATCCTCTGGCCCTACAGGGAAAGGACACGAAAGAAGCAGGTTTAGAAGGGTTTTTACTTTGCAAAAGGAGGCAGGCAAAAAATTTGCAAGTCTTGGGCCCCATGCGTTGATTCGGAGAGGGCCGAGGGGGCATTATTCTACGGTCATCTCCGGGCGACGGTCTGTGGGAGAATCACCGGTGCGCAGGCAATGCCGGCAAAGGATTCTGGGAAGTGCAAGTCCCTCTCCCACTCGTCCGTCTCCGTGTTGTACACCTGGACGATGCTGGTGACGTTGTTCAAGTGCCAGTTGTAGCCACCCACAATGTAGATTTTGCTCCCGAGCAGGCAAGAGCCGGCCTCCGACTGGCCTGCCCGCATGGGGCTGACCGTGGTCCACTGGTTGGCCTCAGGAATGTAGTACTCCACGGCCAAGACGTCGAAGCAGCGGTCCACGTGGTCCATCCGGCCACCAAGGGCGTATATCCTGTTCCGGGCGCTGACCATGGCGTGCAGGACCCGGGGCTCGTTCATGGGTGCCCGGAAATCCCACTGGTCCGTCCCGGGGTCATAGCAATACAAGGCCTTCTTGTCCTCCACCGAGATCCCGTAACCCCCCGAGATGTACAGCTTCCCCGCCACAGTGGCCCCCGCGTGCCCCCACGTCCTGCGTTTCAGGGAGCAGACATAGCTCCACTCGTTGGACTTTGGGCAGTAGCGCTCCACGGAGGCCAGGCTGCCGGACCGGTTCCTGCCCCCAGTGGCGTAGACCATACCATGGAGGACGTTGAGCTGGAACTGGATCCGGCTCTCCTGCATGGCTTGGATGCGCAGCCACTGGTTCAGGTGGGGGTCGTAGCGGTAGCAGGCATCCACTGCCCCCTCCCCACTGCGGTACTGGAGATGCTGCCCGCCTACCATATAGATGAAGTTGTCCAGCACAGCCACGCAGGCGTGGCTGCTGCCCACCTCCATCTCCGTCAGCTCCTTGAACTGCCGCGTGCCACTGTCCGGCAGGTAGTAGACCTTGCCGCTCACGGTCCGGTCGTTGTCCATGTAGGGCGTGCCGCCGAAGGTGATGAGCGAGAGGACGTCCGAGCGGATGGCAGTGCGGGCCGACTGCATCTCGTGCTGCCGGAAAGGCAGGATCTGGTAGTTGAAGGCCTCCAGCAGGTACTGCCGACACAGGACATCCTCCACCATGATGTCCAGCGTCTGGACGTTGTCCACCAGCTCTGAGGACCGCATGAGCGGGAAACGGATGTGGCAGAGCACCTGGCTGGCGTTCCCGCGGCGGGCCGGGTCGTGCTGGAGCCAGCGGATGGTGGCCCGGAAGAGGTCTATCTCGTTGCAGCTTTTGAGCTTGTTGCTCTGGAGGAAGAAGACCAGGCGCTCCAAGGGCAGGTGGAGGAAGTCTTCCTCCTCGGCAATCTGGAGGAAGTGGCAGAAGGTGAAGGCGTCCACCGACTCCTTCAGGGAGGCCAGGTTGAAGGTGGTGGCCATCTGCCCGATGTTCAGGCAGGTCTCCACGCTCATGGCGGATTTGAGGAACTCCTCACAGAGCTCCACCACGGGCACCATCTGCAGGAAGACTGCCGCCCCCAGCACGTCCTGGATGCACTCCAGGTCCAGGGTCACCTCGGCGCTGTAGGCAAACTCGATGATGTGCTTCAGGCCCTTGGCGGAGACGCCCTTCAGCTCAATCACATCCTGGCTGGCTTCCCGCATCCCGCCCGTGAACATGGCCCTGGAGAGATACAAGAAGGCAAGGGTCAGGGGTGCCCTTCTGAATGGTCAACGCATCCCTCTGCCTCTTCAGCCAGCAACCGAGCTTCTCCATGAAGAAGACCACCGACCCATCTGGTTACCAGCTACATGGATCAACCACCTTCGCCCCCCTTCTCCAAGCTCCACCCATTGCTGGCATCCATGTCTTTTTCCAACAGGATACAAATATCCCTTTGTGGACCTTAAACCTCAGTGCACTTTGGGGCCCTATAGCCACTTGATCTGGTCATGGCGGTTTCACTTATCTGCAGTGACCGGACCGGACTATCCTCCCCCTGCCATCTGGCCTACCTGAGGGTTCCTGGACGCCCGGGGCAGTGAGGAATAGCATGGGATCACGTGAAATTCCTCGTGATTCCTGTGAAATCACATGGGACTTCACAGGAATCATGGGAAATTGAGCAAGATTTCCTGTGGAATCCTGTGTTATTTCAAAGGAATCATGGGAAACTGATTGCAGTTTCCAACTGCTGGTATTTTTCTGTGGTTTTCATCAACCATGGTAGGTGTGGAAGCATGTAGGGTTTGGGGCATTTGATTCGTAATGAATCGAATGTTAAAAAAATAGTATTTATTCGAATAGATCCCCTTTGAATGGGGCAGGATTCTATTCTATACAAATGTATTAATATGAATTTATATGAATATCCAATACAAATGCATACATATCCTGGATACATATCCTATACCGGTGATGGCCAACCTATGACACGCGTGTCACAGGTGACACGCCAAGCCCTTTTGGGTGACACACATGGTCACCCTGGCACCTGGACGTGTAGTACTTGCTTGTTCTTGAAGTGTATGAAATACCAACTTTCAATTGAAGATTTAGCAACAAAAGTCACTAATGTAAAGAATTATTTGTTTTTGCTTTTAATCAAATACATATATCAAAAATATAACTTTTTTACTAGAGCAACAAATATCACACAATTATGGATATTTCTAGATGTGACACAGCAGCCGAGTTAAACTAGGTTTTCTTGCGAATTTTGACACACCGAGCTCAAAAGGTTCGCCATCACTGTCCTATACGAACATATACATATTGGATACGTATCCTATACCAGTGCATATGGATCCTGGATACGGACGGGGCTTTATACCGACACGTACGTATTGATTTGTATCCCCAGTTTAACAAACGGTTGTGACCCGCCCAGAGACCTTTGGGTACGGGTGGGACAGAAGTGTAATTAATTAATGTCCAAACTATTCGTACAAATGCATTCATATGAAAGTCAATGTACAAATGTCATAGCATTTAATTCATGTAGGAATCTCCAAATTCGTCCTAATAACTAATGTTACGGATATCTGTGCACATCCCTAGCCACAGACATGGGGGTCCAACAGTACCCCCCTCAGTAGGATTAGGTTCAGGATATGTCAGAATCAAATTTTTGGGTCTTTTGGCAAATTCTGACTGGGAGAACTAAGGCTGTTTCCTATTAGGGTGCGCCATGCATTTATGACCTCCAAAGACTTCAAAGTGGTGTCCCTTCTGCTGAGCTAGCTGAATCTCTACGCTTTCCAAAACTGCCTCCCCCCATATCGATCTGCCCCTGGCTTAAGATCTGCAGGGAAGACCCTCATGTTCGTACCATTGCCCACAGTGGTCAAAGTGGTGGTGAGGACCCTTCAGGTGGGGACCCTTCGCATTGCTAGCCCCCAAACTCGTCTTCTCCCCGAGAGGCGTGCCAGGCATTTTCTGCTTATATGTTCAGGAGAACAGTGAAAAGACAGCTACTGTATTTTCTGGTGTATAAGACTACTTTTTAACCCAGGAAAATCTTCTCAAAAGTCGGGTGTTGTCTTCTTATACAGCAAGTATATCCCAAACTCTATATTTTAACTGGAAAGTTGGGGGTCGTCTTATACGCCCAGTTGTCTTATACGCCGGAAAATAAGGTATTTTCTTTGGTTAATGAAACAGTTTCCTTCCCTTCTTTCAGGCCCTTTTCCTTATACTGGGTTCATTTTACACTGTGTTCTTATTGCTTGTTGCTTAAAGCTTCCCAGGGCGCTTCTAAGGCCATTTGCTGGGATTCTAGAGCAGGGATAGGTTTGTCCTTCTCTCTGCTTGAGATGCCCATGAGCATTTGGTGGGCCACTGTGTGCAATAGGATGCTGGACTAGATGGCCTGTGGCCTGATCCAGCAGGGCTCCTCTTAAGTCCTTATGGACAAGATGGCCTGTGGCCTGATCCAGCAGGGCTCCTCTTAGGTTGTTATGGACTAGATGGCCTGTGGCCTCATCCAGCAGGGTTTCTCTTAAGTCCTTATGGACTAGATGGGCTGCAGCCTGATCCAGCAAGGCTTCTCTTATGTTCTTATGTAACCCGTACATAAATAAGTAAAAAAATCTCTGCAATGCTTTTATCTGCCACCTTCATGTTTTCTATATTTATTTTCCAGTAATCCATTTGTTTTGTTTCCGTGCCAATGTCATCACTCGTCTTTTTTTATTTTTATTTTTAAGAGAAAGGAGAGAAATAAACTGCAAATGCACTGTGATGAAAAACACTTAATAAAAATTAAAACTGCACATCACCCAAACATTATCTCTAGTTCAGAGAATTAAGCTCCCTTGATGCCAGATGGGGGAATTCATAGGAAGCCTGCCGGATACCTCCAAACAAAGGCCAAACTGTGTGCAAATCTAGGTCACTTTTTGCAACAGAAAATCCACGGCTTCCGATCCCCTTTCTTCCAGGCCTGTGTCCAAGTCCCTCAGTGGTGTTGCTTGTAGGCCGGGCATCCCTTAAGCTGCTTTCACCTCACTGCCTGGGGAGGCGGGGAGGAGAGATGGAGAATCGGGGCCCAGGGAATCGCCCTGAATGGGGTGGGCTTCCTTTCCCTTCTCTCTGCTTGCAAAGAGCATGACTTCCGCCTGCAAGACCCAGATAAAGGAAAGAGCCGCCAAGGGCTACGAAGTGGACCTGCTTTCCTTTTGTACCCAGATCTTGATCCAGAGAGGAAAGATGGGGGGAAACAACGAGTCACGACAGGAAGCAATTATGCCCTGGGCACAGCAAACCCAGGCCGGCAGCCGGGGCAGAAATCCAAGCGGAGCGATTAGCAAAGATCACCTGCCTCTGCTAATCACTGGCCTGTTAGGGAGAGCAATAAATGGCCACTGCATTTGGTTACTGGGAAAACAAAACCCAAGCAAGGGATACGTGGGGGACATGCCCAGGCCACAGGTACATGATCTGCCTGGCTGTAAAAACGGGGCAGAGAAGTCAAAGGGCACAGCTGACCATGGGGCAGCCATGAGGATGGTAGTCTTCCTTATTCAGAGTTCAGTTGATAACTAAGAGGAGCCCTGCAGGGCGTCTAGTGCAGCATCCTGTCCCACGCCATGGCCCGCCAGTTGCTTGTGGGCACCTCGAGCAGAAGACGAAGGTGAAACAAAACCATCACCTGTTCTCCGCTCCCTGTATATGGCCCTTAGAGGCCCCCTGCCCGTCTCTCCAGCCTGGAGGTGGTACCTGGGCATCAATCTTGATAGCCATTGACACACCTGTCCTCCATGAATTAAGGAGAGCCCTGCTGGATCAGGCCGCAGCCCATCTCGTCCACCATCCTGTTCCACCAATTGCTCTCGGGCATCTCAAGCTTGAGACAAAGGCAAAACCTTAGTAGATGCCCAGGTACCACCTCCAAGTTGGAGAGACAGGCAGGAGGCCTCTAAATGGCCTTTAGAGGCCTCCTGCCTGTCTCTCCAACTTGGAGGTGGTACCTGGGCATCCACTAAGGCAGCCACTGATCCCCCCCCCCACTTGGCCCAGCACCCACAAGCCCTCCCTCCCTCCCTCCCTGGGTGCCTCACCTGAAGTAGTCGCTGCAGGCAGCCAGGACAACCTTGTGCACCTGAAAGGCCTCGTCGTTGATGGTGAGGATCACATCCAGCAACTGAGCCTGTGCCCGGAGGGAGGCTAGGCCGTGCAGGAGGGTGGCGCTGTGCCCGGGGGCCGAGAAAGTGCACTTCAAGGTGGTGGTCTTCTCTGCCATGCTAGGAGGGGGCGGAAACAGAGGAGGGGGTTTGAACTGCCAATCCACAAGGAAGGAGGGCAGGGCCTTAAAATATTTATGAGTAGCCCCCGCTTCAAACAATCTCAGAGGACAGATTATAAAGTAAATATTAAATACAAGGATACAAGGATAACAATGAATTAAATCTGTCTCCCACCGTAATGGCAGATGCCTCACAAAAATCCGAGAGGACACCAGTGCCACCACAAAATAGGCCCTGCTGAAGGCTGCTGGGAGGCGGCCTTCCACATTCTGTGTGTCCCGCGGTGAGAGCCGCCCAGACATCCAGCATGGCTGATAGCCCTTGAAATACCCCCTCAGCCTCTACTAATGTCTCCATTTTTTCTTTCTATCTTAAAGGATCCACCAAGCCAGTGGCAGGGAGTTCCACAAGTTCCCGGCCACAGGGAGTTCCCAGCCGCTGTGGGTGTCATGGGACCAGTCCCAGGCCAGGGGCACGGCCCAAGTTTTGCACCAAAGATGTCCCTCGGTTAGTGGTAAAACACCTGGAAGCACACCACCCCTGCCCACCTCCAGAACCACCTCACTGGCCCAAGGAGCCAAATTAGTGCCACCCGTCACCCAGGAAGCCACAGGGCCCCTGAGCTGGAGGGGGCACCCATTGTGACAGGGGCCCCTGCTGGAGGGCGCTTGGGGGCCTCCCAGGAGGAAGGGGGAAGACAGTGAGGGGCCCCCACAACCCCTCCACAGGTTGTAGCTGCCTGAGCCTGGGGGTTGAAAACGCACCCAAAAGCCCCTGCGCCTGCAGGGATTTGTCTGGGCGCCCAGGTGTCTGTCTGGGGCAGAAGAGGCTCTTTTCAAGACTCAGGTAAGGCGGGATCTCAGAGTCTGGATTCCGGTCCCAGTGGCCGTTCTCCTGCTTCCCGCGGCCACATCTCCTTCCCAGAGGCGCCCCATCAAGGTGAGCTGAGCCGCTTTGGAACAGGGGCATCTACTCCTGGATTGGGAGCAAGGAAGGACTGGGGGGGGGGGGAACAGAAGGGCAAGACAGAGACGGAACAGGTGGAACAGGTGGGCAGGGGCCGGGCAGGTGAGGCAGTGGCTCAAGGCAATCCCCTTCATCTCTCCGCCCAAGCTCTTGGCCCTCTCGACTCCTCAGCTGACCAAGGTGCACCAGGTGGAGGGAAGGGAAAAGGGTGCAATGGAAGCAAAGTCTGTTTATCCCAAAGAGGGGTCAGACCCCCCCCCCCAGCTCCAGGAGCCCCTGAAACATGCCGTAATTTCCAGCCGCAGCAGCCAGAGCACGTTTTCTGCCTGCCAGGAATGGGCGGCAACGTGAGGCCATCTAGTCTGACCCCATCCCAACACCATGAAGATGGGTGGGAGGGGGGCAGGAGGAGGACCACTGATGGGGGGGGCTTGGTAAGCATAGGAGAGGAAGGCAAGAGGGGAGAGGAGGGGGAAGGGGGCAATTGCGGGGGGGGGCGGAGGCAAGCAGCGGCGGGGGGGGGGGGAAGAACTGGAAGGGGTTGCAGCTGAGACATATCGATGCTCAACGCGTTGGTCCTGGGGGGTGGCGGCTGTTCTGGATTTGAGCTCCCCTCGCTTTCTTGGGGGGCTGCCTTCCTCCAGGCCAGGCCTACCTTGCAGGGAGGTTGTGAAGCTGAAAGGGAGGGGCGCCGCCGATGGGGCCCTGCTGGGGGGGGTCACTGGAGGGAGCGATCCATAGGCGCCCCAAATAGCCGCAAGAAATCTGGGGAGAGGGAGAAGGGGGGCCGGCATCGGGGGCGCAGGGGAGGGGAGGCTTGGGGAAGGCAAGGAGGGGGGGTTGCAAACAGGGGGGAGGAGCATGTACTGGGGGGGCTTGCCAGGGAGGGAAGGAGGCGGCGGCTGCGGTGCAGAAGGGGAGCCCCCTCCCGCTCCCAACCCCCCTTACCCGTTCCTTCCTCCTCCTCCACCTCCGGCGCTGGCCCCTCCGCCTCCCCCCGTGCCGGAGGCACCCCCGGAGCTGCCCGGCGCGGCGGGACCCCCGGAGGCGGCAAAAGCAGCTTCGCCCGCGCCGGACTCCGCCATCCTCCGCCCTCTCCCGAGCGGACTACGTCTCCCGGCAGGCCCCGCGCGCAGGTGGAGGAGGAGGAGTCGCGCCGCTTGGCATGGCGGGAGGTGGAGTCCCGATCGGGGAGCAGGAGAGGAAGGAGGCGCCGGCCCCGCCCCACTGGGGAAGGGAGGGGGAGGGGAGGGGTCGCCCCTCCTGCCCCCCTGCAGCAGTCCCTCCTTTTTCCCTGCTCCTGCAGGGGCGCGCGGGTGGCGGCTCCTCAGTTCGGTCTAAGGATTAAGGAGCCACTGACTCTTATCTGGGAATGGCGGGTCTGATTCTGCACTCCTCCACGAAGCCAGCTGGATGACCTTTGAGCTGGTCACAGCTCTCTTCTGAGCTCTCACAGCCCCACCGGCCTCACAGGGTGTCTGTTGTGGGGAGGACAGAAGGTTTGTCAGCCACTCTGAGTCCCCTTAAATGGGTGAGAAAAGTGAGGTAGAATAGCCAACTCTTCTTCCCCCATGAAGGCAGCTGGGTGACCTTGGGCGAGTCACAGCTCTCTTCCGAGCTCTCACAACCCCTCCTGCCTCATAGGGTGTTTGTTGTGGGAAGAACAGGCTTGTCAGCCACTTTAAGCTCCCTTAAACGGTTAAGCTTATGGAACTCACGGTCACATGAAAAAAGAAAATCTGGCCCCTGGCTTTGTGGGCCTTCAAAGTGGGCTGGAGAGGTTCGTGCAGCAGGGGAAGGAAGGAAGGCAAGGCCACCAGAACCTCCACCTTCCAAGGCAGTCTATCTGTGGATTTCTCCTCCTCCACTCAGGACCGTCTGGATGCTGCTGGGCGATTCACACTCCCCAGTGGACCCCTGAGCCGAGGGGGGGGGCGCAGACGGGAGCTCCTTTTGCAGAAGCCTCTGTTATGGTGCCCTCCGTGGCCGCCAGCTGGATTGCTGGGCCAGCCAGGAATCTGTGCCCGGGATCTCACCCACTTCCCACTGTGTGCCAGGAATGCCCCGACAGGTGGCAGGAGGCAGCGGGAGGAGGCCATTTGCTCTGGGCAAGAGTTCCGGCGGCTGCCTGCCCAAATTCCATTCCTTGGGCCAATGCAGAGGTTCACGTTTGTTTGTTTTTCCAGCCCACCCTGGGCAAAGGGGCACTGAGCATGTGTAAAGCTCTCTTCTTGGAGGGGCTGTAGCTCAGCCTAGAGAGCAGAGCCCCCACCCCACCCGTCTTCAATCCCTGGGCCCTCCGCAGAACTAGGGAATGGCAAAGCACTTCTGCGTCCCTCCTTGAAAACGGCCTAGAGGTGCCCACGGAGTCTGGGAACGGCTGCAGCTCAGTGACAGAAGGCACCTCTCCACAGCCGTTTGGTTTGTTTTCCTGAGCGTTGCGAAGGGGCTGGACTAGATGACCCTTGGTATTTGACCAAAAAATATCCCCCCAAAAAGTGTGCATGAGCATAATGTGCCTCCTAATTTTGGCCTCCTCTGGTCTTCCACCGAATTCTAAGCCGTGTAACTCTCTGCTTCTGCATCGCTTGCCTCTGGCTACCTGGTGACCAGACCCCTCTTGACCTGAGCAAGTTTTATCCCATGGCCTTTCCCTCCACACCAAGCCATCTGCAATCAGCCATTTCTCCACAATCACAGCCACAAATGGAAAAAGAGGTAGCAGAAGGGAGGCAGAAAGAGCTTCACCTGCACCTCCTCCCCCCCCAACGGTGGAGAGGAGCAGGACCGGCTCATTTTTTCTGGCTGTGCTCTTCTGACACATGGAGAGCTTAGCCGGAGCCCTTTTTCCGGGCAAAGCTCACGCCTGGCCGCTGCACAGAAACACCGTGAACTCGTGCAAGGGCTCCGTAATCTCTCTCTGTTTCTCCGGAAAGGCCTGAAGGGCCCCTTGGTAAAAATGAATCATGGCGGCATACTGATAAGCCCAGGGCAATTCTTGCAGGGGAATGGATGACTGGGGTGGGGTGGGGGTATACTGCCACCTTGCCCTCCCCACCCACCCCCCCAGGGTGCAGGAAAGGCTCCACACAGCTGAGATGTTTTCAGGGGCAGGGGCAGGGTTCTTGCTTTCAGGATCAGGATGTGATGCACGAGAAAGAGTGAAAGAGAAAAGTGAAAGAGGGAAACGTATCTCGCCGCACTCTTGATGCCGCTGCAGTTGCTGGCAGAGCCTCTGAACTGCCCCATGGGACTGGACCCTGGGCCACCTTGCCCACACCAGGGCCCAAGCCCAGAGCATCTGGCCTTCAGAGGCAGAGTGCGGTTCCTGTCCCCAGAGGTGTCACAAAATTCTTAACAGCCCTGGTGTCCATGAATACAAGGATGGGGGAAATGCTCCCCTGCACGGGACCCAGATGGGCCCACTGGATCTGCAGGGAAGCGACACTCAGCAGCACATGAACCCATGCTGGACACCATTTCCAGTTCGCTCCTTCCGCCCCTGGAAGCGCCAGACGCAGCTGATGGCCTCACAGTATGGCTGCAAGACCCACCTTCAGAGGCCCTGACTGCTAGAAGAGTCAAATGCAGCTGGTGGTCTCCTGGTCTCCGTCCACACCTGAGTTTTAACCCGGCTTCAGTCCAGGTTTGGAGCAGAAGCGATCCAGTCATTTTCTTCCCGTGTTATTTCACCCAGAGGTGGATTTATTGAGCTAGGAAATGCCGGAAGAAATCTTCCTGACACTTTGCCAATCTATCTACCCGCTATGAAGAAGAAGAGTTGGCCTTTGGCTTTTCTCACCCATTTAGGTTTCACTCTAAGCGGCTGACAAACCTTCTGTTCTCATCTTTATGGGGACTCAAAGCGGCTGACAAACTCAAAGAGGCAGGTGTGGCCGTGAGAGCTCAGAAAGAGAGCTGTGATTAGCCCAAGGCCAACCAACTGGCTTTGCAGAGAAGTGCAGAATCAAACCCTGTCACTAACCACAAGGCCAAACTGGCTCACAAAAGTGGGCCAAAGCTAGATTAAAACCCAGGTGTGGACGCAGGTGCCAGGTGGCTCTGAGATCCATCTTCATAAGGTGCTCTGAAGGTGGATTTCCCAGCCATATCCGAAGTATTATGGAACAGCCCCAAAAGGGGGACCATGGAAAGATGAGGCACGCCACCCTTTCAGAGGGTCCTGGGTTAAAATGCCGCCCTGGCCCTCAGGATCCCAAGCAATTTGCCCCCCTTCCAAAGCTGAGTTGTGGTTAAGGAGAAAAGGAGCTGCACTTTTGGGTGCCTTTGCAGGGTGGGGGTCCCTCCCGTCCTTAATCTTCAAGGCATCAAAAAATAGCAGAGGGACCCATGTTGCTGCTGCTGCTTCGCCTGGAGATGTTATTTCTTGGGAGCCCATCATGGAGGGAGGCTTCCTGTGGAAAGAACCCCCCCCCCGGGCCGTTCAGGGAGACACAGCTGGTCCCTTGAGCAGAAAAGTCTGTTTGCAACAGCTGGAGTTTGTTTTTGTCTACTTTTAACAGTTTTGCATGGCAGGGGGGGGGAGGTTTAATAATACCCCCCCCCCGGTTCACACCATCCAAGGCTTGTAAACGTGGTTTGCATGGGACCGTGGCCCTTTCTGTCTGAGCAGACCCTGAAAACCCAGGCCCCCTCTTTCCCCAGGGTGGGAAAGAGGCAAAGCGGGGGGGGGGGGGTTGGATGGGTCCCTGTCCATCCAGCTGGGTCAGTACTGGACACTATCCCTTTCATTCTCTCCTGCTTCCATTGGGACCTTCCGCAGCCTGTACCCTCCCTTTCCTTATCTGGGTCTGGGGCAGAGGCCGGGCGAAAGAGGCACTGCAAGGAAGGCCCATGCTGAGCTAGGGACAGGCATCTTCAGCAGAACAACTTGAGCTGCTGCTGCTTCCTGTTTTCTTGGTGCATTTCTACCCCACTTTTCTCACCGATTTAAGGGGACTCAAAGCTGCTGACAAGCCTTCTGTTCTCACCATTAAGGGGACTCAAAGCAGGTGACAAACCTGTTCTCACCCTTAAGGGGATTAAAAAACTGCTGATGAACCTGCTCTTACCATTAAGGGGACTCAAATCGGCTGACAGACCTTCTGTTCTCACCCACAAGGGGACTCAAAGCTGCTGACAAACCTTCTGTTCTCACCCTTAAGGCGACTCAAGGCGCATTCTTGGTGCATAAGGGCCTGAGAAATGTCAGGCTGGACACAGCAGTCTAATGGCCAACAGCTTTCACATGGAAGCCCACCATGCCCTGCTCACAAGAACACCAACAACTGCGGGGAAATTGCGGGACCTCTTAATCCGGCCTCTTCAGGCTTGAAAAGCAGCATTTAATGGGGAACTGAATGAAGTATAAAAATCACGCATAGGGTGGAAAAGGAAGAGAGAAAATATTTCTCATCCCACAACCTTAGAAAGAAGGGACAATCTGTGAAGCCGATGGGCAGGAGAGCCAGATAGGCCAAGGGGAGGGTTTCTTCACCCAGAAGGTGATCGGCGTAGGGCAGGGCTAGGCAAACCACAGAGGCTTCTCTCCATGCGTCAACATCTGCTCCACAAATATGGAATCTTTATAAATAGTGTTCATGGAGACTGGAATAAGGCCTCTTATCGGAAACTGTACATTAAGGCGTGGGCCTGAACCCACTACCGTAAAGAGTGCCCCCAAGACAAACCATCTGGGGACAACATCTCAGATTTGTGCTACGGTGCACTCCAGTCGGAAGAAACCGCACGATAATAGCAAGACAGAGTTACTTGAAGTCATCGCTAAGAACGTCTTGCCGACTGCTGCCAGATCAAAAACATCTTGGGATGATGACGGAATTGCCCTTTTCAGAACCTTTGAAAAACTCAATAGGGATGAGAAAACAGCAATAATTGATCGTCTAGGAGACTTATTTAACATGCTCAATGACTCCATAAATGCATCGATGCCCCCAACATCTGTTCCACAAGCACCACCACCTCAGAGTGCAACAGAGAAAACGCCTAACAAGCTGTACGATATCCGTATGCAAACTCATAACGGAGGAAAGAAACTAGCAGACAGCAAGATAAAAGTAAAAAACTGGACAAGAATATCTTAACTTCCTATACCTAGAAGCTGATGAGATTGGACAAAATGATCCTACTTCCTGGATATCTGACATAAAATCCAGTTCCTCCCCCAAGTATAATAAAAATGGCTGCATTTACCAGGAACCTGATATAATCACCCCGCTAGAAGACTGACTGAGCTCTGTGGGAGGGACCATGTGCCAAGAGCAGGCAAGAGGGGAAGAACTGGAACAGGCGGCAAATATCACAAAGGTAATGGGCAGAGGGAGATATGGTGATGTGAGGCAGAAGAGACAGGTTAGGAGAAGGGTTATTAGGTACCTAAAAGCTATTACCCCTTCTCTTCTGCCTCCCAACCAGCTGTGTATGGGGTGTCATGCCAATCCGCCTCCTGCTCTGACTGTGCTGCTTTTGAATGCCAGATCTGCCCGGAATAAAGCATCTATCATACACGACTTGATTCTGGAAGAGGGGGCTGATCTGGCATTTATTACAGAGACCTGGACAGATGAAGTGGGTGGGCCTTGTCTCACCCAATTGTATCCTCCAGGATATTCAGTGCAGCACTGTCCAAGACCAGGGGGGAGGGGAGGGGATGTCGCTGTAGTCCATCGGATTTCCATCTCCCTCATCAGACAGCCAGTTCGCACTGTAACGGGGGTTGAAAGCCTGTTGCTGGGCCAGAGAGACAGGATAGGGATGTTGTTGGTGTATCGTCCACCCCACTGCCCAGCATCCTCCCTATCTGAGCTGGCTGAAGTAGTCTCGGATGTGGTGCTGGAAGCCCCTGCCACGGTGGTGTTGGGGGATTTCAACTTCCACGCCGTGACTATGCTCAGGGGACCAGCTCAGATCTTCATGTCCTCCATGACAACCATGGGGCTGTCTTAGTTTGTATCTGACCCAACTCATGTAGCAGGCCATACCCTTGATTTGGTTTTTGCCTCAGAGAGGATTGGTGAGTATCCGCTGATAGGAGGGCTGACCGTCAGCCCATTGTCATGGACGGGTCACTCGCTGGTGAGGTTTGGACTTGCAATGACAGCTCCCATCTGTGGGGTGGGACCTATTAAAATGGTCCGCCCTCGGAGACTTATGGAATCCAAGCAATTCTTGAATGCTCTTGGGGATTTTCCAGTTGGCATGACTGGCGCTCCTGTCAAAGCTCTGGTCTCTCTCTGGAATCGGGAGATGAGCAGAGCTATTGACATAATCACTCCCAAGTGCCCTCGGCATGCCTGTGGAGCCCGGAAAGCCCTTTGGTATTCCATGGAGCTACGGGCCATGAAACAGGAAGGTCGATGGCTAGAGCGCAGGTGGCGTAAATCCGGCTGTGAGTCTGACTGAACACATGTAAGAGCACACTATTTCTCCGCCACCATTGCGTCCTCAAGTAGCCGTCCAGCAGAGCTTTTCAGAGTAGTAAATGGTCTTATAAACCTAGCTCAAAGAAACTTAAGCCAGGACCAAATATCTACTGTGACAAATTTGCGAAGCACTTCGAGGACAAAGTCGCTCAGATTCGTAGGGGATTAGATGTCACGATTAGACATAGTCCAAATGAGGTGTCCAGAGAACTGTCTGGTCCAATTTATTTGGATCAGTTTCAATTATTGCGGCCTGAGGATGCGGACAAGCTGCTTGCGGGGGTGCGGCTGACAACATGCTCTCTGGATCCTTGCCCTTCATGGCTGATAAAGGCTAGCCAACAAGGCATGGATCCAGGAGGTGGTGAATGCCTCTCTGAGGGAGGGGGTGGTCCCACTGGCTCTGAAACAGGCTGTGGTGCGCCCCCTCCTGAAGAAGACCTCCCTGGACCCAGAAGATCTAAATAACTATCGCCCGGTGGCTAACATACCTTTTTTAGGCAAGGTCCTAGAGAGGGCTGTCACTGTTCAACTGCAAGCATGCTTGGAAGAAGCTGATTATCTGGATCCATTTCAATCTGGCTTCAGGGCCGGTCATGACACGGAAACCGCCTTGGTCGCCCTGATTGATGAGCTACTCCGGGAGAGAGACAGGGGGAATGCTACTCTGTTGGTTCTCCTGGACCTCTCAGCGGCTTTTGATACCATTGACCATGGTATCCTTCTGGAGAGACTACGGAGTTTAGGAGTGGGAGGCATTGCGTGGCAGTGGTTCCGCTCCTATCTCCAGAGCAGATTCCAAGTAGTGACTGTGGGAGACACCGATTCAACACCCTGGGAACTCACTTGTGGGGTTCCCCAGGGGTCAATCTTATCTCCAATGTTATTTAACATCTATATGAAGCCGCTGGGAGAGGTCATCAGGAGTTTTGGAGTGAAGTGTCACCAATACGCAGATGTTACCCAGCTCTATCTCTCTGTACCATCTGTACCATCTGAATCAGAAGAGGTGGTTGAAGTGCTTGACAGGTGTCTGGAGGCAGTAATGGGCTGGATGAGGGCCAATAAATTGAAGCTGAATCCAGACAAGACAGAGGTGCTGTGTGTCACAGGGTCTCGGGTCCGGGTAGTTGGGAGACACCCTGTTCTTGATGGGGTTGCAATGCCCTGGAAGGGACAGGTGCGTAACTTGGGGGTACTCCTGGACTCCGCGCTAACGCTTGAAGCTCAGGTGGAGGCCGTGGCCAGGAGTGCCTACTCCCAACTGCGGCTGGTACGTCAACTGAAGCCATTTCTGGAGAGAGATGACTTGGCCACAGTTATCCATGCTCTGGTAACCTCTAGAATGGACTATTGCAACGCACTCTACATGGGGCTGCCCTTGAAGACGGTTCGGAAGTTGCAGCTAGTGCAGAACGCAGCTGCAAGAGTGTTGACCGGAACAGCTAGCCGGAGGCACATCACGCCGGTTTTAAAAGCGCTGCACTGGCTACCAATTCACTACCGAGCCCAATTCAAGGTGTTAACTCTGACTTATAAGGCCCTAAATGACTTGGGCCCCAAATATCTAAAGGAGCGCCTTCTCCCATATCGACCTGCCCGTGCCTTAAGATCAAGTGGTGAAGCCCTCCTGGTCATCCCACCACCCTCATTAGTGAGACTGGTGGGCACCTGGGTAAGGGCCTTTTCAGCGATAGCTCCCAAATTATGGAATAGCCTCCTCGAGGTGCGTCATGCCCCTTCCTTACAGATATTTAGTAAGGCGGTAAAGACCCACCTCTTTACCCTGGCCTTTGGCTGAGATGAGATGATTATATTCTCTCCCTTCCCTAGTCACAGGTACATCAAACACAATATGGAGTGTACTGTTCTAAATTTGCTGAACTTTTAAGTGTTTTTAATCTATATTTAATGCCTATATTGTTTTTAATCTACTATTTGTTTTTAATGTGTATCTTGTGATTAATTTGCTGTGACCCGCCCAGAGACCTTAGGGTATGGGGCGGGATAGAAATGTAAACAAACAAATAAATAATAATAATAGGGACCCACAAGCGGCTCTTTGGCCCCTTGAATGCGGCTCTTCCAGCTTAGGAGTACCATAATTAAGTTAATAAAGGACCTACCTACATAGTTTAAGTTTTAAAAATATGGCTCTCAGAAGAAACTTCAGTTATTGTACGATTGCTATTTGGCTCTACTGATTACTGAGTTTGCCGACCACTGGTCTAGGGGATTAGCTGCCAGAAGAGGAGGTGACAGCAACCAACCTGGATGGCTTTAAGGAAGGGTTAGGAAGATTCATGGAGGACAGGTGAATCAAGGGCCACTAGAATGGATGCCCAGGTACCACCTCCAGGTTGGAGAGACAAGCACAAGGCCCCTGAAGGCATTTGTTGGAATTTAAGAGCAGGGGAAGGTTTTGCTGTCATCTTCCACTTGAGATGCCCATGGGCAATTGATCGGCCAGTGTTTGGGACAGGATGCTGGACTAGATGGGCTGTGGCCAGATCCGGCAGGGATACCCTTAGGTTCTCATGGACTAGATGGGCTGTGGCCTGATCCAGCAGGACTCCTCTTAAGTTCTTATAGACTAGATGGGCTGTGGCCTCATCCAGCAGGGCTCCTCTGAGGTTCTTATGGACCAGATGGGCTGTGGCCTGATCCTGCAAGGCTCCTCTGAGGTTCTTATGGACCGGATGGGCTTTGGCTTGATCCAGCAGGGCTCCTCTGAAGTTCTTATGGACTAGATGGTCTGTGGCCTGATCCAGCAGGGCTCCTCTTAAGTTTTTATAGACTAGATGGGCTGTGGCCTGATCCAGCAGGGCTCCTCTGAGGTTCTTATGGACTACATGGTCTGTGGCCTGACCCAGCACGGCTCCTCTTAGGTTCTTATGGACCAGATGGGCTTTGGCTTGATCCAGCAGGGCTCCTCTTAGGTTCTTATGGACTAGATGGGCTGTGGCCTGATCCAGCAGGGCTCTTCTTAGGTTCTTATGGACTAGATGGTCTGTAGACTGACCCAGCAGGGCTCCTCGTAGGTTCTCATAGACTAGATGGGCTGTGGCCTGATCCAGCAGGGCTCCTCTTAGGTTCTTATGGACTGGATGGGCTTTGGCTTGATCCAGCAGAGCTCCTCTTAGGTTCTTATGGACTAGATGGGCTGTGGCCTGATCCAACAGGGCTCTTCTTCGGTTCTTAAGGACTAGATGGGCTGTGGCCAGATCTTGCAGGGCTCCTCTTAGGTTCTTACGGACTAGATGGGCTGTGGCCAGATCCAGCAGGGCTCCTCTTAAGTTTTTATAGACTAGATGGGCTGTGGCCTGATCCAGCAGGGCTCCTCTGAGGTTCTTATGGACTACATGGTCTGTGGCCTGACCCAGCACAGCTCCTCTTAGGTTCTTATGGACCAGATGGGCTGTGGCCTGATCCAGCAGGGCTCCTCTGAGGTTCTTATGAACTAGATGGTCTGTAGACTGACCCAGCAGGGCTCCTCGTAGGTTCTCATAGACTAGATGGGCTGTGGCCTGATCCAGCAGGGCTCCTCTTAGGTTCTTACGGACTGGATGCGGTGTGGCTTGATCCAGCAGGGCTCCTCTTAGGTTCTTACGGACTAGATGCGATGTGGCCTGATCCAGCAGGACTCCTCTTAGGTTCTTATGGACTAGATAGGCTGTGGCCTGATCCAGCAGGGCTCCTCTTAGGTTCTTATGGACTAGATGGTCTGTGGCCTGATCCAGCAGGGCTCCTCTTAAGTTCTTACAGACTAGATGGGCTGTGGCCTGATCCAGCAGGGCTCCTCTGAGGTTCTTATGGACTACATGGTCTGTGGCCTGATCCAGCAGGGCTCCTCTTAAATTTTTATAGACTAGATGGGCTGTGGCCTGATCCAGCAGGGCTCCTCTGAGGTTCTTACGGACTAGATGCGATGTGGCCTGATCCAGCAGGACTCCTCTTAGGTTCTTATGGACTAGATGGGCTGTAGACTGACCCAGCAGGGCTCCTTGTAGGTTCTTATGGACTGGATGGGCTGTGGCCTGATCCAGCAAGGCTCTTCTTAGGTGCCCATGGACTAGATGGGCTGTGGCCTTATCCAACAGGGCTCTTCTTTGGTTCTTATGGACTAGATGGACTGTAGCCTGATCCAGGAGGGCTCCTCTTAGGTTCTTACGGACTAGATGTGATGTGGCCTGATCCAGCAGGACTCCTCTTAGGTTCTTATGGACTAGATGGGCTGTGGCCTGATCCAGCAGGGCTCCTCTTAGGTTCTTATGGACTAGATGGTCTGTAGACTGACCCAGCAGGGCTCCTTGTAGGTTCTTATGGACTGGATGGGCTGTGGCCTGATCCAGCAAGGCTCTTCTTAGGTGCCCATGGACTAGATGGGCTGTGGCCTTATCCAACAGGGCTCTTCTTTGGTTCTTATGGACTAGATGGACTGTAGCCTGATCCAGGAGGGCTCCTCTTAGGTTCTTACGGACTAGATGTGATGTGGCCTGATCCAGCAGGACTCCTCTTAGGTTCTTATGGACTAGATGGGCTGTGGCCTGATCCAGCAGGGCTCCTCTTAGGTTCTTATGGACTAGATGGTCTGTAGACTGACCCAGCAGGGCTCCTTGTAGGTTCTTATGGACTGGATGGGCTGTGGCCTGATCCAGCAAGGCTCTTCTTAGGTGCCCATGGACTAGATGGGCTGTGGCCTTATCCAACAGGGCTCTTCTTTGGTTCTTATGGACTAGATGGACTGTAGCCTGATCCAGCAGGACTCCTCTTAGGTTCTTATGGACTAGATGGGCTTTGGCCTGATCCAGCAGGGCTCCTCTTAGGTTGTCATGGAAAGTTGCACAACCATCAGGGTTAGTGGCTGTCAACAGGCCTCCTTTTATTGACAGAGCAAGCCTTTCCTTGCCTCCAGGGTGCTACATTACTCCCACCAAAGGTAGGATGCTTTGTTCTTCCATTTTTATCTGTTTGCAAATATATGCAAATTCAGGATCCCTCTTCCATCCATTTTCCACCTTCCCTCCTGGTAACTTTCTCTCCTTCCAAAGGAGAACCCACAGCTGATGGTCACCTGTTTAACCAAAAACAAGAACACCCATCCCACCCTTACTTTTCACCTTTACAAAATAAACCTCCCACCCATTGTTTTCACAGCTATGCGTGAGTTTGTGTTCACGTTTTTCTTTTAACTGAACAAATCATTTCTCTCTACTCTTCCAGGACACACACAAAGAAAGGTTTATTAGAGATATCCATATCGTTAAACAGACAAATCACCCCTCCTTTGCTCCACCCCATTTCGCCAAGGTGCCCTTCAGAGGAACAAAGTCAGAAAGGGGCCCAAGCAGGTAGAATTGGCAGAGTCACAGGGTTACACACAAGCGCAGCTTTACTCCATCAAGTTGCAGCTGAGATGGACACAGAGGTGACCCTTTGCAGAAGCTCTGATGAACGGAGACACTAAGAAATCCATCATAAAGGTATGCAAAAACCCAACCCTTGGCTTTCCCCTCCTATCAGATATGCTGGAATGTATTTGAGATAATATTCACACTTTCTTTTGTGAGTTTTATCGTGCTGCTGGGTGTTTAGAGGCTCATTGCGTGAGCGGTGGGGAAAAGGTCTCAGGCCGAAAGAGGAGAAGGGAACAAAGCAAAACCTATTTACAAGGGAACAGCCTTAGGCAGCATGTCCAAGTGGTTTGCGCCGCTGACTGGTCTTGCCAGCATCTTAAGGGGTTTTCACATCACAAGCTGCGCACAAATCCCAGGACGGGGACAGGAGGCCAAGCGGAGATCGGTGCAGAAATGAAAACAACAAACCTCACAGTTTCAGAAATGAGACGGGAGGCACCTTTGCAGCTGCCAGGGGAGAGCGTGCCAGGGAGAGGAAGGAATTTCGGCTGTCCGGTATTTTGCCTTGGCAGCCCAACAGGAAGCAAGGGCCAACATGCCTCCAAGGGAAGGTCCCCACCAGGAGGGAAAGTACAGGCTAAATAAAATCAGGTTGCAAACTTTCTGGAATCCCAAACCCTCTTGGTCATGAATACGATTTTTTGACTGAACTGGCTTTGCATTCACAATCCTGCCCAGTGGCACTTTGTACTCAAATGAGCCAATAATGCAGGAATCCACACGGGCCCTTCAGGGTCTCCCATGGCTTCCTAGCAGGAGCCAAGCACATTTTAAGAAAAGGGGGGATGGCTTAAAGGAGGTTTCTCCTTGCAGAGAGAAGTGCGAGCTCTCATTTATCCTGCCTTTGAAGTGAGGCAGGTGGGGCTGTGAGAGCTCAGAAGAGAGCTGTGACTAGCCCAAGGCCACCCAGGTGGCTTCATGGAGGAGGAAGAAGAGTTGGCTTTTCTACCCCGCTTTTCTCACCCATTTCAGGGGACTCAAAGCGGCTGACAAAGCTTCTGTTCTTCTCCCTACCACAGACACCCAGTGAGGCAGGTGGGGCTGTGAGAGCTCAGAAGAGAGCTGTGACTAGCCCAAGGCCACCCAGATAGCTTCATGGAGGAGTGCCCAATCAAACCTGGTGACTCCCAGATACGAAACCGCATTCCAGCCACAAGACCAAACTGGCCCTGTGGTTGACCCTGCTTTGACTGATCTGGGATGGACCCCTGTGCTCAAGCTCACCCTCCCAAAGCATGCTGGGAAGTCTTCAATGGGTGGGTTCCTCTGAGACCCCAAATGACAACCATCTCCAGAGTCCTCAAAGAGAGCAGCAACACAGGAAACTGCTCTGCTGACCACACAGTGGGAGTCAGATGCTTATTTCTCCTGCCCAGGTAAGTCGGGGGGGCGGGGGGGGGCGGTTTGGCTGGACCCAACACTGCACATCTGTGTGATGCACTCTGGAGCATCCCAGCCTCCGGATGCAGAATCGGGCCCATCCAGGCTGGCTGTGCACCCAGGGCGGAACCCCTCATCCCAAGAGTTCGGCTGAGGCCTGCCTGAGCTCCCAAACCACCTAGGAAGTCTTAGGACCTCTGGCAGGGGGAGAAAGACCAAGGACCCCCTTCCCTGCCTATGGGAGAAGCTACCCGGACAGGCATCACCGCACATCTAAATGAAACCTGGAGTCTCCCCAGCTCTGTGGGAGATCACGTGAGGGCGATGGGGGGGAGGGGGGGGAGGAGAAATTGAACAGCCATCCTGCATGACCACAAGCAAGACCCCCCCCAAACACACACACACACACACTCTCCAAAGACCACCCCCAAGACCCAGGGTTGGTTAAATTCCAAACAGCCACGGCGTTGAGTGTTAATTCACCCTCCTGACCCCAAGAATACTATTGCTGGTGAAAACCAGAAGTGGTGCGGGGGGGTTCTGGGGGTGTCCTGGCCTCCCCCCACAAAGGAGATGAGCTGCAGGAGGCAGAATGTGGGGCAATAGCAAGGAAAGGGGTCAGGCTGGGCTGGGCTGGGCAGATTTCTCATGGGACCCTAAGGCCGGGGGGGGGGAGGGAGGGAGGGAGGGGGCTTTAGAGAACCGTCTTGTCTAGGTCCACTTTGACTGGCAGGAGGGCGGCTTCCTCATTCTCCTCGGCTGAGCATATCGCCACGGCAAGGACTGGGCGCAGCGAATACGGCATTGGGCCACCCAGGTCCTCCAGATACTCCTTGTCTCCATTGATGCTCAGAGGCTGTAAGAGGAAGAAGAAGAGTCGGCTTTTCTATTCCGCTTTTCTCACCCTTTAAGGGACTCAAAATGCCTCACAAACCTTCTGTTCTCACCCCTAAGGGAACTCAAAGAGGCTGACAAATCTTCTGTTCTTACCCATTTAAAGGGACTCAAAGCTGCTGACAAACCTTGGGTTCTTCTCCCCACCACAGACACCCAGTGAGGCAGGTGGGGCTGTGAGAGCTCAGAAATAGGGCTGTGGCTAGCCCAAGGCCACCCAGCTGGCTTTGTGGAGGAGTGCAGAGTCAAACCCGGTATTCCCAGTTAGGAGTCTGGCTCCCTAACCACTAGACCAAACTGACTTCCTTGAGCCCTTATTGATTCATTTATTTAGATTTCTATCCTCCCCTGTCCCCAAATGTCTCACGCCAAAGCTGGCATCAGGAGCCAATTTAAAACAGGGGCACCCTACGTGGCATTTTCCTCCCCTGTGAGGTAGGTGAGGCAGAGGGACACAGCCCGGCCCACGTGGTCACTCGGCACCCCCCACGCCCTCGTCAACTGCTAAGGGCTCCATGCCATCAGGGGTCTCTTGGGTTTGGCTTGAAGTCCAAACTGCAACTTGGGAAGGGCGTGAGATTTGGGTACTAGGGAGAGTAGGCACAGCCTGGCCCAGGGTAATGTTTAAGGCTTAATGCCCAAAAAGCTTAACAGCAACTTTTCTGAATAGCAAATTAAGGCAATGCAAAGATGTAATTAAAAAAGCAATGGAGATCGGAAATTGGGAGATGTCCCATAGCAACCAACGTTATTAAAACGAGTTGTCCAATAAATGGGTCTTCTGGACAGGGCCTACTCCGCTGTGGCACCCTCAGGTTAGGAGCACCCTCCCCCGCTCCCCAGGGGCCTCTGGGCTGCCATGAAGCTCTGCATTTCACAGGAATGGATTAGAAAAGGAAACGGATCCTGCACAAGCTTCCTGGCCCAGCCCAGCCACGGGGCGCCAGGCGAAGAATCCCAGGATGGCGAGGTCTCGCGACTGGCATACCTGGGTCTTGACGTGTTGATCTGGCGCTGTTACTAGGCTGGCACAACTCAGCCAGAGCATCACCATGATGGAGAGGAAGAGGCAAGCGGCCAGGATCCAGCGCGGCAGCCCGGAACGCCTGTGACAACCGCACAAAGAGAGGTGGCAAGGTTATGGGCGGCCACAAGGGCAGGGGACGGTTGGCTGGCGGGGAGGCAGAGGGTGGACGGAGGGGGCAAATGTCGGGTCCTCGGCAAGGGGAGGGACCACCACTTCCCGCATCAATGGCACAGACTTTGGGCCGCATTCCCATTAACCGCACAGCTCTGCAGCACTGGAATTTGCAACCTGGGCTTCCTCAGAAGCGGAGGTCATGGCCAAGAGTGCCTGCTCCCAACTATGTCTGGTGCGTCACTTGAAGCCCTTTTCGTACAGGGACTTCGTGGTCACAGCCATCCATGCTCTGGTAACCTATAGAATGGACTACTATAATGTGTTCTACATGGGGCTACCCTTGAAGATGGTCCAGAAGTTACAGCTGGTGCAGAATGCAGCTGCTAGACTGCTGACCAGGACAGCTGGCCGGATGTACATCGCGCTGCTCTTAAAAGAGTTGCACTGGCTGCTGATTCGCTACTGAGCCCAATTCAAGGTGTTAACTTTGACTTGGGCCCCAAATATCTGAAGGAACGCCTGCTTCCATATCGACCTGTCTGTGCCTTAAGATCTGGAGGGGTGGCCCTCCTAGTTGTCCCACCACCCTCAGTAGTAAAAGGAGTAAAGGGGGTGCTCTCCCCCTTGAAGTGCATCAGGCTCCTTCATGTTTAGGAAGGTGGTGAAGACGCACCTCTCTGCGCTGGCCTGTGGCTAAACAGGAATATACTGTCTGTGACGATCACAGCCGGGGGGGGGGGGGAGGGAGGGAGGACCTGCTTTCAGCAGCAGTAGGGATCACATGACCCTCTCCAGCCAATGGGAGCTGCAGAATCTCGCTAGGGGGAGACAGGCTGACTGAGACAGAGAGAGAAGCTGGAGGATTTTAAGAGAGTGAGACGCAGAAGTTAGTAGGGGAGAACAAACAAGGAGATATATAAAGTATTGAAACAGAACGCTAAGAGAAATAAGAAGAGAAAGACAAAGCTTTATCTAAACAGAGGGAAAGGGCTTAAAAGAGGCAGAAGCTATTAAGAGATTGAGAGTTAGGGTACGAAGTTTACCTCAGACCAAGAGAAGGGAGGCCCTTTCCAGACAGTAGAACAATGTTTTAAATGAGAACTTTTGATGAGTGAACATCCAAAGGACTTGACTCTGTTTTCCTACCATTTTAGTTCCTTTCACATGGACAATAGGACTCATAACTGATTCAATCATACATTTTATTCCTTTTATTCTGTTTACTCTGTAACAATAAACCTTTGAGTTTGGTTAATTAAAGAGTCAGTGTTCTGTTTTTGGTAACATCTAGAAAGAACTAGCAAGCAGAGGGCCAGTTTGTGCTGAGGATCTAAGAGGATCTGGCAGAGTGAATGGGCACCTGGGCCCTCTGTCAGCCTGCCAGGCTACGCTAAAAGGGGGCAGGTGGTGCCAGAGCTGCCCGGGTCGTCACACTGTCTCTTCCCACTTTTCAGACACTGTTACTGTTTTAATATATACTACTCTTGTTTTAACATATGTCTGATTTAAAATGTTGTTACCTGCCCTGAGGGTGGGATAGAAATGCAGACAAGCAAACAAATAACAAACAGAGAAGGACTCTAAGGCTGCCCTTGGTTAGGGCTCTGCTCCCAGCCCTGGAGGACAGATTGCTGTCTCTCTCTCTCCCTGCAGTGCAAGTCCTGGTTGCCATTTCTCGTCCCTCAAAAATCCTACAAAAATTCCGTGTGGGTTACGGAGAGAACGGAGGTTTAGGCCCAGGCCCAAGAGTTGAGTTGGGAAGAGACGGGCAGAGGGTCCCAGGCACCGGAAAGGCAGAGACTCAGCCTTCAGTGACAACGAACACTTTTTGCAAGACTTCTAGGGGTGTTTGGAAAAAGGGAAGCCTAGAAGGGGGAAGGAAAGGAAAGGAAAGTGGAGCCTTCTTCTGAGCAGGACTATTGCAATGTAACTAGAGCCGCTTGGAAAAAATTCTCCCACACCGTACATAGATGGAGCATTGGTTCCCATGTCTGGCAGCTTTTGCTCCAAATTTCTATGATGGAAATTGCAAATAAAAAGCACTCGCTTCTTCCTCAGCAACTTCCCTCCAATTGCCAGCTGCTGCTTAAGTCTTTAATAATAATTAGAAAAAATAATCTGGTTTCAGCACCCAGGCTGGCACCACAGAATCTGCCCAAGTTGGGGCCCTGTTCCAAGTGTCTGCAGCCAAAATCTGGGGCTGTGGTCACACTTAAGGTTTAATCCAGCTTCAGTCCATTTTCAGAACAAGAGAATACATCAGCAAAGTGACAAGGGCTGTGGTCACACTGAAGGTTTATTCCAGCTTCAGTCCACCTTCAGAGTGAGAGAAGACATCAGCAAAGTGACAAGCTGTTTTCTTTCAGTGTTAAATGACTCAGAAAATTCACCTTTGGGATAGAAAATGTGGAAAGAAAATTACTGGCCACTTTGCTGATGTGTTGCCTCACTCTGAAGGTGGACTGAAGCTGGATTAAACCTTAGGGGTAACCACAGCCCCTGTCAATGATCCCGTTCCCTCGAGGCTGCAAATTCCCCAAAAGATGTTGCATAAAGATCTTCATTCTGACATGCTAACAGATGCCGCATTTTTCCTGTCTGCAAAAGAGGCAAAAGCTCCTTCTAAACTTCCAGGTAATCAACATCCCCGCTGACTTTAACTTCTCCCCAATGAGGGCCAGAAACCTGCCTTCAAAAACAAGAAAAAAAAGAGGGGCAAGTGGGAAAGGTTTTGCAAGTACAGTTTGGGAAGCACAGCTTCAAGGACATGCTGGGAGTGGGCCAGATCCACTCCACTGGCTGTTCTAGGGGATCAGGGAAAGCAAGAGGAACCTTCTGCCACCCCGACATCTTACTTGGACATGCAGCCAAGGAAGTCATGTTCCGGAAGCATCTGGGGCTCCACCACCAGCTGGTCTTTGGAGCCACTGCTAGACTCTTCGAGGTGGGATTTCTCCAGTTTCTCTCGAGGGCCTGGAGAGAGGCAGACACAAGGAGAAAGACCAAGACAGGATCAGGCGTCTAGCAGGTGCCCAGCTGGCTGCCCACAGTCTGGAAATTACTTCCTGCCCAGTGATCTTCCCCCTTGGAATGGGTTCCTTCAAGGACCAGTCAAAAGGATCTAAAAGGTTCTAAAATGGCTCTGTGAAGAATAGGAGGGGTGCCTGTGCCTGGCCACGTCCATCCAGAGCCATGGAGCATTCTGCCTCGGTCCCAAAGTCTGGAAAGGCACCCAGAAAAGCACCTGCCCAGCCACCCAGGGCCCCTGGCTTTGTTCCCCAGACATCCAGGTCAAGAGAAACCATACCCATCTTTCCATCCAGTTGGGCAGTTCCCAGTTACAAGGACAGCTGAACTCTCTCTTACGTAAGAATATAAGAGGAGCCACAGCTCATCTAGTCCAGCACCCTTCTCACACAGCGGCCCACCAGTTGCTTCCGGACATCTCAAGCAGGAGAAGGCAAAACCTTCACCTGCTCTCAGCTCCTTGCAAACGGCCTTCAGAGGCCTCCTGCCTGTCTCTCCCACCTGGAGGATATACCTGGGCATCCGTTTCTGTAGCCATTGATACCTCTGTCCTCCTTGGATTAAGAGAAGCTCTGCTGGATGAAGCCAGAACCCATGTCTCATACAGCAGCCCACCAATTGTTCCTGAGCATCTCAAGTAGCAGCAGAAGGCAAAACCTTCCTCTGCAAATGGCCTTCAGAGGCATCCCACCTGTCTCTCCAACCTGGAGGTGGTACCTGGGCATCCATTCCCGTAGCCATCAATACAGCTGCCCTCTATGAACGAAGAGGAGGCCTGCTGGATGAGGGCCCATCTAGTCCAGCATCCCGTCACACACAGCACCCACCAAATGGGAGACAGAGGCTGCCTCTCTACCTGCCTCTCCAACCTAGACACAGTTCCTAGGCATCCATTGATACATAGACCCATGAATTTGTTTTAACACTACAGGAGCATAAAAGGTGCCCTGCTGGACGGGGCCACAGCTCATCTAGACCAGCATGCCATCCGACACAGTGGCCACCCATGGCTTCTGGACCCCTCAAACTGAAGACAAAGGCATTCTGGGAGCCCGGAATGCACACCGCCTGCCTCCTGCGCTCCTTCCCTTACCTGCGTGGGGCTTCAAGGTGTTGGGCACCGACACCACCCAGGCCTTCTCAGACACTTCCGCTTTGGGGGCCTGAACCTCCAGGCCAGGCTCCTCGATCTCCGGCTGAGACTGCAGTGGGGGAAGAGACAGGGAGGGTTTCCCCAATTTCCCCAGAGCGCTAAGCAGTTTTAGATCTCAGTTCCATCACCTGGGATGGGACTTCAGGCGGGCTGCTTCAACTGTAAAGAGACATCTGTTGGAATGAGAAATTTCTGACGCGTAGAAGCTGCCAGAAGCAACGTCAGGGTGGCACTAAGCTGGTTCTGATGGTCAGGGAGAATTTGCAAACTTGGCCAACCAGTCACTTCAAGCAGCCAAAAGCTGGGGAAACTGCTCTGAATTATTGATGGAGTTATCTTGAGGTACCAGCGGTGTGGAACCAGGCAAGTGTGGAAAGCGTCACAACTGGGGTTAAAACCCACACAAGGCATCTCGCCTTTGGAAAATGTCTGAGGGACACAGAGACCGGCAACTTCTGCAATGCAAAGACTGTCCTGCAGAAAGACTTGCGATATCATGAGGTAAAAGATACACAAATGCGAGGGTGCACCAAGGTAGTCACCTGATGGTGGGAACTGTTACATGTACCTGGATGCAATTCAATCACTTTTATTAAAAGAAATTCAGCTGTCCACACCTTGGCAAAGGTTCCCTCCTGCCATTTCTCTGCACTGATGCGCAGCACAGAATCCGAGAACACGCGTGCCTGGAAAGGGACCCTAAAGGTCTGCTAGTCTAACCTAGCCCTGCTTCGTGCTGCAGTTTCCAAAGGGGGCGGGGGCTTGTTCAGCAGCTTCCTCCACCTCCAGCCACCAGTGAGCTATCCCTGTTGGAGGTCTTCACACGGAGGCTGGACATACACCTGCCTGGGATGGTTTAGGAAATCCTGCAATGAGCAGTGGGTTGGACTTGTTGGCCACGGAGGGTCCTTCCAACTCTAGGATTCTATGGAAAACTTCCTGACAGTGAGGGCGATCAGACAGTGGAACACAGTTGCCACAGGAGATAGTGGGTTCTCCTTCGCTGGAGATCTTCAGGCAGAGGTTGGACCTACATCTGTCTGGGATGGTTTAGGAAGTCCTGCATTGAGCAGGGGGTTGGACTAGATGACCCTGGAGATCCCTTCCAACTCTAGGATTCCATTGTTTGTCACCATTTTTCTCTCAGAGTTAGGGGCCCATCCAACGATTCCCTCACCTGCAGCAAGGTGTCTTGCTTCTAACGATGCCCAGTTCCCCGCAGGGACAGAAGATGCCAACATTCCCTCCCCGCGTGGCTAAGGGCCCCCATTGTCCATCTTCAGCCCCTTGCGTCTCTCTTCGCCAACCGCCAACCACCCCGAGCGCCCACAGGCCCACCTGAAAGACGACCACTTTGCCGTCGTCCGCCTGGAGGTGGAAGGTCCACGTGGAGGAGATGAAGCTCTGGGCAGAGCTGAGGATATCATTGCAGAAACTGGAGACCAGGTCGAAGGCAGAGAAGGGGTTGCCCTCCTGGCCAAGGCTCTGCTGAACAAGAGGAGGAACCAAGGAATCATCTGGACCACTGCTCCCCACTGTCCAGACTACAAATCCCACAATTCCATGCAAACAAGTCTTTCCACGAATCCATCAACCCCTTCCTACCTGATGGGAAGAAGTGAAGGGGAAACGCAAGACAGAATGGATCCTGGTTCCTGGCCGGGGGGACCGGACTCTTTTTATTTCTTCCTCATTTCTGATTTGTGAACTTTGTGTCCATATGCAAACCTAACCACTGCATCCATTTGGTAGAACAGCCTGAGTTGAGTTTCTCACCTATAACATCTACCTGGCTGCTTCCGTCTTTCCCCTTTTGAGTACCTAGATGGGATAGGGGCAGGCACGAACGCATCTTTGACATTCGATTTGTAACAATCTGAAAATCCGTATTCATATGAACAGATCACATTCAAATGTTGTAAAATACTATTTGATACGAAACTATTCGTACATATTGGTGTGAATATTCAATACATATTGGATACAAACAAATACGTATCCAATATGTATCTGATATGTATCTATAACCTACCCCTGCTCTGAAAATGTCAAATTCCAACCTGAATCCACTTTTAATCCACTGTCGATCCATGTCAAATGCAATGTGGACCCGTTGCGGATGTGACTGGCGCTCCATTTTTCCGCACCCCCAATCTAACGAACATCCGAACTATTTGTAAAAATGTTAGTATACGAGTATTGTAACTTTTGAGTACGAATGTCTAAATTCATACAAATTCGTTCAAATAACTAATATCCCTCATGGACGATGCTCACATTATTTATTTATTTATATTTCTTTCCCACCCAATACTCAAGGTGGGTCCTAATAAAACTAATGGAAGGCACAATTAAAATGAACTAAAGCCAACAATAAATGTACCTGAAGGATATGGGACAGGTATGCATATCTTCAGGTATGACTATAGCCTTAGTTGGCAACTACCTCGCAATATGTACCCCAAGGCCCGGCCTGAAGGCAGATTAATCCTGATGAAGCAGGTATGGAGAAGCTTAGACAAGATTGTGAAGGATAAGGAGTCTGGGCCACTGAAAAAGAAGTGCTAACCAAATTTCTAACACTGCAGTCTTTCTCAGGGCAATATACGGCTCTGAAAACCGGACACTGAGAAAGAGCCAGAGGAAACAGATGAGAGGCCTTTGAATTATGGGTGCTAAGAATAAAACAGGCTTCAAGGAGAACCATTTGACTGTCCTGAGCCACAGAAAGCCAGAGGATTCTCTTGGCCAGAGGCTCAGGGAGCAGGCAGACAGGGAAGGTGAGGTTGAGGGAGAAAAGCAAGGCGGCCATCGGAACGTCCTCAGTGAGCATTGTCCCTACAGTTACTAAGAGCTGTCCTTCCCTCCTGGGACCTGCCACAGGTCTTCCTCTGCCCAGGCATAAACGCTGCAGCGACAGGTGCAGAGGGGAATGCGCTGCCCACAGCTACGGCAGCAACACCTTCTCCATTCCTCCCACAGGAGCTTTGGAGAAGCCGCCGGAAACAGAAGTCCTGGGGCTCAGGCAAAAGCCCACGTCCTTCCCTTTCACCTCCTTTCAGAGCTTCAGAAAGATTTCCTTTCCTGCCCACACCAGCAGGGTGTTTCATGGCCATCAGGGAAATGCAAGGAGGGGCTTCGAACCCTCGCGGGGCTTTTCTTTGGTTTGAAAGGCAAGATTACGTGGCACACGCAGGGCATCAGCTTGTTCCCCAGGCGGCCAACAGGTTGCACACTGATGCTCAACAGCAGGACAAGTTAAGAGCCCAAGAAGAGCCACAGCCCAGCATCCCGTCTCACACAGTGGTCCAGAAGTTGCTTCTGGGCATCTCAAGCAGAAGGTCGGGGCAAAGGAAGGGAGAGAGAGGAAGGGAAGAAGGGAAGAGAAAAGAGGAATGAAGAGAGAGGAAGAGAGAAAGACTGGAAGGGGGAGAGAGGAAGAAAGAAAGAAGTGGAAGGAAGGAGGGAAGAGGAAGAGGAAGGAGGAAGAAGAGTTGGCTTTTCTACCCCACTTTTCTCACCCATTTAAGGGGACCCAAAGCGGCTGACAAACCTTCCGTTCTTCTCCCCACAACAGAACACCCTGTGAGGTGGGTGGGACAGTGAGAGCTCAGAAGAGAGCTGTGACTAGGCCAAGGTCATCCAGCTGGCTTCATGGGTGAATGTGGAATCATACCCAGTATACCTAGATAAGAGTCTGGCTCCTTAACCACTATACTAAACTGGAAGGGAGGGAGGGAGGGAGGGGGAGAGAAAGAGAGAGAGAAAGAAAGAAAGGGAATGAATGAATGGAAGGAACGAGGGAAGAGGAAGAGGAAGGGAGTCAAAATGGAGGAAAGAAGAGAGCGAGGGAAGGCAGGTGAGAATCAATTACCTTTTCCTCTCTGTTCTCTGCCTCTGGCAACTGCGTCCTACATCCCGTTGCACAGCCAAACTGCTCCTCTCCGCCAGCGTACGCCTCCAGGCAGGCTAGGAGGAACCACAGTGGGCGACAAGCTGCTTTATATGTATACTGTCTAGTTGGTTACTGCTATAGGTTCTATATGAATCTAAAATAATTTAAATAATTAAGGACAGTTAGATGGGATCTGGTGTCAGCGGCAGATTCAGCCTGGCTGCAGGTGGGAGACTATCTCCTTCGCAAGATGAGCATCAGGATTTGGGGACTGAGGGTTTTTATGCTTAGGGAAGCCGCTGCACTTTGTGCCCGTTTAAGCCAAAACCTCCTGAGAATTACTGCCTTTCTCACCTTGCAGCTAACTGGCTGAGAGAAGGACTTGGGTTTTTAAAATACATTTTTATGACAGGTGTTATCTAAAAAGCAACATTCCTAGCATATCACAAGGACACATCCAGTGGAAACAGACGAAGGACCGAAATGATGTTCTGTAGCAGGACATAAAAGGAGAGAGGGGAAGTCTTGAAAGAAAGAAAGAAAGAAAGAAAGAAAGGAGAAAAGAAGGAAAGAAAGAAGAGAAGGGTTGAAGGAAAGAAGAGAAGAAGGAAAGGAGGAAAGGAGGAAAGGAGGAAAGGAGGAAAGAAAGAAAGAAAGAAAGAAAGAAAGAAAGAAAGAAAGAAAGAAAGAAAGAAAGAAAGAAAGAAAGAAAGAAAGAGAAAGAAAGAAAGAAAAACATCGCTAGTTTAGGGAGTGGAGGAAACAATACAAGATAATTAAGTAAATTTGCTGCTAATAAATATATTTTAAATAGGAAAAAATTACAGAGAATCTTCGTGTTTATATGAATTTTTTTGTAACTTGTGACCATAAAGATGAGCTGATACCAATTTACGGTTGTTCTAACGATGTGCTGTTTCCTCTTCACCTTGCAGGTACAAGCAGGTACGTTTACAAGCTTTTATACTTGATTTGTTACCACCCAGAAAGAGTTACAATATACTGAGTCCTGCAGAAAGGATGGTTTCTTCCACAAGGATATTTGATATCTCCCTCAATAAATCCATTCGAGTTTTTCTCACTTGAGGATGCTTCCACCATAAATACAAGAAAGTAACTTTAATTCTGCAGTCATGCTGCCATAGGAACCTAAGAGTAACCCAGCTGGATGAGGCCACAGCCCATCTAGTCCAGCATCCTGTCTCATACAATGGCCCACCAGCTGCTTCTGGGCATCTCAAGCTGAAGATGGAGGCAAAACCTTCACCTGCTCTTGAATCCCTGCAAATGGGCTTCAGAGGCCTCCTGCCTGTTTCTCCAACTTGGAGGTGGTACCTGGGCATCTGTTCTGGTAGCCATTGATACACCTCTCCTCCATGAATTTCTCTAAGCTGGTTGCTGTCACCACCTCTTCTGGCAGCCAGTTCCCATGGAGCGAAGACTACCTGGGTGAAGAAGCCCCTCCCCTTGTCCACCCCAGTTCTTACGGCTCGGAGGGATTAATTGCAGGAGCCCCAGAGAAAGTTCCCTGGACTGTGTGCTAAAGAAGGGTCCCAAGCCAGGGTCTCACCTGATTCGCACTCAACTCTGGTTGCATTCAGGTCAGCGGTGGCGTCCACAAAATGGCAAATGGAGAAGAGCCGACAGCCGCGGTAACAGGCATTCACCACGGCATCCTACGGAGACACCGAAAACAGGAGGAGGTTAAAAAGGTGTCAGGTATTGAGTGCGAACCTCAGTGCCCGGACTTACCTGCCCACTTGCCTGAGGCCTTCATCCCAAGACCTTCCTTGATCTTCCACCCATGTGATGGAGACCAAGAAATGGGGCCACAGCTTTGCCCAGTCCCCTGCCCAGAAGAGAGCTGAAAGTGCCTGAAAGCAAAGTGTGAAGGGGCTTGGCCCTTTCTGCACTTACCTCAGTTAATCCAAATTAGCTAAATCTGGATCAACCACAGCCAGAGGCACCTCCACCAAGCGGGCATTACAAAAGCAAATGGCTTCTAGGGAGTTCTGGCACAGAGCACTCTGATCTGGTCTACCACTAATCCAGATTAGCGGGCCCTTAGCACTGTTCTGATCCAGATCCACTCCCATGCAGACTGCACGTTAATCAGGATTAAGAAGTAAGAGAAGAAAGGGCCAAGCCCTTAGCCAAAGGCCAGGCTATATAGAGATGCCTTCAGCCATCTTCTCAATGTATATAGTGAAGGTGCCTATCGTGCCTCATGTGGGAGGCAGTTCTACAGATTGGGGGATACCACCAAGAAGGCTCTGTCCTGGGGTCCCTTCCCTTTACTTCCTGCAAACAGGAGTGCCTCCTTTAAAGGAAGCCCCTTTAGAGTATGTGGCTACTCCCAACAGGTGATGGAGGGATGGTTACTTTATCTATCCCAATATCTCCCTAATATTTATTATCATAGGGATAATTAAAATCTGACTCATTTAAGCGAAATGAACACCTGGGGCTTTATATATTCAGAGGAGGGTGCTGTCCTGTTAGGGACCATTTGGTGAAGGGTAGGATATACATTTATTAAATAAATAGATAGATAAATAAATAAATAACAAAAGTAGGGAAAAAGTTGTTAAAGGGTAACCCCAGACTGCTGAGCGAATGGGAAGCCATCAGGGTGGCCCAGGGTGTTGCAGAATTAAAGGAGCCCTTTTCTGAGGTCAGTTTTGAATGATGCTCACCAGAAATGCATAAGAATTTAAGGTGCCCAAAACTTCTAATGTCTCTCCATTCAGCACAACCATTTGATGGCCAAAACTGCGCCTCCAGATGGAGAGATCATTTGTGGTGGGTGATGGGGAAACTTTTTTGGTTTAATCCCCCAAACAAAAAGACAGGATAGGTGCCACACAGCATGGTAATAATCCTGAAGGTGGAACACCACTGAAATTCTGGTCTAGGGGCCTATGCAGGCTGTGGTCACATTGAAGGTTTAATCTGGCTTCAGTCCACTTTCAGAGTGAAAGAAGACATCAGCAAAATGAAAAGAAGCTGTTTTCTTCCAGAGTTAACTCAGAAAATTCACCTTTAGGTTAGGTAAATGTGGAAAGGAAATTACTGGTCACTTTGCTCTGAAGTGGACTGAAGCTGGATTAAACCTCAGGTGTGACTACACTCTTCTGGGGTGTGAATGTGGCCCCTGAGGAAGTGAGTCTCCACCGTTAGCGAAGGGAATCCAGACGAGGGCAGAATAGCCCCTTGGCCTGACGCTGGCAGAGAGGGTCTGGGTGCCCTAGAGGGCATCTAGCCCACCCACCCCTCCCACCCCCTCCGCCGCACGCGCATCGCCTCCCCCTCCCCTTCCTCCTCCCCCACCGGTCGCTGGTGGCCGTGAACGCGCGCGCGCCCCGCTCCCCGCTCCCCCCTTCCTTCCAAAGTGGGGACGGGAGGTGGGAAGAGAAAATGGTCCTCCTCCATTTTCGGAGCGGCCTGGAGGATGCGCAAGAAGGAAGGGCCGGGAGGAGGCGGGCCGGGGGCCGAGGGGTCCCTCCCTCCCCCCTCGACTGCCCAGCTGCGACCCACGGTCAGTCCCCTCCCCCCTTGGCAGCCCCCCCCCCCCGACAGCCGCGGCTGCTGCACCTGGCGGGCATCGGCGTCGCGGAGGCTCCGGGCGCATCGCGCTTGGCAGGCGGAGATGTCGCCCAGCTGGGCGGCCCAGGGGTCGGGGGTGCGGGCGGGCGGCGGGGAGGGGGTCGCCGCCTGCACCAGACCCCCCAGCGCCAGCAGCCCCAGCAGCGCCAGCCACCCGGCCGCCCCGCGCGCAGCCCCAGCCATGGCCGAGCGCGGAGGGAGGGGGAGGGGGAGATCAGCTGCAGGAGGCGGGGAGGGGGCGGCGCAGGCGGCGGCGGCGGCGGCGGCAGCCGGGAGGGAGGGAGGGAGGGAGGGAGGGAGGAGGAGGAGAGGGAAGCGCGTCGGGAGCATGCACAGGGGGCGGCCCGCGGGTAGGCCCAATCTCAGCAGCCAGCCCCATCCGGAAGAGGGGCTTGCAGAGGGACCAAGGGGGAAAGGCGCGGGCCCAGGCAGGCGGCAAAGTGGGGGGACTGGAAACAACGGGATGAAACTCCAAGGGAGTCACTGCGGATTAGATATTAGGAGAAACCTGCTGACAGTGAGGGCGATCAGTCAGTGCAACAGGTTCCCAGGGGAGGTGGAGGGTTCTCCTTGGCTGGAGGTCTCCAAGCAGAGGCTGGACCTACAACTGTCTGGGAAGGTTTAGGGAATCCTGCATTGAGCAGGGGGTTGGACTGGATGACCCTAGAGCAGTGATGGTGAACCTTTTGAGCTCAGTGTGTCAAAATTTGCAAGAAAACCTAGCTTAACTCGGGTGCTGTGTCACATCTAGAAATATCCATAATTTTGTGATATTTGTAGCTCTAGTAAAAAAGTTATATTTTGATATATGTATTTTATTAAAAGCAAAAACAAATAATTCCTCACATTAGTGACTTTTGTTGCTAAATCTTCAGTTGAAAGTTGGTATTTCGTACACTTCAAGAACAAGCAAGCACTACATGCCCAGGTGCCAGGGTGACCAGGTGTGTCACCCAAAAGGGCTTGGCGTGTCACCTGTGACACGCGTGTCATAGGTTGGCCATCACCGCCCTAGAGGTTGTAATCCGTAAGACACCAACGATTGTGTGGTTGAGGGTCATGGAACAGCCTGGATCAGGCCACAGCCCATCTAGTTCAAGGGGGACAGGTGTATGGCTGGTCCATGTCCCACCTTTGGGTCAAGAGAGACAGACAGGAGGCCTCTGAAGGCCGTTTCAGGGCATCAAAGAGACAGTGAAGCTTTTGCCCTTGTCTTCCCCTTCAGCAACTTGTGGCCACTAGTCATTCATTCATTCATTCTGTATTTCTATCCCACCCTATACCCAAAGGCCCCAGGGCGGGTAACGCTTAAAATTCAGCACATTAAAACAAAGAAGTATATAATAAAACAGTACATCTTTACTACCATCCTGAACATACACAGAGAAGGACTAGATGGGCTGTGGCCTGATCCATCAGGGCTCCTCTGAGGTTCTTATGGACGAGATGGGCTGTGGCCTGATCCAGCAGGGCTTCTCTTAGGTTCTTATGGACTGGATGGGCTGTGGCCTGATCCAGCAGGGCTTCTCTTATGTTCTTATGTACATGGTCAATTGTTCCTTCAACTTCTTTGCATAATTGGCACTTGATGTGTACAGCTGATTTCACTAGTCCTGATAGCCTGTTCTTGTGCGACTAAAATCAGGCCTTCCGTTTCTTTCTTCAGTGTTTGGTTTGTATGCCACAACCAGGTCTTTCCTTGCTATACTTTCCCTCTGATTTTCTCCAAGAATTGTCCATTTAAAGCTTTATGGTGCCAGTTGTCTGTTTGGGCTTGCACTACATTTCTCCACTATTCAATCTTGGTTTGCTGCCCTTTGAGCAGTTTTCTATTGTCCATCTCTATCAGAGCTCATTCTTGACTACCTGTGATATCCTCAGCCAGAGCAGGCTTTTTCTCTTTGATGGTCTGTCTCACCTGCAGCTTTCCTCTGCCCCCAAATGTTCTGAGCAGATACAGCCTCTCAGTGTCACTGAGGGGGTGTAATGCATAATGGATGGTCATCAATTTCCTCGTTTTTCTTTCCAGGCTATCAAACTCAGCTTGTTTCCAGGTGACTATTCCGGCAGTATATCTTATGATAGGTATAGCCCAGCCCAGGTATTAATGGCCTTGATGGTGTTTCCACCATTCAACTTGCACTTAAATATTTTCCTGACCCATTGGATATATTCTTTCTTTCTTTATTATTTTTATTTCTATCCTGCCCTATACCCAAAGGTCTCCAACGGACTACAAAACAAAACAATCTCCTAAAAACTGTAAAGATCATAAAACCGTTTTAAATGGCATACTTAAAACAGTATCATAAATATTAAAATAATAGTATCTCCAGTGAGGGGCACAATATAACCTCATTAACCAAAGACCAGGACAAAAAGGTAGACAGAGAAGGGGCCTGACACCTCGAGGGGAGGCTATTCCACAACCTGGGGCCATCACTGAAAAGGCCCTTTCCCGGGTATCTGCCCCTTTCACCACTGAGTGTGGTAGGACAATCAGGAGGGTCCCACCTGCAGATCTTCAGACACAAACAGGTCAGCATGGGAGAAGGAGTTCCTTCTGGTATTTGGTGCCCAAGGGCCTTATAAGTCAGAGTTAAAACCTTCAATTGGGCTTAGTAGTAGATTGTCAGCCAATGCAACCCTTCTAAGACCGGCATGATGTGCATCCAGCTAGCTGTCCTGGTCAGCACCCTAGTGGCTGCATTTTTCACTAGCTGCAACTTCTGAATAGTCTTCAAGGGCAGCCCCATGTAGAGCACATTACAATAGTCCAATCTAGAGATACCAGAGCATGGATAACTGTGGCCAAGTCATCTCTGTCCAAAAAAGGCTTCAGTTGACACACCAACTGTAGTTGGGCGTTGGCACTCCTGGCCATGGCCTCCACCTGGGTTTCAAGTGTCCCTTCCAGGGCATTACAACCCCATTGAAGACAGGGTGTCTCAACTACACAAATCCGAGAACCTGAGACACACAGCACCTCTGTCTTGTCTGGATTCATCTTCAATTTACTGGCCTCCATCCAGCCCATTATCTCCTCCAGGCACCTGTCAACCACTTCAACCACATCTCCTGATTCAGATGGCCCAGAGAGATAGAGCATATTGATGACACCTCACTCCAGATCTCCTGATGACCTCTTCCAGTGGCTTCATAGATATTTAATAAAGTGGGAGATGATTGACTCCTGCAGGACCCCACAAGTGAGTTCCGAGGGTGTTGAATCAGTGTCTCCCATGACCTCTGAGATCGGCCCTGAAGATTAGAGCGGAACCAGTGCCAAGCACTGCCTCCGACTCCTAAACTCCATAGCCTCTCCAGGAGGATACCATGGTTAATGGTATCAAAAGCTGCTGAGAGGTCCAGGAGAACCAACAGGGTCGCATTCCCCTTTTCTCTCTCCTGGAGGAGTCATCAGCCAGGGCGACCAAGGCGGTTTCTGTACCGTAATTGGGCCTGAAGCCAGATTGGAATGGGTTCAGATAATCAGCTTCTTCCAAGCATGCCTACAGTTGAATACCGACAGCTCTCTAGCTCCTTGCCTAGAAAAGGTATATTAACCATGGGGCGGTAGTTGTTTAAATCTCTTGGATCCAGGGAAGCCTTCTTCAGGAGGGGATGTACCACTGCCTGCTTCAGGGCCAATGAAACTGCCCCCTCCATCAGAGGCGTTTACTACTTCCTGAATCCAACTGGCCATACCTTCTTGGAAAGCTTTTATAAGCCAGGAAGGGCAGGGATCCAAAGAGCACATTGTCCAGCACACCCCCACCAGTAGCTTGTCCACATCCTTAAAGTGGATTAGTAGCTTCCTGATCACATTTTTCACTTGCCTGCACTTTACATTATCCAGCTGCAGTATTCCCAGATATCTATAAGCCTCAGGCTGGTGACAATTTTTTCATCATCGCTATGATCCCGCTGTCACTCATCCTACAGAAAACAAACCTGGGCTATCAAGCTGCCAGGAATTCACAGAAAATTTCACATCTACTGTACATAGATGACTTGAAGCTTTATGGAAAATCTGAAATCGAGATCCAGTCACTGACCAACAATGACATCAGTATGGAGTTTGGCCTGGACAAATGCACCACAGTGGCACTGAAGAAGGGGAAGATTACTAAAAGTGAAGGCACTGAATTGCCAAATGGTCAAGCTATCAGGTCCCACCAACCAGAAGCCTACAAATACCTGGGCATCCTGCAACTGGATAACATTAAGCATGGCCACGTGAAATCTGTCGTCAGCAAAGAGTACATCCAAAGGACTAAGAAAATCGTGAAAAGTAAATTGAATCGCGGTAACATCATCAAGGCCATAAACACCTGGGCCATACCAGTCATTATATACACTGTGGGAATTGTGAACTGGACTCAGCTGGAATTGGACAACTTAGACAGAAAAACCAGAAAACTGATGACGATCCACCATGCACTTCATCCTCGTAGTGATGTCAACAGGCGGTAGAGGACTTTTGCAAGTGAAGCAAACAGTGGAAGAAGAGAAGCGTGCATTAGCAGATTACGTGGCAGAAAGCAAAGAATCAATTTTGATTGAAGTCAACAACCGGAAGCTTCTCAAAGTGCAGGAAACCAAGAACCAGTACCGGAAAACTGCAATTCAAAGCCGAACTGACAGCTGGCGCAGTAAAGCACTGCATGGACAGTTCCTGGAGAAGATCGAAGGCAAAGTGGACATGGAAAAGACCTGGTCTTGGCTTACGAATGGAACATTGAAAAAGGAAACAGAAGGACTGATTCTTGCTGCACAAGAACAAGCAATAAGAACAAATGCCATCAAAGCCAGAATTGAAAAATCAGGAGAAGAAGATCCAAAGTGCCCACTCTGCAAAGAAGTGGATGAAACAATCGACCATATACTCAGCTGCTGCAAGAAGATCGCACAAACTGATTACAAGCAGAGACACAATGCTGTAGCACAAATGATCCACTGGAACTTGTGCCAAAAGTATCATCTGCTGGTGGCAAAGAACTGGTGGGATCACAAGCCAGAAAAAGTTGCTGAAAATGAACAGGCAAAACTACTTTGGGTCTTCAGACTGACAGAAAACTGGAGCATAACACCCCTGATATTACAATTGTTGAGAAAGAAAAGGTGTGGATCGTCGATGATGCTATTCCAGATGACAGCAGAATTGAGGAGAACCAGGTGGAGAAGCTCACCAGATATGAAGACCTGAGAACTGAACTTCAGCAACTCTGGCGAAAACCAGTGAAAGTGGTCCCAGTCATCCTCGGCACACTGGGCACGGTGCCCAAAGATCTCAGCGGGCACCTAAAAACCATTGGCATTGACAAGATATCCATCTGTCAACTACAAAAAGCTACTTTACTGGGGTCTGCTCGCATAATTCGCCGATACATCATGCAGTCCTAGGTGCTTGGGAAGTGCCCGACTAGTGATAGAATATGAAATCCAGCCCAATCTCTGTAGTCCTTAAAGACCAAAAAGGTCTCCTTTGTTGTGCTCACACCTAAGGCTTAATCCATCTTCAGTCCACCTTCAGAGTGAGAGAACCCATCAGGAAAGTGGCTAGTAATTTCCTTTCCACATCTGTCCCAAAGGGGGATTTTCTGAGTTACTTAACACTGAAAGGAAACAGCTGCCGGTCACTTTGCTGATGAAAGTGGACTGAAGCTGGATTAAAATTTAGCTGTGACCACAGACTCACTTTTTATGGGATGTGGAAACGGGGTTGCTGCCTGAATGCTCCTGGGTGGTTTCTTTCTGGGAGGAGTGAGAAGGAGCCAGTTGCTGCTTCCATCTGCCCCATGTTTTTGGGAATTTTGCTTGCCCAGCTTGGCAGGAATCCCACAAGCCTTGCATTTGGTGGAGTGGCTCTAGGGTGCTTCCAACCGCTGGGTTCAAGCTGGCCTGGGTCCTCAGCATCAGGGGCCCTCCTTTCCCGAGCCAGGGATGCCATTGGGATGGAGCCCACCAGTTTTCACGCAGCAGCAGCCTGGCACCGCCATTCGTCTCTGGAGGGGCAAGGAGCCTTGTGCTAACCAGCCAGGAATGCTTTCGGCTCGGTGCGCAATTCGGAACATCTGTTCCCTTCGGCGATGCTTTTCACAGCACGGGGCAGGAAGCGGTGGCGGCGGCCTCGCGGCTCCCGTTTGGGTCCGCGGCGGGGGACCAGGCTTCCCAAACACCGTGCGGTGGGGGGGCGCTCGGGCCCCCCACATTCTGGGCCACCCTGGTGCCGTGCCAAGGCAAAGCAGAGCGGAACTGCCTCCACCCCTGTCTGGACAGCCCTTGCCACCCATCCATCATTTTTTGGCGGAGGACCCAAGGGGGGGTTTGCAGGCGAGGAGCAGGAACAAAGCATCCCGCGTCTTCAATTGACGTTGAATAACTGTAAAAGGCAAATCAGGGGAAAGAGGCGCCTAAGACGGGTGTCGCGTTGGTCCTGATCTTGGAAAGTCTTCACAAAAATAAACAAGGGCTTCTGGCAGAGATCCTTCTAAACTCTGCTGGAGGATGGCCGGCTAATTACTCTCATTCATCAGAAGAAGGAAATCCTAGAAATGTCAGCAAGCGCACATTCCGTATATTTTGCAAGCCTGGGCGATCGAATTCCTCCTCGGGGAGAGGAGCTGGCAGTGGCCACAGTCAGAAGCAGGAGAGGCCTGCCTTGCTGGTCAGCACAAACAATGAGATCCATTAAAATAGAAAAATAATACTTCCCAAGCTGAGCGCAGTTAAACGCATGGGCTGTGGTCACACCTGAGTTTTATTCCAGCTCCAGTCCACTTTCAGAGCAGGAGAACACATCAGCAGAGTGGTCAGTCATTTTCTTTCCACATTATCTATCCAAAAGGTGAATTTTCTGAGGTTATTTAACTGAAAGAAAACAGCTTGTCGCTTTGCTGATGTGTTCTCTCACTCTGAAAGTGAACTGAAGCTGGATTAAACCTTAGGTGTGACCTCAGCCCACGTAAACACTTTAAGGACTCATTTGGGATGGAAGGTAGAGAACTGGATGGATGGATGGATGGAGACAGACAGACAGACAGACGCAGATGAATGGTCACATGAGTGGGTGGACAGACAGGATAGTTAGATTTGTTTTTTTATCTCTCTTTAACCCTCCAGTCTCAGCCTGGGTTGGAATAAAAACAACATAAATGGAGCTCATTAAAAGCAGGGGTCTGAAAGGGTTGGGCAGGTGAGCTCTTCTTGCACAAGACAGGTTAAAGAGGTGCATCTCCACTATGTACCTGAAGGTGTGCAGTGACAGCGCCAGATACATACCAGAGAGGGGTGCTTGGGAGTCACTGCAGAGAAGGCTCTGTCACAGTTGCTGGAGGTGGCGCCCTTCCCAAAAGGACCTCCTGCCACTGATCTTCCCAGAGGGAGTCCTTTAGCTGTTTGGGATCTATGTACCCCCCCCCAGGTTAAATGGGTGGCTTCCCCTCTTCTTCCAACAGCCCTTGACCAAACTGATAGAGGGGGCCTTTTGGGGGAGAAGACCCTGAGTTTGGCCTCCCTGTGGGATGGGAGTCAGTGGGACCCTTCAAGGCCATCCAGACAGGCCCAATCCATCAGGGTGCCACCACCTAAGAGTCTTACACCCATGCAGGGGTGTGTGTGCGTGCCCCGCGCCCCGCTTGCTGCTCCTCCAGCCCTGTTCCTCTAATTCATCCCGGCTTCTGAAAGCGCCTTCCCATCCCCTTGACCGCGTCCTCATTAATTTTTATGTCCAGCTGAGCAAAACTCATTAACCTTAATTGAACAGCGCCAAAAGCTCTAGGCGCTGACGGGCCGCAGCAGGCCCAGGGCGGAGAGGAAGGCAGGATGCGGCCGCTGGGCTCCTCCAGAGCAGGAGAGAGCAGGAGAGAGCAGGCGAGGGATGATTTAGGAGTTGGCCGGGAGAGGCGATTCCTCTTCCATATATAGGGCTGCTTTTGAGTCGTTGCAAAGATTTATCTCCCCCTTCCTGAATGCGCCTGCTTTGGGGGAAGCACATCTGCCGTTCTTCTGTGGGAGTCGCTGACCTGAGGTCTCCGGTGGCCGCCTGGGCCAAAACAGTGGGAGCGCCAAACAGGGCTGCGACAGGCACCCTCTCCAAGCACCCGCGTCACCCCGATCAGAAGGGACTGGATCTCCAAAAAGTTGCAGACAAGTGTGGACACACGCGCGAACACCCACCCATGGGGACACCTGAAGGTGGCGCCTTCACGGTGGGAAAATACCCACAAATGCTCTATCCGCGGCCTGGTCTAAGTGACCTCCAGATACCCCTGGTTTGGTCTACTCAGTGGATGTGCGAAGATCTTAGAAAATTCAGAAATCTGATCCGAATCCGTCGAATGTCGGCACTTGAGTTTGAATCAGATTTTTGAAAATCCAAATTTGAACGGATTTTGGATATTCGAAAATCCTGACGCGGATTTTTGAATGATTCAAATGAAAAGATCCATAAATGTTGTATACGAATATCATACGTATTGGCGCTTATAATGTGGGATTAAAATGGGATGCATACAGAACAAAAGCGGAATGCAGGCAAATTTGAAAGTCGGATATGAATGTTCCCGATGTTCGTATCTACAGATTCGAATCAGATTTTCAAAAGCACGGATCTGGATAATCCAGACCCAAATCAGATTCTTGAAAATCTGGATTTTAAAATTTGAATCAAATAAAATATTTGGATATTTGAATCTAATTCGAACCCAAAAAATACAATTGTACATACCCTAGGGAATACCAGGTTTGATTCCACACTCTTCCATTAAGCCAGCTGGGTGGCCTTGGGTGAGTCACAGCTCTCTGAGCTCTCACAGCCCCACCCACCTTACAGGGTGTCTGTTGTGAGGAGAAGAACAGAAAGTTTGTCAGCCACATTGAGTCCCCTTAAAGGTTGAGAAAAGCAGGGTATAAAAGCCAACTCTTCTCCTAACATGACCTCTCTGCCTTTTGCTCTTTTTAGTTTTCCTTCCAATTCCTCCTCCCTCTCTTCCCACGGTATCTTGGCTCCCCCCCTTGCCTCAACTGGAAAACGGTCCCCCCCCTCCAAAAAAACCCTGCACGAGACCAAGAGAGCAAATTTCCTTGCCTTTGTACAGCCACACAACATCAGTGCCATCTCTGCCTCAGCAGACAAAGTTTCCTTGGGGTCACCAAAATGAAGGCCCTGCAATGGCTGACAGGCATTTTGGGTAGGCAGAACAACCTCTCTCAACAGCTACCTTTCTCATCCCAGAAATGAGAGTGGGGCCGGTCCGGTGGCCTTCTCCTCACTTTGGATGCCACTATGTTCCTGGCTGAACACACCCAGCTTGAGTTGCTTTATTGAGGTAGCCGTTCCATGTGTAGCACAATATCACTTATTGGTGCCATGTTCCAACCCTGCGTTTCGACCAAAGGTCACAGCACCCTCACAACACCCCTGTGAGGCTGGCAGGCTGAGGAGGCTGTGACCGGCCCAAGGTCAGCCAGGAAACCCCTGCAATCCTGTAGGTTTTTGAAACCAATGACTTTGAAGAAAAAGAAGAGTTGGGTTTTCTACCCCACTTTTTCCACCCATTTAAGGGGACTCAAAGCAGCTGACAAACCTGTTCTTCTCCCCACAACAGACATCCTGTGAGAGCTCAGAAGAGAGCTGTGACTAGCCCAAGGTCACCCAGCTGGCTTCATGAGGGAGGACGGAATCAAACACGCGATTCACAGATAAGAGTCTGGCTCCTTAACCACTAGACCAAACTGGCTGACAAAAGCAGAGGCCTGGTCCCTGTTCTTCATTTGTGGGGTTATGCTGGCACCCCTCTTTCTACTAGCAAACCTATTTTCCCAGGGTCCGGGGGGGGGGGCGCAGTTGCTGCTGGGGCTCTCTCAGGCCCTGCGCCCTCAGCCTTCCTTGCACGCGGGTGATTTATGGGTCCGGCTTTCATTCTAACACATGCTTGGGAGCCGCTCTCTTCCCACCTGCGCCGGCCGCTCTCTTGCCCCCCTCCCACTCCCCCCAACCCCGCTCTCCCTTTCATCTGCCCCCCCCAGTGGATACCGGCCTTTCTGCACCACTGCTCATTAACGTAATTTATGGCTGTGCGCACTGCCCCCCCCCCCCGCAAACCCGCCGAAAGCTTAATGGGGAACACATGGGGGTTACGAACATTGGGGCCGGTGCTGCAAAGCTCCAAGAAGTTCTGGGCTTTGGATTTTTTTTGCAATTCCCCCCACACCCAATTTTCTGGTTCTCATGGAATCCGGCGCTGAACTTCTTTGAACTTCTTTGCAAATGTGGGGAAACGCGTGGGAAAAAAGGCTCTTGCACCCAGTTCTGTTGCAGACCCTTTCTCCGTGCCCAGGCTCTGGCCCTAGGATCCCAGCGCTGGGCGGACGAAATGCAGGGCTTCCCACTGCCTCTTCTATGGGCCTTCTGGAGCCACTGGGGCACCATCCTGCCCACACAGGGGCTTTGGTCCACCTTCAGAGCAAGAGGAAACATCAGGAAAGTGACCAGCAATTTCCTTTCCAAAGGTGAATTTTCTGAGTTATTTAACCCTGAAGAAAAACGGCTTCTCGCTTTGCTGATGTGTTCTCTCACTCTGAAAGTGGACTGAAGCTGGATTAAACCTTAGGTCCCTTCTTGGAGACCTTGGACCCAACCAGAGCAGGACATTTGGGGTTTTGTCTCCGCATCCAACATCAGGGCCCCAAAATGGAAGACATTGGCATGGCTGCAACTTAGGGGTCATTTGCTCCTACCCGCTTGGTGTGGGAAAGCCA